>CP144700.1:40124494-40853244 GCA_036885675.1 Vigna mungo | reverse complement strand
ACAATGAAATTTTGCATCTGATTCCCTTGTTTATGACAACTTTGGGTTTCGTCGTGGGTTGGTTTTATAGGTTTGATTCGGTTTTTTTGTTTAATATAAACTTTCTCATTAATTGTTTTGTGGATGAAGTTGTTTGAATGATTATGATATATCTGTATAATGCTAGCTGAATGTTGTTCTGGTAGGAAAAAATTGAGATTGAGTAATTGTTCGACGTGCAGGATATGAGAATAATGTGAAACCCTTTAGGTTCACTCTAATTTACCAAATAATTGGAACTATAATTTGTAATCAGTATGTTTTTGCCTTTTGCCTTTTCACTCATTTGAAGTGCAACATAACCCCAACTTTGGCAAGCTTAATGTTAATGACATCTACAACATTCCTTTAACCAATTTTGTACATATGAACTATATTTTTGCAAGTACCATGAGCTGCAACAGATACTCCATATCTCTCTCTTGCTTTAGTACTGACATACCGAAGACCATCCCAATAATATTTGTGAATTGGGTCCTCAAATAAACATTGACTTACATTATTACTTGTGGCTATAATGAACATTGACTTCTTTAGCTTCACAGAACAATTTGACATGAATACTATAAACATTATTAGTTTGTCTACAACCTTATGTTTGGTTGTTTAATTTATATATAGATTTTTTTTTCAAGTTGTGGAAGTTATATATATTGATTGCCTTGAGTTTTTTTTATATTGCTTGGAGTTTGTATTGCTTGGTTGAATGTTGGATTGTATTGTGAAGATTGCAGGTTGTTGAATGTTTGGTTGTTGTTGGAGTATTGCAGGTTTATGTACTGTGAGGATCAACCGCCAATAACATGTGTATTGCAATCTGCTACGAAGATACCAACAAATTTATCAAAGGATATAACCTTTGGCAATGATCGGAGGATATATTCTTCGGTAATTACCAACGGATATAGCCTTTAGTAGTTATTGACGAATTGTCCTTTGATAATTATCGACGGTTAAAATTCGTTAATAATGGTTACCGACACCAATATTATCAACAAATTAATGGTCATCGATAAATGTTCACTACTGATAAAATATGGTTGTTATTGACAAAATATATCCGTCAATTATACCAAACTTTTTAGTAGTTTAAAATAAAAAAAAAAAAATATTAATGTAAACCAAGCCACCATGAATTCCATGTTTAATGTAACAAACCCAAAAATATAGCTATAGACCATATTTAAGAGTCCTTATATTTATAATACAATAGAACAATTACAAGGAAAACTACAATTGATTTACAGTTATTCTAAAATAACCATAAATTTGAAACTTTGAAAAGAACCTATACCGATACCATTACAAGTACAAATCGAATGGTCATACAAACAAAGTATAACTCGAATGGTCCTAAACTAATATAAAGAAGTACAAGACCGAACGATCTTACTCTAGAGTAAGCTGCCTTCTCTTTCCAGTGCCTGCTCCAACGTACCTTCAGCACCCTCTGCTCACACCCACATGGTGATCATTACAGTGACAAGGACGACCGAACGGGCAACATGACACGACAGAAAAATAAGGGTAAGCTAGTGTAATTTAATTAGCTATGCTAACATACAATCCAGACAAGCATATAATAAAATCATACATATTTAGAAATCATACATGTTGAGATTGTTGACAACACAAACTCTATATCAAACTAGTTTTTGATGATGACAAAATGCTTAATAACAATACACATGTTACAGTATTACATGTTTGTGTTCTATTGATTGTCATATCTGCTGAACATGTTTTGTTGAATTACAATGTGTGTTCCTATGATTGATTGATGTGTTATACTTGTGGAACATGCTTGTATTGAAATGTGGGATAAAATGTTTTTTGATTGACTGCACATTTCTGAAAGAAAAGATCACAAGCACCTTTATGAACTTATACTTGTTGTGACAAAGTTCTAGTTCAGTCGAATACACTCATAATGGATTCAACTATGTTAAAATCTTTGTACAAACTTTGTGAACCTGTGCTTTGTGACATTTTGAGTTGAAAAGAATTTCAAAGTGATTTTTCATGTGTCAGTCGACAGTGTGGATCACACATTCAACTGTATTACTGTTCTATTTGGAATTTTGTTAAGCCTACAAGCTCCAACGGCTATATTTTTCAAAAGTTAGTTAAGATTGACTGACTTGGTCAACTGTCTTAAATGTGTTTTGATTTGGTTGACTAAGGAGCCTTGTGTTGACTATCTGTTATAACTGTTTTAATACAGTCGACTGAATTAGTAGGCTATTCGATTGAGATGCAATCTGAAATAACAGAAAACTATAAATAGACAGAACGTGAATTGTTCTGAGAGACTTTTGTGATCTGACCTTTTCATTATCCTGTTTCAGATCGAATTCTCTGTTTTAAAAGCTCCAAGAATTCTCCAAGAAGATGGTGGTGATCTTTCTTGAGAGAGATTCAAAGGGAGGAGTCAATTACGCATACTGTTTAATCAACATCTACATAAGAAAGGTGCTTCTGGTTTGATCTTGATAGGCTTGGCATCCTGTGAAGACTGCTGCATTTGATTGAAGGCTTGACAACCTGTGAAGTCTGCTGTGATAGGCTTGGCATCCTGTGAAGAGTGTTGGTTACACGTTGAGGATTGTTCGACGTGGGTGCAGATTGCAGAAGAGGGGATTCTTACTACAATTCTGGTTTTTTTGTGTGCAACTATATTTTGGTTTTGGGTTAGAGAGAAGATTTATATTTTTGTGTGGTGCTTCTATAAATTCCTTGTTATAAAAACCGCAACCATTATAGTGCATTTGCTTCCTGGGTTGGAAGGAAACTGGATGTAGGCATTGTTGGCCGAACCAGTATAAAAACCAGTGTTTAATTTTCTCTATCCGTGCACTCTTTATTTCCAGTCGACTTTATCTGTTTAGCAGTCAACTGCGTTTTTCCGCTGCATTGAATTTTCATTACTTGCATTTCAAGGAAAGATCAAAAGCTTTGAATTTTCATAACAAGATTGCGAAAATACTTTGTTTTTGAACAAACACCAATTCACCCCCCGCCCTCTTTGTGTAAAACGAAGCCTACCTGTTTCCTAACAATACAAACATATCATAACCGACCACTTTACACTGACCGTTCGGACTAGTATGAATATGTAACTTATTGTCATTCGTGCACTCGTGAAAAGGTAATCTGGAAACCTCACGGTTACCATAGCTGGAAACCCAAGCCGTCACACGAGGTTAGCCCTTCATCCCTCATTGTAGCTGGAACCCCAAGTTATCACATGAGTTTAGTCCGTTAGCCACCAAACTATGCGCGACTGGGCCTCCTGCTATTTTCACCACATGCAATCACCATTCTCTACTTGATACTAGGTGACCATTTGAATGTCATGATGAATGACGTACTGAGTTCCCCATTTTCATACTGTTACTACTTCAATAACCATTCACTGAGACATTCCTCCTTGGAATTCTCTTTCACCTCCTTATTACCATCATCCCATACTTCCATACCAACATGTTTTCTCATACAAGATACATATAAGTAATTGAAATAAATAATCAGAATAACACATAACAACAATCCTTTCAAACCGAACGTAGCAAGATAGGTTCAGACCGAACAATATACAACCACCATCTCTCAACACGATTGAATGGAATAATACTCCCAATGTGTGAACATGACTGAATGGTCAGTTAAAATAAGACTCAACCACGAGTCGAACACTTGAACCTTAGACTGAACACTTCTTGACATAGATCGAACTCCATGGCCTTGGCCGAACACTATTGGTTTAGGCCGAACACTATTGGCTTAACCCGAACATTATTGACTTAGCTGAACACTATTAGCTTGAACCGAACACTATTGGCTTAGGCCGAACGCCATTAGTACCAGATACCATTATAAGACTGATTATTACGAAAGGACTGATTACTAGTACAAGACCAAGCACTATTGAGACCGAGTACTAGTCCATGACCGAGCACTTCTAACACCTAGTGCTAGTCCATGACCGAGCATTTCAAAGACCGAGTGCTAATCCATGACCGAGCACTTCAAAGATCGAGCACTACCACATAAGTACATGACCGAGTACTATCAATACAGTACATGACCGAGTACTATCAAGACATACATGACCGATCACCCTAGAAGGCCGAACGGTCAATCAGAAGACCTTCAACGAACTACATAATTTTGAAAAATGACTATAGAATTATGATCAACACCAAACCTTACCAATTTTACTACATTATCCCAACTTACAATCCTCCAAACTTATATCATATACCTTCCTACACATAGATTAAGAATATTTAAGTCTTTCTAACATCTTTAAGAGAGTTTCATTCATAGATTTGGGGATCAATTCTGCAGAATCATGAACTTAATGAACGAGAACCAGATTTACTAATTTTGGTGCATTTCTAAGTGTCTTAAGGATTGTAACAAGTTTATAAATAACAGACCCAAATTTCCTATACATACCAATCCTAAATTGAACACCCCTAGTTTCACTATCATATCTCCTTCCAATTTCACTCGGCCATTGAACCAGAAACATGCAAACACCCAATCATCATAAACACATCGTCAATATAATCCACACCAACAATATCGAACACCAATTCATCAATTTCACATACATGCAATATCATCCAACAACATTTTCATGCATCCAAATCAAGTAATTAAATTAACCAGCTTTCCTTACCTCAAACAGACCGAACAACTTCTATCTTTTCCAGAATTTGCTTTAACACCAGAAAATCCTAGGGACACCTAAAGTTCACCGATTGGTGAGAAAAGACCACCCAATAGATAAAAGATAAAGTTAGAAAGAAGAAGAGAAGGTTGAAGAACACATGCAACCAGCAGGGCTACTTGCATGTGACAGAGTTTTTCATATTTTAACAAAACTTAAGAATTGGAACTTACCTGTTCAAAACCCAAGTTTGATCGGTGATAACGGAAGTCCTTGACACTAGGAGGGCTTATTTGCAATCTAATCGTGTATTAGATGAAGAATAAGATGAGAATTTGTAGAGAGAATGAAGAGAATTTTAGAGAGAAGGAGGAGAAAATGGAAGTTCAGAATTTTGGAGAAGAAGATCGCATGCAGAGATATGTCACTAGATTTTGAAATCTCACTTTAAATATTACTATCAAAAACCGAACGGTCCACTCCCATGTCACCACCTGTCTTTCACTTTGTGAATCTAATATTCTCTATCTTGACACTTGAATCCTATTAAGCTGGAGATTTTATGGGTCCTGACATTTTGTAACAGAACCACCAGAGGTAATGGGTCATAAAAGTCTATTAAAAATTTGTAGCAACAAGGAAAGAACTTTTTATATGAAATCCATTTGCATTGTCTGACTACATTCAGTCCAACCTTTCAATATGATTGTGACTATACATGAAATGCAGTGCAAGAAGATTAAGTCCATTTATTTGTGGATAATTTTCATTTATATAAATAACTCCTAATGCAGTGAAAGTGAATTAGTTATAGCAATGAAGGACCAGGAATGTAGTAGATCCCACTAACAAAAGATTGGCATATTGCTGCATCAAGACCTAACATTCTGTTGTTGCGTCAATAAAGATTGAAAATGACATTCATATGTATGCATGCACATAAAAGAATACGAATTTATTAACTTTCTCTATTTTGGAGTTCTTTAAATCAGTGTAAAACGAAAGCTTGGTCATAAATTTTCCATTTTTATAATCTTCAAAAAGTGACACTTCTTTACTTTTACAGTTTTAAATTTCCCTAATGTGTTCAATATAACCAGTAAACCGAAAAAAAAAAAAAAACATGTTTTCCCACTTTGTCTAATCTTACCAGTAAAAATATCCGCTCCAGTGCAACGTTTTCCTTTTTTAATTTAAGGAAAATAAGAAACTTAGAAAATAATTCTAAAAATTAAAAAAAGAGAAAGTAATCAAAGTTCATATCTTAGCAAAGGTATAATTAGTAATTGATAGTGTTAAATAAGTAAGAATAAAATAATGTGTTAAAAGTAAATAAAAAAAAAATTCTTGCATATTAAAAAGTAAAGATATAACAAAGATTGGAATGGATTTAAACTCTTTGTAAATATTTATTGACTTGTATTAGAGAAAACATTTGTAATAATTTTTTTCAAATATTATTTTCTTAAACAAATATTCGTTTAAAAGGACCATTTAACCTAGCCATATAATTTAACACCTCCCTTTAAGTTGAGGTTACCATAGTTACACGTTACATTGTTTCTTAACATCATGAAGTTGAAACGAAAGTTTGTGAGTATTAGTTTTAATTATGGTTTCTCACCACCGAGGCACTTATATCCTGGATAAGTAGCATAATTTGAATGTAAATATATATAAAAAAAGTAGAGAAAAAACAAATATGAAAAAGCAAATCTTTGTAGATAATGGCGAAAACAGAGTCCATGCGAGTTGATGTTTATGAAAGTGCAAGTCGTGCTATATAGCATGATTAAAGTGGAAGAAAAATAAAATTAAGAAAGCTTACATAAATATCATAATCTGGGACTAACATTATTAAAGTAGAGAATCTGTAAAATAAAAAAGGGAAAAAATAACAAGAGAATTCCAATGAAGACTTGCATGTGTATTCTAAACCATTGGATTTTAGTCTAAGAATCTCCTTGCCATTGTTTCTTCTCCTCCTAGTTTTTCCTTGTCTCATTTATATATATCTATATCTATACACCAAGATATTTACTCATCAGATCTCCTAATTATGCAGCAAAAACACCTGTTCAGTTTAACAGGCTGAAGATGGTAGCTAGGGAAGCCATAAAGAAACAATTGCTCCTAGGAATCCTGCACAGAGGTTGTTCAATAAAACAATTTCTTGAGGGAAAGAAAGAACACTTTTCATCAAAATGGGGTTCTACTTGCATAAACCTCGTTTTTCATATCAATGCATAAGCACAATGAGAATCTGACTTGCCTCACCGTGATTCCCATTCAGGTCCGTTCATGGAAGGTAAGAGAGCGCGATAGAGCTGCAGGGTTGGCTTGCAACTGTGGTGATGCTTCAACCCTGTGATTCATGTCATTTCCCTTGGGTGGAAAAGCTTGGAAAAGGCCTCCAGAACTGGCCCTGTCATTATTGGTTCCTAGTTTTGACCACATGGAACTCTTTGCAGCTTCACCAGGGTCGTCGATTCTAAGAGTCTTGGGAATCAAGAAATTTTGCTCTGAACTGTTACGTATTTCTTTCTGTTTGTTCGATGGGGTGATGATGTTCCCATTCCTTGAGTGTTTCCCTAAAATGGGGGCAGAGACAGTGTTGCTAACAGAAGATTGGGACGACATACATGACATATTCCAAGAGGGTGGCATACAACTCCAATATGCTGGTGTAGTATAGAATGATAAAGGGTACCTAGGTTGGCAAAATGTAGGAGGAGGCATAGGATAAGGCCAAGGGGCACCTGGGAAGTATGATAACTGAGGAGTGAAACCTTCAACTCTTTTATCAACTGATTCATGTGAGCTAGCATGGCTGGAATTTGAAGTTGTTGAAACAGAAACTCCAGTAGAATGACCACCCCCATCAACAGAACCATTTGGCTCAGTTGCATGAAACCCATTTGATACACAACTTTGGGCTCGCTCAGCAATATTCAACACAGAACTCATGGTGTCACAGAGAGGGGTATCAGGACCAAAAGTCAACACAGCTGCTCCATTCCCCAAAAGGGCATTATGCAATCCATTTGAGGCATTAAGTGTAGCTCCCTGAAATGCCTCCGGCATCATTATCTGTCGGTAATGTGATACAACTGCAGCCGAAGTGTTCTTGTTTTTTCTGCGACCAGCACCCACGGGCACATTCCTCATTGTTCCTCCTGCAGTCCAGTATCTCTGACAGTTCTTGCAGAAATGACGAGGCTGGTTGACATTGTAGTTGTTGTAGTAGCAGAATTTGGTGTCCATGCTATTGCACCGCGGACATGGAAGTATCTTGTCAGGTTTCTTTGGTGTGTTTTCTTCAGAAGCACTTGTCTCGCTCTGTTCTTCGTTTTCGGGAGATTTCTGCAGTGATGTCTCTGTTTCCGCTGAGGGAGTCTTAGGATTCTCGAGTATGCCTGAAGCGGCAGATTTTAAATCCTCTGTGGTTTCATGTGATGAGGCATCATCGTCTTCAAGTGAGGTAAGTTCTTTCCTTAGTGGTTCCTAAAACAGTGTGGAATTGTAAGACTGTGAACTCAATACCTTAAATCAACAAAAAAGAAATTATATACTGGTATTTACCATTATGACACGTTAAGATACACAAATTTTGCTTGAAGCATGTTATTTACATAGCACAAAATAGAAGAATTAGACATGTGAAATTGATAAAAAAAAAAATTATTTATTTGGTGACTCTGATTCAACATATAAAAAATTCTTAGATATTTCAGGGGAAAGGTAGGAGGGTGAATGAATTCACACCACCAACAATGGGGCAGATATTATATTTCCTTTCACGTTAAGGTAGTTAACAGGGTAAGTACTTTGTTCAATGAACGAAGTCGCTCACGTGAAAGCGTAAGGAGCAGAGTCAATAGAACAATTTCAGCACCAAAATCTCAATTCTAGATTTGCAAAAGAAAATCACAGTTCTAGATGTAAATATGTAGGTGACAATCAAGAAAATGATCTTTCGAAATTTACAAATACAGGACTATAGAAGGAATTCAAGGGGACGAAGAAAATAAGAATATGAAACAGCTGGAAGATAATTAAATGAAAAGCAGTCTACAAATATAAATATGTCCTCAGTGATGTCACAAAATCAGGGGTCATTTGGACAATTGTTAAATAAGGTCTCGAATATGGACAAAAGTGTCAAATTAGAAGAGTTAAGCTCCAATTAAAGTCCTTGGTGTGAAAAGAAACGTGATTAGATTAGAGTTAAGTAAAACAAGAAAATATTCAAGCCAAAAATTTAGCCATAGTACCTCTGGGATGCTGCAAGAGATCTAATAAAAAAATAGACACAAAAGATTTTTTTTTCTTTTTTTGAATTTCGATTGAAGTCGCTAAGCAACCCGTTTAGGACAATATTTTCGAAACAGGAAGAAATCACTAAAATTAGAAAACTCACTTTGTAGCATAAAAGCAAATTCATGGACTCAAACAGAACGCTAAAACCAAAGCTAGCCAAACCACATGATATATTCCATCCAATATTCTTATACTTGTATTCCATAAAGGAGATTGGATCCAATTTGGCCGAAAGGAACCCCACAGCGAATTCTCGCCACCACTTAAATGATGATTAAATAAATTCGAAACGCGTCATTAAAAAAACAAATAAAAATAACCACAGAAAATTGCAGCAGGCCCTGAATTCGACTGAATTGACACTATGCCAAGAAGAAAACTTTTTCAAGATTTGAAAACACCCATTAGCAATTGAATGGTTCTGCAAAATGGGTCGCGGTTAGATTTTCAAATCGACATGGTTTTCCACAAACTTAACGAAAAACAAATATGGTGGTGGACGTACCTGGTGTTCTTGGTGTTGTTGTGTTGCAGAGGTAAGTTCCGGGGGAGAAGAAGAAGATGAAGGAGAAGCGAGAGTCGGAAGTGCAGAAGAATCATTGTGTGGCAGAGAAATTGTCCTTCCAAAGAGCTTTATGGCAGAGCCTTTAACCTCTGACATTCCTGAGATATAAAAATGGTGGTGATGAGGGTCAGGATCAGGAATATCTCTCTCTTGTTGTTGTTGTTGCTTTGGTCTGCTTGCTTGCTCCTTCTCTTTCTAGAAAAATGGGGAAAGTAACGATGAAAAAAATATATACATAAGTATATGTAGATAGATATATAGAAGTTGTTGTCGTTGGTGCACACAGTAACTCTCTTTTTTGGTGTCTTTGGCACTGTTAATTGATATGAAAACGGATAATGAATAGTGACAGAGGGAAGGGATGGGTGAACTGGTGAAGTAAGTTTGTTTGTTTTTGTTGTGTTGTGTTATGTTGTGTTGGGTGTGGTTTTTATTTTAGGAAGAGGAGAAAAAACATGTTGCCACCTCAGGAAAAGGTAAGAAGTTTGTGAGTCACAAGTTCTTGTGGCTTATGAGATCTTTGTGTGTGCTGTTGGATTCTCCCACATTGCTTCTAAAGATAGTGCTGTTCTGTCCCACCCTTTTTCATCCCTGTCAGCATTTTCATTTTTTGCCTTTTTCGTCAACCACTCTAGTAACACTTTCTTCCTTCCTAGTCAAATTGCCTCCCACCTCTCATTTTGACCCCACACTCTTCTCTCTCCTAAAACCAAACAAATATTCTACATCATACCATGTAACAGAAACACTTCAAGAAAAACCATTAATTAAGTGTTTAAAAATAAATGCTATTAATGCATCATTACTCTTTATTTAAATCTTCTTAATGTTAAATAAATGTATTACTTTGTCTTTCCTTTATATGTTTTTAACGTTCAATGAATGTCAGAATTTGTCTTTTCTGTAAATGTTTTTAATGCTAAATAAATTTCATACTTTGTCTTTTCCTTAACACTGCCCATATTTTAAGGTAAAAACTCTTCCAACGTATTATTATACTATCTCAACATAATACATAATTTAGTAGAATTATTGATTTTTTCATTATACATTTAATAATTATTATGAAGCATTAATTTTTTTTTCTCGCTCCCATTAAATATCATAAACATCTAAATTTTTATTAATAAATAATTAGCATTAAAACTTACAATTTTTATTAATGTGACTTATCGTAACGTTCCTTGGAACTTGTCACGCTACTTATATAATTACTAATAATTACTAAATATTTAAAAAGCATATACAAGCAATTGTATGATTTTAAGCAAAGGAGTCTTATAAACTAAAATATATGACAAATAGATTTATCACCAATATCTAAAAATGTTACAATAAAAAATTCTATTGGCTTTTCTTTTTATATAAATCCACGTTAAATATCATGATATATTTTTGCTTTTTAGTTGAATTAATACTTTAAAGTTTATTTATTATGTATTATCATAGAAAATATATTATTAAAAAACGAGAATAAAAACATGAAGAACTGAACAAACTTCATGTTTAAAAAATACGAAGTAAACTCCCCAACTATACAACTCGAAACATGGGGAGTTGATAAAAAGTCAAAACAAGATTGCTAAAAGTAAAAGAAACTAAATAATTTAAACTCAAGTCTCTCGCCAATCTCCACATTAGTGAGTTTATTAACGTATTGATTCCTTTTAGGAAAGAAGATAGGCCCCTTCACATGTTAGAACACTATATTATTTTTTATAAGAACATTAATTACCAACATTTTCTCATAATCATTATACATAAAAAAAAACATAAACGTAAACTAATATTACTTAAAAGTAATATAGGAATTTAATTTACGATATTATAAACTTCGTATAAATTTTGTTACCACATCATTGTTAAGATATATCAAATATTAGTAAATATTACACAATCAAATATTGTGTTCGTTTTAATTTAGACATTATTACAACTATGAGGTAAAATTTGTACAGATTTATGCATCTGTCATTTATTTAATGAGGAATTACGGACCCTTATATGTATATATGGTAAACTATTCTTTGAAATAATATATCAGAATTATTCTTTAAATATTTTTATATGGTATCAAGAGTCAAACACCGACATCCTCTACAATATAGGAATCAATGCTTATTTATTTCATTAAATATTTTTTATGACTCCTTCTGATAAAAATCAATCGAAGAAACATGATTCTGAGACATCCGCTACTTCCAAGAGACATATTTCTACTACTGTAGGATTTGTGACCAAGTCATGTATATCTAACTCCGCTCTTAATCTTTTTATTGTTACTAAAGATAATGATTGGATAATTGATTTAGGTGCTACTTATCATATGACTTGTGATTACTAATTTTCCCTTAATTATTTTAAACCTATTTATTATTAATACCAAAGGGGTCTCATCTCTTATTGAAGGTGTAGGTATTATATCCCTCCCACCTTCCTTATCGAATCCTGATGTTTTATTTGTTTCTACATTGAATTTTAATCTTATCTCCGTCACCAAGTTAATTAAATCACATTCTTGTGTTACATCGTTTTACCCTACCCATTCTTTTTCAGAACATCCATTTTAAGGAGAAGATTGCTACTGGTAAAGAGAGTGAAGGACTATATTATCTTGAAAATGTTCACAATAAACCCATAAAGGAGTGTTGGCTTGTCTTATGAATGAACACATACAAGATAAAAAGAAAGAAAATTTGGTTATGGCATAGACGGTTAGATCATCCCTCTTTTGGTTATCTAACAAAGTTATTTCCATCATTATTTCATAAATGCAATATTTCTGTTTTTTTTTTGTGAAACTTGTGTTATGGCAAAATGTCATTGTCCTGTATTTTCTTTAAGCAACAAAAAAATGATTTTCCTTTTTCATTAATTCACATAGATGTTTGGGGTTGTGCCCCACAATCTACACATGATGGGAAAAATGGTTTATTAATTTTGTTGATGATTATACTAGGGTAACTTAAGTGTGTTTGCTTAAACATAAATGTGATGTGTGTGATGTGGTTCGTTCCTTCCATCATATGATCATTACACAGTTTAACAAATATAGTAAGGTCATCGATCATACAATAAAGAAGAATATTTTAAGACTAACTTAATAGAGTTCATGAACTCTAAAGGCATCTTGCATCAAACTACATGTCCTTATTCACCACAACAAAATAGAGTGGCTGAGAGAAAAAATAGACATATATTAGAGGTGATAAGATCACTTTTGATAAATGGTAATGTCCCATCTCATTTATAGGGTGAGGTTGTGAGCTCTGTAGTTTATTTAATTAATCAAACCCCTTCAAGTGTGCTTAACTTTCAAAGGCCTTTAGATGTGTTGTCTAATCATTGTACCCTTCGTTCCATAGCTTATTTACCACTTCATGTTTTTAGATATGTTATATATGTTTACTTACACCCACATCAACATACAAAGCTTGAAGAACGAGCTATGAAATATGTTTTTGTTAGGTATGAATCAACTAAAAAAGGTTATCGTGCTTACCATCCACCATCAAAGAAATTTTATATCTCTATGGATGTGACATTTAATGAGCATAAATTTTTTTTATGTTAATTTTACACTTTAGGGAAGAAATGAAAGTGAAGTGCATAATCATGATGTTAGTATGTTTGATATCTCAAATATAAAATTATATTGTGAAGATAAATTATCGTGTGAGGATCATTCTGCAGAAAGTGAGCCAATGCTATGGACACTTCTTTTTTGGATAATATAATGTCTTCTGATCATAACCAATTGGCTCAATCTTCTCTAAAATTTCGGCTTGACTCTTCAGAGGTACCTTTTGATCCTATCTTTGATAATACTAATGTAGATGAAACTAATCATGAAATTGTTTCTCTTGATCCTACCCCTTGATAATACTAATTTAGATGAAACTGATCATGAAATTGATTCTTGTCTACGTGAGACCACCAACGCACCAAACACTGAGTTTACTACTATTCAATATAATCTTCCACCTTGTTCTAAATGAGGTCAACCTCCAGCTAAATATGAACCAGACCTCCAAACCAAAGTTAAATATCCCATGAGTAAATATGTGTCATCTCACAAGTTATCCAATCATATGTATCATTTGTATGTCAATTATGTTCAATTTTTATTCCTAGTAATATACAAATATATTTGGCAAATCCTAGATAGGCCAAAGCAATGGTTTATGAGATGAGAGTTTTAGAAAAAACAACACTTGGGATCTTGTGTCCTTACCAAGAGGAAGAAAACTGTGAGATGCAAATGGGTATTTACAAATAAGCATAAAACTAATGAAACTATTGAGAGGTATAAAACATGACTTGTGGCTAAAGGTTACACTCAACCTTATGGTGTAGATTACCAAAAGACATTTGATAAGAATGAAAAATACATGTTTTCAGACTTATTAATTAGCTCAAATTTGTATTTATTCATGAAATAATATGTTTCCTCGTAGAAAAATTTGTAATTAGAAGTAGGAAAGTGTGTAGTAAATTGTACATCAATTTATACATCAAAGTGTAGTGTTGTCAGACGTTTCTCGCTAAGCTAACATTAAATCGCTCAACTGAAAATAGTTTTATTCGCTCAGCACACCAGCACAACTCGTTGAGTGAATAAAGGACAGTTAAATAATTGCATTTGAATATTCGCTTAGTGCATGAGAGTTTTGCGCTTAACGAATTAGTTATTTTCTTTGACTTTTAAAGTGGGAAAGAGAAAGAAATTGGGACTGCTGACATAAGTTCCGGACAGAGGAAAGAAACGAAAACATCTCAGGAACTTCAGGAGACTACTTCAAGTTATCAAGACACCATTTTTGCAAGTGATTGCTTCAAATGTGTACGTTCTAGATGACTATGAGTAGTTAAATTTCTCTTTGTTGGAATAGGATGTAATGATCTCATTGTGATGTAATTTTCCTGTTCAATATATCGTTGTTTGTTCTGTTGAGATTGTTGACAACACAAACTCTATATCAATCTAGTTTTTGATGATGACAACACTTTGCTTAATAATAGTACATGTGTTGTTGCATTACATGTTCTTATGTTGTACTAATTGTTATATCTGTTGAACATGTTTAATGTACTGTGGTGTATGTTCCTATGTTTATTGTTTGATATATATATATATATATATATATATATATATATATTTCTATATATATATATATATGTGTGTGTGTGTGTGTGTGTGTGTGTGTGGAACATGATTACATGCTTATGTGCAATGTGAAATGCTTTATTACATATATTTTACTGCATAATTTTGAAAGTGAAAAATCACAAGCACTTTCGTAAACTGATAACTGTGTGACAAAGTTATAGTACAATCGACTACATTACTAATTAATTCGACTATGCTAAAACCTTTGTACAAATTTTGAGAATCAGTGCTAAGTGATGTTTTGAGTTGAAAAGAATTTCAAAGTGTTTTTACATGTGTCAGTCGACTTTGTCTAGTTTACATTCGACCGTATCTCTGATCTGTTTTGGAATTTTGTTATGACTTTGCGCTCCAACGGCTATATTTTTAAAAGTTAGTTAAGCATTGATGACTTGGTCAACTATATTAAATGTGAGTTGATTTTTGTTGACTGAGAGCTACTATATTGACTATCTGTTATAACTGTAATAATACAGTCGACTGAATTAGTAGTCTATTTGACTGAGAAACAATCTGACTGACAGAAAACTATAAATTGGCTGAACACGAATTGTTCAGAGACTTTTGATGATCTAACATTTTCATTCTTGTTTCAGATTGAATTCTTGTTAAGACTTTGGCAAGCGTACCAAATCGTTCAAGTAGTAAAACTGGTAAGACCGGATATCGTTTCCCAAGAGACTTGGTTAATACTTTACAGTCGTATAAATATCTAACTAACTTAGGCTAAAGAATAATCCCTTTAATGTGAATTTGTGCAGTGAAAATAAACATAACGCATAAATGATAAAGTGAACTTCTTGGGGTCAAAACTCTTGAGAATGAAATGATTTGAGATGATATGGAATGGATATGTTGGAGAATGATTTCAACTATTACACTCTTATGCAAATGCACATAATCACTTCTTCTTCATTTAATTGCTCTTGTCAACTTGCTAAGTTACTTAAACCCAATCCCTTGGTGAGAAAGCCTAGATTCACTTATTAAATCACAATCCCTTGGTAACCTAACAAGTTTATCCGCATTAAGAAAAGAAGTTTAAGACAACCAAAGGTCCTAGCTCTATCCCTAGACACTATTTCCTTTAGGTGTTTAGTACGATTCAAGGTTCACACAACATTTCTCAACATTAAGCAAACCCTAAAATCATGCTATGGTTGATCAAGTCATAACAAGCTTTAAGCATAGGAAATAAACACTAGCAAGTAATGTAAGAAGCATATTTTCATTAAAACCAAGTGCATTACAAGTGAGTTTTAGAGTTTACATCATTCCCCAACAAAAATGAACTAAGCTCTCCATTGAGCTTACAATGGAAGAAAATGGAGTAGATGGAGACCCAAGGAGGAAGAATGGAGAGTTCCTACAGCCCAAAACCAGCTTCTAGAGGTCCAAAATGGTGTTTCCAAGCTTCAACCGCCAAGAAGATGGCACCCTCGTTGCATGTGAGCGTTTTATAGGTCTAGGGTGCCAAGTCAGAAAAAAGTCGCGCCCAGCCCCCTTTTCTGGGGAGCCTGGCCGCCAATTTTTAACTGGAAACACAGCAAAAAAGGGCGCCCAGCCCCCCTATGGGGCGGCCAGGCACCACAATTAAAGTGATACAGCGCATCAAAGGGCGCCCAGCCCCCTTCTGGGGCGCCCAGGCACCAGAATTTAGCACAAATGCCGAATTGAAGGTCGCCCAGCCCCTTTAGGGACGCCCAACCTCCTTCAGGGGCGACCAGGCGCCAATTTTTACAAAGAAACTTCTTCAAAACTTCCTTTTTTACCTCTTACTTGGCTCCCCACTCTTGATAGTTTGGATTTCATTCCAAAGCACACAAAATTCCTACAAAATTTGAGGAATTAGTGATGAAAACAGGTGTGTGTAACCTAAGCTGAAGTTATTCACAAAGTTAGATTAAAGAGAGGATTAAGCATGTTTCAAGCTTCAAGAGAGTTGATTTGGTAACAGCTCCAAGAATTCTCCAAGAAGACGGTGGTGATCTTTCTTGAGAGAGATTCAAAGGGAGATAGCTTGCGCACTTATTACATGATCAAATACTGCACAAAGAAGGTGCTTTTGCGTTGATCTTTGAAGGCTTGGCATCTTGTGAAGACTGCTGCATTTTGTGAAGGCTTGTCATCCTGTGAAGACTGCTGGAATTGGACATGTTGTGATGCAGGGGTTTCACGTTGAGGTTTTTTCGACGTGGGTTCAGATTGCAGAAGAGGGGATTCTTGCTACAAGTTTGGTTATTGCAGCTATATTTTGGTTTTGGGTTAGAGAGGAGATTTATATTTTTGACGTGAGGTCTTCTATAAATTCCTTGTTGTAAAAACCGCAACCATTATAGTACATTTGCTTCCTGGGTTGGAAGGACACTGGATGTAAGCATTGTTGGCCGAACCAGTATAAAAACCAGTGTTTGATTTTCTCTATCCCTGCACTCTTTAATTCTAGTCGATTTTATCTTTTACGCAGTCAACTACGTTTTTCCGCTGCATATAAATTTTCATTACTTGCATTTCAAGAAAGTTTAAAAAGGTTCTTACTTTTGATAAAAGATTGCGAAAAAAATTTTGTTTTTGAAACATCACCAATTCACCCACCCTCTTGGTGTAAAAACGAAGCCTACCTGTTTTCCAACAATTGGCACCTGAGCTGGTTTTCATAAGATATTTGAAAATTTAGTCGACTCTGTTTTTATCTCATTCGACTATGAAACATGGGGATGGCTTCTTGTTTGAAACTTTTGGTGAAGGTGCTTCAACAAACAGACCACCTCTGTTTGCTGGTGAAAATTATCCTTTTTGGAAAATCAGAATGCAAATCTTTCTTGAATCGCAAGATAAAGGAATTTTAGATGCCACTTTGAATGGTCCATTTGTGCCTACAAAAACTGGTAATAAAGAAATTGTTTTAAAACCTTTTACTGAGTGGACTGCTGATGAAAATAGAAAAGCTCAGTATGATGTTAAAGCTAGAAATATAATTGCCTCTGCACTGACAATTGATGATTTTTCAGGATATCTTAATGCAAATTTGCAAAGGAAATCTGGGATGTCTTACAGGTAACTCATGAAGGCACGAATGAAATCGAGAGAGCTAGAAAGAACTCCCTGATACAAGAGTATGAATTGTTCAGAATGAAGGCTGGAGAAAGCATCTATGATGTGCAGAAACGATTCACTCACATTGTAAATCATCTAATGGCTCTTAGTAAGGTGTTTGATAAGGAAGAGATCAACATCAAGATTTTGAAAAGTCTGAACAGGAGTTGGCAACCAAAAGTCACAGCAATCTCTGAATCCAAAGATCTTACAACTATGAACATGACTACCTTGTTTGGAAAATTACGAGAAGATGAGTTGGAACTTGGTAGATTAAAGGATGAAGAGGAGATTGAAGAGAAGAAGTTCATTGCTCTGAAAACTTCAAGCAAGAACAACGCAGAAACAGACATGGATGAAAAATAATTGATGACCTTGATGGTAAGAAAGTTTAGTCGACTTATGCAAAATGATAGTCAACTGTCTAACCATGCAGGTCAAGGCAAAAAGAAGAGCTTCAGTACAAATGTTGTCCAGTGCTATGAATGTGGAAATGAAGGTCACATCAAGCTTGATTGTCCTGACTTACAGCCGAAGCAAAAAGGAAAGAAAAGATTCCCTCAAGGCAGAAATATGAAAAGAAAAGAAGCATACATTGCTTGGGAGAATCCGGGTTCTGAAAGCTCAAGTGATGAAGATGTTAATCAAGAGGAGGAATCAAATATGTGCTACATGACAAGAGTAAAATGGGACGATTATGATAGTGATGCAGACATATCAAATGAACCAGTAGAATTCAAGTATGATCTGCTGCAAGATGCTTTCAAAGAGCTACATACTGAAGCTATGCGACTGCAATACAAGTTTAATCGACTGAACTCTGAAAGAAGAGACTTTGAACATAGAATTAATAACCTTGTTGCTGATTATGAGAAATTTGAAAAAGAGTTAAATGAAGCTTTGTTATTTGCTAAGAATGTTGAAATCAAAATTGTTACAATAGAAAAAGCATGTGAAAATTGTCCTGCTCATATTGAAAAGATAAGTTACTTGACTAGCACGCTAGCTAAGTTTACTCAAGGTAAAGACAATTTAGATGATGTTTTAAATAATCTGGCAGAGCTATTAATAAACAAGGAATTGGTTACGAAGCTTAATCTAACAGAACTAATGCTAGGAAATTTACTGATTTAAGTAAACCTGCTAGAAATGCATGTTTCTCTTGTAATTGTGTTGGTCATACTGTTAGAAATTGCTATTACAAAAATGTTGTTGTTCCTAAAGGATTATATGTGCGGATACCAAAGGAACAAGTGACAAGGATTAACAATCATGGACCCAAAGCAAAATGGGTACTAGCATCCAAAACCTAGTTGTTTTGCAGGATACACAACTGATGCAGATTGATCTCAAGGATGAATCAATTGTGGAATACATCAAAAATCTTGAGAATCTACAACTGGTAAAACTGTATCTATTTGTTGCATCATACTTATATTGTTTGGTTGTTGTTGTATGATTGTCTGTGCTGAATGCTTAATTGTTTGATTGATTGAAACTGTTTGAAAATGTTTTTTCACGAGTCTTAGTCGACCATGCTATTAATCCATTCGACTATAATTTTTTTTCTTACATTTCTTGTTAAACTCTGTCATGGATTCCTTTTAGTCTTTCGCGCCATCTCTATCCATGATGTCATTGTTGCACTCTCTTCTGGCACTAGCACACACCTTACTTGTGTATTTCCATTGACCCTTGACTGAACTCTGGATGTATTGAGGAAACTGAAAAATGACTTCCAAAACTCATCTCTCAAGAAGGGAAAAAGGAAAGTCCATTGTCATGATCAAAGAAGCTGGTACTAAAGATTTGTTTGGTGATAAAGACTCAGAAGTGAAAATCCATATGGGATATCCAAAGGAAGTTACTCCACAAAGATATATGGATCTGAGACTATTTGAAAAAGAGAACTTTAAATTTCCTAGATGGATTGAGAAACAAAGTTTGTCTACTTTAATACAAATGAATGGAGAATGGTTTCCCGATCTCGTTATAATTTTCTATCATCATCTGAGAATTGTTGATGGCAACATTTGTTCAAGAGTCAAAGGTGTTGATATCATCATCAGCAATGATATTTGGCGGCAGACAACTGGTTTTAAACCTAATGGAATTCTTTCGCATAAACCTGAGTCTCAGATAAATTTCTGGTTTGATAAAAAGTATATGTTTAGAGGTTGGCTTAGAGTTCCTATCAGTGAAACAAGAGAAAACATGTTACTTCATAAGAATCTTAAGATTGAAGAGATGTTACTAGCATACATTTTGGCACAAGTAATTCTTCCAGGAAGACTAGTGCAAGACAAAATGACTACTGAAGAAGTATATCTCTTACATGCCATTAAGAACAACATACCCACCAACTAGATAGAAGTACTCAAGGACCACATGATCAAGGCCACTCAATTATTTGTTCGACATTTGCCATATAGTGTTCTTATTAGTAACATGCTTGTACTTCATGGAGTAAACGTCTATGGTGAAAGAAAGTATTCAAGCACAAGTTCTGATATAATAAATTTCAACACTCTTGCCTCACTTGGACTTGTCTGAAGTGAAAAAGGATGGCATTATAATGAAGATGTTGACCAAACAAACTTTATTGGAAGGATTTCTCCAACGGGAATACTTAGATCCAACTCTATGTCTAACAATCCTTATGAAACCTATCTTGTTGATCTATTTCAACTGATCGGTGATAAGCTTGAATTACTGGAGTTAAAGATTAATTTCATTTTTAGGAATCTGAAGATTACGAACCAAGATGAGAATATCTCCATGAGTTCATTTGATGAAGGAAAGGAATGAATGATACACATCACTTGTTCTATCTTCGGAATATCTAATCTCATGGCTTATAATGCCATATCTTTTGTTGAATCGTTCTTTTGCATTTTCCTTGGTCTGATCCTATTATTGTAATATCCTTTTCAAGGAAATGAAATTAGATCTTCTGAATTAATCCAATTGCTTTTAATCTGTTTGAATAATATCTGATATACTGATTGATTAATTTGAATGTGATTTGTATGAAGTCAACTGTGCTTATTCTGTCATACATTTTTCCATATTGACTTCTATTATTTCGATTATAATTCCTGCTTAACCAAAATGCTTGATCTAGAAAAGGTTGTTGAAAGGTTTTGTAGTAAGGACATTTCTTTGGAAGCTACAAATGGAATTCAACATTTGAGAAGCAATGCATTCAACTGATGATTTAATGCATTTGACTACATATAACTGGGTTAACAATTCCATATCTAGAATCTGTTTTTATTTCTACTGATTGCTTAAATCATATAAATATGCTATTATCTCTGCTATTATCTGTTGCAAAAATATTAATTGAGATAATATTGTGAGATTTTTGAAGTTTGTATCATTGATTATCTAAATTGTTTGATATCTTGTCTTTGATACAACTATGTGCTAAACTGTTAATTAATCTGTGATATACTGCATTGTGCATCTGATTTGATTTTATTATGCATAATGACAAGGGGAGTATCACTCTTTACACATTTTACATCACATGCCTGCATTTCAAGGGAGTTAACATTGTTATGTGATTAAATTGTGATTGTGAGAGCATCATTGTATTTTATACTTTGCATATCTTTTTGATGCATCTCTGCTTTCAAATCTGCATATATATCTAGAACATTCCTTTTTTTGTTAATGCACAAAGGGTGAGAGATATATGAGAGTATGAGAGAAAGTATAAAAGCTTTGTGAAAGGGGGAGAATAGCTATTTTGTCTCATACTTCATTTGCTTGATATTATGCTGCATATGCAGAGTAATTGAACTGTGTTAAATCTTTTGCTATATGCTATTACTCTGTTTTGTATTGAATTGTGCAAACACGGTTGAGTTATTAATCATGGTTGCACATCATCAAAAAAGGGGGAGATTATTGAGATTGTTGACAACACAAACTCTATATCAATCTAGTTTTTGATGATGACAACACTTTGCTTAATAACTGTACATGTGTTGCTGCATTACATGTTCTTATGTTGTACTGATTGTTATATCTGCTGAACATGTTTGATGTATTGTGGTGTATGTTCCTATGTTGATTGTTTGATATATATATATATATATACATATATATATATATATATATACATATATATATATATATATATATATATATATATATATATATATATATATATCTGTGTGTGTGTGTGTGTGGAACATGGTTACATGCTTATGTGCAATGTGAAATGGTTTATTACATATATTTTACTGCACAATTTTCAAAGTGAAAAATCACAAGCACTTTCGTAAACTGATAACTGTGTGACAAAGTTATAGTACAGTCGACTACATTACTAATGGATTCGACTATGCTAAAACCTTTGTAGAGATTTTGAGAATCAGTGCTAAGTGATGTTTTGAGTTTTAAAGAATTTCAAAGTGTTTTTACATGTGTCAGTCGACTTTGTCTAGTTTACCTTCGATTGTATCTTTGATCTGTTTGGGAATTTTGTTATGACTTTGCGCTCCAACGACTATATTTTTAAAAGTTAGTTAAGCATTGATGACTTGGTCAACTGTATTAAATGTGTGTTGATTTTTGTTGACTGAGAGCTACTATGTTGACTGTCTGTTATAACTGTAGTAATACAGTCGGCTGAATTACTAGTCTATTCGATTGAGAAACAATCTGACTGACAGAAAACTATAAATTGGCTGAGCACGAATAGTTCAGAGACTTTTGATGATCTAACATTTTCATTCTTGTTTCAGATTGAATTCTCTGTGTTAACAGCTCCAAGAATTCTGCAAGAAGACAATGGTGATCTTTCTTGAGAGAGATTCAAAGGGAGATAGCTTGCGCACTCATTGCTTGATCAAATACTGCACAAAGAAGGTGTTTCTTTGTTGATCTTTGAAGGCTTGGCATCCTGTGAAGACTGTTGGAATTGGACCTATTGTGATACAGGGGTTTCACGTTGAGGATTTTTCGACGTGGGTTCATATTGCAGAAGAGGGGATTCTTGCTGCAAGTCTGGTTTTGATTATTGCAGCTATAATTTGGTTTTGGGTTAGAGAGGAGATTTATATTTTTGACGTGAGGTCTTTTATAAATTCCTTGTTGTAAAAACCGCAACCATTATAGTGCATTTGCTTGCTGGGTTGGAAGGACACTGGATGTAGGCATTGTTGGCCGAACCAGTATAAAAACTAGTGTTTGATTTTCTCTATCCTTGCACTCTTTAATTCCTGTCGACTTTATCTTTTACGCAGTCAACTACGTTTTTCCGTTACATATAAATTTTCATTACTTGCATTTGCAGAAAGTTCAAAAAGGTTCATACTTTTATAAAAGATTGCGAAAAGATTTTGTTTTTGAAACATCACCAATTCACCCTCCCTCTTGGTGTAAAAACGAAGCCTACCTGTTTTCCAACACGTTCATATGCGTTTTCTTGAATTTACTATCATTGTATGAAAATATAATGTTATTTGAATGTCTCTGATTACTGGAAAGTAACTTTGAATATGGACATAGATAGAACACCTAAGTGATTTGGGATCTAGGGATAGACTCAATAACTTGGTCATTCTTAGCATCTGACTTAATGCAAATTATATGTTAAATTGACTAATATCAATTTGATATATTAATTTAGAACTAGTTGCTAAGGGATTGTGACTAGTATGCCTTGATATGAATGTTTGAATGAAATAATGAAATATTGAATGGAGTTTTATATTTATATGATTCACAAAACTCAATTCCAACGAAGTTTCTTTTAAATATAAATTCCTTACACACCAACTGTTGATAAAATACCAAAAAAAGTTTCTTGTGTTGTTTTGTGCTAATCTTGTTTATTTTAGTGGACAAGGTGTTTGTATTAATTTTGCTTAAAAAAGTTTAATGATGATTCCCACAAACATTAAGATATGTAAGTTATCTTGATGTGAAGATTTACTTCAAAAGAATCTAGAAGGAAGAAGAAAAGATGGATAAGTATGGGAAATGGAAAAACAACATAAGCAAAGAAGAACATGAAAAGTAAAGAACATAAGTTGAAAGGAGGTCACGCCACTTGAGGGTACTAAGCCACCCATGATTAGTAGTGGTTTTGTCACTTGAACCTTGGTTCAAGATGAGATTATGGAGCTCAAGAACACTCTAGGAACACTCCCTTAACTCTTACAATTTCGTTGAACATGATAAAATTACTCTCAAATATCCAACCATTTACAAGTGGTGAAAAGGGCTCCTTAAATAAGCAATGGGAGCCCCCTCCCATTAAAACTACAAAAATGGGAGGACTACCTAGCAAAAGAGAATGACTACTTAGCAAAATAAAATCAAATCCTTTTAGAAACCTAATGATGAGGGAGAAGGACAATATTTTCAACCATTAAAAAACTCATCACAAAGGTATATTCTTTCTCCTCTAAGTGTCTACAGCCCAAAAAGTGGTTTAATGTAAGTGACTTAGTTCCTTTTACAGGTAGCACTGGTGATGAGGTAGACCCTCCATATTTGAGGTCAAATACTTTTCAAGAGGGAGGGAATGATACCAAACCTCTAGCCAAGGGACTAACCACAAAAGCAATGATAAGAAGGATCTGAGAAGATTTAACTTCATCTAAGTTAAACAGAAATAAGTTGATGTTTATCTAGGCTAAGGAATATGTAAAGAAGTGATCACTAGTGCAAAAACAACTTATGACGTCACGCGTTTAACGTTGAACCACTCAATAACCAACTTTAAAAATGACCGGTGGCATTTTTGTAAATAAATGCAATTATTAAACATCGTTTAGAATTGTAATTCGACGTAAAAGAATATAAAACGTCGAATGCCCCAGCGTTAGACATTAAAAGGTTAGTGAATTAAAAAAAAATTGAGCAGGAGATTGAAAATTCATTCACTTTATCTTAGCGCACAGGACCTTTTTCTCTGCTCAAACTTTTTTCAAACGAAGTTTGACGACTATCACATGTAATCTTTCTTTCATTTGATACAAATGCATGTTAATTAACTACTTTAGGTATGATTTTCGTTTGTTTTCACCGATTATTTTCGTGTTCTTGTCCTTCGTAGGCGCATTCTGCTTTCTCTCTCATTGGTGACAACACTTTATTCCGATGAACCTAGGTTAGTTTTCGTTTTTGTTTTCGTTTTGAAGAACTTATTTGTTGATAACTTGTTTGTTATTGTTTTTGTTGAACTTGTTTGATTTTGTTGTTGTTTGGTTGAACTTGTTTGTTGTTTGATTGAACTTCTTTGTTGCTTATTATTGTTCTTTTTTTGATCCTATATTACTGTTAATAGTTCATGCCTTATAAAATACCAGGAACTAAAAATTGTTGTTTTTTCTGCTTTTCAGGTCTCGTAGAACTATGAAAAAGGATCACAATTATTTAAAAAAACAAATTGATTGACGTCGTATATTGACAAAATTCGACGTTATTTAACATCGTATATTGACAAAATTCGACGTTAAATAATGTCGTATATTGACAAAATTCGACATTAAATTAACGTCAAATTTTTTAAATTTAACGTCTCCTGATATGTCGTCGTTCTCAAATTTGACGTGAAAGGCCAAAAATATTCGACGTTATAAGTTGTTTTTGTACTGGTGGATAACAATTGATTCTACGTGTTTTTATGTGTATATTTTTTTTTGAATAAATAACTTCTTCATAACTTTTACATTGTTTTGTCCCCTGTAACACCCCTAATAAAATACGGTTGTATATATATGAAAATTTTAATCATGGGGTACTATTTTATGAAATAACTTTTTTTTTTTTTACATTAAGATAGAGAAGCAAACCATACACACATCATAAGTTCATACATTACAACAAACCAAATCTTATATGTTCTTCAAATTAACACAAATCAAACATACTTAAATACGAATCGATTATAAAAACCCCAACAAATTTTATTTCCCATCTCTCTCTCGTCGAGCTATTCCATGCCAGTTTTATCTGTAATATCATCTACTCCCGTACAAGTACGATCATCGTAGGTGGAAACCACAACCACAGCATGCAAGGGTGAGTAACCAGTATTATCACAAAAACAATGCATCATACACACTTTATACACCGACTAAAATGAGATACATGATGTAACAAATGTGAGACATGTCATCGACAACAAACATTTCGTAAACTAATGTCGGTTCCTTGTATTTCGTCATCGTAACCTGTTCTCAATAACAAACGATTCGAGCCGTCTTCCATCGCGACTTCCGACCTATCTCCCCGACTCCTCAAGGACTAACGAGTAAAAACACTGATACTACACGCAACAATGCACTATACTCAACACGAGCCGAAGTCATTGGGCGAGACATCCACCTCCCCGCGCAGAGGGAGGTGACACTCGAATCTCAGTCTCACGCGAGACTCAAATTTTAAAATAGCATTTAAATGCTGACACGTCTGACAAAGTTACTAGTAACTAACATAGTTAACGTACACGACACGAACAAATAACCGTGCTCAATCACGAATTCATACACATTCTCAATAATATGTATAAATCAACCAATAAAAAATTAAGCAATATATTAAAAAAAACAATTCTCAATAATTGTTTAACATAACACCAAACAAAAGAAATCAACAATTCTCTCTTAGTTACTTCTGGTATTTTTTTCAGCTTTGACCTTTGCTTATTGTTTTATTCATAACTCTCTCTACACTTGTTCCTTGTATTTTTTTCAGCTTTGACAACAAACATTTCGTAAACTAATGTCGGTTCCTTGTATTTCGTCATCGTAACCTGTTCTCAATAACAGACGATTCGAGCCGTCTTCCATCGCGACTTCCGACCTATCTCCCCGACTCCTCAAGGACTAACGAGTAAAAACACTGATACTACATGCAACAATGCACTATACTCAACACGAGCCGAAGTCATTGGGCGAGACATCCACCTCCCCGCGCAGAGGGAGGTGACACTCGAATCTCAGTCTCACGCGAGACTCAAATTTTAAAATAGCATTTAAATGCTGACACGTCTGACGAAGTTACTAGTAACTAACATAGTTAACGTACACGACACGAACAAATAACCATGCTCAATCACGAATTCATACACATTCTCAATAATATGTATAAATCAACCAATAACAAATTAAGCAATATATTAAAAAAAACAATTCTCAATAATTGTTTAACATAACACCAAACAAAAGAAATCAACAATTCTCTCTTAGTTACTTCTGGTATTTTTTTCAGCTTTGACCTTTGCTTATTGTTTTATTCATAACTCTCTCTACAGAACTCCGAATTAGTTAATTCTTGTTTTATTGGATTCTAGCCTTAAAAATGTTTCTTGGGCCACCAGAATAATAATTTTTGGACAACCATACTAACTGCAGTAAAATTGTTAAAACTCGTAAATTTACTCACGTTCTCGTATTTTCAGCTTTGACCTTTGATCAGTGTTTTATTCATAACTCTCTCCACAGAACTCCGAATTTAGTTAATTCTTGTTTTATTGGACTCTAGAATTAAAATCTTTCTTGGGGCACCAGAATCATAATTTTTGGACAACTATACTAACTGCAGTAAAATTGTTAAAACTCATAAATTTACTCACGTTCTGGTATTTTCAGCTTTGACCTTTGATCAGTGTTTTATTCATAACTCTCTCCACAGAACTCCGAATTAGTTAATTCTTGTTTTATTGGATTCTAGAATTAAAAATATTTCTTGGGGCACCAGAATCATAATTTTTGGACAACTGTACTAACTGCAGTAAAATTGTTAAAAATCGTAAATTTACTGACGTTCGGGTATTTTCAGCTTTGACCTTTGATCAGTGTTTTATTCATAACTCTCTCCACAGAACTCCAAATTAGTTAATTCTTGTTTTATTGGATTCTAGAATTAAAAATATTTCTTGGGGCACCAGAATCATAATTTTTGGACAACTATACTAACTGCAGTAAAATTGTTAAAAATCGTAAATTTACTCACGTTTGGGTATTTTCAGCTTTGACCTTTCATCAGTGTTTTATTCATAACTCTCTTCACAGAACTCCGAATTAGTTAATTCTTGTTTTATTAGATTTTAGAATTAAAAATCTTTCTTGGGGCACCAGAATCATAATTTTTGGATAACTATACTAACTGCAGTAAAAATTTTCCTTAGATAGTTTAGAGGTAGAACTAAGCTGAACATCAGATCAAACTACGAAATCCCTATCTCTTACTTGGGACATTAGATTGATAATCCTAACGGTTAAATTCAAACCATATGCCTTAGAAACCATATATCAAAATTCTAGATCAATCCAACGGTTAACTTGACTATAATTGATGGTTTACCGAGGGGGCTTAGTAGTAGAAAATCAGGTGATCAGTAAATTAATCCAACATGTGAAATTTATTCCTCTAATTACAGTTCTCCAAATTTTAATCTGAACGGTCAAAAGAATTCAATATACCTTATGGTCCATATATCAAAATTGCAGATCAATCTAACGGTTCACTAGGGAGAAATTTATGTTTTACCAAGGGAACTTAGTAGCAAAATTAAAGTGGTGATGTATCTATTCACAATTACGAAATTAACTCCTCTCGGTACATAATTCTAATCCCAAATCTGAACGGTCATATCGAAATAACATATCTTAGAAGTCATATATCAAAATTTGAGCTTAATCTAACGGTGAATTAAGGAAATATGGACATTTTACCGAGGTAACTCGAAATATATAGAAACAATGAAATCATGGATATGGAACTAAATCCCACAAAATTAGGTAAGTAGCTACCAATACTAAATTCCAATATACTCATATTCAGATATGTGATCATGAAATATACAATTGTCATATTTTATATAAGGCTTAGCTTCCCCTACAAACATATATCCCTTCCCATCATTCAACAAAACTCAATAAATCATGACAATTCTAGGTAACTCCCCTTACCTCTAGTTTCTAGAAAATCTTTAAGGATTTCTTGGTGACAAAAGCACCTCCCCTCTTGTTGTAATATCAAGATTCCTCCACACCTCTTGGTTCTTCTTCAACACACCTCTAAGGAAGTAGAATAGAGACTCTTCTTCTACTCTCACAAACACTAATTTAATTTTTTTTTTCTTTTTGGGTTGTTAGGAAAGAACCAAGCTCTCTCTTCTTTTTTTTTTCAACCTTATGTAATTACTCTACTTAAGGTGATTTGAATATCCCTTTTAAACTAATACCATATCTACTTTCATAATTCCTACCAAGCACCAATTTTGTCTTTCAGGAAAATGTTAGGGAACTTGACTACAATGGCCAACTTTTCTTTTCCACTCAATCATAATCAAGACCAATCATTTATATTTTTTTATTTCTAACAACAAGCCAAAATCAATTTAACACAAGCTAATAAGGAGTCCAAATACTATCTTCTAGTGCACCAAAATAAATTTGAAACAAACAAAACAAATACTAATCTATTTAGTCATCATTTCTTCTTTCTAGAAACCAAGTAATAATGCAATATAAAACATTAAAACATACCCACCACTTATGCCATTTACTTGTTCAATGATCAAATTCCATCAAACTTTCTATTTTTCATTCATTACATGTGTCCTACATGTCTTCCATTCACAACAAAAAATGATAACAAGGAGTTAAGAAAAATACCTAAGGTAAAACTTGAATACATGACCACAAACTCCTTTCTAATAAGTTTTTCAACACTACACCAGTTCATATATATATATATATATATATATATATATATATATATATATATATATATATATATATATATATATATATATTTTATTGGGTCTTACATCCCTAAGTTCAATGTGTTTTCATGTTTTCTTGTGTATGAGTTAGTGTGTGTTTGTTTACCTCTAATCTATATTTTGAGTGTGTAAAATAAGTTAATAGGAAACAATTCTGGTGGAAGAAAAGAAGTTAGAACTCAAAGAAACATGTTTTTGACAATAAATTATCATGTTGTCTAATTGCTTGGGGTTGAGCGTCACAATTGTACAGTTGAACGCCACCATTCCCTGCATAAGTAGTGCTAAGTGGTGGAAAAGTTGTGCAGAGCGCTAGTTAATGCGGAAAAAATAATACTAAGCGGTGAAAAATGACCCTAAGAGGTGGTTTGATAGAAAGCCCTTTTATGTTTTTACTGATGGCGGTGAGCAATGCTGATATGAGGTTGTGTAGTGGCGTCGTTTACATGTCAAAATGAGTTACTGAAATATGTTTCTCGCGAGGTTTTGGACACATACTTCTTCCCAAACTTCATTCTTCACCTAGAGCGACTAAGAGTTGCCCTTGAAAGTTGTTTGGGATTGTCGGGAAGCTCTCTATCCTCCTCCTTGGGTTTCAATCTTCATTAATGGTGTTTTCCCTCTCTTAGGGTTGATGCAAAGGAGAGGCGTAATTGGAGCATGGAGCAGCTGTCAAGAACTTTGGGAGAGGACTTGCTTCTTCTTTTTGGTTTACATTTCTTCTCCATCTCTTAAACTTTTAGGATCCTAAGTTCTTAACCATGGAGGGCTAACCCTATTTGTCGATATTAGTTGTAAAGCATGGTAGTCTTGTGTAATTTTGTGTTGTAAATAATATATGATTTTCCAATTAATGTTAGTGTTAAATTTCCATGCTTAATACTTGATGTGGATTTATTCCATACTTGATTTATGGGTTTTAATGTATTAGGAAATATGAGTTGAAACTAGAACTGAAATTGTAAATAATCTATGTTATATTTCATTGCACACCAGTTAATTGATGAAAATATCAAAAAGAGTTTCTTGTATATTTATGAACTTTATGATTTAATTGAGTTATTGAGTGCAAGAGTTATCAAATGTTGCACAAGTTCCTTGGGAGAGAGTGATATATTTACTTATTACTTGCTACACTGAGACTGGTGCACTTGTTGTTGGTTTTATAGCCAACAGAAGACCTAGTCTAGGATTCTTTTGTAAATATTAGAGTATTAATTTTGGGCTTTGTATTATAGACCAAGTAGTGTAAGATTTTTGAACCTTGTATTGGGGCCATAGTTTAAGCTTGGGCTTAGTAGTATAGTTTGGGCCAAAAAGGATAGGGCCTAGTTTTGGGCCAAGGTTGAATCACATAGGATTAGAGTTTCTTAAACCCTAATTTGACATAAACTTGGAGGGCAAAGTATCCTCCCATGTGAGCACCAAGGCAAGGAGAGTCTGACTGCTTAAGTGGCAAGTCACACCTTAACATGCTCTCTTTGGACTCTCTTGTCTGGAGACTGGTCTAGGGTTTCTTGGCCTATGAATAAAGGCCTCTATCAATGTATTTTGGAGCTTGAATTAAGCAATGAAATGTTGCCTAATTGTGTGCACATGCCTTTTGGTTAAGCTCATCTTAAAGTAGTTCCTCTCTAGACTATTCTAGCTTTCTTTCTTATGAGTTAGCCTCACCTCTCTCTAGGAAATCTCACCTAAACTTAACCAAAACACTTTCATCCTTCATCATTCTCTTAGCTTCCTCTCCACTCATATTCATGTTATCATCATCTTCCATCATGGATGCAAGCAAGCTTAGAGGAAGGCCATCAAAAGAGGAGGTGTCACTAGTAAGCCTACAAACTAAACACACAAAGTTAGAAACTAATCACAGAGAGAAATGGTAAATAAATTCGAAGGAGGTGAGAAAGATATGTCCTTTTTGGACATGCTCTTTATGATCCTCTTAGGAAGAACCTCTCTAGCCTCATGGAGAGTCATGGACTCATCAAGTTAAAAGGACTATATCCATTAATTTTTAAACTTTAGGGACCAAAATGTATATAGTTTGGAATAGAGACAAATTTCAATTTTGTGATCAAGTTTAAATTCTACAAACATATTTAACACAATTGATAAATAAGATATCAAAGGAAAATATTATTTTAAAAAAATTATTTTAAATATTAAAATTTAAAAATTACAAGTGTCATTTTACATTTCCATTTTTAACATTTTGAAGAGAAACGTGTTTAAAATAGGTATTTCTTTAATTTAAATTAAAAAGTAAAATTAAAATTTCAATATTAATGTGGGGTGATTTGCTGTATAATTTCTAAAAAAATATTTTAAGTCGTAGTTAGAGTTATTTACTTATTTAGTCGCATTTTTTAGAGAGAAAACATTGTTCCACTTAAAAAATGGGACCTATTGAGTTAAAATTTCAAATATAAAAGCTAAATTGAATTCAAGTCACAATCACGTGACACTAACACCTTTACTTGTCACTTACACTGTCATGTGACATCGATATGCTATGTAATACAATAAGAATATGACACGTAACCAAAAAACTTAAAATAACCAAAATAATTAAAAAAGTAAATAAATAATTGAAAATATCAAAAATTAATAGGTGGCATTTACAAAAAGGGTTAAATATGTTTTTCGTCCCTTAAGTATCACATGATTTTGGTTTTAGTCCTTACTCAAAACTTTGATGGCTTTTAGTCCTCATAGTATTAAAACTCTCACTATTAGTCCTTAAAATTGGACGGCGTTAACTTTTTGTACGAGATGGCTAACGGTGAAGCCAGGTCTGTGTCACTTTTTTTCTCTAAAACATTTGCCACGTTTTCCAAACCCTTCCTTCTTCTCCCCCAATCAATCAAAACGTCTGCTCATCACAGTCATCACTGTTCCATCTCCTAAGTCTCCATTTTCATCCATTTGGGGTTTCCCATAATGCAGATTGAGATCATGCAAGAGGATAACCCTGATCTCACCACTCCTCTGCTGCCTCCTCCGCCTCCCACTATCGGTGGCCTAGGGTCTGAGCCTCTCGTCAATGGTTTCGAGACAAATAAAGGGAAAAGGTTCGGTTGCTTTACGATGAATTAATCGCTCACGTCACAAAATCCGTTGTATTAACTAGCGCTTTGAATGATTCCATGATGAGTATAGTCCAAGCAGTGGCTGCTTTGAAATCCAGAAAGAGATTATGCGGCGTTGGGCTTTAAAAACGAAGGAAGAGGCCCAAGGAGAGGAGAGAGGAAGAAGGAGATTGGGGTTGAGAGAATTGATGGTCTTGATCTCAATTGAAGTGAAACTCAGTAACGACACAATTGAATGAATTTGCAATACATCTTGCGTAGTTTCAACGGAATCTCCATCGACACGAATCATGCTGCTGGAATCAGAGTAAAAATGGTGAACAAGATTCAGCTGTTGGCGGAGAATCTAATATTACTGTGCGACGAAGTAGGAGCCAACCTGTGCGGCACTAACGGAACTAGGATAAGACGATGCCATCTGGAAGAGCGTTGAAGTTCAGAGCATGTAGAGCTTCTCCCAGGTCTTGCGACAGATTGAGGAGAACAGAGCGCGCTAAAACCCGAATTGTGTTTGAGTTTGGAGTTGAATTGAATATTTTGAGTTTGGAAGGAAGAGACTGCTTTGAAGGAGAGGAATAGAAGAACCCTAATTATTTTCAAAGAATAAAAATCCTTAATCTGATACAGAGAAGAGATATACGTAGAACACACCTAACATTGAACTGACATCACAGGTAGACTCGCCGTTTATCATATCAACCAAAAATTAACCTCATCCAATTTTAAGGACTAATAGTAAGAATTTTGAAACTATGAGGACTAAAAACCATCAAAATTTTGAATAGGAACTAAAACCAAAATCGTGTGATACTTAAGGGACGAAAAACATATTTAACCCTTTACAAAAATATGTTAATGTTAATGTAATATAAAAAACTTAAAGAAATCATTTTAACAAAAAATTATAACTTAATTGAAGAAACAAAATATAAAAATAAAATTAAATAATTAAAACTAAAATAAGAAAGAAAAGAAGATTTTAGGTTTGCTGATTGGAATTTGATAGAAGAGAGGTGGAGTAGCAACTTTTAGTGGTGGCAGCTTGTTGACCACGACTTCAAAAACTGTTGATATCTGACTAGGATACTTCACATCACGATGTGCAATAAATGTTGGATAGGGATGAGCCATATGGACAGAGGGTCATGGATGATGAAATAGGGAAATGTTTAAAGGAAAATGATATTTGACAACCTTAACGATGATAAATGTTTTACACTGATGACAAATGTTTTATTTTCTTAAAATTTGACCAATAATAACGTGATACGTCACCGTGTTAAAAATTTGTGATCCAGTCAAAGTATATTTTTTATGTTTAAATATGTTTAAGATAGACATAGTCAAGATTCTTGTGTGGATGGTGAAATCATTGGTAGATTTTTTTTTTTCATTTTTTTATGGTGAAATTCTTTAAATTAGATATTAATATATGTATTTATTTATTTTTAATTGAATTTATGACTCTAATATAAATTCAATCTGACGAATCTTAGTTCTTTAGAATTTTAATATTGAGAAATAGGTATAAGTATTTTTCAACACTTAATTTTGTTCAAATCTGTAAAAAAATATTGAATAAAACAAAGTAAAATCTATCATAGAAAAAACATAAATATATAAAAATATTTAACATAAACATGCTTAAATGTATAACAAAAACATTAAATTAATGAATTGAAACAATAGAAGCGTATCTTTTTGTAATTAAAATAAGTATTTTTATTTAGTTTTAAGAACTGTAAAAATATTATTAAATAAAATTTTGTAACTTCTTTTATTTTAAACCGTGTTTTCCTTTTATTCATATTTTTTTTAATTAGTATAATGAAATATATATATATATATATATATATATATAAAGTTAAGTATGTTTTTAGTTATTAAATTTTGACATAAAATTTAAATTTGTATATGTCTTAAATTTTTAATATAATTTGATTTTAAAATTTTAAAATTAGTATATATAAATTTTTTAATTTAGTTGTTTTAATAAATTTTTTAATATATTAAATATATTTCAGAATAACATTTGAAGATAAATTTCAATTCAAATATGATCAGAAAACATAATTTTGCAAACTCATACAAATTAACAACGTGTTAAAAGGATTATATCCTTTTATTTCTAAAATTTAAGAGCACAATGCATTAAAGTCTGTAACAAAAATGAATTTTCATCTTGCATCCAAATTAAAGAATATTAAAAAATTTGTAGCTATTTAATAGAAAAATATTTATGGAAATATAAAAAAAAGTTTATTTAAAAATTATAAAAGAGGTTATTAGCAAAATATTTATTCCTTTTTATTAGAAGATAAAATTGTCAAATAAAATATGACACTAAATATTAAAAAATATATTTCTTTCTATATAATGGAATAAATATATTCAAAAGCTAAAACATAAATAAAATAATATATAATAACTTAAGTTAAAAAAAACTTTAACGATAAAGTAATAATATTTTATTCTCTTCTATTTTAAGTGTCCCACTCAATACACATTCACAACTTTTTCTCTATAAACCATGATCTTGTTCAGCTTCCTCATTTAAGTGACTTGCTTTTATAAAACCTGGGGCACAAATACAAAATAGGAGAAAGCTTGTGGAGAGGAAACACAAGTCACCTTCTTCAAATTCATTTTGGATAGATTCAATTAGTACTTTGTATAATATTTAGCCTAAGACGGTCAATTGTTTTATTTTTTTTTCTTGATATATTATTCATGACATAACACTAATGAAGAAAGGGATTTAGACGTAACTTATTTTGGGTTTTTAACGTCACCTCCTGAACTGACATCTTTACGGGTGACGTTAATGGGACGTCGGATTTCTGCAGGTGTGACGTCGATATAGACATCGGTTTAGTACAAAGAACGACTTCTATAAAGACATCATACATTGCATTAACTGACGTCTAAGGTGTCCTTAGACGTCAGTCAGTCACACGTTCGACGTCTATAAAATCGTCAAACATTGCACTAACCAACTTCTATGAGTACTATAGACGTCGGTCAGTACATTACATATTGGTCATTACTGAAAATTTCTTTATAATGTGTTCAAATAAGGATTTTAAAAAAGTAATTTATGTTTGTAAAAAAAATTAAGATGTTTTATTAGTGAACATGTTTAAATAATAAGGAATTTTAAAAGAAATTGAAATTTTAGAATTTTATCACTTAAAATTAGAAAATTTTAAATCCCTCCCAAAAATTAAGAATTTAAATTTCTTCAAATCATCATATTCACATTTTCTTTTCATTGTATTTTCTCTTTAGCATGATTTTGGTTAGGGTGTCGTCAACTTGATTAAGAATGAAAATTATTAAGATGATATTGATGTTGATTAGAGATTTTGATAAGTCTTATTTCTTTTTTATTTAAACTATTAAAGTTATTTTTTTAATGTTATAAAACATATTATTTATGGTTTTAGAATTTTCTCGAATAATGTCAGACCAATTATTTTTTTTATAAATGTGAATTAGATTTTTTTTCAGTTGATATCTATCATTATTTTTTTTTGTCAATATTTGTAATAATTTTTTTTAGGTTTAATAGCACTAATGGTCCCTATTTTGGTTGGCAAAATTCGAATTGGTCCCTATTTCTTTTTTGTTCAATTTAGTCCTAAAGAATGAATATTATGTTCAATTTGGTCCTTTTCACAGACGCCGTTTAAATCGTTAACGACAGACCCTTCAACAGTGTTAAACAGTGGTGATGTGGCATTCAACTGAGATGAATTTATTGATTTTGAGGGTGGAGAGTGAAATTAGGTTTAGGGTTCTTCTTCTTTATGCAAATTTGGTCCCTTTCACAACATGACAAATTTGATGGAACAGAAATGGAAATGTCCGCCGTTAGCCTTGCAACCTCCATCTACATCGCATCTTGATCAGAGAAATCTGCATAGCGGCGGCACATGCAGAACCTCCATCATCTCGCACATTCATCTTCATCACCTGCAAACCCATAAATCAGAAAATCCCAATTTCCATGGAACCTAAATTGAGCCCATTGATAAAGATGCTTTTTTTTAGGGTTTCCCGTTTCTTCATCTCTCTTACTCTTTACACTTTTGTGGGTTTATCATTTTCTTGGGAAAGTGGGATTGTTGAAAGCTTGAGATAGATGCTTCTGTCTGAGGTTGCCATCCTTCAAAATTGTAGTAAAATTGGGAAGAAGATTGGGAAATAAAAACCCTAATTTATAATCCACCCTCTTCAATTTATTCCCAAAATAAAAACCCTGAAGTAGAAAGAGACTTCTTTGTAAGCAGGGTTTTGGGGTTTGAAAACATGAGCACCATAGGTTCCCAATCCAAGTGCTGCAACACCTGTTTAAGTTTCAGTTTCAGTGAATTATAGTTTTTGAAGAAAATGATGTGAATTGTGATCAAAGATGGAAAACGACGAGAAAGGAATTGAACCTGAAATCGCTGCAACTTTGTGCCACATCACTACTGCTTGACACTGTTGGAGGTTCTGCCGTTAACGATTTAAACGACGTCTGTGAAAAGGACCAAATTGAATATAATATTCATTCTTTAGGACTAAATTGAACAAAAAAAAAATAGGGACCAATTCGAATTTTGCTAACCAAAATAGGGACCATTAGTGCTATTAAGCCTTTTTTTATCATTGACATAAATGTTGGTTTTTGTGATAACGGTCTAAAAACCGTTATATTCACACTTAATTTTGATACAAATCACACCCGTTATAACTTAGAAATTAGCTTGAAGTCATGCAAATTGCTTTAGTTAGGATGAAAGAGAGTCAAAGGTGGTTTTAGAGATATTATGCTTAGTTTTCCTTGTTTTGACAGGGTTAGACGAGAATTGAATGATGGAGAGTGAAGTAGGAAGGAGTTTGACTCATGAAAGGATGCAAAAAAGGTGCAAAGGAAGAATCGTAGCCACCGCTCAGCGCCAGTTTCAGCGCTGAGCGCCAACTTTGTGAAGACAATCACTGTTTGATGCTTAAGCGCCAACGTTAAGGGGTAAAGATGTACCGCGCTTACTGCTGAGCGCCAGATCCAGCGTTGAGGGATCATTGTTTAACTCATTCAATGTCATGATCATTGATTTTGTCAATATGGACACATAGGGGGAAATCTAGACATGAGGGGAATTTTCTTGATTATGAAATATTACCTAGACATAGGAATAGGACGGTCAATTGCTTTAAGCTTTTGTACACTAATGCATGACTAATTACTAGGGAGACTAGACATAGTAAACTAGTAATTGGGATTAGGCTCTCTTCGCCGAGATATCGGGTTTAGAGTAATTTAGAAAGTTGCATGAACATTGATAATAAAGTTGAATTTAATAAGAATAGTAGATATAGGAGAGTGGATTCGGATGAAATCGTAAACCCCAACAACACCATTCATTCATACTGTTTATCTGTCAATTGATCAAGTTTTTACATTTACATGTTATTTTCGTCTTTGCATCATAAAATCAAATTATCTTTCATTCAAGTCTTATGAAATTAATTCACATGAACGTCTAGGCCTAAGAGTTCCTTGGGAAACGATATTCGGACTTATCTTCTCTTTATTACTTGATACGATCTGGTACACTTGCCAGGGTGTTAACAAGTTTTTGGCGCCGTTGCTGGGGACTCATTGGTTTAACTTTTCTAGTAGTGTGATATTGATTGATTTTGACTTGATTTTGTATTTTTGTTTTTATATTTATTTTACTTTTATATAAAAGTGCTTTTTAGGGTTTTTGTTTCTTGTGTATGCAGGAGGCAATTCACACTAGAAGCAAGAAAAATCAACCTCTTCTCAAAGGATTGAGTGAAAGGAGGGGGAAGAAAGTCAGAAAACCATCTAAAGAATTATTCCCCTCTCCTGAATAACTTTTGCAACCCTCACCGAAGGTATCTACTCAGAACACAGAAGAAATGGTAGAAGAAGCTCCTAAACGCACTCTAGCAGACGCATCTAATGTGGTTGGCCCTCAACATTTTAATAGTATTGTCATGCTGAGGGACAACACATTAAACATGGTGATGAATCCTACGTTGAGACACCTGGTGCAGAGCAACTTGTTTCATGGACTATCACATGAGAGTCCTTACGATCATCTCACGACATTCAACGAGATATGCAACACAATGAAGATGAATGGAGTGTAAAATGATAGGATTAAACTTAGCTTGTTTCCTTTCTCATTGGGAAGCATTGCTAAGTTGTGGCTGAATTCATTTCCAGAAGGAAGCTTTACAACGTGGGAGGCTGTGGCGTCTAAATTCCTAAACGCACTCTAACAGACGCATCTAATGTGGTTGGCCCTCAACATTTTAATAGTATTGTCATGCTGAGGGACAACACATTAAACATGGTGATGAATCCTACGTTGATACACCTGGTGCAGAGCAACTTGTTTCATGGACTATCACATGAGAGTCCTTACGATCATCTCACGACATTCAACGAGATATGCAACACAATGAAGATGAATGGAGTGTAAAATGATAGGATTAAACTTAGCTTGTTTCCTTTCTCATTGGGAAGCATTACTAAGTTGTGGCTGAATTCATTTCCAGAAGGAAGCTTTACAATGTGGGAGGCTGTGGCGTCTAAATTCCTGAGTAAATACTTCCCACAGTCCAAAACCAACCAAGGAAAGTTGGAGATTTCTTCCTTCAGACAGGACATGGAGGAAACCCTAGGGCAGGCATGGGACAGATTCAAAGAACTGATGAGAAAGACGCCTGTACATGGGTTTGATAAGACAACTTTAGTTCTTGTGTTCCTTGGAGGTCTTAGTACACAGTCTAAGCTTATGTTAGATGCCTCAACTGGAGGCAATATCAAGAGAAAGACTGATGACGACGCCTATGATTTGATTGAATGCATGGCTATGAACGAGAATGGGTCTCATAATGAAAGGGGAGTGACGGTTCAAAAGAGGGGAGTTCTCCACTTGCCCACTGAAGATGCATTGCTATATCAAAATAAACTCCTAACTCAGCAACTGGATAACTTGTCAAAGATTATTGCTCAACTGCCAAAGGAGATTAGGAATGTTTCACAAGCTCACCAACAACTCTGCAACTTTTGTGGTGGTGACCATATTAATGGTCAATGTGTTGTCCCTGAAGAGGCACAAGAAGAAGCGAATTATATGGGCAACCAGTTTCAATACCGCCAGGGTAACTTCAACCAAGGTAACTACAACCAAAGTTGGAAGAATCACCCAAGCATTGGGCAAAGCCAGAGTAATCAATCTGACAAACTGGTGTCCAATTTAGTAGACCACAACAACCATCATTATGGCAACAGGTGACTAGTTTGATTGAACATGTCAGAGACCTTGATGAGAAATTTGACAAATTCTTGAAGGTGTACGACTCTTATTATAAGAGTCACGTAGCTAATTTCAGGAATTTGGACATGCAAATTGCCCCATTATCAAAAAAGGTGGAAGTCACTGAAAAGAATCAATTTAGGGCTAACACCGAAGTTAACCCTAGAGAAGATTGTAAAGTTGTTGTGAGCATAGTTGAAGGAGTGGAAAAAGAAATTATTGAGTTAGAGAGTAGTGAGGATGAGGATGAGAAGATGGAAGAGAAAGAAAAATATGAGAGTGATCTTCCTGACTTGAGAGGAGAAGAAAAAAAAAAGAGTACTTGTGGGCACTTTATCGAAATTTTTAATCAAATGAAAATTTCTATGCCTTCAACCTAAGCATTCCGTCAACTTCCTATCTATTCCAAGCGCATAAAGTATTATCTTGGAGAAATTATAGATCTTGACGAGGAAGACATTGAGAAAAGGAAGGTTGTATTCGCCCTTTGAAGAGGAAGCACCCACCTAAAATGAAGGATCCAAGGAGTTTTACTATCCCATGCGCCATTGGAGATGTTGATGTAGGGAGAACTTTGCTGGATTCTGGGTCAGGTATTAATTTGATGCACCTTTCTATGCTAAAAAAGATTGGTGGGCTAACATTGAAGCCATCTAATATGTCTGTGATTGTGGCGGATGGATCTTCAAAGAGACCTTATGGTGTGGTGGAGGACGTGGTGATTCGTGTTGAACACCTTAAATTCGTGGTCGATTTTATAGTAATGGAGATGAAAGCCGATGAGATGGTTCCATTAATTGTTGGAAGGTCATTCATGAAAATGGCTAAAGTGGTCAAAAGTATCCATGATAAGATGGTTATGTTAAAAGACCAAGAACACAAGTTGATCTATACTACCTCTGAAGAGAAGCTGACGCGAATACAAAAGAATGCTAAATATAGAGCTTCAAAAAAAGATGCAGCGGTTGATAAGTTTAAATGTGCTAACAAAGGTAATAATTGTAATGTCTTGCAGGTATAGGAAGAAGAAGACGTTGATAAAGGAGGCACAATCCACGTTGACTTGGAAGATGAACCACTCGAGCTTGGTACTTTGGTGAAATACAAGAAGAAGTAGTGGGTGGTGAAAGGCTATAAGGAGAACAAAGTGTTAGAGATCGAAGCTCCATATTCTAGAAGAGTCAAAAGGGTGGACAGGAAACAATTGATGAGTTGGTGGGATAAGGAAGACACCAACATGGAAAAGGAGGCGTGAGCTTTCACTGGGTCAAGCTAGTGATCCAAGAACAATATTTTTGTATTTTAAATTTTTAAATCTTGGTGATGTTTACGAACAATTTTTAAATTTTTGTGTATTGGGTAGCTTCTACTGAGGGAAGCTAAAAATTTCATTCACTCATTGAAGGGTACAGGAAGGTACATCTACTGAAGGATGTTGGAAAGATATGCACTTACTGACAAGTGCTAGAAAGGTTTGGGCCAGGCTCGTGACATTAAACAAGTGCTTGCTGGGAGGCACCCCAAGATGTTTCTTATGTACTATTTTTGCTTTTGTTTAGTACTGTAGGGTTTTTTATTGTACTTGGCTTGAACACTTTTATCTGATGATGGTTTGACTTGTTGATTGCATGATGAGTGAGCTTGATGATGCTTGATGTGGACAGTGATTAAGATTGCTTTACATGCTCATATATAGGTGAAGTGTTCACAGACTGTGAATGGATGCATAAATATTATGTTTGTGATTAAGATGCTGAGTAGGGTGTATGATTATGATTATTGGAATATTGAGTGAAGCCTATTTGTGAGGTTTTGAGCTCTAGAGTTTCTGTTGATATGTTTACTATCTACTTGAAAGCATGAATGATTTTGCCTAACTCTTTATGATTTATTGAATTACATGTTTGTGTCACATGATGAAGGCCATTTTTGGAAGCCCTTACTTAGCCAAATTTTCGTCCCAAAGTAAAGAGAACCATGTGTTCTACCCTTTTTGAACCTAAGCCATAAACACTTTATTTGAACACCTTATTGAAAAGCCTTTACCTTGAGTTGAGTTGAGAATAATTGCATGGTATTGAAAAAGGTTTAAGTTTGGGGTTGTTAGGAGAATTGAAAGGCAAAGAAAAGCATTGAGCTAATGTGTTGAATGAAAAATCATGAAAAAGATAGAAAAGAAAAGCATGAAGAGAAAAGCTCAATGCAAAAGAAAAAGGGAAAGTTGGGAATGAGTGAGATTGGTGAAAAAGAGAGTTTGTGCTTGAACCATGATTATGGGAATAACTCTCTTAACTTAAGGATTTTGTGATCTAGAAAAACCAATTTTTCTTGTTAGCCCAACCTCATTATAAGCCTTGAAAAGTCCTTGTGATGACATTTATGTGTGAGAATGTTGATTGTAGTAGATGAAGGGCAATTTTGTTTTATATGACATGTAGATAGTAGAGGGAAGTGACGGTATCAGAGGGTGTAATTTTTAAAAGAGTATTGCGCAGCGGAAATAATACTCAGAGAGCGTAAAGCGTATTAAGTCACAGTTGAAACGATTTTAGCCTTTTTTATAAAAAACAATTTTCTTTCAGAAAATTAAGCAAGCAGTTGATGTGCGTTTAAAGTAAAATGAGTATAGGGCATAAGAAAAGCACACAAGGATTTTTATACTGGTTCGATTCAACAGACTCTACGTTCAGTCGTTAATCACTACAAAGAGTGATTAACAGTTCCACTAAAAAGGATTTAACAGATTACAATGAAAAGTACAGAAATAGAATGAAAAGAACCACTCTACCAACTTGAAGAGAATTGCTCCGGCAATCGACAAACGATTCACGAGCTTCTCCTTTCACAAGACCAGGCAGAGAACCTTGCCAACTTGAAGAGAGTCCAGTTCGACTATCGACACACGATACGTAAGCCTCTCCTTTCACAAGACCAGGCAAGGGAACAAAGTAAACAAAAGCTCTCAACAACGTTCCTCTGACTACTCAGTGTTCTAAGCTTTCTCAGTTTACACAAAAGTTCAGTTCTGAAGCTTTCAAAAACCAATTATATAGCCAAGCACATTGAATGCCAAAGGTCAACTCCCAACTGCCATGAATAATCGATTATTGTAAGTGATAATCGATTATTTGAAGTGATAATCAATTATTCAAGTGTGACTTGTGATAATTGATTATTGCTTCACGATAATCAATTATTTTAGTTCAAAAGCATCTGATAATCGATTATACCTTAATCATAATCGATTATACAAGTAGAAATTACAATGTTTATCATTTTCCTACTACATTCAAAATCTACAAGTTGCTTTTTAAGTATTCTCCTATTACAATCAAAAATTACAATTTGCAGCATCATCAAAACTTGTCTTCAGGTTTTACCAATACTCCCTTATTGGTAACAATCTCCCCCTTTTTGATGATGATAAAAAAATCCTCTTTTAAAAGCAACTCAGTTTTACCTGCAGTATATACAAACTAAAAGAACAGCCACAGAGTTAGCAGTACCTGTACAATTTGAAAAATATTTCTGCCCTAAATATTTCTTCTCCCCTATAATATTTCTAATCTCCCCGTTTATTATCATAAGCAAAAAAATAAAAATCTCCCCCTTAATATGAGCTCCCCCTCAGAAAGATAATATATGCATAAAAGCTCATTATATTAAAAACAGAAATGAATTACAGGAAATTTATAAAGATTTTAACGCCAAAATGCCACAAAGAAAGCAATCAATCTTAGGAACCTAAAAACTAAAAGTCAGGACTAGGGGATCTTTCAGTAGGTGGGATATTGAGATGATTCTCAATGTTATGTAGTCGAACATCAATCTCAAGAAATTGATCAACTAAGTACTCATCAAGAGATTGTTGCCACTCATGTACTTCATCAAAATGTGTCTTCTGTGCTAGACTCATATCCTTCAATTGTTTTGATAATCGTGCAAAGTGTTCTTCCATAGAAGTTGAGGAAGAAGAGGGTATGTTAGAGGGTCCAGCATCAGATGGATTAGCAACATTTACTGGCTCAGCCATATGAGTGCCCATATCATCATCTTCATCATCATTAGGATGGTCATCATCTTTGTGAATAAGGACTCGTCCCCTGGTAATGAATCCCATCTGACGAAAGGTAGTATCTCCAATTTCTGATCCCACAACTTCAATGGTTTGAACAAGTTCTCCTTCAACAAGTACTCCTTTATATTCTAAAATCCTAGAAACGAGAAGAGCATAAGGAAATTGATAAGAATGAGATTTCTTGGCTTTTACCATGGTGTCAGCAATGAGAGCAGGCCAGTCGATGTGTATGTGATTTAAAATCCCATAAAAGATAAGTAAATCCTGCTCAGAGCATTGAGCATGGTTGGTTGCTCTAGGACAGAGAATCCAAACAATCAAGTAGTGGATCATCCTCTCTTCAACTTTGAAACCTCCAACCAGTAGTTGCCTTCTATTTGTTTGCCTCTCGGGATGTCGCAGAAAGGATTGGAAAGTTAGCAACCTGTTGAAGTTTTCAAGTCCTAAATGGACTTTGACAGCATCATCCCAGATAGGAAGTTGAGCAACATTTGTCCAAACGTCATCATCTAAAATGATGCGTACGCCTTTGACCTTGGTAGATATTATCCCATCTCAATAGCGTAAGTTGAAGTAGAAAACTCTTATGAGATCGGGATAAATATTTCCTTTTTGTTCTACTAGATGTGCTAACCCCTGCTCAAGAAAAGTATTTGGAAATTGAAACCCATAAAAGCGAAAAAAATCAAGACGGATATACTTTACCGCCATGATTTTCCTTTCTTACCAAGAGTTTATGAAATCTGCATGTTTCTCTTGATTGGAGATCCATCCATCTATGTTGGCGAGTCGTGGTTGAGAGGAGGAAGAGGCTCCAGCTGTTTTGCGACGATACCTTCTTGGTTCAGCCATGGATGAAGATGGAAAAGATGAAGGTTTATGAAGTGAAAGAGAAATGATGAGATTTTGAGCTCTGGATTTGATTTTAGCAGTATTTGGTTGCAAAGAAGTGTCTAATAATCGATTATGGGGGGCTATTTATAAGAAAAATGGAAAAACTAGCCGTTTATGGCCGTTTATAGCCGTTATGGGACGCTTCAACGGCTCTATTTTTGAAACTGTTAGCGTGATAATCGATTATGGCTCGTGATAATCGATTATCAGTTCATTAATCTCTGCCCAGAATTACATGATAATCGATTATGCCTGATGATAATCGATTATCTGCTCAAAATTTTCCAGAATTGAAGTTTATGCATGAATAATCGATTATAATCTAGTGATAATCGATTATGAAGTGTTAAGTTCACGAAAAAGCAAACATTTGCATAGATTTTGATCCTAAGACATGTCTAATACTCCTAACTCTCTCCTAAGTTCATAGAATCTAGAAACCCCTTAAATGGCTCTCATCCTTAACAAAAAAAAGATGAATTTATAAAGTTTTGAACTTTTATAAAATGAAAGACAAATACATGATGAAATACCAAAGTATAGATGAATAACCAGATATCTAACAGCCTTATATATCTCCCCCTCAAAAGGGTACCAAGTATTACAAAATCATGTCATAAGATGTCAAACAAAAATTTCTTTTGAACTCACAATCAAATTAAGAAAAATATTTTAAGATATGGTCAGTCCAAAACAATGGAGAGATGCTTGCAAGCCAGTTCAGATTTGTATTTGCAATTCCAAACAAGTTTCAATGATTCTCAGCAAATCAAATTCAGCTTTTGTTAGACTTAATTAAATCATTGAAATCCCCAATCAATTTATAACCAATAATGAAAGCATGAGTAGCTTAAATGAATATGATCACAGTTGCTCCAGGTTTAACAAAAAAGCATTTCAGCTAATACAATCAGTTCAAAAATAATTTTGACAGCATAAATTATAACTTCCCAAATAACATTTATAATTCATGCATTTTCATATCCCAAATTGTTCAATCCTTTGAATTCAGTTGTGCATATCAAAACAACATATACAAAAATTCAAACACAAGCTGATTCAAAATTTATCTTTCAACAGTTTTTAGAGCAATTAATTTACATCAAAATTATGCAAAATTTGATCAGTTCATTTACTTCATCCAAGTTCTCAATGAGTATTATCATAGCTCATACAATATGCATTTGAACTTAAAAAACAAATTTCCACAGAAACAACTTCAAAACAGAGATGATAATTTAATTATCAAATGTCTTAATCATCCAAAAATGCCAATGAATATCTATCAGTCAGATCATTCAAATGAAATTTTTCATTGCTTTAGACAAAAGATATATCAAGGCTTACTTCAAAGTATTCAGGAAATTGAATACTAAACCAGTTAAACACAGATTCAATTTATAAACAAAAAACAAATCATTGAAATAACAATTGGACATGACTAATCATTCCAAAAGATTAAATTTAGCACATGAATATCTCATAATAGAAGAATTTCAATGATTAAAGTGGTAAAACAAATAAGAACATATCACAGGATAAATGAATCAGTGATGAACAGATCATTTGCCCAAATAGAAATGAATATAATAGCAATCAAAGATTTCAAAATCAAGCAGAGCAAAATGCAACAGTACAGGTTAAATACTACTTAGCTCAATCACTTGGTACTCGAACCAAAGCTTTGGATATCACTTGATGGGTTCACTTCCTCGCTTGGAGCATCAATTCCAAAAGCAGAATATCAGAAACTTCTCTTCTCCTTTTGAAAACTTAATCTACAAAACAAAGAAATAGTACTTTTGGTACCCATAATCTTATTTGGGTCCTTAAGGTTAGACACATATTACTTTATGACAGAAACCCAAGCATATTTTCCATTTGGAACACCAAAATGTTTAATGTTGCATTTGTTAGAAGTGTGTCCCTTTTTCATGCAATAAAAACAACAAACATCATGCACCTTGTTTTTCACAAAAGTTCCCTTCTCAACCCAAACTCTATGAGTTCTCTTAACTTTAGACTTCTTGTGTTTATGCATGTTTCTATTTTTTACATTGCTTTTGGTAAAAATTGTTTGAGCATGTGAATGAGGCTTAGTTGCCTTTGCAAGTAATTTCTCAAGAATGTTAATATCAAACATATGTTTCTTACATGATAAACATTCAACAGGTTGTTCAATTGCATTAAACTCAGACAATTTAATTTCTAGATTACTAGTTTTATTTCTTAAAACTACTTCTTCATCTAATACTTTTCCATACTTCAATTTCAATTCATTATGTTCCTTTTTCAAATTTTTATGATCCACATCCAATTTCTCAGATTCATTTAACAATTCAAGAAAAGCTTTTTGTAAATCAAACTCATTAGTGTCAAGGCTAGATCCACTTACTTGGCTTGCAGTGTCATCAGTAGAAACCGTCAAACATAGGTTTGCTTCTTCAACAGAATCACTTGAACTACAAGTGCTTGATGCAGTATCCTCCCAAGCAATGTAGGCCTTCTTCTTTTTGTGAGATTTCTTTGCTTTTCTTTCTTTATTTCTTTTGTTGCTTGAACAATCGGCTTTCACATGGCCTCTTTCATCACATCCATAACATTTGAAGCTTGATGCGGAGCCTTGATTATTCTCCTTCTTCTTCTTCAAGATTTGACTTTCACTTTTTGCCATTAAGCATATATTTTCTTCCTCGTTAAAATCGCTTGAGCTTGATGTAGAGCTTGAGTCAGACACTGTTAGCTTATCCATATCTATGACTTCATTATAAGTGAGTCTTAAAAATTTCCACATTTCCTGTGCACTTTTATAAACAGAAACTTTGGAGAATTCATTAGGGGTTAGTGCAGATAAGATTATATTTCTAGCCTTAAAATCAAATTTGGCTCTTCTATTTTCCTCATCAGTGCAATCAAAATATGATTTTTCTACTTCTACACCATGAACTGTAATTTTTGGAATATAAGGACCATTTTGTACAGCTTCCCAGATGCCTCTATCAACAGACCCCATAAAAATTTCCATTCTTACTTTCCAAAAAGCATAGTTATCTCCAGTAAACAACGAAGGTCTGTTAATGGACGCACCCTCAACATAAACAACGTTTTGACTGTGACCGGCCATTTTCGCAAAGATTTTGAAAGAATATCAAAGCAAGCTCGGATACCAATTGACGGTATCGGAGGGGGTAATTTTTAAAAGAGTATTGCGCAGCGGAAATAATACTCAGAGAGCGTAAAGCGTATTAAGTCACAGTTGAAACGATTTTAGCCTTTTTTATAAAAACAATTTTCTTTCAGAAAATTAACCAAGCAGTTGATGTGCGTTTAAAGTAAAATGAGTATAGGGCATAAGAAAAGCACACAAGGATTTTTATACTGGTTCGATTCAACAGAATCTACGTCCAGTTGTTAATCACTACAAAGAGTGATTAACAGTTCCACTAAAAAGGATTTAACAGATTACAATGAAAAGTACAGAAATAGAATGAAAAGAACCACTCTACCAACTTGAAGAGAATTGCTCCGACAATCGACAAACGATTCACGAGCTTCTCCTTTCACAAGACCAGGCAGAGAACCTTGCCAACTTGAAGAGAGTCCACTTCGACTATCGACACACGATACGTAAGCCTCTCCTTTCACAAGACCAAGCAAGGGAACAAAGTAAACAAAAGCTCTCAAGAACGTTGCTCTGACTACTCAGTGTTCTAAGCTTTCTCAGTTTACACAAAAGTTCAGTTCTGAAGCTTTCAAAAACCAATTATATAGCCAAGCACACTGAATGCCAAAGGTCAGCTCCCAATATCCATGAATAATTGATTATTGTAAGTGATAATCGATTATTCAAGTCCGTTATAGAAATTTCAAAAAGTGATAATCGATTATTTGAAGTGATAATCGATTATTCAAGTGTGACTTGTGATAATCGATTATTGCTTCATGATAATCGATTATTTTAGTTCAAAAGCATATGATAATCGATTATACCTTAATCATAATCGATTATACAAGTAGAAATTACAATGTTTATCATTTTCCTACTACATTCAAAATCTACAAGTTGCCTTTTAAGTATTCTCCTATTACAGTCAAAAATTACAATTTGCAGCATCATCAAAACTTGTCTTCAGGTTTTACCAATACTCCCTTATTGGTAACAGGAAGGAGTGACCTCTTGAAACAATTGAATGATTGAGTGAGACACCTTATCTGGTGAGGATTGATTCCATGAAATCATAATTTCATCTGTGCTTAGTTAATTGATCATTCATAAGAATAACATCTGTTGAAAATTACATGACTATGTGAACACTGTGTGAGTTGTGATAAGGTGAAGCATGTTTGCATCTTGATGAGACTAAATTGAAAACCTGAATTGAGTAATTACTTGTTGTGAAAGAATGATTTTTAATGTGTTGAACCATGTTAAGGATAGGTGAAAAGCTAAGTTTTGTTTTGTTTGCTTGAGGACAAGCAAAATTCTAAGTTTAGGGTTATGATAACGGTCTAAAAACTGTTATTTTCAAACTTAATTTTGATACAAAACACACCCATTATGACTTAGAAATTAGCTTGAAGTCATGCAAATTACTTTAGTTAGGATGAAAGAGAGTCAAAGGTGGTTTTAGAGATATTATGTTTGGTTTTCCTTGTTTTGACAGGGTTAAATGAGAATTGAATGATGGAGAGTGAAGTAGGAAGAAGTTGGACTCAGGAAAGGATGAAAAAAGGTGCAAAGGAAGAATCGCAGCCACCGCTCAGTGATAGTTTCAGCGCTGAGCGCCAGCTTTGTGAAGACAACCATTCTTTGATGAGCCACGCTTACCGTTGAGCACCAGATCTAGCGCTGAGCGCTGGCCTTCTCAAAACCAGCACTGTTTAACGCTTGGGCGTGACCGGTGAGCGTCCATTTGAGTGCCGCACCTACCGTTGAGCGGTGAACTCACCGTTAAGCGGTGTACTTATGGGCCTGGGCCAAAATTTTGTTATTTTTTTGTATTATAATTAGATCCAAAACGCACCAGAGAAGATATCTTTTGGCAGAGAAAGACGATAGAACACTTTCTTCACCCCTTGGAGGAGGATTTTGGATGTGGGAGCCCCAATCTACCAAATCTAGGGTTTATCTTTTCATTCTTTCCATTCAATTCATCTAGTTTCACCATGAATATGGTGAACTAAACCCTTTGTTGTTGGGGAACTATGTAATTCTATTGAAACTCTCTTATATCGAAGTTCTTATTTTATTCATATACTTTTGTTATCAATAGTTTGGGTTTTCTTCTCTATACTTTATGCTTGCATTGTTTAACTCATTCAATCTCATGATCATTGATTTTGTTGATATGGACGAATACGGGGAAATCTAGACATGAGGGGAATTCTCTTGATTATGAAATATTACCTAGACATAGGAATAGGATGCTCAATTACTTTAAGCTTCTGTACACTAATGCATGACTAATTACTAGGGAGACTAGACATAGTAAACTAGTAATTGGGATTAGGCTCTCTTCGCCGAGACATCGGGTTTAGAGTAATTTAGGAAGTTGCATGAACATTGATAATAAAGTTGAATTTAATATGAATAGTAGATATAGGAGAATGGATTAGGATGAAACCGTAAACCCCAACAACAACACTCATCAATACTGTTTATCTGTCAATGGATCAAGCTTTTACATTTGCATGTTAGTTTCGTCTTTGCTTCATAAAATCAAATTATCTTTCATTCAAGTCTTATGAAATCAATTCACATGAAGGTCTAGGCCTAAGAGTCCCTTGGGCAACGATATTCGGACTTATTGACGGTATCGGAGGGGGTAATTTTCACAAAGTTTAAAGCAGCGGAATAAATAACTCAGAGAGCAGAAAGCGTATTCGATCACAATTAAAAACAAATTGGTCCTTGTTACAAAAATAATTTTCTTTCAGAAAATTTAACGAGTAGTTGATATACGTAATATAAAATGAGTATAGGGCATAAGAAAAAAACACAAGGATTTTTATACTGGTTCGATTCAACAGAATCTACGTCCAGTCGTTAATCACTACAAAGAGTGATTAACAGTTCCACTAAAATTAGTTTAATAGATTACAATGAAGAATACAGAAATAGAATGAAAAGAACCACTCTACCAACTTGAAGAGAACCGCTCCGGCAATCGACCAACGATTCGCGAGCTTCTCCTTTCACAAGACCAGGCAGAGCACACTCTACCAACTCGAAGAGAACCGCTCTGGCAATCGACCAACGATTCGCAAGCTTCTCCTTTCACGAGACCAGGCAGAGCACCTTGCTAAGTCGAAGAGAGTCTGCTCCGACTATCGACACACGATACGCGAGCCTCTCCTTTCACGAGACCAAGCAAGGGAACCTTGAACAAAGCTTCTAAGAACTTTCCTCTGACAAAAAGTGTTCTACTTAGCTTCACAGTTCAAGAACGTTACTTCTGAACTTCTCGAAAACCCAATATATAGGCAGCTGCTCTGAATATCAAAGGTCAAGTCCCAACTGCCACAAATAATCGATTATTGTAAGTGATAATCGATTATTCAAGTCCGTTACAGGTTTTTCAAAAAGTGACAATCGATTATATGAAGTGATAATCGATTATTCCTGTATAACTTGTGATAATCGATTATTGCTCCTTGATAATCGATTATTGCAGGTAAAAATGTAAGTGATAATCGATTATAGCTTGTCCATTATCGATTATCTAATGTTCTCTTTAAATAAAACTTCTTGCAGCATCATCAAAACAATTCTTCAAGTTTTACCAATGCTCCTTATTGGTAACAATCTCCCCCTTTTTGATGATGATCAAAAATTCACTTTTAAAAGCAACTCTGGCTTACCTACAATACGTAAGAGCTAACAGAAAACAAAGTTAGCAGTACCTGTATCAATTATTAATTTGTATTATACTTCTCCCTTATATTATTCTTCTCCCCTTATATTATTCTTCTCCCCCTTTTTGATCATAAGCAAAAAGATTAAATTAAAAAGCTCCCCCTAAATATGATCTTCCCCTCAATTAAACAATGTATGCATAAAACAAGAGATCATGTTATTCATAAAAGAAAGGATTACATAGACACTATAAGGAGTAACATAAAAGACAGATATATAACATAGAGATAAGAATAACAATCAATCAACAAACATAAAATCCTAATTCTAAAATTCAGGACTTCGAAATCACTCGGGTGGTTGAAGGTTAAGGTGATTTGCAATATTTCCTAGATGAACATTAATGTCAAGAAATTGATCAACCATATCATCTTCATGAGCTTGCTGTCACTCATAAATTGGATCAAAGTTAGCTTTGTGAGCAAGACTCATATCTTCCAGTTATCACAAAAGGTCTCAATCAAAAGCTTCACCCCATTTTTTTTTTTAAAAAAAATCATCTAAAGTTTATGCTCCCCATAAAATAGGTAAATTAAAAAAAGGATTTAAGTCCTTTAAAAGTACTCCCCCTAAATGTAATAATCCCCTTTGATAAAACAAACCAAAAAGTTTTTTTTTTTTTACGCTGATAATCGATTATTACTTTAAATAATCGATTATTTGTGTTCAAAATTGTCAAAATCTAATTTTTTTTAGGCAAAGATAATCGATTATGACCCTTTGGTAATCGATTATTGACGTTAATTTCCTAAAAACAGAGATTTGGGCCAAATTTTCAACCTAAAACACATCTAGCATTCATAAAATGTCTTCTAAGATCATAGGGTAAAGATATTACCTTAAATGGCTCTCACCCTCATCAAAAGAGAGATGCAATTTATAAAATTTGAACTTTTATAAAATGAGAGGCAAATACAAGATGAAATACCAAAGTATAGATGAATAACTAGATATCTAATAGCCTTATATCTCCCCCTCAAATGAGTACCAGGTATCACAAGATCATGTCATAAGATGTCAAACAAAAGTTTCTCTTAAACTCAAAAACATATTCTGAAAAATGTTTTAAGATCTGTTCAGTCCAAAACAATGCAGATATGCTTACAAGGCAGTTCAGAAAAGAATTTGCAATTTTGAAACCAATTTCTATATTTCTTAGCAAATCAAATTCAACTTTTATTAGAACTAATTAATTCATTGAAATCAACAGTCCTTTTTCATACGAATAAGAAATCAATGATTCTGTAGTAGAGTTATAAATTATAATGAACGCAACAATAGCTTAAATGAATATGATCATAGTTGATCCATGTTTAACATGAAAGCATTTTCACAAACAGTTCAAAAACTAATTTTGACAGCATAATTTATAACTTCTCAAACAACAACTATGATTCATGTACTTTCATATCCCAATCTGTTCAATCCCATGAATTCAGTTGTGCATATCAAAACAATATATACAACAATTCAAACAATATGCAGTAATCAAATTTAATTCAATAAAATTGTTTATCTTGGTCCAAAGAATTTTATCCCCCAACTTTATCAACTACTTCAGGCTTTTCTTAATAAACTTAAAACTTACAAATCTTTCTTTCAAGTTTCAGAAACCAAAGAAGAAAAAAAAAACTTCGCAAACAATATTTGTTAGACTAAGAAATTAGAAATTTGAGGTAAAATAAGCAACTGCAAATTGACAAACAAGAAGCTATGAGACATTTAAAAAAATAGTCAAATTTGGGTGTATCAGTTTTCAGATTTAAGCTTGTGTTGGTCTCTCTGCCTTTTAGAAGGATTTAAAAGTTTCTTTTAAATCATTTATTTTAGATATCTCACAAGTACCTAACTTTTGCTGCAGGATTACTCAAATGTAAGTACATCATACATACTTCAGGATTAAGCAATTGAACCAGCAACTTATTATCAGCAAAAGATTAAAAAAAAATGGTGGTATGGAGAGTGAAAATACCCAAGGCTGTGAAAACACAAGATTCTTTTGTTATGAACATGTTTAAATCAGAGAAATGAACTTGCGATCACAGCAAATTGATGTTAAACAACAATGTCTCTAAAATTTACTTATCTAGATCCAATTATGTCTCAATTTTAAATATAATGAATCAAATAACTTTTGGACACCTAATTGGTTTCGAAAACAATTTTGAAAACTTAAATAAGACAATATGAAATTATTGCAAGATCTTCAGTAATTAACTAATGGAAAATCAGAATTTAAAAATGAAAAATTACTCAACCAAGGAAATACAATTTTGCCTAATTTTTTTTTTTAAAAAAAACTATTCCTTTATGAATTTCACACCAAAATTTTAACACAAAAGCTGATTTAGATTTTATCTTTCAATAATCTTTTAAACCAAATAATTTACAGCACAATTATGCAAATTTGATCAGTTAATTTACTGTATCCAAGCTCTCAATGAGTATCATTATAGCTTATGCGGTATGCATTTGAACTTGAAAACAAATCTCCACAAAAACAGCTTTGAAACAAAATTGACAATTTAATCATCAAATGTCTTAATCATCCAGAAATGCAAATAGAAACTATCAACTAGCTCATTCAAATTAATTTTTCATTCCTTTTGATGCTTGATAAAAAATTATACCAAGGCTAACTTTAAAGTACTCATGAAATTGAATACTGAGCCAGTTAAACACAGATTCAATTTGACAATTAACAACAAGACACTAAAATACAATGCACATGAATGTCTCAAATAGATTAATTTCATTGATTAAAATGTGCAAGCAGACAGGAACACACCATAGAAATAATGAAACAGTGATGTACATATTATTTGCCCAAACAGAGATGAATTCAACAGTAATTTCATAATGGAAGATTAAGCAAAACAAAATGCAACAGCAAAGTTTAAATACTACTTAGCTGAGCCACTTGGTGCTTGAACCAAGGCTTTTGATATCACTTGATGAAATTACTTCCTGGCTTGGAGCATCAATTCCAAAATCAGAACATCATAAAAAATTCTCTTCTCCTTTTGAAAGCTTATTCTGCAAAACAGAGCAATAGCACTTTTGGTACCCATAATCTTATTTGGGTCTTTGAGGTTAGACACATATATTACTTTATGACAGGAACCCAAGCATATTTTCCATTTGGAACTCCAAAATGTTTAATGCTGCATTTGTTTGACGTGTGACCATGCTTCATACAGTAAAAACAACACACATTACTCACTTTGTTTTTAACAAAAGTCCCTTTTTCAACCCAAACTCTAAGAGTTTTTCTTACTTTGGACTTATAATTTTGATGCATGTTTCTATTTTTAACATTGCCTTTATTAAAGTTTGTCTTAGCATGTGAAATATTCTTGGTTGCCTTTGCAAGTAAGTTTTCAAGTATGTCAATATCAAACATATGACTCTTACAAGACAAACACTCAGCAGGTTCACAAGTAGCATTTGCATCAGACAATTTTGTTTCTAAATTACTAATTTTGTTTCTTAAAACAACTTCATCATCAAGCAATTTGTCATATTTCAATTTCAATTCATTGTGCTCTTTCTTAAGCTTTTTATGATCCGCATCTAATTTCTCAAATTCATTTAACAATTCAAGAAAAGCTTTTTGTAGATCAAACTCACTAGTGTCAAGGCTAGAACCACTTACTTGGCTTGTAGTGTCATCAGTAGCAACCGTCAAACATAGGTTTGCTTCTTCAACAGAATCACTTGAACTACAAGTGCTTGATGCAGTATCCTCCCAAGCAATGTAGGCCTTCTTCTTTTTGTGATGTTTCTTTGCTTTTCTTTCTTTATTTATTTTGTTGCTTGAACAATCAGCTTTCACATGGCCTCTTTCACCACATCCATAACATTTAAAGCTTGATGCGGAGCCTTGATTGTTCTCCTTCTTTTTCTTCAAGATTTTTCTTTCAGATAAAACATCGTTGACCATTAAGCATAAATTTACTTGCTCATTAAAATCGCTTGAGCTTGATGTAGAGCTTGAATCAGACACTGTTAACTTATCCACATCTATGACTTCATTATAAGTGAGTCTTAAAAAGTTCCACATTTCCTGTGCACTTTTATAAACAGAGACTTTAAAGAATTCATCAGTGGTTAGTGCAGATAAAATTATATTGCGAGCTTTAATATCAAACTGAGCTCATCTATTTTCTTCAGTAGTCCAATTAAAATAAGGTTTTTCAGTTTCTATACCATCAACAATATTCATAGGAATATAAGGGCCATTTTGTACAGCTTCCCAGATGCCTCTATCAACAGACCCCATAAAAATTTCCATTCTCACTTTCCAAAAGGCATAGTTATCACCAGTAAACAATGGAGGTCTGTTAATTGAAGCACCCTCAGCATATACATGGTTTTGATTGTGACCGGCCATTTTCGCAAATATTTTGAAAAACTATCAAAGCAAGCTCTGATACCAATTGACAGTATCGGAGGGGGTAATTTTCGCAAAGTTTAACGCAGCGGAATAAATAACTCAGAGAGCAGAAAGCATATTCAATCACAATTAAAAACAAATTGGCCCTTGTTACAAAAATAATTTTCTTTCAGAAAATTTAACGAGTAGTTGATATACGTAATATAAAATGAGTATAGGGCATAAGAAAAACACATAAGGATTTTTATACTGGTTCGATTCAACAAAATCTACGTCCAGTCGTTAATCACTACAAAGAGTGATTAACAGTTCTACTAAAAATAGTTTAACAGATTACAATGAAGAATACATAAATAGAATGAAAAGAACCACTCTACCAACTTGAAGAGAACCGCTCCGGCAATCGACCAACGATTCACGAGCTTTTCCTTTCACAAGACCAGGCAGAGCACACTCTACGAACTCGAAGAGAACCGCTCAGGCAATCGACCAACGATTCGCAAGCTTCTCCTTTCACGAGACCAGGCAGAGCACCTTGCTAAGTCGAAGAGAGTCTGCTCCGACTATCGACACACGATACGCGAGCCTCTCCTTTCACGAGACCAAGCAAGGGAACCTTAAACAAAGCTTCTAAGAACTCTCCTCTGACAAACAGTGTTCTACTTAGCTTCACAGTTCCAGAACGTTAGTTCTGAACTTCACGAAAACCCAATATATAGGCAGCTACTCTGAATATCAAAGGTCAAGTCCCAACTGCCACAAATAATCGATTATTGTAAGTGATAATCGATTATTCAAGTCCATTACAGGTTTTTCAAAAAGTGACAATCGATTATATGAAGTGATAATCGATTATTCCTGTATAACTTGTGATAATCGATTATTGCTCCTTGATAATCGATTATTGCAGGTAAAAATGTAAGTGATAATCGATTATAGCTTGTCCATAATCGATTATTCCAATTAAAAATACAAAGTTTAAGATTTTCCTACTACATCCAAACTCTACAAGTTGCTTTTTAAATAAATCTAATGTTCTCTTTAAATAAAACTTCTTGCAGCATCATCAAAACAATTCTTCAAGTTTTACCAATGCTCTTTATTGGTAACAACCTTCTCTTTATTACTTGATACGATCGGGTACACTTGCCAGGGTGTTAACATTTTGTCAAATTTTTTTAAAATATTTTACCATTGTTAATTAAAAATTTTTTTCAATCAAATAATAAAAAACTTAGGCGGAACATTTTTAAACAATTAACATTATAAAATAATCTTGATTGATTTCATTGTTATCCTCATCAACTAAAAGTAGTCTCGATTACTGTCAATACAAATATAATTTAAAATTATTGACGAAGCTAGTGTGGAGTTGTGAATGAAATTGTTTTAAAAAATGAAAAAATTTGAAGTGTTTTTAGTAGCATCCTAATTCGCTGTTACAAATCTTCTTCCATAGTGGATAACTAATTAGGCATCCAAAAAGAATGTCACACTTTTTTCCATGTCATGTCAAGTTGTTTGCCTCTTCTTTAATGGAAAATAATAGTTTCAACTTAGGTATTATGGGAAGGTACCACAACACCTTATTGTGGGGGACCATCTATTTCTTCATCAACACTATGTCCATCAACCTTCTTTTTAAATCATAATAACCCACATGCTGGACACACCTTCAATGCAGCAAACTCATTACTATATAATACATAATCATTAGGGCAAGCATGTATCATGTATTCCAAACCCCATTAGACATAGACTTTTGTTTGCCTTGTAATTATGATTAGATAACATGTTAATTTTTGGAAGCATGTCACTCAAATTCCAATAATCTTGTGAAACTTTTATCAGTCCATCTATTTCTTACTTTTAAACAAAGAAATTTCAATGTTACAGATAATCATGTAACGTTATTACATCTTGGGTACAATTGTTAATTTGAATCAGACTTTAAAGAATCACACAAATGTGTGCTTTCAAATTTTTTTCACCAACATCATGTACCATATCCTCTAAACGATAATTTATGTGTTCTTCAACATATTGTTTTGTTGTGACATAGTAGAATTGTCTAATACTTTTCCATGATAACTATATTGAAGATGAACAAGTGATCACTGTTAGAAAACACGTTGGCTTCTTTCTTCACCAAGAAGAGGTGGGTGAATTGGTGTTGTTTCAAAAACAAGTTCTTTTCGCAATCTTGTAATCAAAGTCTAAAGCTTTATAAAATTTCTTGAAATGCAAGCAATTAGAATATGTATGCAGTGGAAAATATGTAGTTGACTGCGTAAGAAGTAAAGTCAACTGTAATGTAAAAGATAAGGGATAGAGAAACGCAAGCATAGGTTCTTATACTGGTTCGGCCAATAATGCCTACATTCAGTGTCCTTCCAACCCAGGAAGCAAATGCACTATAATGGTTGTGGTTTTTACAACTAGGAATTTATAGAAGACCTCCACGTCAAAAATATAAATCTCCTCTCTAACCCAAAACCAAAATATAGGCAATAAACCAGCAAGACTTGCAGTAAGAATCCCCTCTTTTGCAAACTGCCAACATCACTTTGAACAATCCTCAAAGTGCCCCTGCAATCCACAGGTCAAAAACCAGCAGTCTTCACGAATGCAAAGCCTTCACGATCAATGACAAAACACCTTCTTGTGCAGATATTGATCAGAGAATGAATGCGCAGTACAATCTCCTCTTTGAATCTCTTTCAAGAAAGATCACCACCGTCTTCTTGGAGAATTCTTGGAGCTAAGAGAAATCTGAAACAAAATTGAAATTGTCAGTTCATCAAAAGTCTTCTAAACAGACTCGTGTGAAGTCTATTTATAGATTTCTGGTAGTCAAATGATTTCTCAGTCGAATACGCTACTAATTCAGTCGACTGGATTATGACAGTTATAAGAGATCACTCAACATAGTAGCTTTCATTCAACTAAACACAAACCACATTTAATACAGTTGACTAAGTCACCAATGCTCAACTAACTTTCAAAAATATAGCTGTTAGAGTGTAAACGCATAACAAAATTCCAAATCAGACAACAAATACAGTTGAATGTGTAGCACACATAGTCGATTATCAACATGTAAAATAGACAACAGATACAGTCGAATGCTAAAGCTATTCTTTTTGGCTTGACCTGCATGGTTAGACATTTGACTATCATTTTGAATAAGTCGACTAAATTTTCTTACCATCAAGGTCATCAATTCTCTTTCGTCCATCTTTGTTTCTGAGTTATTCTTGCTTGTAGCTTTTAGAGCAATGGACTTCTTTTCTTCAATCTCCTCTTCATCCTTCAATCTACTGAGTTCCAATTCATGTTCACGTAACTTGCCAAACAAGGTAGCCATGTTCATCATTGTGAGATCCTTGGATTCAGAGATTGTTGTGTCTTTTGGTTGCCAATTTCTGTTCAGACTTTTCAGAATCTTGATATTGATCTCTTCTTTATCAAAGACTTTCTCGAGAGCCATGAGATGATTTACAATGTGAGTGAATCTTTTCTGCACATCATAGATGTTTTCACCAGTTTTCATTATGAACAATTCATACTCTTGTATCAGTGAATTCTTCCTTACTCTCTTTACTTCATCTGTGATTTCATGAGTTACCTCTAAGACATCCCACATTTCCTTTGCGGATTTGCATTGAGTTATCCTGAAAAATTCATCAACAGTTAGTGCAGAGGCAATAATATTTCTAGCTTTAATATCATATTGTGCTGTTCTATTTTCATCAGCAGTCCACTCAGTAAAATGTTTCAAAACAATTTCTTTCTCAAAAGTTTTTGTAGGCACAAAAGGTCCATTCAAAGTAGCATCCAAGATTCCTTTGTCTTGCGATTCAAGAAAGATTTGCATTCTAGTTTTCCAAAATGGATAATTTTCACCAGCAAACATAGGTGGTCTTTTTGTGGTCTTTTTGTTGAAGCACCCTCACCAAAAGTTTGAAAATAGGAAGCCATCCCCAGGTGTATAGTCAAATTAGAGAAAAAAAGAGTCGACTATTTTTTCAAATATCTTATCAAAACCAACTCTGGTAACAATTGTTGGAAAACAGGTTGACTTCTTTCTTCACCAAGAGGGGCGTGAATTGGTGTTGTTTCTAAACAAGTTATTTTCGCAATCTTATAATCAAAGTCTAAAGCTTTTTAAACTTTCTTGAAATGCAAGAAATTACAATATGTATGCAGCGGAAAATACGTAGTTGATTGCGTAAGAAGTAAAGTCGACTCTAATGTAAAAGATAAGAGATAGAGAAATGCAAACACATGTTTTTATACTGGTTTGGCCAACAATGCCTATATCCAGTGTCCTTCCAACCCAGGAAGCAAATGCACTATAATGGTTGCGGTTTTTACAACAAGGAATTTATAGAAGACCTCCACATCAAAATTATAAATCTCCTCTCTAACCCAAAACCAAAATACAGGCAATAAAAAATCAAGACTTGCAGCAAGAATCCCCTCTTCTGCAATCTGCCAACACCACTTTGAACAATTCTTAGAGTGCACTATCCCCTGCAATCAACAAGTCAAAAACTAGTAGTCCTCACGGATGCCAAGCCGCACAATCAATTCCAGCAGTCTTCACAGGATGCCAAGCCTTCACGATCAATGACAAAACACCTTCTTGTGCAGATATTGAGCAGACAATCAATGCGCAGTACAATCTCCTCTTTGAATATCTTTCAAGAAAGATGACCATCGTCTTCTTGGAGAATTCTTGGAGCTAAGAGAAATCTGAAACAAAATTCCACAGTTGACTACATTGTTTTCCAAAGCAGTTGAATTCCTCTTGAAATTTCCAAAGCTATGTTATTCCTGCAAAACCTTTCAAAGATCCTCTCCAGATCAAGAATTTCAGTTAAGGAAGAAATATAGTCATAAATAACAGAAATCAATATGTACAGATTCATAACAGTTCAAGCATAGTTGACTTCAGACAAATTGCAGTCGAATCAATCAAGCAGTGCAAGTAATATCAAAGAGATTTAGAACAACAGTATTAATTCAAAGTAATAATTTCATTTCCTTGAAAAGAGAATATTACAATGATAGGACACAAAACAAGGAAAGCAAAAAGACAACAAAAGATTGCATACTAAGCCAAACAAAATGAAAACACTAAGATAAAAGGAAACACCTAGGATAAAACTAGTTTTTCTTTCTCTTTTTATTAACCAAATCATTGAGAATCATGTCACTTTCATTATCCTCAAATCTTGTTTCCGTACTATCTTCATCCTCACTTCCTTGAGAAGATTTATCAGAAGAGCTTGCTTCTTGAGAAGTTTCATTCACCTCGTTTTGATGACTCTTGTTAATTTGTTCATCAAGCATCCTTACAATTTCACTCAATTTGTTCAGAACAATCCTTTCGAATTCATTTCTTGCCCTGTACTGATTCATTTGATAAGAAGATGCAGAGCTGGTTTTCCTCACAAGTTCATCTTCCTATGTCCATCCTTCAGATGTTTTCACCATGTGCATTAAGTGAAGAGTAGTCTTGTCAATGCGGCATGTTCATTGATACTGTTCACTTGATTCACCAATACATTCCACACCATAGTAAATTAATACCTTTGAAATGAAAACACAATAAGGTAGCTTTCCAAATTCTGACTTGGTTACTTTTAGCATGTTCTCAAAGATTGTTGCAGGCTAGTCCACCTAAATGTTTTCTTTCAAAGCTTTCAGCAGCATTAGATCTTCAGTAGGGGCTTGTGCATAATTTCCTCCTTTAGCCATAAGTATATAGGCGATGACATAAATGGCTAATCTTTCATCTTTCTTCATTCCTCCAGTCTTGTAATTTGAATAATCCTTGCAATCACTGACATTTCTCAAACAATTTTGATATTTAGTAAACTTGTGGAAACCATATATCCCTAGGTGACATTTTTCTCCACCAATCTTTAGTCCACCAATAACATTTCTGACTTCATTAGTCAGTTTGATGTCTACCCTTTTTACACGAGAACAAAGAATGTCATTTTCAATATTTAAGTTGCAGTAGAAAACCTTCACCATGTCTGGATACTGGGGGCTCGCCATTTCAACAAATTTCTTTAAACCTTGGCGCTTAAGACATCCCTGAAATAGAAACCCTTCAATGTTGAAAAACTTCCACTTTAGAAATTTATGTGTCACTAAAGTTATTCTTTTCCAGCAATCGAGATATTTAGACTGTGCTTCATCATCGTTGATCCAGCTATGTAAGTCAGACACCCTTCTGGTATTTCTTAAAGCAACAATTTTGAACCTTCTTCTTGGTGTGGAGCTTGAAGTCATTGTGATTGCAGAAGAATAAGGGTTTTTCTCAAGAAGAATGAGGATACAGGAATAACGGATCAAAGAGAATAAATGTAGTGACCCATGATTATTAAAGTTTTAAAAGTATCAGCTGCGGATAAAAAATGGAGGGAAAATTTTGACAATATTTTCGCACCAAAGTAAAATTTTAAAAATTCAGACACAGTTAGTGAGAATATAGACAGTCGAATTTCTAATGAGTCTAATTGACAGAGTGTATAAGGCCTAGTCGAATGAATTATTAAAGTAGTCGACTACGACACATTAAAAACAGAGTTTTACACACAATCAATTAATCAATCAATCAGACAGACAATACATTCATGTGATCACACAACAACCAACAATTAATTCAAGCATAATGCAGTAGATTGATACAGATTTACCAGTTGTAGATTTTCAAGACAATGATTTTAATCCAGATTGATCCATCCTTGAGATCACACTACATCAGCTTTGTATCCTGCAAAACATATTAAAATTTGGTTGCTCGTACCCATTTAACTTTGGGTCCATGATTGTCAGTCCTTGTTACTTGTTCCTTTTGTAATAGCAATTTCTAACAGTATGACCAACACAATTACAATAAAAACATGCATTCTTAGCAGGTTTGCTTAAATCAATAAATCTCTTAGTATTGGTTCTGCTAGATTGAGTTTTGTAACCTATTCCTTGTCTGTAAATAGCTCTACCAGATTATATTAGTACAACATCTAAATTGTCTCTTCCTTGAGTAAACTTAGCTAGCTTGTTAGTTAAATAATCTATCTTTTCAACATGAGCAGGACAATTTTCACAAATTTTATCTACTGTAACATTTTCAATCTTAATATTTTTAGCAGATAACAAAGCTTCATTTAACTCTTTTTCTAATCTTTCATTTTCAGCAACAAGGTTATTAATTCTATACTCAAAATCTCTTTTTTCAGAGCTCAGTCGATTTACCTTGTACTGCAGTCACATTGCTTCAGCGTGTAGTTCTTGGAATGCATCTTGCAGCAGATCATATTTGATTTCTACTGGTTCATTTGAGATGTCCGCATCATTGTCATAATCGTCCCATGTTACTCCAGTCATGTAGCACAAATTTGATTCCTCATCTTGATCAGCATCTTCATCACTTGAGCTTTTAGAATATGTATTTTCCCAAGCAATGTATACTCCTTTTCTTTTTAGATTTCTGCCTTGAGGGAGTCTTTTCTTTCCTTTCTGCTTCGGCTGTAATTTAGGACAATCAGGCATGATGTGTCCTTCCTTTCCACACTCGTAACATTGGATAGTGTTTTTGCTGAAGCTATTTTTTTTCCTTGACCCGCATGGTTAGAGAGTTGACTATTATTTTGAATAAGTCGACTAAATTTTCTTACCATCAAGGTCATCAATTCTTTTTCGTCCATCTCTGTTTCTGAGTTATTCTTGCTTGTAGCTTTCAGAGCAATGAACTTCCTTTCTTCAATCTCCTCTTCATCCTTCAATCTACCGAGTTCCAATTTATGTTCACGTAACTTGCCAAACAAGGTAGCCATGTTCATCGTTGTGAAATCCTTGGATTCAGAGATTGCTGTGACTTTTGGTTGCCAATTTCTGTTCAGACTTTTCAGGATCTTGATATTGATCTCTTCTTTATCAAAGACTTTCCCGAGAGCCATGAGATGATTTACAATGTCAGTGAATCGTTTCTGCACATCATAGATGTTTTCACCAGCTTTCATTCTAAACAATTCGTACTCTTGTATCAGTGAATTCTTCCTTGCTCTCTTTACTTCATTTGTGCCTTCTTGAGTTACCTCTAAGACATCCCACATTTCCTTTGCAGATTTGCATTGAGATATCCTGAAAAATTTATCAACAGTTAGTGTACAAGCAATAATATTTCTAGCTTTAATATCATATTGAGATTTTCTATTTTCATCAGCAGTTCACTCAGTAAAATGTTTCAAAATAGTTTCTTTCTCAACATTTTTGTAGGCACAAAAGGTCCATTTAAAGTAGCATCGAAGATTCCTTTGTCTTGTTGAAGCACCTTCCCCAGATGTATAGTCGAATCAGAGAAAAACAAAGTTGACTAGTTTTTCAAGAATCTTATCAAAACCAGCTCTGGTACCAATTGTTGGAAAATAGGTTGGATTCTTTGTCCACCAACAGAGGGGTGAATTGGTGTTGTTTCAAAAACAAGTTCTTTTCGCAATCTTCTCATCAAAGTCTAAAGCTTTTTAAACTTTCTTGAAATGCAAGCATTTACAATATGTATGCAGCAGAAAATATGTAGTTGACTGCGTAAGAAGTAAAGTCGACTGTAATGTAAAAGATAAGGGATAGAGAAATGCAAACACAGGTTTTTATACTGGTTAGGCCAACAATGTCTATATCCAGTGTCCTTCCAACCCAGGAACCAAATGAACTATAATTGTTGCGGTTTTTACAGAAGGAATTTATAGAAGACCTCCACGTCAAAAATATAAATCTCCTCTCTAACCCAAAACCAAAATATAGGCAATAAACTAGCAAGACTTGCAGCAAGAATCCCCTCTTCTACAATCTGCCAACACCACTTTGAACAATCCTCAAAGTGCATTATCCCCTGCAATCAATAGGTCAATAATCAACAGTCTTCACAGATGCCAAGCCGCATAATCAATTCCAGCAGTCTTCACAGGATGCCAAGCCTTTACGATCAATGACAAAACACCTTGTGCAGATATGGATCAGACAATGAATGTGCAGTACAATCTCCTCTTTGAATCTCTTTCAAGAAAGATCACCATCGTCTTCTTGGAGAAGTCTTGGAGCTAAGAGAAATCTGAAACAGAATTGAAATTGTGAATTCATCAAAAGTCTTCTAAACAGACTCATGTTAAGTCTATTTATAGAATTCTGTTAGTTAGATGATTTCTCAATCGAATACGCTAATAATTCAGTCAAGTGGATTATGACAGTTATAACAGATCAGTCAACAGAGCAGCTTTCAGTCAACTAAAAACTAACCACATTTAATACAGTTGACTAAGTCACCAATGCTAAACTAACTTTCAAAAATATAGTCGTTAGAGTGTAAGAGCATAACAAAATTCTAAATCAGACAACAGATACAATCGAATGTGTAGCACACATAGTCGACTATCAACATGTAAAACATTTTGAAATTCTTTTCTTCTCAAAATAACACATAGCACTTGTTCTCAAATTTTGTACAAAGGTTTTAGCATAGTCGAATTCATTAGTAATATAGTCGATTGTACTATCACTTTGTTGCACAAAAATAAGTTCACAAAACTGCTCGTGATTTTTAGCTTTAAAACATGTCCAGTAAAACATATGAAATGATGTATAACACATAGCACATAAAGCATGTAAACACGTTCCAGATATATATTAATCAATCAACACTGGAACATGTAACACAATACATAAACATGTTCAACAAATATCACAATTAATCAGCATAAGAACATGTAATGCAACAACAACATGTGCTTGTTATTAAGCAATGTGTTGTCGTCGTAAAAAACCAGATTGATATAGAAATTGTGTTGTCAAAAATCTCAACAATCACGTATTTAACACATATCGACTCAAACAAACAACACAAGGACAATAATATGTTCCATTCAAAGGTCTTGCATGTTCTTAAGCATATTGCAAAACCTTAACCGCCCTTTTTTAATAGTTTCATTGGCATGATTGCACTAAATCTCAAACGGGAACTAAAATTTACTTAATGTCCACTCTAAAATTATAATTTAAATAACTAATAAACACTAGTGAAAAAGCGCTGATTAACGTCACCCCTGAGACGTCAGTTAAAGGGTACCCCGACATAAATTAATGACCGATGGCAAGTTCATAAATAACTCAAGCCTATAGACGTCAGGTAGTCGGAGCGCCAACGGCTATAATATCATAGACATCAGTGCCACTTCAGACCAACGTCTATAGGTCTGCCATGTAGGTGAATAGTCGCCATACAGACGTCGCACCCCTCCACAACAATGTCTATAGTCACATATAGACATCGGTGCCAACCACCCCGACGTTTATAGGCTTGTCAATTTGGTGAATAATCGCTATATAGACGTCAGTTACCTCCACACAAACGTCTATAACCTGACAGGTAGGTGAATGTAAATACGCCGTATAGACGTCGGTGCCCCATCTAACGGACGACTATAGGACTGACATGTAGCTGAAGAGTTCAATTACACGTCGGGTCCACAAGTAACTTACATCTATAATTCGCGCCAATATTAATTTTTAAATCATAAAGACGTCAAATTAGTGAGAGCACCGACGTCTATAGTGTTATACACGTCGATCTCCTTGTGAATCGACGTCTATAGGACCTTCTACTGCAAAACGCGAACCCGCGAGCAGTTACACTGTTCATCGTCTTCTTCGTCAAGCTTTTCTCTATTGCGGCAATCATTTCGAGGTTAGCTTTTACTCCGATTAAATTAGCCTTTGATGAAAAATCTTTCATTTGAATCGATTAAAATTACATTTTGTTGGATTTTGTTGCAGTTTCTGGTGTCTTATTAGGTTGTGTTTTAGAGCGTTTTTGGCCTGCGTTGTGGATTGTTTTTGACCGTGCACTCCTTCATTTCCCTCCATTGTTAATTTAATATACTAAAAAGGTTAGCTTCTTTGTTGAAAACTAAATTTTTATGGATGTAATTGGCTTTTGTGTATGCATGTTATTGGCTTTTATATATGCATGTTATTGACTTTTGTGTATGCATGTTATTGGCTTTTGTGAATATGCATATTATTGGCTTTTTTGTATGATTTCATATTTGCTTTTAGGTATGCATGTGTTATTGGCTTTTTAATATATGCATGTCATGAAGTTTAATTGTGTTATTAAAATTGGATTATTCGATTATTAATTACTATTAAATCACTGAGTCAAACTTAGTTCCCCGTTTGAAATTTAACACAAATGATTAATGTTTTAATTGTTTGTATTAAATTTTGAATTGTCCGATTGGACAGTTTGGGAAAATTATTTTTCATAAATTTGCTATAACATGTATGTTGGAGTTTATGCATAAGATGATGAAATTTTGGTTCATTATTTGTGTTGTTCTCCGGATGCATATTTGATTGTGGTCATCCTTGACTACTCTCATTTCGTGTATTTCGGATACTAATGCGAAATGCTGCCGAAATTTTACCAAATTTATGATGTAGACTTCCTTGCACATGTCTTAGCAATTTATGAAAAATAATTTTTCTGAATGGGTAGGGCCTAACCTTGTGAGAAAAAAATTGAAACTGATGAAGTATGTTACGAACATAGTATGGATCGAAGCTGGATGAATGTACATCGCATCTCTGAAGAATATGAGAAGGGTGTTTCGGTGTTCTTTCAATATGTTAAAGAAAATGCAAAGTCTGTGAACGGGACATATTTTTGTCTTTGTGTTCGTTGTGTTAATCAATTACGACGAGACATAGGCAATTTGCATGACCATTTATTCATGTTCGGCATAATGAGAACTTATACCGTTTGGACTTGGCATGGAGAAGTACTGGACCAGCCTACCATGTCACGAGGAACGACTTATGTGGAAGAATGAATGAGTGATCATTTAGAAGACATGATACGTGATGTTGATGAACATAACTTTGGAAGAGCTAATTTGTATGATTCTCTTATCAATGGTTCAGAACAACCGTTGTACCCAGGCTGCTTGAACTTTACACGTCTGTCTACAACTTTGAAGTTGTTTAGTTTAAAAGCAAGGAACAAATGGACTGATAAAAGTTTCACAAAGTTGTTGAAAGAGATGCTTCCAGAAAATAATACTCTACCTATTCGTAATTACGAGGCGAAATTTTTTTTTATGTCCAATTGGTCTTGAATATCAAAAGATACATGCTTGTCCCAATTATAATGTTGTGTACATAAAGGACTTTGGTTCGCTAAAGTCTTGTCCAACATGTGGTTTAAGCCGTTTTAAAAAGAAATCTGACAGAAACTCTGCTGATGAAGGTAATGATGGTGCACCTGCTAAGGTGATGTGGTATTTGCCTATAATACCTAGGTTGAAACGTATGTTCTCTGTTAAAGAAGATGCAAAGAACCTTAAATGGCACGTTGTCGGAAGAAAGTGCGATAATCTTCTTTGACACCCAGCAGATTCACTACAGTGGAAGAACATCAATGAAATTGCCAAAATTTGGTGCAGATCCAAGAAACTTAAGACTTGCACTAGCAACTGATGGTATGAATCCTTACGGGAAATTAAGTAGCAAACACATTTCATGGCCAGTTATGTTGATGATTTACAATCTTTCTCCTTTGTTCTGCATGAAGAGATAATATGTCATGTTGTCAATGATGATATCAGTTCCTAAACAACCTGGCAGTGACATTGATGTTTACTTGAAACCTTTAATTGATGATTTGAAATTGTTGTGGGAAGAAGGTATCAAAGTGTTTGATTCAGATGTTGTTGAAAATTTCCGTTTGCGTGCAATGTTGTTTTGCATTATTAATGATTTCCCAGCCTATGGAAACTTGAGCGGTTATAGTTTAAAGGACATTTTGCATGTCCAATTTGTGAAGAAAACACTAGTTACCTTCAATTGAAGCATGGTCAGAAGACGGTATATACAAGACATCGGAAATTCCTTCCTCGCAATCACCCTTATCGTAGATTGAAAAAAGCATTCAATGGAAGTGTGGAGGATGAGGTTGTGTCTAGACCCCGTAATGGTCAAGAGGTGTACAACGAAGTCAAAAACATTGACATTGTGTTCGGAAAACATCATAAAAGTACCTTTGCAAAAAACGTTTGGAAGAAACAATCAATATTTTTTAATCTTCCTTATTGCTATAAACTTGATGTTAGACATTGTATTGATGTGATGCACGTAGAAAAAAATGTTTGTGACAGTGTCATCAAAATATTTGTTCATAAATTTGAAAATCTTATCTTCAGTACACACGTCCTCAAAAGCAGTCGATACATGAGGCACCAATACCTGAATATGATGACATGGCTGAAGCAGAGGATGATCCAATAGCAAAACTAATGTCAAGAATTCTCAGGTTCAACAAAGGATCAATACAAATATACTGGGATTTAAGAGTATTTGGTCTCCCCCCATATGCTAGTATATATCACATTCAATGATGTATCTGAGATCATTGCGGGAGACAGGATGTTGAATATTTTCATTATTCAACTATGGTGCATGTAAGATAGTTAATTTTGTCTACCATAATAGTTTATTTATATTACTAGTTTCTAACAACTTAACTTTGTTGTCATAGGTACATGGACACAATCATTGTAGACCAAGGTCGGTCTTCCGTTTACGGATTTGTTCAACCTCAGACCATTCAACGTTCTGGTAACACAGTTGAAAGCAAACAAAATTATTTGCAAACATGATGGCTGAGTCAAACAGAGACATATACCTTATGCCATACATTGATGGGTATGTGTTGTTTTATGTAAAAGGTAATTAAAGTTTACTTAATTAGTTTACTAACTATTTATGATGTTCCAAACAGGGCTCACTCGCAGCTGTTGGTCCTCATTCCCAAACAATGTACAGTTGTATTCTTATGTTCGCTGCAAAGGAAGATGAAAAATGACTTGAGAAACATGCTTCAAGGGTAAGTGTTTCACCAAAAATGACTTTGAAATTCATGTTGACCTTAATTTTTTATGATTTCTTACTTATATTAATATTACTTTGTGTTTTAATGTAAATAGGGTAATGGGTAAATCTCGAGGTCAGCTAAATCAAGTCCTGTATCCAAAGGTTGGGTGCATTTATGGTTTTAATTCATTAACTATGTAACATTCCAAATTATATACCAAACATATATAAGTATAGAATGCAAGAAACCATGATAATGGAAAGCAGTTAGATATACAAGATGAGTGTTTAGTTATACAGTCATCAAAAATCAGAGCAATTTTAAAGCTTTACACAGTTATAAAGTACTTCAAAATACATAGAAGGAAAAACTAATGGAAGTCTAAAGCTAAGCTAAGTGTTAGGCGCCGCATCGCCACTATCTAGTGCCTGCTCCAATGAAGTGTCATCTGCTGCCTCTGCTCACATCCAAAGTTGGATGATCATCGCAAGAAAGAAAACCAGGAACATACAAAACAAACATACATTGCAAGGGTGAGCTAGTATTCAAAACATAGACATATTCAATGCATTTTCAAGAAACAGAACATACGAGTAACAACAAATCAAACATACATAAATCCTAATTGACCTAGACTCGTCCGAACTAGGAATGTATATAGAGCTGGGGCGGGTTGTGCACTTGTGGTGGCCTCTACTGCTTTGCAAAGCCATTGCCGAGGGGTTTCACCCGACCACACACAAGGCTGGTCCGTTACCGCGGAATAGACCTCCAGTGATAGCGCCTACTCTAGGACCTCCCACTACTCTCACCACACACATCAATCCTCTCTAAGTGAGAATGAAAGACCGTTAGAGTGTTAGGGATAACCCCCCATAATGGAAGCCTCTTACATACATTCAAAACACTAATTTGATCTCACCTAGAGATCTTATTTGATTTTCAAAGACCACCACTTCATCCATTAACCATATTTCACTCCATCAATCCATGTTCAATAAATCTTTCAATCTCATTCAGAAGCATATTAGTTCACACATAATTCATACCTCAAAGATCATTCAAGTAATCATACAATCTCATTCAAAAGCGTAATAAAACATATACAACTCCTACACTACATATTTTCACAAAAACATCACTTATTAATACCAATTTCTTTATCAAATTTAATTACCAATACTTAAGCAATTCAAAAAGCTTGAAGACCCTCACTAAGGGCTCCGGAAGGGTCAAAAACCCCCAGAACGATCTAAAGAACGTCCAAAACGGACGTCCGAAGCTCCCAAAATGTCAAAAAAATCAACAATACTCAACCTGTCGCAGAAAATTCGCTGAGCGCACACCCTATGGTGCGCTATGCAAATTTTGTCTGCCAGTAGTCATTCGCAGAGCCCACAGAGTGCGCTGTGCGACTCTGCATAGTCTGTAGAGCGAATTTATGCAGATTTTAGGAACTCACACCCAAAATTCGTTCTAGGCCAAATCATGAACTTTGGATGATCCTAACTCGACCTATGTGATGATTTAAACTTGTCTAGATGTTCCTAATCAATCCTAAGTGAATTCCCTAACTGTTATGCATGGATTTGCTTCCTAAAACTTCAATTTCATGAACCTAGAGAGCTAATTTCAATTCTACCAATTTAAGGTCACTTAAAACCATTTAGATTGTTCCTATAAGTCACATTTGACTTCACTAACTTATCTCATATGCCAATTTCGTTCCCAAACCCTCAGATCTCAAAATCACTACCCCACTTCCTTAACTTACACTAAAATTACCTAATTCATATAGAATTCATTTCTAATTCTGATGCAACTACTATGCCTCACCTTTAAATCTCTTAAATTCGATAAAGTGATACTCCAAACTAGACTCATAGACATAGAATTAAAATTTCTCATTTGAAATCATAAATTCATCTATTTAAACTTCATACCCCTCCATCAAATTCAGAATAACAACATCCATATATTCAACAGTTCATGAAATTCAATCACACCATTATAGCCATTCACAATTAACCCTATGCACATCAATTTCATCAAAAACAACTATTAAGTACCAGCTCCCCTTACCTGGACAGTGTCTATGTTCAAGCTCAAAAGGATGAACAGTGCTTGAGACACCGATGAGAACTTTTTCTAAATTTACCTAAATTCAAGGAAAATTGGGAAAATGGGAGAAATTTTCAGAATTTTAACAAGAACTAGGATTTTGGGAAATTGAAAGGAACTACATGCACTAAAATCAGTTGCATGTTTGTGACCCTAAAGCTACATTTAAAGGTGAAATTTCAACTTACCAACTGAAAGAGAGGAAATTGATCGGCTGTAAGTGAGTTCCTTGAAGCTTGGATGATCTAAGCAGCTCCTAATCAGAAATTTGATGATTTTAAAGTGAGTTATGATTGAGAAGAAGTAGGAAATTGAAGAAGAAACAGCGAGAGAAATTTCAGAGAGTTTGGGGAGGAAGTGAAGAGTAATGTTTGCAGAGAGAGAAGAACGTGTTTTAATAAGTGGGTTCTCACATTCTCCCCATCAAAATAAATTTTCGACCTCGAAAATTAAGACTTTCCAGAGAATAGATGAACAACTTACTCTCATCACATCCTCTTGTATAATCACCTAATTAGACCAAGATACTACTCTCTCACAACTTTACTAAGCATGAAAACCTTGCCTTGTGTTAAAATGCTCTAGTGTTCAATAGTGTAGATTGGTTTAGCCATTTGCCTTTAGACAAACCTAAACCTATACGCCTCAGCTTCTAAGAACTCTTCTTTCATGTAACCAATCCCATTGGGTCTGTCACTCTGCCATTCCCTCATCTATCTTCGATTCCTTCTTGTAAATCTCTTCTAAAACTTCCACTAGTCTTCACTTTTAGATCAACCCTTGATTGATGCTCTTTTACCTCCTTTTGTTTCTTCCAAGAACCATCATACCTCTTACTTGATCAACATAACTTTTTATTTTTCTACCAACTTCAGCACTCTTAATTCACCCTTAAACCCCACCATTCTGATGACATCACATTGCTTTATTGATCTTCACTATTGAGTAGCATAGTTTCCTATTATACTATCTCATTACTAAATTAAATCTTTACTCCGCTGCAGCGGCAAAACCAAATTTGAGCCCTCTATCTTCACCTCATAATCTCACTGACCCGAACCAAATGCATTTCTTGATTCACTAGCCTACAATCATACTTAGATCTGTAACCTCTCCGACTTGAGATCACTAGGTTAATCAGTATCAAACCAACTTTCTATACATCTCAAACTAGGCTTGTTCAAACGGCGCTTTCTCAACCATTTTGAGAAACCCATTAATTATAATATTCAATTATACTAGTGAAATCACTTTACAGCTTCACTAGAGACCCCGATTTTACATTCTTCAACCAAATCTTATTCAATCCTTATCAAACCCAGAATTTGAACCTCCTCTTTCTTCAAACTATCAGTTGACATTTCCTTACCTGCAGATTACCACTATAACTCAAAGCCATAACTCAAATAACTCCTTCGTCCACTGAGCCACTCTTCCTGTTCCAGATCCATTAATACTTCCTCACTTTAAAGTTGACCCTGTAACTTAAAACCGTAGGCTCACTCATCTTCTCTGCCTGATACATATTTCTTCCATGCTCCACTCACTTTTGACTCTTGAGAATTACCAAACACTCCCAACTCATTCTCATATAATAGCACCAATACGATTTCAAATAACTTGTCCCTCACAAACCACCAATCTACGATTATGAAAGCTCTTCATGCGCACATATTACTGATAATAACCTGCTCACCATCATCCGCTGCGCTATTCTGATCCTCGAACTCCCTATGATTACACTGAGTCCAAACCCTGCTGCTCTTACCCAAATTCTACCTTCTTCTCGTACTACCCAACTTTAACAAGAACCACATACAAAAGATTACTGACCTCAGTTCCATTTAGACACCGTTCTTAAAGCGAACACAACTTCTCCAAGGTGTAAAATTTCTATACTTGATGCAAAACACTAACCAAAACCCTTGTACTAAAAAGATCAATCTTCTCTTCTTTGCTTAACCTTGCTAAACTATTCTAACTTCCACAGCCTTTTGTCTTCACCTTTTAACTTGATTACAATCGATTTATAACCACTGATTTTGTTCTTGAAACACGAAGCTTCTCTGGAAGACCATAAAGCTCTAGAGAACTATTTTGAAACAATAAACCTCCCTTGAATAACACCTCAAACTTACGAAAGAATAACATTATCTCTTCTTCACTCGCACTAAAAAAACTTCTTGAATTCCCATAACACTAACTTCTATCTTTCACTAAACTGTACTTGATGCACCACCTTCACTTTCTTTCCTACCAAGAAATCACTTCATATAAACTTAAACTTGAGCCCTTTAATCGATTCTAAAAATGTCACATCACATAGAAATCTTCATGTACTCATTATTGCCAGCTTAACTTAAAACCTTCTTCAAGAATTACTCTCGTCGACTCAGAATCATCATAAATACAAACATTTCCTTTTATCCTCTAAACCTCACAATACCCTTAACTTGCAATACCAACCCTCTGATCTTGTTTGAACCAGCAACTCACTACCTTTCGTAACCCAACATCCAACAACTGGTTCTCTCTTGATCAAATTCAGCTAGTAACTCAACACCACCATAAAACCATACCTAATGAAAATCGACATCAACTTAATCTGTAGCTTCATATCCTTGAATTTTTTTCAATCAACTCAACTCTCTGATTATCTTGAAAATCACTTCAACAACTTATATTATAAACACCCCCTTTTTATCTGTTTTGAGACCTTTCCTCCCATTTCCTCAATCATCACACTCTTAATTCCCTAACCTTACCTTGTCCCGCCAAACTAGCATTTTGATATACTTCTTCCGTCAACACTTGAAACCTTTCATCTCGGCCCACGGTCAAACCTTTCTCCTATGCGAACTACCAATCTTGAAACATCGTTATAAACTTGACTTTGAATCAACCACTTGCTAAGAAAACTTGGCTATCTCCTTCCAATTATTCACTTAACTTAAGATCCTTACAATACTTCGTTCTTCTTCAAAGACCTCAATGACTCTCAACTTAGAAATTCTTCCTTCTACTAATTTCCCTTTAAATCTATTGTATGACTTACATAACTGCTTCTCAAACTCTCTTTCTTCTACTTCCTTTCTAGATACTTATCCTTCTTAGTCCATTTAATAATTCTTATTCCTTTCTTAACTAAAGCTTAAAACCATTCACCATTTTTCTAATTCAGATCTCAACCATGATTGATACACCAATCAAGTTGCCAACCTCTCCCAATGCTTCTTCATTGATCACCAATACTTTTCTTTCTTCTAACCTCTAACGTTATAGATACACTGATCCTAATTGGTTTCTCAAACCTTACTACACCAATGCTTATCTAAAGTTCCCCTTATTCTAGCCTCTTGAACTCGACTATTCTGGTGAAACGTACAATATCTTATCTCCTGACTTTGCCCTTGAAACCTAAACTTTGGTCGTCTAACTCCTTATCTTCGAGGCAAGAATTTGTCTCAAAGGCTTAAACAAATTCTAAAGAAGGTATACAGGTCAAGTTGTCATTGAATCTGTATTCCTCTACCACTATAGAGCATCGTACACTACCACAAAGGCAGGAACAAGACAGAAAATATTATAGACAGTAACACTTGAATTACTACCCTTCCTTTACCCAAACCTTCAGAATTAAGAAACGAAAATTATCTCTAGTACAAGTCATGAGTGTGCACCCTCATTCCTTCTATAGAGACATTTTCTGTTCTCAAAAGCTTCTAGTTAGATACACAATTTCATGATCTAGACCTGAAGAAAATGGTAAAACATACCATTTAGACTCAACTTTCCACAAGAAAGTCACGACAAACCCGCAACCCGTAGGTTGTCCTCGATGACATAGTATGCTTATATGGAGAGAATAAAACCGTCAGTCTTACTCAAAGGAACTAGGATACACGCCTATGCACACTTAAGAGCACACAAGCACAAGCAAGAAATGCACATAACCTACAGGTTCTCTAAGGATAAAAACTGCTCTGATACCACAATTGTAACATCCCAAATTATATACCAAACAAATATAAGTATAGAATGCAAGCAACCATGATAATGGAAAGCAGTTAGATATACAAGATTAGTGTTTAATTATACAGTCATCCAAAATCAGAGCAATTTAAAAGCTTTACACAGTTATAAAGTCTTTCAAAATACATAGAAGGAAAAACTAATGGAAGTCCAAAGCAACGATAAGTGCTAGGCGCCGCATCGCACTATCTAGTGCCTGCTCCAATGGAGTGTCATCTGCTGCCTCTGCTCACATCCAAAGTTGGATGATCATCGCAAGAAAGAAAACCAGGAACATACAAAACAAACAAACATACATTGCAAGGGTGAGCCAGTATTCAAAACATAGACATATTCAATGCATTTTCAAGAAACAGAACATACGAGTAACAACAAATCAAACATACATAAATCCTAATTGACCTAGACTCGTCCGAACTAGGAATGTATATAGAGCTGGGGCGGGTTGTGCACTTGTGGTGGCCTCTACTGCTTTGCAAAGCCATTGCCGAGGGGTTTCACCCGACCACACACAAGCCTGGTCCGTTACCGCAGAATAGACCTCCAGTGATAGCGCCTACCCTACGACCTCCCACTACTCTCACCACACGCATCAATCCTCTCTAAGTGAGAATGAAAGACCGTTAGAGTATTAAGGATAACCCCCCATAGTGGAAGCCTCTTACATACATTCAAAACACAAATTTGATCTCACCTAGAGATCTTATTTGATTTTCAAAGACCACTACTTCATACATTAACCATATTTTCCTCCACCAATCCATGTTCAATAAATCTTTCAATCTCATTCAAAAGCATATTAGTTCAAACATAATTCATACCTCAAAGATCATTCAAGTAATCATACAATCTCATTCAAAAGCGTAATAAAACATATACAACTCCTACACTACATATTTTCACAAAAACATCACTTATTAATACCAATTTCTTTATCGAATTTAATTACCAATACTTAAGTAATTCAAACAGCTTGATGAACCTCACCAATGGCTCCGGAAGGGTCAAAAACCCCCAGAACGATCTAAAGAACGTCCAAAACCGAAGTCCGGAGCTCCCAAAACGTCAAAAACATAAAAAATACTCAACCTGTCGCAGAAAATTCGCTGAGCGCACACCCTGTGGTGCGCTGTACGAATTTTATCTGCCAGTAGTCATTCACATAGCGCATAGAGTGCGTTGTGCGTCTCTGCATAGTCTGGAGAGCAAATTTATGCAAATTTTAGGAACTCACACACCCAAAATTCGTTCTAGGCCAAATCATGAACTTTGGATGATCCTAACTCGACCTATGTGATGATTTAAACTTGTCTAGATGTTCCTAATCAATCCTAAGTGAATTCCCTAACTGTTATGCATTCCTAAAACTTCAATTTCATGAACCTAGAGAGCTAATTTCAATTCCACCAATTTAAGGTCACTTAAAACCATTTAGGTTGTTCCTATAAGTCACATTTGACTTCACTAACTTATCTCATACGCCAATTTCGTTCCCAAACCCTCAGATCTCAAAATCACTACCCCACTTCCTTAACTTACACTACAATTACCTAATTCATATAGAATTCATTTCTAATTCTGATCCAACTACTATGCCTCACCTTTAATCTCTTAAATTCGATAAAGTGATACTCCAAACCAGACTCATAGACATACAATTAAAATTTCTCATTTGAAATCATAAATTCATCTATTTAAACTTCATACCCCTCCATCAAATTCAGAATAACAACATCCATATATTCAACAGTTCATGAAATTCAATCACACCACTATAGCCATTCACAATTAACCCTATGCACATCAATTTCATCAAAAACAACTATTAAGTACCAGCTCCCCTTACCTGGACAGTGTCTATGTTCAAGCTCAAAAGGATGAACAGTGCTTGAGACGCCGATGAGAACTTTTTCTAAATTTACCTAAATTCAAGGAAAATTGGGAAAATGGGAGAAATTTTCAGAATTTTAACAAGAACTAGGATTTTGGGAAATTGAAAGGAACTACATGCACTAAAATCAGTTGCATGTTTGTGACCCTAAAGCTACATTTAAAGGTGAAATTTCAACTTACCAACTGAAAGAGAGGAAATTGATCGGCTGTAAGTGAGTTCCTTGAAGCTTGGATGATCTAAGCAGCTCCTAATCAGAAATTTGATGATTTTAAAGTGAGTTATGATTGAGAAGAAGTAGGAAATTGAAGAAGAAACAGTGAGAGAAATTTCAGAGAGTTTGGGGAGGAAGTGAAGAGCAATGTTTGTAGAGAGAGAAAAACGTGTTTTAATAAGTGGGTTCTCACATTCTCCCCATCAAAATAAATTTTCGACCTCGAAAATTAAGACTTACCAGAGAATAGATGAACAACTTACTCTCATCACATCCTCTTGTATAATCACCCAATTAGACCAAGATACTACTCTCTCACAACTTTACTAAGCATGAAAACCTTGCCTTGTGTTAAAATGCTCTAGTGTTCAATAGTGTAGATTGGTTTAGCCATTTGCCTTTAGACAAACCTAAACCTATATGCCTCAGCTTCTAAGAACTCTTCTTTCATGTAACCAATCCCATTGGGTCTGTCACTCCGCCATTCCCTCATCTATCTTCAATTTTCTGATTTTCAAGTGTGGTTTTATTCGAAAAATGAAATATTTAAAAAAAAACACCCAGAAGACGTCGGTTAATGCAAAACCGACGTCTACAAATGTCTGTTAGTGCACAAACCAACGTCCAATGAGTTACAGTGGACAAAACGCTACAAGGCCTATAGACGTCACCTCTGGACAATTAAGACGTCTATATAAACGTTTATTGTAACTACGACTGACGTCTATGAAGACGTCGGTATTGTAGACCGTCGACGTCTATGTAGACGTCAGGTATGTCCTAACCGACATCTCATTTAACGTTACTCGAATAAACGTCGATTCCATATGTGACGTTAAAAGTCCAAAATAACCGACGTCTAAAACCCTTTCTATACTAGTAAAAACATAATACAAACTAAACTTAATTTCACTAGTCCAAACCTAAAATTATAAAACTCATTCCAAACAAATAAAAAAGACATTTATGTAGATTTATGTATAGCTACGACTGAGTTTTTTAAAAAAATTACTCACGTGCATAAAGTAGTGAGAAATATAAAAAACTAACCTCAATTAAGAAAAATATTAGGAAGAAAAGATGTTTCACAGTTAAATAAAAACGAGAACGAAAGAAATGTCACATGGATAAAGCATCCTATTTTCAAGCAAAAATGAAGGGAAGTTTGAAGATGTAGCGAGTTTATGCATTTGAGCATGCTTGCCATGGCAGGAGGAAACACGGGAGGGCAGCTTAGGGTAGACGAAACAAAGAAAACAGACTAATAGGACATGACATCCAGAAGGAATTGTCTTGCCTTTATAATTCTGAACTTCCACCACCACAACTTAGTCTTCTGGCCGACCACAGAGATAACAAAGAAAAGTTATTGATTGGCCCATTGATTGGAATTATGTACTAGTGGTGGGGCTGCACCATTCAGGGTTTTGGAATTCTGTCTTTGATCAAAATAATCGGCTTAATACACATGCAACTCCGGAAATCTAGAAGTCACACTTCCACAGATTCTTGACTTGGAATGGAGCTTTCGTATTTGCCATGCTGAGAAACTAGTGCCAAATATTCATTACTCACAAAAACTCAGCTTGGATATGTAGTGTAGGTACTTTTCTTTTAACTTGGATCATTTATATGAGGTGTGCTACAACAAACACATTCTTTAATATTATTTTCAAGACATACACTCCATCTTATTTAAAACTGTTGAACAAATTAAGAGACTTTAAAAGCTGTGATGTCGATGAATTTACAGATGAAATATTGCACAATCGGAGAGTAGAAAGAGAAATCCAGTGGAAGAGGAAGAGAGAATCCGAGTTCAGTTTGTGATTATTTTGTCATCACTAACCATGTGTTGAAGTGAGAGAGAAGCATGTGAATCTTTTACCTGATCAAAATAAAAGAAAATGAGGAACACTAGAAAGAAAATTAAACTCAAACTTTTTGTATTTCTTTTTATTTTATTTTGGTGTAATTAAATCTTAAACTACGTGATATATCAATGTAAGACACTATATATTAAGAAAATAACATAATTAATTAAAAGGTAAAAGATAAGCTATGGAAAGTTTATTTCAAGATTAAAAATTAGAGTACTACAAAAAACTACAACTTAAAAAAGATAAAAAATGAATTGAAGAAAAAATTATTAAAAAAATATTTAGACAAGTTGAAAATGGTTTAATTTCAATAGTATGGGTGACTAAGGTTTGGGTAGAAAAAGTAACATAAAAAAGTAAGATAAGTTTTAAAGCCCGTGATATCATTGAACTTGACTAAATTTTCAATTAAAATGAATTCTAGTACATTAAGAAAATATTACCCAATCAATTTGTGAGAGCATTAAGTATTATGCTGTAATGGGATAAGGATACTGTTTTGGTAGGATTTTTGCAAGACCGAGAAACTAACTTTTCTGACGTGTCTTTTTTGTCTTCGAACGCTTGATTTCTTGAACCGCTCGCCTTTCTTTCACTCTGGGCCGCTTGGTTGCCTTTGGTGGTAATTGTTCGGTTGCTTTCAGCTTTGACCGCTCGGTTACCTTCTTGACAAAGGGAGGAGGTACCTGCAAAAGGCACTTTGACGCCCAAGTTAGGCGCGTGATTGAAAAGCTTGGCTCTTAATTGAATATTTAGTAAATGGTTATCACTATTTGATCATTTGAGAGTATGAGTTGTATGTGAGTAGAACGTGAATGGAATGTACCTGGCTGGTGGCCCTGACCTTCTATTTATAAGTCATCTCATGGACCCTAAACTCATACAGGCCCAATAAAATAAAAATATGCATACCTTTAGATTCGGTCGGTTGCTCATAAATAGCTTATAAATATCTTTAATCAGATATCCTTGATTATTTTATCCTATGCTGGACTACTGGCCCAGTTATGGCCTAACACCATTTAACGCGGTTTGAACTTAGTTGATGCAGATGGCCTGGTTGACCATTGTTGTGGTGATGACCGAACAGTCAACAATTAGAAACCGTTCGATACATGCCCCCCAAGTCCGAGTTAATCGTTCGGCTATAGTCATGATTAACTATAGGACTTATGAGTTTGAGGAGGTTGTTTTTGCTGTATTGGGGAGCGCGCTTTTATCTGTTGCTCATCTGTGGACCGAACGGCGGGCTTTACGAGTTCTCTTTTTGAACTTCACCATAGGCCGAGCGGTAAATGATGGGAGTCATTTTTAGAACTTTTTCCCATGTTGATTAGCAACTTTGATAGTATCTTGTTTATATGTACTAGCGGAAAATAACAACCGAATATGAACTGTAAAAAAAAATGTAGATGACTAACAAATTTTATATGGATGGATGACAAAGCAAATGAGACTGCTTTATTGAAGACACTCGGTTGAGAGTGATAGCTCCTGAGCTCTTAGTTTTTGACCTAGATGTTCCTGGAAACTTTCCCGTAGGCAAGAATGGTCGTCCGTGACCCAGGAGTTCCTGGAGAACTTCCTAGTAGACGAGATTGGTCATCCGTGACCCAGGAGTTCCTAAAGAACTTCCCAGTAGACAGGATTGGTCGTCTGTGGCCCAGGAGTTCCTTGCAAATCTCCCAGTAGACGAGATTGGTCTTTCGTGACCCAAAAGTTCCTAGAGAACTTCCTAGTATACGAGATTGGTCGTCCGTGGCCCAGGAGTTCCTCGAGAACCTCCCAGTAGACGAGATTGGTCGTCCATGGCCCAAGAGTTCCTAGAGAACCTCCCAGTAGACGATATAGGTCGTCCGTGGCCCAAGAGTTCATGGAGAATCTCCGAGTACACGAGATTGGCCGTCTGTGACCCAGGAGTTCCTAGAGAACTTCCCAATAAACGGGGTTGGTCGTCTGTGGCCCAGGAGTTCCTGAAGAATCTCCCAATAGACGAGATTGGTCGTCCGTGGCCTAGGAGTTCTTAGAGAATCTCCCAGTAGACAAGATCGGCCGTCCGTCACCCAAGAGTTCTTGGACAACTTCCCAGTAGATGGGATTGGTCGTCCGTGGCCCAAGAGTTCTAGAGAACTTCCCAGTAGACGAGATTGGTCGTTCGTGGCCCAAGAGTTCTTGTAGAATCTCCTAGTAGACGAGATTGGTCATTCGTGGCCCAAGAGTTCCTGCAGAATTTCCCAATAGACGAGATTGGTAAGGCCAAAAGGCCAAATGCTTGCACACTTAAGGGCATGGAAGGCCGATCAGTTGACGCCGAGTGACCGACTACCTGCGAGGCCGAATGGCCGAGTACCCGAACACTTGAGGGCATCGAAGGTCGAACAGTTGAGGCTGAATGGTCTATTACTTGTGATTCCAAAAGTTCGAGCACCTGTGAGGCAGAATGGCCTAATACCTATGAGGTCGTATGGCCGAGTACCTATGAGGCCGAATGGTCGAATACCTGCGAGGGCGAATGGTGGAGCACCAGTGAGGCCGAATGGTCTAACAATTGAGGCCGAGTGGCCGAGCAATTGAGGTCGAGTGGCCGAGCAATTGAGGCCGAGAGGCCGAAAACCTGTGAGGCCGGATGGCCGAATAGCCACGAGGCCGAATAGTCGAGTTCTTGTGAAGCCGAATGCCTGAATACCTAAGGCCAAATCGCTGACTACATGTGAGGTCGAATGGCCGAGTACCTGCTAGGCTGAGTGGCCGAGTACCTGTGAGGCCGAAAGTCCGAATGCTTGAACACTTGTAGCCATGGAAGGTTGAGGAGTTGAGGCTGAGAGGTCGAATACTTGTGGGGCCAACTGGCCGAGCACGTGTGAGGCCGAATGGCCGAGCACCTGTGCGGCCGAATGGCCGAGCACCTGTGAGGCTGAATAGTCTAGATTTTGAGGCCGAGTGATCGAGCAATCGAGGCCGAGAGGCCGAATACTTATGAGGCCGGATGGCCGAATACCACTGAGACCGGATGACCGAATACCTGCAAGGCCGAACAGCTAAGTTCCTATGAGGCTGAATGGCTGAATACCTGAGGCCGAATGGCTGACTACATGTGAGGCCGAATGGCCGAGTACTTGTGAGGCAGAGCGGCCGAGTACCTGTGAGGCCAAAAAGTCGAATGCTTGAACACTTGCAGCCATGAAAGGCTGAGCAATTGAGGCAAAATACTTGAGGCCGAATGGCCGAATACCTGTGGAGCCAAATGGTCTAGCACTTGTGAGGCCGAATGGCCAAATACCTGGGAGGCCGAATGGCCGAATACTTGTGGGGCCGAATGACCGAGCACTTGTGAGGCCGAATGACCGAGTACTTATGAGGCCGAATGGCCAAGCACGTATGAGGCCGACTGGTCTAGCAATTGAGACCGAGTAGCCGAGCACCGACGAGGCCGAATGGCCTAATACCTATGAGGCCAAGAGGCCGGATGGCCGAATACCTGCGAGGCCGAACAGCCGAGTACCTGTGAGGCCAAATGGCTGAATACTTGAGGCCGAATGGCTGAGTACATGTGAGACCGAATGACCGAATGGCCGAGTGCATGTGAGGCTGAATGGCTGAGTACATGTGAGGCCGAATGACCGAATTAGAAACCGTTCGATATACACTATATCCGATACAGATACCAATTGTTTGTCTCTATATAGAAGGGAGTCAAAGTATTTGTTGAGTAATTATCAGAAAGTTATTCATCTTTCTCCATCAAAGCTTTAAACTAAATTAAATCGACGAAAATCAACATTATTAGCATTTTTAGTACTACAAATTAAACTGTTTAAAATAAAAAATTGTAAGTGTAAAACAAGGCAATATAAGAACCGTATCCATTAACCTACTTATACTGTCACCCTTTTTCGTATTAAAGGCGATAACAAAAATTCTTATATTTTCTAAGACACATTTGGACCATCATATATGAAAGGCCATAACATAAATCCTTATTTTTTCTGAATTCCCTGAGTAACAGACTCTGGGTTAGAACATACCGTATGATGCGTTTAGAAACATAAATGTTTAATACATTTTGTTCAGTGCATTTCTTTCCAAGAAAATTAGTTGAAGCAAAACTAACAAAACCAAACTTAGAAAGTTATAGGGCATACCTCTTTAACATAATTTAACCTTAAAAAATGAATGAGTAAGATATAGTTATAAGTGCATAGCTCATTAATATAATTCCTCTTTTATTTTATGATTTCTTACTCATGACACCACTCTCATTCCCTCTCTTTGCTCTCTTTCAAAAAATTCATTTGCAATTCCAGAAACTCTGCCATTTTACAAATATTATCATGCTCTGGATGTGACTTATCCCGAGAGGAGAAACTATGCAATATAAGGAAATATTAGAAACATTCACCCAACTAAATCCCACTTCCATCTTTCCTCCCCTCCCTCTCATCTTTTTTCGCACTTCAACAACTTTCTACCACTTTCCTTTCTCAGCATACATGTTTCTCATTAACACATGGACCTGAACTTGCAGGATCCATTTCTATCAAACTAGCGACATCTTTCTTGACCATCTTCAGATTCCCATGTATTCTACAAGATCCAACCAACCAAACTTTGCAACATAGACAATCCAGGCCCTCCTGAAATCTGGTGCATCAACTCTTTTGCCTCGTGCAACACGGCCCAACATGTCCATATTGTAATAGAATAATGTTCGGAGAAGGTCTCAATTGAATGTTTCTTCACCATACACCACTCTATGACCTAAGTCGATCATGTTAGAATTTCAAGTCTGAGTAAGTTTCACATTAGATACAAATGAGAAAGTAAAATACCATATAAGGTTAAAGATACATTAACCTATTGTCTTTAAGATTTTGGAGAGAGAGTGTTATCAATCTTTTATACGATTGGACTTAGGTTTCATTGGTGTTATATCTCCATAAAACCTCCCTCTCCATTTTTGTATACAAACTCATCACAACCTCAAAGTCTACATGGCGAACATAGGCAGATATTATTGTTGTCCAAGCATACTGGGTTCGATCAAGCGTCTCATCGAACAATCTTTGAGACTCAATAATGTTTCCACGCTATATACATGTCAAGTAGAGCCCCTCAAACAGTTGGGTCGGTGTTTAAACCAAGTTTAAGCAAGATTGGCAACGTTGCCCATGTTTCAATGATATATCCTCAGCAGCAGCAATAGCATTTAAGACACTACTAAATGTATACTTGATGGGTGTTATCTCCTTTATAACAGACAAAAATATACAAAAATCTCCTTTGATTCTTGAATGCACTAAAATTTGGCATACATGGTAACAATGCTATTGGAGACAATTTCTTCTGACCAAAAGCAGCTTTTTTGTGTATAACCCATGAATCATTTGACCTTCTGTCTCTAAATAAAATTCCTGACTGTTACAGAATGTATTAGTGGAAACATAATTTGGATATACTCCATTAATTCTCATTGCATTAAAGCGAGACATTGCATCTTTTTCATTAATAGAAATCATTGTCGTCCAAGACATAATGGCCTAGAAAACAGCTTTGGCATCATTAGGGACCTCACATTTAAAATAAGTTGACATCAAAACATTGCAAACTGACACGTGTTCCATATCCAACTTTTTGAGTCAAACCATGTATTTGCCTCCGGAGTTTTAAGTTTCTCATGTGACCATTAACTGAAATAAGTGAGATTTGGTCAATTAATATATGGTTACTTAACAGGTTGACAAACAATAAAACTACTTTCAACCCACAACATTGTCGTTATTGAGCATATCCAGAAATCATTGCATTCCGTGAAACCAAATATCTTTTGGACATTTTGTCAAACACTCTCCTAGCCTCATCTCACATTACCCATCATGAGTACATTATTACAAGCACATTTCGAACAAAAACTTCACAACCAAATCTACGCTTAACCACAAGAGAATGTAATTGCCACCGAAATAAAATCCCATGATCACCCCAATAAAATGAAAGAGCCGTAGTATATGTGAGCTGATAAAAAAACTATCCCACGAAAATGCATTGAAGGTACAAAATGCAAAGCATCCAAACTGTCTTCAAACCGGAAAGCACAGTATTCCAAGACACTGTCAGGATGACTCAAATTCTCATATACAACCAAAGCCTTTCTGAAATTCCCAGACTTGAATTACATTTTCATGAGAAAATTAGAGACGGAAACAAGTAAAACAAACCCACTACTCACCAGGAGTCCGTGGATTTGACATCCGAGTTTCACCTCTGCTTGACATGTCTTGAGGGACAAGCTGAGGGTGACGTCATCAACATTTTGAAGAGAATGCAGCCGAAATTGGTCCATAAATGCAGCAAGAGCTTGAAAGGGAAGGTGGTTGTTCAAATGGTTGAGCATGGAATGATTAACCGATGTAGCATTTGAGTGGTGAATAAGGTCGAAGAGGTGATGTTCATGTTTGATTGCATGGAAGAATTTGGAGCCATGCTTGAATGATAATTGTAGGGCACTTTGTGGAGCATTTTGAGAGGGTATGGCATTACTATAAACATAAAAACTCAATCGTAATGTTCCCCACTATGACCACTATGACCCAACCTTAAAACTGGTTAAGGTTAAGTTCTACATTACAACACAATTACACACGAGAATTCAAATGTTAGTTACATTTCCCTTTAATACAGAAAAACCAGTAGTAACCCCTCATACACAGGACAAGAGTTTCAATCATTAGTAAGCTAAATCACGAATTCATACATTCAACCAGTCAAGCTAACAAAAACTATGAGATAATGATTGGACTATTCATATTTATTCCAATAAATATAACTTGAACGTTTAAACTACACACATCCTACTTATACCCTAACAGTCCGGATTCATGACTGCATGGATCAAGGATTTTTAAAATGGTATGTGATTGCAATTGCCACATCAGCTGCATTTCTCTGCAATTTCCTAAAGCATCAAGGACCACGAGGAAAATGTAACAGGGAAAGCAATTTAAAACTTTTTAATGATTACACACAACTCCCGCTAATAAATTCCACAATTGACTAATCCTTCTCACGGTCACCGATAATGAACCGAAGCCAAATATCCCTTTTTTTTCGGTTTTAACTATAACCAAAGTCTAATGTTGGCACTTTTTTAAAATATTTTTCTTGTTTTTGTTTAATCCTATGTTTACAACTTACATATAAAATCCAGCACAAAAACAGAAATAGAATATGATTTTCAATGGAGAATGATGAACAACAAATATTCACAATGGAGAAATATGGACACTACGTTTTGAAGATTATAATAGGAACCTGAGAGTGTGAAAGGTAAGCAACAATAATTGAATGGCAATGTACCATATCGTTTCAAGTAATAAAAATAATAAATCTCATTATCGTTCTTCCCATGAGAATCGAAAGGCCTTATCGTTCGTATGAATCAAAATCGTAAGACTTGTGAAAGAAAAATTAATTGTTGTAGTGAATGCAAAGACAGAAAATAAACATGCAATGAGTGATTCAGTTGACGAGAAAAACGTATGAATGAATGAAGTTGTTGGGGGTTTACAATTTCATCTAATCCTCTCTCTCTTATTTACTCCTCTTGTTTAAATTGCCTTATTATCTAATTGTTATGCAAACTTTCTTGGCCTCCCCTTAACCCGATCCCTCAGCGAAAAAAGGGCCTATTACTAATTACCGGCTTGTTATCCCTAGCCTCCCCTCGCAACTAGCAACGCATTACAAATAGAAGCAAAAACAATTGGTTGTCCTACCCCCCTATCCCTAGGTGGTATTGCTTAACCAAGGAATTACTCACCAGTTCGTGACATTATTGTACGTTCCCGTATCAATAAAGGCAAATAACAGTTACCGAATGAGTTAAACGATAAAAGCTTTAAGCACAGTATGAGAATCCAACAATTAATAATAAACGCATATGAAAATCATATAATTTAAACAAGAGTTTCAATAAAAGAGAGTATCAAAAGATTACATTGTTCCCCCAACAACAAAAGGGTTTAGTTCACCATTGTCATGGTGAACCAAGACGAAAATAATGGAAGATATGGAAAGCAAACCCTAGAAAAGATGAAAAGGAGCCTAAGCATCCAATAGATCTTCTCCAGAGAGTGAAAAGTAGGTATGGTCGCCCTCTTCTGTCAAAAGAATGAGAATGAAATCGCACTAGGGCTATTTATAGATGAGGAGCGCAACAGAAAACAGGCCCGACCCCAACAGGCAACCGCCCGGTATCACACTTATGCTGCCCGGCGGTTTGCCTCTTATCGCGCTACCGCCCGGCGTCAGGGGTCCACTGCCCGGCGGTTTGCCTCTTATCGCAAAATCGCCAGGCGTCGCCAACTCCTCGCATTTGGCCGCCCAGCGGTGCAATTCTGCGCTCGGCGGTTTCTAGACTCTTCTTTTCTTGATTTTCTTCCTCTATCTTGAGTCTAAGGCCTTTATCTTCACCTCCATTCTTCACTTCCATCAAAATTGCTGCAAAAACAATGCAAAACAAGCATAATATCGCTAAAAACAGCTTTTGACTCTCGATTGACTCATTTATTGAGTTTTGTTTGATTTCAAGCTCATTCTAAGTAGTAAAGGGAGTAATTTGGTCTAAAATAGCACATGAAAATAACGGTTTTTCAACCGTTATCAGTCATCGGATATTCTTAAAAACGGTACCTAAAGCTTTTTAATAAAATAAAAAATTGTAAATTTTCATCAACCTTTTGGAAATAACTGAGGCCATATGTCCTTCCTAGAAAAAAAATACATAAAATATTGCAATTTTGATGTTTGATCAACCTTTTAGCTTTGGTTGTCTAGGGAATTGCTGTAAAAAGTCGATATGACAGCGGTTATTTGAACAATCGTTGCATAGGTCTTGTTAAAAAAAAACAAATAAAAACATAGCAAGATTTTTGAAAAATTTTAAAAATTTTGGTGTACCTTTTGACAGTGTTTATTTTGAATAATTGTTGCAATAAGTCTTGTTCAGATAAAACAAATAAAAAGTAACAAAATTTTGAAAATTTTGGTAACCTTTTGACAACAGTTATTTTGAACAACTTCTGTGATAGGTCTTGATCAAATAAAACAAATAAACAAAATAGGAATTTTGAAAAATTTTGGTGCACCTTTTGGCAATGATTATTTGAACAAATGTTGTCATAGGTCCTATTCAGAAAAAAAAAATAAAAATTTTAAAAATTTGAAAATTTTTGTGCACCTTTTGGCAGCGGTTCCTTAAACAACATTGCCATAGGTCCTGTGAAAAAACAAATAAAAAATTGTGAGAATTTTGAAAATTTTTGAAATTTTGGCGCACGTTTATGTTTCAATCATGGGCGTTACTCCTTGCACCATTACATAGTGCTCCCTCCACCTCCCCATCTCCTTTTTACCCTTTAACAATATTTTAAACAGATATAAATATACATTGTATTCTTAAACGGATATCAACATCCGTTGAAAAACAAACAAATGTCGACATCCGTTCATGGAAGTTGAAATCCGTTTAAGAAAATCATTATTCCGTTTAAAAATATTGGATGCTTTCTTGCCAATGTGCTTGTTGCTTTTTTTGCTTTTTCCAACCTCATTCTGTAAAGCACATGAAGAGTGGATTTGACTAATCAGCACAAACATTTATTACCATAAACTTTATATATCAATATTTCTGCATGTCAACTAAGGGGGAATACAAAATCCATTCATCTTTCTTTCTCATTTTCCAAGTATCAAACACTAGCTTTATGTTTTAAAGGACATTTAATACCAGCTAATTAATGCCACAAAAACAATTTGAATTATTGAACCATTGTAATGCCATTTTCATTCTCAAGAAAATTCACAATTCCATTTTTTCTTTTAATAAATGCAGTGCCATGCTACCTCTTCTTTGTACAAATACCGATCCAAACTAACGTAAAAACATTAACTGGAATTCCAATTTCATATTATCATCATAACTACCCACTCCCCCGTACGCACTTTCTCCTACTCTAAATGCTTCCTCTTCATGTCTCCATATTCCTTGCAAAACCAGATATTTCTACCAGTATATCATCACCACCTATAGGGTATATATAATGCTCATATAATTGCACCTGCTTCTGCAATTTACTACAACCACCTGCTTTAACTTTTGTGATGAAAGGTAGAACTTTTTGGAGACCCACAGAGGCTTGTGGGCGTTGTGTACGTGAAAACCTTGCAAGCATACGTTCAAGGTGACCACCGCTTCCGAGTCAGACTCAGAGGTTCTATCAGCTTTCAGGTGAATGGAACGAGCTCAGTTGTCTTTCTCTTCACTCGCCAGTTCGAACATGAGTGGATGCACAGTAGACACAGAAACGAAACACCACCAAAATGAACACCGCTGCACCGCCGTCGAATGACCATCGCACCACCGTACTGCCAACCGCCGCCACGAGATGGGAAGAAACAAATCTGAAAGTGAGAATTGAAAGTGAGTGTTAGGGGCGAGAACAAACGGATTTAGAAAAAGTGACAGGGGGTGCGGCTGCTTGAGAAATTGGTACTTTTGTAGTTAAAAAAATTTTGGAAAAATTTCGGGGGGTGAAGGAAGCATTGGTGGAGGTGGAGGGAGCAACACCCTTCAATCATTGCTTAACTTATGGTAAAAGTAATATATGCTTCGGTTATTTTGCAACTGAAACCTATAAGTTCGCGAAATATTGAAAAATGTCACCACGTCATTTATGAATCACACAAATTAATAATTAATGAACAATAGACCCTTAACATGAGTAATTCCCAGTTCCCTTTTAGAACATAAAAGTGTGCTCGCAGGTGGGGACCATAAATCTTCATGTAACCTCTGTCGGTTATTTTTATTAAGTTTAAAATTTCAATTTGGCCCCTTAAAATATTGCTTATGGTCTCTACATAAAAATCCTTTCATGACATATGTTCTTTTAACCATATTTACTTAATTAGATCATTTTATAATTGATTAATAAAATATAATGATCCTAACACATTTAATGAGTATATATATATATATATATATATATATATATATATATATATATATATATATGGGGTTTGTTAATGCACGTACGCCTGTTTTTCAGTTGGTACATTTTAACAATGTGTACCGGGTTTTAGTAGACAAAAATACCCTCATATATTATAGATTCTAAGTTTTAAAGTCAAGGATATTTGAATAATTTTCATTCTCAAAACTAAAAAAGAAGACAAAAAAGAAACCCCCAAACCCTTACTCACCTCCCTCATTCCTCTCAACCCTTTCTCTTTCATCTCTTCCACTCCAACCTTTTCTCTATCATCCTATGGTAGATCCAACTGAAAAAAAAAAACAGAAATACTCGTTGCTAGAGAATTTACCTTTATAAATAGTTGAGTCATTAGCATATTTGCCTTCAGGCAAAGGTTCATTCAAGATTTTCTTCAATTTCATCATCTTCACTAACCTCTCTAATTTCATCATCTGTAGGTGTTGAATCATCATCTCTTAAAAATATCAAGGCCAATTACCAATTCCATTCTGATGTCATTATGCTTGTGAAAATTAGATAAAATTAGATAAGACAAAAATTATAAAATGAAAACTCATTATAAAATCACTTTTTGTAAGAAATTGTTTAATAACGAGTGTTTCTGATTTTTTCCAGGCCAATTACCAATTCCTTCGATGTCATTATGTTTGTGAAAAATTAGATAAAATTAGATAAGACAAAAATTATAAAATGAAAACTCATTATAAAAGCATTTTTTTTTTGTAAGAAATTGTTTAACAGAGTGTTTCTGATATTTTTTTCAGGCGAATTACCAATTCTTTCATATGTCATTATGCTCGTGAAAATTAGATAAAATTAGATAAGACAAAAATTATAAAATGAAAACTCATTATAAAATCATTTTTTTATAAGAAATTGTTTAGCCAGTGTTTCTGATTTTTTTCAATTGAGACTACATTAGAGATGACAGAGAAAAGGTTGGAGTAAAAGAGATGAAAGAGAAAAGGTTAAGAGGAAGAGGAATGAGGGAGGTGAGTAAGGGTTTGGGGGTTTCTTTTTTTTTTTTTAGTTTTGAAAATGAAAATTATTCAAATACCCTTAACTTTAAAACTTAGAATCCATAATATATGAGGGTATTTTTGTCTACTAAAATCCGATACACATTTTTAAAATGTACCAACTGAAAAACAGGCGTACACACGTCAACAAACTTATATATATATATATAGATATACACGCGCCCAATTGCTTAAAAAAAAGTAGAATCAAAAATTACTACTTTACGATATATACTCGAGCAACTTTCTCATCTAGGCTACCTAAATTTTTTAATAATAAATACAGGTAACCTCCATTCAGATACTCCTCGTAAAGATATATGTTTTCCCTACATTTATAAGAATAGACGAATCAAACCTGATTCAATTAAAGCTAACGTTAAAATAAGATAAAATTTCTCAAAATTATTAGATATTTGTTTTTAACTGCACGTGACCTCTGTATTTGTTGCACATGGCATCTTTATTTAGTTTATCTTTATTGTTTTTGGCGATTGAATAAGTCTTTTTATGTTCCTAAATTTTAGGAGAAAGCATTTCTCACCCATCTTTCATTTCAATTTATATATTATTCTTCTTTCAGTATTTTATTCTCTTTGTTTTTGCTGCTTCTCTCATTTTTAAACCAATCAAACAATTAGACCTGCTCACCATGGAGAGTGCAAAGTCCTTGGCTGATATGGTTTGTTGTGATTTGTAGTCATAATGACAACTCAATGGTGCCAAAGCAAAATACCTTCTTCCCAATCTTGCTTCCACCTTTGATGGAAGCTATCAACTCAGACGACTTTTCACGTGTAAGCTTTGTTTCATTTATGGTCAACTTTTCAGTTTTACAGCAATATCAACTCATAATCCAATTGGCGACTAGCTTTGGATCAACATTTGCAAGAGTTGATTAAAAAAATTCTCCAATCTAAAACATGAATTCAGAAGGCCAACACTTTATTGGCGCCCATTATTTAACTTTGTAACGTGTACTGTACTTGATTGAGGGGGCATTTTAAAGACAATAAATGTTAAATGTTAGAAGTGCACTTTAATCCTAACTAACGATCGTTCTGATACCATGTTAAAAGTGGACTTTAAGTCTAACTCAACCCCACAAAACCGACTTGTAAGATGAGGTTTGCACCTACTTGTATACATTGAATTGACCTTATCTCTAGTCGACGTGGGACTTCCAACAAAAAGTGGATACAATATTATTTTCACTTTGACGAGCTATTTTAAGTTAATTTCAATAAATTTCACAACCACACTTATGATATAAGTTCTCTCATGGTAAGAGACAACTTTACTGGAATTATATTACTTGGTTTCAATTCTACTTGTAGCGTATGACTATATAGCTAAGCTCTCCAAAGGCCGAGCTCGCTAAAAGGATCTCCTCCGAGACAACTTCCATCCAACCAAACTTCCCAAGTTGAGTTCCTTCAAACCGACTTTCACCGTGTCAAGCTTTCCAATACCGATCTTCTCTAGTTGAGCTCCATTGTAAGTGTACTTAACATGCAATGGTGTTGGGTATTCACAGTGTTTCACAAGTTTTTGGAGTTTGAGTAAATCACTCAATAAATACTTACAAGAGTAGCAAAGCAAAAGAGCCTATGAGGTATAGCGAATGCCTTTTCCATCTCAATAGGGCACTTGAAAAGTGTCAACATGGCAATGTTTTAATATTTAACTTTGACTTTTATGCATACTTTAAACTTTTATTTCTCATCACATAAAAGCAAAAGAAAATTAATACTGTCTTATAAAAGGCCAAAGGACTAATAAGGAAATTAAATGAACAATAATAGCTTGCGCTAAATTTATGCACTAGTGCAGTCAGGGGAAACGACAGCGGTTGTTTTGGCCCTTCGGCCGCGGTTCCCAAACCGCGGCATATTCAGCCGCGGTAGAAAGTTTGGAGAATAAATCGCGGTTCCTATCACACCCGCGGCCTAAACCTATGTCTTTTTTTTAAAAAAAATCCAAAATCCTACCATTATATGCCGCGGTTGGAACCGCGGCAAAAAGGCAAGAATAGACCGCGGTTCGTACCACAACTGCGGCCTAAAGGTTAATTTAAAAAAAAATTAAAATTGAAACATGGAACTTTCTACCGCGGTTGTGGTAACAACCGCGACATATTCCCCTGCTTTTTTTTAAAATAGCAGGTCTGTTTTTGTGATATCCAATACCACAAAAACAGACCTGCATATCAAAACATGTATACAGATTTAATTTGAACAGATCAAACATATTCAAATGTATTTCAACATCACATAAGTACAAAGTCTAATAAAATACAATCTAATCAAATGCAATGTTTAAATCTAGTAACTAAGAACTATTATATAATCTAACTAGATACTTTGCAGCAGCTTTCCTGATGAATGATAGTGGCTTCTCAGGAACTGGTGTAGTAGTCGTGAACCTCTGCACAAGACAATTGATATTAATTAGTGTATATGAATTCTAACTTTTGGAAAAAATCAAAATTTGTTAAAGTTAAATGTTACCGTTTCCCAGCCTCTTGTGATATGGGAACGAACAATGTGGGTCATCCAATACATTACATAATAACCGCACTCATATGACTCAGTCTGTCTGTTACACTACAATATATGATCACAGTTGTAAATAGTTAGTGAATAACATTAAAATAAAACAACTATAAGAAAGTATGGCTTTAGCATATGTCAAACCTTGAGAGAAATCCAACCAATCTTTCTACTGTTAGTAATTGATTTCCCAACAATCATCATACTTGCTGGTATAGAACTATATATAACAAGAAGTTGTTTTAGTATTCATTTATATAACAAAGAAAGTCCAAACATTGAGGTTCTTACCAATCAATTGCTTGTCTGAGTTGTCTGGGAGGAGGCCTGTGGAATGAGCAGAACCACAAAGCATAGTTCTCTTGCATACACATAACAAGAAGTTGCCAATGGCGCCTGAAATTCATAATAACTTAACTATTATATATTAAAATCACATATGGAACTTTATTATGTTAACAAAGTTCACTTACCCGGATATATAAGGCAAAAAGTATATTTTCTTGCCGCTTGAAAAACAACTCATCAGATATGTGTTGATCGTATCAAAATCATTTGATTCATGAATGGATTGGGGATCAATGAATCCATAATCATCAGAACGCCCTAACTTATTACTGACCCCAAACATATACCTGAAATAAAAAATTAACTTTGATATAAGGATACTTGATATATAAATCAATTTTATATATAAATTATTGGTCATAGACTTACATCATCCATAGCTGAATAATTGAAATATTCAACTCTTGTGTTCCCGACGCAAGCTCTCTGACATCTTGGCTATGAAGGTATATTGGGACCTCAGAGCCTATCCCAAATGCATTAGCATCATATGAAACCTCCAAAGGCTTATCTTCAAGGATGTCAGCTAGTAGAAGCAATGAAGCAACAGGATTATCCTCAGATAGAGGAATCTTCTCCTGTGCTTGCATCTGTTGTTACATGAAAAAATAGTATAAGTTTTGACATCAATAACCTTTAAAATTGAGAAGTGTAAAGAAGAATTTCATACCGGGGGGTCAGAAACTGAACTAACCAAATGTTTAGGCCAAGCGATAAATGACTTGAACGCTTGTTCCACAGTGAAAATCTCATCTGTGGCCAGAGGAACTGAGGCATCTGGTATGATGATTTCGTCCACTGAGACCTTCACCTCATCCTCTGATAGCTGCATACCATGAACAACAGTCGTTGACTTAAACTGTGTTCCACGAGCTACCAGGACCATCTCAGTATCGTCTAAAATATATAGCAGACATGGACTAGCATCGTCCATGTCTGCCCTTAGGATGGCTAGTGCGGAACAACTTCCTTTCCCGCTTCTCCCTGTCAGAATAAATGTTAGATTATACAAAAGATAGAAATAATTGCACATAAATGTTTATTAAGTTTACCTGTGGGAGGCACAACATGTTCCTGTTCCTGTACAGGAGATGGCACCGGGTGCATGCCATAGCTCTCAAACTGCTGCTGGAACATGGTGCTGAATTCAGTCTTGAGCTCTGATCTAAGCTCGGCCCTTATCTCCTCTCTAAGGTCTGCTCGGACCTTTTTTGTGATCTCTTATGTCATCATTTCTCTTTGTTCTTCGTTGTATGCATATGAAGGCTGACGAGAAGAACTCCCAAAATAATCTTTAATTCCTACTTCAGGACCTGTAGCACGTACACGTCCAGGGTGCTCAGGTCGTCCAATCGCAGCAGCCTGGCGACCCTTTGGAGTGAATTGACCTTGGGAGCTCTGCTCAACCAAGGAGTCCTGTAACATTACAAAACATCATTGTTCTTTAAAAAGTTCAATGTAGTATGAATAATTACAATTATTATTATTTTAGGAACAGTGATAACTTACAATTCTTTCGGAAATTTCTCGTGCAGTGTCAGAAGAGTAGGCGCCCGATGGTCTCATACGAGCCAACTTCCATTTTTCATGTCTAGAAGGTGGAGAAGGAGGCTGAGGGGGCTACCACCCTGAGATGGTGGTCTAGCATCTGCCTTTTGCTTGAGGATTTTCTCCTTAAGCTTCCTATACCCACCACGAGATAATAGGTGGGGTTTTTGTTATGAGCACTTGTTCCTTGTGCTTTGCTTCTAATTGCCTGTCACATACACATGAATTAATTAGTTCATATGATATATATTTGTTAATGAGAAATTAAATAATATCAACTATACTAACCTCCCATTCCTTTGTCATCCGACTCTCTTTAAAAAGCCGTCAAGTCTCCTCATCAATGGACTTATATGTACTACATGGAGACTTATGTTTGAATTGTCCAAAGATATATCTTGATGTCAACTTACTTTTAAAGTTTCTGAAGTTTTCAGCAACAGTTGACAAACACTTATTTCTAAGTGTTGCGACATTTGGAATATCAAATGTCAGCTGAAATAAACATAATAAAGTTGTATCAGTACAAAATTACCAACATAAAATTTTTTAATTCAAATGATATTAACTAACTTACCAATATATCGTTCCATATAATGTTCCGATCAACCTCGGACACATGATCAAAAGATGGAGTGAGAATACCAATCCTATCACGTGCCACTACTCCCAGGTATGATCGGAAATCATTTGCATAGGGGCTAACTGCCACACCCGTGATCACGTTTACATTCACTGGAGTTCTTTCACCACTATTCTTTCTCATCAAAAGTTGTTTCATCCTGGTGGGTCCTCTAGTGGATCTGGTAGGGGGAGCCTCATCCCCTGAAGAATGTGGATGATCAGCCATATATCTGTCAAAATAAATAGCAACATGAAATATTAATAAAAGACTTATGTAATATCATATAATTTAACAAAACATGTAATAGTGATCATATGAAATATATAAAAGGAAAACTTATGTGATATTAATAAAATACTTATACAAAAATTGAAAATTCATACATAAAGATATGAATTCATCATATGTATATTCCCTCATCATGATCTGACCGAATTGCATGTACATCATCATCAACTAGAGATTGGTCATCCAAATTTGTTGTAGTTTGCAATAAATGGTTGTCAGCAATATGAATATTAATCAGATTCTCTTCGTTAACTTTAATTTGTTTTTTTGCCTTGAAGAGCGACATACCAATGGTCAGACGCAGGATCTTTGACATAAAACACCTGAGATGCTTGATGAACCATGATAAACGGTTCGTCTCGGTAACCCACCTTTCGAAAATCAACCAGTGTCATACCCGATTCATCTATTTTCACATCACTCTTATTGTCAAACCACTTACATTTGAACAATGGAACAAAAAACTTGGTGTAATCAACCTCCCATATCTCTTCTATTATACCATAATATCTCATTATCCAAGTACAGGAGATTGATCTTTTGATGTGGAAAATTGAAGCGACTCAGCTTCTAAACTAACTCCACTATTTTGTAATGTGCTTTTATCATCCAAAGTCTTCGTATAGAATGTGCAATTATTGACTTCATAACCTGTACAACACACGACATCAAACTTCAAACCATTTGCAAGCCACAATAAAGTTTGAGAAGAATGTGGCTCTTTGTCAATTTCATATTTGAACCAAGACATAAATGTTTTGTTATGCTTCATCAACTGCCATTTCTCTGATTGTCTTGGATTTTTATTCTTAACAATGGCTTTGTGTGTTTCCAAAAAAGGGATCACCTCATCTGTGTTGTTCAGTATATAAAGATGCGCTTGCAACAATTCATCATGATCTTTTGTCACCACATTCACACCTCGGATGCTTTTACTTGTAGAAAATTTATTCAACCATGAAGTGCGAGGAACTCCTATTGGATTCGTTGATGTCATGTAATCTGAACAAAACTCGATACTTTCTTTAGTAATATACCTTTCAATCATCGAACCTTCAGGACAATATGGATTTTTAACGTACCCTTTCAAAATCTTCATATAACGCTCAATAGGATACATCCATCAAATATTCTAAGTTTAGGAATTATCATAATTCTATAATTTCTATGTTTTCATATTTTAATAATTCTAATAATTATAAAAATTCTAATAATAATTCTAATAATTCTAAATTACCAAAACAATATATTTTCTATGTCTACATTATCAAACAACAGTAATTGTTATCATGCAAAAAAAAAACGAAAAAATCATAGTGAAAAAAATAAAAAACGATGAAGGGCACCAAATACCCGGAATAGGCACGGCGAGAAGGACGGCGCGACAATGGCACAGCGTAAGACGAACGGCAGCAGAAGTTCACGATTTCCAAGTGGAAGATTGACGATTCTGATCGGTCAAAACTCTTCCCCAACGTTGAAAATGGCAAATGAACGGAACAAATTTGAGTTTTATCGGTGCAAAACGATGAAAAATGGAAGCAAAGGTGCGTCGTCGACGGTTTCAGAGGGCAGCGTTTTCTGTTTCATGATGAAGGAGACGACACTGTTCGAGAATTTTGTCTTTTTAACCTTCAGAAGAGAATCTACCGCGGTTCTACACTTAACTGCGGCATAAAGTAGCATATGTCGCGGTTCTACACTTAATCGTGGCCTATTCATCAAAAAAAAATAATCCATAATGGCATTTTTGAAATTTTTTTACACTATATGCCGCGGTTAAGCGCCCAACCGCGGCATATTCTCTGATTTTTTTTAAAATTTACTCATATGAAGGAATAGGCCGCGGTTGACCAGAGAACCGCGACCTATTCCCTAACGTTCTCCATTCTTCAACTGCCTTTTGGGGAATGAAGTTGCAGGGGGTATATGTCGCGGTTCTGTAGGTAACCGCGGCATATACCCCCTGCAACTTCTGAAATTCCCATCAGTTCAGACCCTGCATTAAAACTGCATGGGAACAAGTCGCGGTTCCCCTCAAGACCATGGCCTATTCCCATGCAGTTTTAATGCAGGGTCTGAACTGATGGGAATTTCAGAAGCTGCAGGGGGTATATGTCGCGGTTCTGAACGTACCCGCGGCATATACCCCCTGCAATACTGCAATACCAACTGTCTTTTGGGGAATTTCAGAAGTTGCAGGGGGTATATGCCGCGGTTACCTACAGAACCGCGACATATACCCCCTGCAACTTCTGAAATTCCCAATCAGTCAGCACCTGCAGTAAATTGGCATGGGAATAGGCCACGGTTGCTCAGAGAACCGCGGCATATTCCCCTGTTATTTAATTTTTTTGCATACGTGGCGTCAAAGATGATGGTTGACTGGGGTATATGTCGCGGTTAAGTGGGGTACCGCGGCATATAAGTTAGATTTATTTACAAAACTGCCACCGCGCACCATTATGTTGCGGTTTCTGGTGAACCATGACATAATTGCGCTGTATAAACCCAATTTTTTACTAGTGGTGGCTACGATGTTTTCCACAACGTTTAGGGTAGAAGACGAAAAAGGGGTTAGGTTCAAAACTAAATAAGAACATAGTGACAACATGAAAGATATTTTATATAATCTAGTTTTTTAAAAATAAAATCATCTGAATTTGTAATAAAAATAGAAATGAAAGAATGCTTCGTATACGGTATTTCTTCCACCAATAGCTAAAAAATAGAAGAAAGATAGAAACATTATTTATGCCTGAACTTGACAAGATAAAGCACACTTATCTTTATTAAAGTCAACAAAAGGAAAAAGATCACAAGAACAAACATTCTACATTACCAAACTCACTATGCTATCTCCAAAAAAAGCAACTTTCTTTTCTGCCAAGGTGCCATGGTAGGATGTACATAAGTGACCAATGAAAACTTGAGTTTTATGTTCTTACTCTATCGGGAAGACTTGACTTGTATATGTAAGATCAAGATGTTAACTCACCTCAAAAATTATCAATCACAATTATCACCATCTTCTTATATTTTTTTCTAATATAAAAAAAATAAATGATAATATATATATATATATATATATATATATATATATATATAATATTTTGGAAACATGAAAAGCATTAATAAATGAAAAATATATCTTTTTTAATATTTTAGAAACATGAAAAGTATTTCTAGTTTTTAATCTATGGAATAGGAAGCACAATAGATAGTGGTGGACATTGTGAAGCCTAATCTTTTCTACATTTGGAGTGATGAACATAAATTAAAAGAGGTTGTGTGTTGTAAGAGTTCAACCAAAGAGAGAAGAAAAATCAGCCTTATGTTCACAACTACTTTTACTCTTCCAATATGAAAAAAGTCAAGGGTCCTTGCAAAAGCAATCATTGTCACAGAAATTTTTGGTTGAAAGTTGAAACCCTAAAAAGACGTAACTTCAAAAAACTAAATATATATAACATAATTTTCAAATTTTTTAACTATAAATTTTGTCACTGCTTCCATATTTTTCTGTTTTTCATTTTATTTTTTATTTTATTTTTTTTGTGATAGTTAACATCAACATTTAGAGAAGTATTAATTTTGTCTTAGGATTTTAATTTATTATGAACTCTATTAATAATACATTTCATAACTTTTATAAAGTGTATACATTTATTGGTTATTAGTTAATAATATGGTTATGTTGAACAGTGTTTTATTTTTTATTTTTTTATTGAAAAACAACGCTTAATACCTATTGCAATTATTAGACAATGAAATAGTTGTTGAATGTGTATATTTTCAATAAAGCGTTTTAGGAAAACATTTTAAACAATGGAAATAATAGTACAAGTGTTTTTATATTGGTTCAACCTGAGCTACGTTCAGTCTCTCTTAAGACCTTTTAAGGGATTCTACTGATGTTTTCCAAAGATTACAAACTACTCTTAGTATACCCGAGTATTATTAGTCACTTCTAGTTTTTAAGTATTATCAATCACTACTTATTCCCTTAGTCAACCTAACTAGTCTGAGTTTAAGCACTCTTGGTACCAACTCTAGACAACTATCTAGAATGTTTAACTCAACTAAGTTAAACAATACAAGTGTTTTGATTCACCTTTGAATATCCAAATACAATTAGTGTTTGGATTATAAGTACATACTCAAATAACTCTCAAAGAGAGGATAAATACAATACAATGAAAATTAAGAACTTGCAAAGTACTTTCTCTTATAATGAAGAGCTTTAGTCGACATGAGCTTAGAGAGCAGCAAAGTAAGTATTCAATGATCTTTCTTATATATGTTCTCTCTTTTCTTGTCTATTTCAACGATTTTCTTCTCTTACGCGAATTCTCTATATATAGCACTCTTGATAATTGACCATTGGACACAAAACTGACTTCTAGATAGACTTCATAGTTATTTTTAGGTAGTTGGTCAAACTCAGGTCCGCATTATAGAGTGGAAGTGCTTTATCAGCGCTTTCTTTCATTGTAGCATACGGTCTTCTAGAACTAAAAGCTTTGAGAAAACATGTCAGAAATGTTTTCTTATCTCTCAACATATTTATGTTCTTTATGCAAAGCTTCTGAATAAAATTTGGTGTTAACAATAAAAATAAAGCATGTAAGCAAAAAGGTATTTTTTTATACAACATTAAATGTTTAATTGTTGATGATCATTAAACATGTTGCATTTAAAACACTTAGACACATGATCATATGATAAAAGCATTGTTAAAAGACAAAGAGTATTGATGTTTTAAATGACAAAGAAATCTACTCATCCTTATATACATTTGGTCTTGATTGAAATTTATGCTTTTGTGATCGAGATGTCTTCAATCCTATAAGAGCCTACAAGATCTCCAAGTTAACCTGATCGAGATGTATATACTATTTTGTGGATTTTAATTTCTTAGTTTACTTTCTTTTCTTTTTATCATTCTCTTTTCCTATCTTTTAAATTAAAATATAATAATAAATATTACTAAAAAAATTGATAAATATATTAAATAATAAACTAATAAAATTATAGAATTAAATATTTAACACCATTGAAAGTTAAAATCATATATTTTTATAAGCTAACATCTATATCTATATATATATATATATATATATATATATATATATATATATATATATATATATATATATATATATATATATATATATATATATATATATATATATATATATATATATATAATATTTAAATTAGCTTAAAGAACGTAAAAGTATAAGCATACGTTAATATGATAAATTTGATCAAGTAACTCAGAAGAACATAAAAACAAATTATATAATCATTATGATCACTTATACTTTAATTACAACATTTTCTTCTATTAAAAAAAAATATAACTTGTCATAAAGTTTTCTTACCAAATAATCAATGAAACTCAACATTAGATCTATCCTTCTGTTAATGATGGGAATGTGACATGTTATAAAAACATATAAAATATAATAATTAATATAATTAAAAAGTAGTATTGATGGAAACCCATTTAAGACATTCCATTCAAAGGAAAACCAACTTAAGCTAAGGTTAAGAAAAAGGGAAGTTGGAGAAGGACTTTTAAAAAGCTCTTTCTTGATTTTCTTTCTCTAAAGTCTTAGAAGGATTATCTTTAATATGTTTGTATGTGTTTTGTAGGGTTTAATAAGACTAGGAAATCATGGATCAAACTAGCCAAGAAGCTTGATGAATTAAGAAGCAAGGAAACTTCAAGAGTGGAGAATCAAGTTAAATCTTCACTTGGATGCATTATACAATTGTCTAGCAAGCTACTCGAGGAAGCCCAACGTGAGCCATATTGTAGCAGCTTTATTGAAGAAGAAAGAAATTTGGCGCCCAGCAGATGAGGGTTTGAGCCCAGCGATTGCAACTGCACCAAACTTGTTGTCCACATGTTGCTGCTAGCTTGTTGCCCACGTAGCCACTCACGTTTCTTCACCAAGTTGTTTGCTTATTGTCCACGTGGAGCTTCATGTTTATTCACCCTTGCACAACTGGTATTGTTGGAACGTTAGTCGAATGAAGGCGTGAAGCAGGAGCTTTGTATTTTTCCTTTTAAATAGCTTGCTTAGCCATTGTAAAAGGTACCTTTGAATTGAATGAAGAATTATTCTGTTCATGTTTGTCCAGAAGTTTCTTCTTGTTGAAGGTCACCGAGAGAGAGCTTGAGAGTTTCCTCTAGCCTCTCTCCCTAGCTAGGCTCCATTCCTAGCATTTCTCCACCCATCCGCATTATATTTCAACACCCAATCTCTACCTTCATTCCACTTTTATCCATCACTGCTTAATCAGTTATCCATAGTAAGGAGCTCTAACAAATTATGTTACATTTCACTTCTGTATATCTTATCTTTTCTTATTTTAATTAATTAGATCCATGCCCATCATCTTTCTAAATTTTTTATTTTTTCCTAGGTCTAACATAATTTACTTTTTCAAATGTTTAAAGATGATAATGATATCAACCACCTACTAACATAGTTTAAAGGTGATATGACATTGGTCCCTTTTGTGGCTGACGTTAAGCTTTTCATTTTATTTATAAAAATATCGTGAGTCATTTTTTACGTTGACTTTTTTCTAGGCTGACATTGAATGAAAGACATTATAAGTCAATTTTGCACTAGTGAAACTAGAACAAAAAATAATAAAAAGAATAATAATGAGAATTTTATTTGATTTTCCTAATATACTACTTACACACCACACTCAAAATCGTTCGCTAGCTTATTTAGGAATAATGTCCACTCTAATATTCACTCAAATCCTTTAGAAACATCATCACATGATTATGTATCTTCTCCATCTTCTTTGTCAACTAGAAGTTCTAGTACACGTTCCAACTGCTAAGGTTCTTTTAGGGAATTATGATGAGAATTTTTCAAAGATAAAAAACTATATTTTATTAGCTATAATATAAATTTTTAAGATTGTTATAATGCAATGATAAGAACATGAATTAGTTAGGTTTCTTGAGGCATGAATGTTCACTACCCGTAAGGATTTATCTGTAATATACACATAAATCCTCATAATACAATAGAAACTTCTTGAATATCTTAAAAGACTCAGATTTAGCAAGAATTACTCTGTTAGTATAGTAAAAAGTAAAGTTGAGATCATAGAATGATAATAAAAGAGAGAATAGAGTTTTGGAAAGGGGAGCAAATGAATCTGTCTAAATTTGGAAAAAAGAATCAGTCTATCTATAGGTACAAAGTGTTAGCAATTTTGAGTCATTAAATGTGTTAGGGTTATTATATTTTATTAAGAAATTATAAGGTGATCTAATTAAGTAAATATGTTAGCATTATTGTCATGAAATGTTTATAGTGTGGAGGACAAACAATAATTTTAATTTGTTGAATGAGGCCAAATTAAAATTATTAAAACTTAAGAAAAGTAATAGAGGTTACATAAATGGCTCATGACCCCGTTTATGGGCATGCTTACTATTCTTATTCCTTTCTCTCTATCCCTATCAGGAGAGAAAATAAAGAGAGAACATAAGGTACTTTACAAAGGATAAATCACAGACCAATTATGTTGTTTTATTAATTGTTCCCAAATGGCCAACCCATCAAGTACACTTTTGATTCCTATTTTGCGAGAACTAGGAACTTCTCTATCTTGTAAGGGTTTATTTTTCATGATTATTAATCTGGGATTCATAAATCTAACAATTGGTATTAAAGCATGTTAATGAAAAAATTTGTTTATGAAATTTGGGGTTTTTTATTAATTAAGGTATAAAATCTAATTTGGTTCGTAAAGGCTGAATTAATGAATGATGTAGTTTGGATTATGATAACAGAATCCTCTAATTAATGTTCTTCAATATCTGAAACCCAAATTTATTAGTACCAATAAAAAAATACCCAAAACATAATGTTCTTTGAAAACACTAAAATGTGTCGCTTTAGATGACTGCCACTACTTTGTTTTTGTTCTTCAATATTTGGTAACCCTAATTTGAAAATTGTGAAACCTAAATTGTGAAATCCTCAATTTAATCCTGGCTTACGTTGTGACCATTGCTTTCCTCCTTCTCTAGTCTAAACTTCTTCGTTCTGCCATGGAGGTCAAGCTTATTCTCCTTAAATTCTCCGTCACGTTGGAGAACTTTCCTTGCGATGGTAGTCATCGCCGGAAGGAGCGATGGGGGTTTTGCGATGAAGTTTGCGCTGGGCCAAAGTGTTCGCAGCGGAGGTGGCTACGTGGCACCAGAGGTGGCTACGTCGCACCAGATTCATTGCAACAAAGGGTTTCATTTTGTTGTTCGGGTTTTCTTACAAGCGGTGGCGCTCCGTCATGGGAGGATCTGCTGCGGTTTCTTGCACCAGTGTCGCGGTGGATCTGTGGGGAGGCGCTCACAACGTTGGGTCTTCTTGCTCACTGAACATTAATGCCATTGTGGATGAAAACGCTGCATAGGCGTGTTGTTAATCGCGAAAACATTTCTGGGTTTCGTTTGTCGCATTCATCACTGGTGAAGAACGATTCTAGTTGCGATTCTAATTTCTCTCTATTGTGGCAGTCCTCATTCTCTATTGTAGTGGTGGCTCTTGGTGAGTTTTGATGTTAGTTTATTCCGTCAATGGAGGCTTGCCCAAGAGGAAGAAGTGGTGAACGTGGACCATGGTGGTTGTTGGCACAAGGAGGAGATCCGTGATTGGACACGTTTGACATGTTTTGGGCCATTTTTGGAAGGGCTGGCCCGTGTAGTTGCTTCCTAGTAGGGATGACATAAAAACTCGTACCCGCACATAAAATTTGCTACGGGTATTTAGTACCCGTGAGTAAAAACACAAATCTCGCGTTGCTATTGCCACGCGCAACTGGCGACGCTGTCGAACACGTCACAGCCGCTGCCTACTTCGTGAAGGATGTGCGCATGGAGCATGTTGGTGCTCCCCCTGGTGATCATCATCGGCGGCTTCGGCTTGTTCTTGGATCCCAGCGGCCGCCAATTCGTAAGTTTTCTTCCCCTTTTTTTCTTTCCGTTTCTGTTTTGTTTTTCAGAGGAAAAAAGATTTTGTGGCCTGCGGTGTGAGGGTTATTGTTCGAGCTCTGGGGAAGAAGCAGTTGGCTACGGTGTGAGGGTTATTCTTCGCTGGAGAAGAAGCAGCTGCCGCCAAGGACTTCCCCTATACTGCACCAAATTGGGAGGAAAAGGAGAAACCCTAAAAGAAGGGTTTGGGCTTGCCCATCTTAGGTTATGAAAGAAAATTTTAGAAAAAGTTTGGATCTTTGGCCCGTTTTCATAAAATAATTATTTAAACATTGATCCTAATTTTGTTTGACAAAATAATATTTTTTTTTCAATTTGATTTAAACATTTGTTTAAAATAAATTGCGGGTTGAAACGGGTATCCGCTGGTTGAAAAAAATCTGCGGATTTTTTATGCGGGTATCCGGCGGGTAACGGGGCGGGTACGGGTATACTTTTTTACATGGGGGTCGGTTCAGGTATCACACTATCTGACCCGAACTCGACCCGTTGTCATCCCTACTTCCTAGTTTCGGTCGGGATCCCATTAGATGACCATTAGGATGGCGTAACCAGGATAAAGTTAAAATAAAATTTTAAAATTAAATTAAATTAAATTAATAAGCTTAAAACCCTCATATAGTTCTTATATTTGTACAACAATCTCAATTTGGACCTCTCGTTTTAAGTTCTCTCAATTGGATCCTTAAGTTTGAAAATGTGATGCAATTTGGCCCTTTCTGTTGCTGCAGAAGTGACGACATTAACTTAGTTCTAAGTGTAAGTTCGTGGTTTTTTAAATATATAAATTTTTTTTAATTTGTTTCATTTTTTTAATCTTTTTTCAATTTTTTTTACCACATGTCAAATGAGGATCCTGCCATGTGACGGAGATAATTTGATGTGGCGGTAATAGTGCCATGTGACACTATTGAGGAAGTATCATGTAAAAAATCTCAATTTAGTCATTATATTTGTATTTTGTCTCACTTCTCGTCCTTTTTTTTTAAATTGGAGTTGTGATAACTTTTTGGCAAATATACCAAATCGTTACAAGTAATACAGTGATAAGTTAAGAGTATCGTTCTCCCAAGGGAATGTGTTACGTTATTCAATTAAATATTATTTATCAAGATCAATTACTGTTGACGAAATTTTGATTTCACTATGAATGAATGACATAAAATTCAACAGCGTAAAATAATTAAGATTGACAAATATAATAAAAGCTCACTCGAATTGGTCTTTCACAAACATTTCAGTAACATCCTGGACAACATAAGTTCTCTGTTCAAGCATTCACATACTGGTATCTTGATTTAATTCCTTGAAACAAAGTTCTAAAATTATGTATTAAATTATTAATTCCTTAATTAATTCAACACATAATTTTGCATTAAAATCATATGTGTTTAGAATGACCAAAAGCACAGAAACTATTCCTAGCGTAGTCACTTTTAGTTTCTATTCTTACGTTTCTGGTTCTAAAAATATTTCCCAATACAAAAGAACCTTTAAAAAGAATTATACTTCCGTATAATCAAGAGCAAGTCAAGAAAAGAACAAGAACATAAACATATATTGCACAGGAAATTTACCTCAATGTACTGTCATACAACCAATTCCAATAAACACAAAATTAGCCTATCCTAGACATCTCAAACGTACTCTTTTACAGCAATTCCTTGTAGAAAGTGAGTTCTTGATGTCTTGAATAGTCTTCTGATGGTCTCCTGAACTTCTCTAGAGCGTTTTCGTATTTTTTCGTGTCAGAAGATGGTTTCTGCCATTCTGTCACGTCTTTTAAGAGCCACTTAAATTCCTTAATTCGCTCAGCGCACAAGAGTGTGTGCGTTGTGCGAATTTCTTTTAATTGTTGCACTAAAACTGTTGTTATTCGCTCAGTGCACAAGCATGTGTGCGCTATGCGAATTTCAAAACTTGCTTTTCTTCAACTATTGTTATTTGCTCAGCACACAGGACCTGGTGCGTTGTGCGAATTTCTTTTTTTTTTGGCTCTACGAATATTTCCTTGCGCTCTGCGAGAATTGACTGACAGATTCCAATTTATACATCTTTTCCTGAACAATAATTTACGTAACAATCTACTTCTTATTAAACCTTTTCACTGAGTAATAACATGAATAATTATAAAATTGAGATCATTTATAAGTGTAAAAATAACTCATTTTCACACTTATCAAGTTGTATTTAATAAAAATATAATAAATTACAATATAAAATTTTACAATATTTTTATAACAATTTAAAATAAATATATTTAAACTTTATAATTTTATTAATATTTAACCTGAAATATTAATACGGGTTTTTTTAACCTAAAATTTATATTTTTATTATTATTTTTAATCAGTTAAGTTTACTTAAATTAATATTTTACATCACATTTTATTTAATCTATTTTTTAATTTTAAATATATTTATTTTAAATTATTAAAATTATTTTAAAATTTTATATTTGAATTTATAATTTTGTTGTTTTTAAATCCACTCTAATACTTGTGTAGAAAGTATTAATAATATAAATATTTGAAACAAAATTTAAATAAAATTCAATATAAAGTATAAATTTAATATTATTAAAAATATTTAATAAAAATATCAATTCTAAAGAAAATATCATTATACAATTATATAAAAGTTAAATTTGCTCTTAATTTAGAAAGGGATGAAATTGTTCCAATTTAAAAAAAAAACTAAGGATTAAAGTGAGACAAAATATAAATAAAATGACTAAATTAAGATTTTTCACCTTATACTTTTCCAATAATGACATGTGGCACTATCACTATCACGTTATACTATCTATATATCATATGGTAAGATCCTCATTTGACGTGTAGCAAAGTTTTCTTTTTGGAAAAAAAATTTAAAAAAATTAAAAGGAAAAAAAAAGAAAAACACAGACTGACACGTCACATTGAGTTAATGTTGTCAGTTATATACTAACGGAAAGGGTTATATTGTATCACATTTAAAAATTGTGGACCGAATTGAGATTTACGTACAAATATGAGGACCATCTGAAGGTTTAAACCAATTAATAATTAATTTGGCTTTGGAATAAATTAAGATTCAGTTTTGGTCTTTGTTCATAATTTTGAGTGAGCTATTGATAATTAAGTAAACACTAAAATGAGTCTTCTTTATCTAATAGTTTACAGTGAAAGTATGAATGTTAATGTTTATGCATATCCATGTGAGTATTGGTCTGCACAAAAGAAGATTCATATTTGGTCGAATTGTCTATGCTCTATGACGGTAACATGTGATAATTATAAGGTTTTACGTGTCAATGATAAATCAATCCAAATATTGGACATATTTTTATTATCAATGTTGATCATTATACCAAGATACCTCTAACACTTAATATTACTATCCAAATGCTTGATATTGATGGGACATTGGGTGTCCTGAGATGAGATAGACCATTATTCGAATATATTTATATAACTATTAATTTTATGATATGAGCTTAATTCCTTTATTTCTCTTGTACAAACTTCATCTACGATTGCTTCAATATTTGCCAACTTAAATTCAGTTTCGGTCCTCAACAGTACAAATTTTAAGGACTAGAAAGAGAAGATAGAGATAGTTCTTGGCTGCCTCTAGATCTCGACCTCGCGTCATGGATTTTGAAATCTCCTTCTCTTATAGGCTCAAGTACCTTTGGCGAGAGGATACAATATGAGATGTGGGACCGCTCAAATCGCATGAGTTTGATGATCACTAAGCACAACATTCCAAAGGTCTATAAAGGTGTTATATATGAAGAAATTACAAATGCTAAAGATTTCCTTGCTGAGATTGAAAAGCACTCTATGAAAAGCAATAAGGCAAAAACAAGTGTACTTCTTCAAAACTTGGTTTCCATGAGGTATCAATGCAAAGGAAATGTGAGAGAGTATATTATAGAGGATATATCAAATGTTGCTTTAAAACTTAAGGCATTGAAACTTGAGTTGTCGAAAGACTTACTTGTACATTTTATTTTGATCTCTCTTCCTATACAGTTTGGATAGTTTAAGGTTTCATAGAACTGTCTGAAGGAGAAATGGTCTATTAATGAGCTCATTTCATATTGTGTACAAGAAGAGGATAGACTATTGTATGTCATAACATTTTTAAAGAAGACACAGACATACAGAGACACATATTCGACTAGGCCCATAATCAAGTCGACTATAGTTCGAAAAATTTGATTTTCACACAAAACATACATACAATCAATCAAACAATTGTCAAACAATCAATTATTAAACAATCAAGCTTTTCATACATGATGCAGTAAGATAATGCATGTTACCAGTTGTAGACACTCAAGATGGTTGATATATCCATGTTAGTTCATCCTTGAGTTCTCACTGCACCTGTCTCAAATCCTGCAAAACAGTTCAAGTTTTTGTTGCAAGTACCCATTTAAACTTAGGTCCTTGATTGTCAGTGGTAGCCAGATGTTCCTTAGGTATCCACAGTATAATCCTTTAGGAACTCCAACTCTTCTGTAATAACAATTTCTAACAGTATGACCAATACTATTACAACAAAAGCAAGCATGTTTAGCAAGTTTGCTTAAATATGAAAATTTTCTTGTATTGGACCTATTAGAATTAGCTTTGTAACCAATGCCTTGTCTGTTAATAGCTCTACCAGTATATTTTAAAACAACATTCAGATTTTATCTACTCTGTGTAAATTTGGCTAGCGTACTAGTCAAGTAATCTATTTGTTTCACATGTGCAGGGCATTTATCACAATCTTTCTCTACTGTAACTGTTTCAATTTTAACCTTCTTACCAAAAAATAAGGCTTCATCTAACTCTTTTTGTAATTTCTCATTACTAGTGACAAGATTATTAATCCTATGTTCATAATCCTTTCTATCAGAGTTAAGTCGATTAACCTTGTACTAGAGTCACATAGCTTCAGCATGAATTTCCTTGAAGGCATCCAGTAGTAGGTCATATTTGACTTCTATAGGTTCTCGCTCAAACTCTGTGTCACTGTCATAGTCAGCCAATGATGCTTCAGCCATATAGCAGATGTTTGATTCCTCATCATGATCAACATCTTCATCACTTGATGTTTCAGAATCACTGTTTTCCCAGGCGATATAAGCTGCTTTCTACTTTCTATTCTTGTCCCGAGGAAAATTTCTGATGGCTTTCTGCTTCGGCTTCAGGTTTGGACAATCTGGTTTGATGTGTCCCTCTTTCCCGCATTCATAGCATTGAACAACACTTAACCTGAAAGCTTTCTTGGCTTTGTTGTGACTTGCATGGTTAGTAAGTTGACTGTTAATTTTCATAAGTCGACTAAATTTTCTTACCACCATGGTCATGAATTCATTGTTGTCCTTCTCTGCATCTGATTCTTCCTCTAACATTGAGGCTTTCTTGCTTGTTGCTTTCAGTGCAATGGACTTCTTCTCTTCAATGTCTTCTTAATCTTTCAACCTTCCAAGTTCTAACTCATGTTCTCTTAAATTGCCGAACAAGGTAGCCATATTCATCCTTGTTATATCTTTGGACTCAGAGATTGTTGTGACTTTGGGTTGCCAGCTTCTGTTCAAGCTCTTCAATAACTTGATATTGATCACTTCTTTGTCAAAGACTTTTCCAAAAGCCACATGATGATTTAAAATATGTGTGAACCTTTTCTGGACATCATAAATTGTTTCACCAGCCTTCATCCTGATTCTTGAATCAAAGAATTCTTCCTTGCTCTCTTGACTTCATCAGTGCCCTCATGAGTGACTTCCAAGACATCCCACATCTCCTTGGCAGATTTGCATTGAGATATCTTGAAAACTTCATCAAGAGTTAGTGCAGAGGCAATGATATTTCTAGCTTTGACATCATATTGCGCTTTCCTGTTCTCTTCTTGAGACCACTCATAAAAAATTTTCAAAACAGTTTTTCCATCAACAATATGAGTTGGCTCAAAAGGACCATTCAAAGTTGCATCCCAAATTCCTCTACCCACGGATTCAAGAAAGATTTGCATTCTAATTTTCCAAAAAGGATAATTTTCACCCGCAAACAGTGGTGGTCTGTTTGTAGATGCACCTTCACCAACGGTTTGAAAACTGGAAGCCATTATCCAGGATATAGTCGATTCAAAGAAAATAGAAGTCAACTAGTTTTTCAAATATTTTATGAAAACCAAGTCTGGTGCCAATTGTTGGAAACAGGATGGCTCAGTTTCAACACCAAGAGTGGGGGTAAATTGGTGAGGTTTAAAAATCAGAGTCTTTTCAAAATCTTTTTCGCAAAGTAAAAGTCTTTACAAAGTTTCATGAATCACAAGGAATGAAAATTCTAAATGCAGTGGAAATGTAAAGTTGACTACGTAAACAATTAAGTCGACTTAATGTAAAAGTGTAAGGATAGAGAAATCAAACGCAGATTTTTATACTGGTTCGGCCTAAATGCCTACATCCAGTGTCCTTCCACAATCTGGAAGCAAATGCACTATAATGGTCAAGATTTTTAAAACAAGGCTTTTATAGAGACCTCCACGTCAAAAATATAAAACATCTCTCTAACCCTCTAACTAAAATACAGGCAGCAACACAAAGATCTGCAGCAAGATATCCCCTGTTTTGCAATCTTCAACCCACTTTGAACAATCCTCAAAGTGTCCAGGCTCCACGATTCAACCTCTTGTAATCACAACAGGAAAACCAATCTCCAATAGATTCAAAACAGTCTTGATCAATGTTAATACATCAAAGAAAGACACTCTTGCAGAATCTGATCAAACAATATACGCAATACAGTTCCTCCTGAAGACACTCTTACAAGAAAGATCTTCATCGTCTTCTTGATGAGTTCTTGGAGCCTTTTTCTCAAAGATCACAATCTGTAAATCAAAATGAAAATGTCAGAATATCCAAAGTCATATGTGATCAACTAAGTCACGTGTTAACAGTTAAGATATTCTTCTAGTCGACTGTGCTACTAATGAAGTCGACTGTCATCAGACACTTATAACAGTTAAGTAAATTAGAAGCAGTCATAACAACCAAATTGACTTTGCATTAATACAGTTGACTATCATAAATGTTTTAACAAACATTTGAAATATAGTCGTTACTGTACACAAGCATTAACAGAATTTCAAATCAAATAACTAACTAAGTCAGATCCACTGCATATGTAGTCAACTTAGGCACTTTAGCTCAATTTGAAAAACTTTTCAATGCAAAATCACACACTGCACTGCTTTTGAAAATCTGTGCATAGTCACGAGTTTTAATCGACTTATTTCATAATGAAGTCGACTTAAAACTTGCAATTATGCCACACAATATAAGTGCATCAAAGTGCATGTGGTTTTCTTTTCAAAAACATATGTAATGCATTCGCAAATGATGTAACAAATATTAGATAAGAGAATATGCATTCATATATCAATATCAACATAAACATGTTCACAAAGATATCTTCCACATTAAAGAATAGAACATGTAACACATTACAATACATGTGTTATTAATAATGTGTTGTCATCATAAAAAAACTAGAATAACTGAGCATTGTGAGATTAAGGTTAGCTAAATCAATGATTCCCTTATCAACAATCTCAACAAAACATATATCCAAATACAAGTAATTTTAAAAATAATTGTTCTAAAAATAACACCCCAAGATTTATGTTTCTTCTCCCACATCTTCATTTTGACTACTTAATGCCTGAAACAAATAAATACAAATAAAGTCATTAATCAATGACAAATTGACACTATTAATAAAATTAGATTAAAATATTATAACTAAAACTACTAACATCATCATCAATTATCTTCTCTAGTATTGTATTAAGCTTTATGTTATCCACTTTCAATTTTGAAGAACCTGAAAAAGGAAAATAAATTCATTTTTCATAGCCAATCATTTAAATGAATATAAATATCTAATTTGAATTATTTGTTTAATTACCTTGTGTGTCAGTCCATAGCCAATCTTGAACACACATCAATTCATCTAAAGTGTCTGGGTGTAATCTACTCCGATGTGGAGTAAGAAATCGATCACCAATACTAAAAGAAGACTCAAAAGCAACTGATGAGATAGGAATGGCTACAATATCTCTTGCAATAATTTGTAAGATTGGATATTTTAATCCATTAGTCTTCCACCAAATTAAAATGTCAAACTTCATTTGAATCTGGTAGTGTCGGTTCCTCTAAGTAAAAATCAAGTTCTAACTTATAATTTGATGGTTCATTTTACGTTGCAATATGATGTTTTGCAAAATCTCTCCTCCAACCATCTTTTCTTCCATCAACAATTTAGCCTACACTTATGTTTGGATTTTGACATGAAGAAAGTGACTTCTTACCTTTCATGTATATTTCATACTCTCTTACCAATCCTTAAAAAGAATCTTCACCTTTTCAATTTCACAATCATATTCATTGCCATATATCTGAGGGAAAATATAATCCAACAAATCAATTGTGTACCTGGGATCTAAGACAATACCTATAGTCATCACTCCATTGATCACACTCCAATACTTGTTAAACTTTAAAACCATAGATGTAACCATTTGGTGAATAATAGAATTGGGAGAGTTAAGTCATTCCATCTAAGCCAACTTAATTTCACATACCTTTGGAAAGAAAATGTTGGCAGTTGGATAAGAGGTACCAGAAAACAAGAGTCTCACATAATAAAATATTTCCAACTTTTGACAAATTTCATTTGTCATTTGCCAATCATGTGCGCTAGGAAAAACTTTATATTGACTCTTTCGCTGTGATAAACGATTAAATACATCTTTGTATTGTATGCTACTTGAAGCATTAAAAATGTAGAATTCCACCTAATTTTGCAATCAACAACTAATTTTCTTCTTAATGGAATATTCAATTGAGCACATGTCTCTATAAATTTCTCTTCTCTTTTAGGTGTAGCTGTCCAAAAATTAACCCTTTCTCTTACCTTTTCAATGACATTAACAATTATGGACAAATCATCCTTCACAATCAAATTCAATATATGTGCACAACATCGCGTGTGATACAATTGGTGACCCAAAATAAGAGATCTAGGTGAAATCTTGTCTAAAATGCGATCAACCATAGCATCATTCGTACTACAATTATCAACTGTCAAAGTAGAAAATTTTCTATCTAGATTTCAATCCATTAAACATTCAACCAACAATTCAGCAAGAACTTGACTAGTATAAGGAGCAAGCACATACATAAACCTAAAATTGAAAGTCATATTTTCTTAATTTAGTGAAGAAGTACAATGTTAATATAAAAATTACACTTAAAATAGAGTATAGTATAGTGTTATTACCTCATAAATGACGTACTAATGAAATGGTTTCTCAAATGTGACGTACCTTGCTTTGCCTCACCTAGAAGATTTTTGGAACAATAATTGCACATCCCTCTCCATTTCCCATCTACCTTTTGTCTCTTAAAGTGATTTTAAACATATGATAATACTCTTTTTGAGTTAACAGTAGGAGTTGAACTTTCAGTTTGATTTGAATCTATAGGAACATCATTTTGATTTGAATCTCCTACATTAGATCTATATATTGTCCTTGTTGGCCATCTTCTATAGGAGAAAATGTATATTGGGTAGACATCTTAAAAAAAATTGATCAACATAAGTTACTCAGTTTTGTAACTTATTCTATTTTATAATGAAGCTCAAGTAATTAAATTTGTTCTCTATCACCAAAAGACTATCTATATAAGCATAGAATATGCAAAAGAAATATATTCTATTAAACTTCCTCGAGATCCAAAGCTTGGAGAAAGAAAACCTGAAAATCAAATCCACGTGATAATTTTCACTCGTGGTGAAGCTGTTTAAACTATATAAAATCAGGTTAAAGTTTTCTTATTTGGTTGCACTGTTCAATTTATTGAGGAAATTAAGTTATGTAATTTAATCTGATAATTTGAATTTTTTAAGGACAATTATCTTGAGGAAGAAATGAAAATGAGAAATATTCTGGAGGAGTTTCATGCGAATCATGGCCTTTGATAAATTGACATGCGTATAATCAATAGGAGAACCATAGATTATGGTTAAGATTCATGGCACAGAACCTAAAAAAATCAATTATCTTTGCTTCCCAATCATATATTGTTGGAAAAAGAATGACTTAGTTTCAACACCAAGAGGGAGATGAATTGTTGAGGTTCAAAAATCAGAGTCTTCTTCAAATCTTTTTCGCAAAGTTTTAACCTTTCAAAGTTTTCTTGAAACTCAAGGAAAAAGAAAAATCAGTGCAGCGGAAAAGTAAAGTTGACTGTGCAGAAAGTAAAGTCGACTTAAAGTAAAGAGTTTAGGGATAGAGAAAATCAAACACAATTTTTATACTGGTTCGGCCCAATGCCTGCATTCAGTGTCCTTCCAAAACCAGGAAGCCAATGCACTATATTAGTCAAGGTTTTTACACAATATTTCTATAGAGACCTCCATATCAAAAGTATAGACAATCTCTCTAACCCTCTAACTAAAAGTATAGGGAGCAACACAAAGATCTGAAACAAGATATCCCCTCTTCTGCAATCTTCAACCCACTTTGAATAATCCTCAAAGTGTACAGAACTTCACAAGTTCTCTTCCTGTAATCCCAACAGGGCAGTCCAATCTTCAATAGATTGACAAAAAGTCTTGATCAATATGATGAACACCAGCAGTGCAGATTTTGATCAAACAGTAAGTGCAAATCACTTCCTCCTAAAGAAGCTCTTCAAAGAAAGATCTCCACCGTCTTCTTGATGAGTTCTTGGAGAGTTTTCACAGAGATCACGATTTGAAATAACAGAATGAAATTGTTAGAATAGTCAAAGTTTTTGTGAATTACATAATCACGTCTATTTATAATTTTCTATGAAACAGACGCTCCTATAATCGAGTTTGCCACTAATGTAGTCGATTGTTACCAGACAATTATAACAGTTAAAACAATTAGCAGCAATCAAACCAACCAAATTGATTACACATTTAATTCAGTTGACTTGCATTTAATGCTTGAACACATAATCAAAATATACCCGTTATAGTTCACCAACATTAACAGAATTTCAAAACATAATTAACTAAGTCGAATTCCCTGTGCAAGCAGTCGACTATAACACTGCAAATCAATTTTGAAAATCTTTTCATTGCTAAATTACTCAGAACATTGTTTTTGAAAATCTGTTCAAAGTCACGAGTTTTAATCGACTTACTTCATAATGAAGTCGACTTAAAACTTGTAGTTTTGCCACACAATATAAGTTTAACTAAGTGCATGTGGTTTTTCTTTTATGAAACATATGTTATGCAATCACAAGTGATGTATCATGTAGAAAATCAGTGAATATGCGTACATATAGGAAAATCAACACAAACATGTTCTTCAAGATTTCATACACAATAAAGATTTGAACATGTAACACATATCAAAACATGTGTTATTAATAATGTGTTGTCATTATCAAAAACCAGAATACTGTGAGATTAAGGTTTAGATAAACTAGTGCTTCTCTTATCAACAATCTCAACATATATTTTATAACGGCAACAACTAAAGTTGTCAAAATGGGTCACAACCCACGGGCCAACCCGGCCCACCATAGGTTCGGGCCGGGTTGGGTTTGAAAAAAATGTATTTTTTTATGCGGATCAGATTTCAACCCGGCTCATTTAAAACCAGCTCATTCGGGTTGGCCCACCAACCCACCTACCTAATTTTATTTTATTAAAATTTAATTTTAATTTTATAAAAAATATTTATTATTTTTTTTTGCTTGAAAAAATTATTTAAGTTTCCTATTTTCAAAACTAATTAAACACCTGGGAGTGAAATTTTTTTAGATTTGAATATAGAAATTTTGTAATTTATTTTATTTAAAAAAATTGTAATTAAGTGAGCCAGTGAGCTAACCTGCTTACCTACCAACTCGTGGTGGGTCAGGCCGAGTTCGAATTTTTTTGGCTCGCTAATAAATGTGTCGGGTTGGGTTGGCTCACTAACTGATCAACCCGTGGTAAGTCGAGTCAGATCAGGCCGGTTGGCCTGTTTTGACAGCACTAGTAACAACTAAAGCTCATCATTTACAGATTAAATTCGTTTTTCGTAATCTGATTTTTTTATTCATTTCGCACTAATGAAATAATCTTAATGATCTTAAATTCATGCGATTTATATTGAATATCACCGAACCTGAAATTATTTTCTCTTCATCAAGAATAAGTCAAATAGTTTAAAATTTTTATGGAAACAGCGTACACCTCCAAAGGTCTAAGCGAAACATCATTCCATAAGATAGAGAGTTGTGTAAAGGTTTTGTTATCAGGTGAAAATTCTTCAAATGCTCCTTTGAATTTTGAAAGTGTGATATAATTGTCTTAGATGGTGGCAGATCAATTTGTGTTGCACAATAAGGTCAAAGCTCACTTTACATATAATTGCCAGTTACAAAATCAGTATAACTGTAACATCCCGGATTTTCGAGATATCACGGTGATTTTTTTTTTTTTTTAAAACAACCTTTCTAGAAAAATATTTATTAAAGATGAGAAAACTTTACTCCATTGAAACGCAGAAACAAAACATATATATCAACATCGTCTGAAAAGTTCAGAATATCACTTTTACATAAAAATATAGCAAATCTGAAAACTCTTTAAATAATAAACAATTAACCCCGAAATCAAAGATCCCCAGCTCTCGTCAGCTACTTCAATTCGATCTTATCTGCAATGCCATCTACTCCCGTACAAGTACGATCATCGTAGGTGGAAACCATAACCACAAACATGCAAGGGTGAGCAACCGAAAACATCATCGTAAAATAAAATATAGTAAAACGACATCAAACACAGGTTATACCAAGTAATGAATTTATATCACAACGCTTAAACAATATCACACCAATCCATTTATCTATAAACCAATGTCGTTTTCCTTGTACTTTGTCGTCCCAACCTGTTACGCAAAACAGGGTGATTCGAGTCGTCTTCCATCGCAACTTCAGACCTATCTCCCCGACTTATCGAAAAGCCCTTTGGGCGAGACATTCACCTCCTTTCGCAAAAGGAAGTGACACTCGAATCTCTGTCTCTATACGAGACCCAACATCCTTATCGTATCGCAATACGAAAGGCTCACACAAACGTCAACGGTACGAGGAAAATAACAGTTCCATATTCATATCACAATTTCATAGACATTCCCATTATCATACGATCCTCCATAAATCATAAAATTTATCTCACTATTCTCAGAATTTACACAATCTCAACAATATGCATTGCTCACCAATTACAAGACTTGTAACACAATCTCGATACTTTTCATACATATTCTCCATACTATACACTAATTCATCAAACACAAGAATTTTCTACACTATATAAAATATTACGACTTCATATATAACATCACGACATCTTATAAAAATAATACGACTTCAAACAATTCACCAAAGAGTCATATAAAATAACTACGACTTTTATAAAATATCCCTACAACACATAAAAATATTCAACTTTTATTATTTATTTAACAAACATAATACTTCTTCAAATTAAATATGAAGATGCTTTGCGTCATCTCCTAAATTATATTTACCTACTAACACAACAATTAACTACTCTTATCATAGTATTATATAATTAAATTTTTATGTCAGCCAACAGGAGTAATCACGTACTAAATTTAATAATTTTAATATTAACATATCCTAATAATATAAAACTATAACCTTTTTAACGTTTCTATCCGATTATATCCAATATATACTAATTTGTATATACTTATAATGATATATAACATAAAAGGTTCACCAGAAAATAATTATAGAATAATCATGTATTATGTAGTATAATGTAATATACTATTTAATTCTAACTTCACTGTTTCTACTTGGAGCTACAACATTTATATCCTTTAAGAAAGTTTTTTCTCAAAATTAAAATAAAGTGAAATTCATTCCCTTAATAAAAGCATCACATAAACTAACGTTTGTTGTGATTCATGTGTCCAATCAATTAAAAGAAATCTTTCCATTTCACAAAACCAATACTGTGGGACCCACCACATTAATAATTAATCACTAAAATTTACTTCATTCTTTCTCCATTTCCATTATATCTTAATTCCTAGCATACAGACAAAACAAAAGCCTCGTTGCAGCAGATCATTGTGTAGCATTTACAGACCCACAACATTGCCCATACAGAAACATCTTCTTTTTTCTTTCTTTAACCCAGTAAACCCTCCCTCTTCCTTAAACCCATTTAACCTCCATATTTCTTTTCATCCATGACTCTCTCTCTTCTCTCCCTTAACCTAAACAGACAACCCTTATTATACCACTAACACAAAAATAAAACTCCCACCATGCCTAACTCCACATTACAGTAACTTATATATATAATTATTTCTGTTTCATGCACATCTAAATATTCCTTAAGTAATATCTTAATAACTCACCTTCATGCAGCCACCCCATTCTCTTTCTTCCATTATTCTTAACACGACCGAGACCTCCCTCTATCATGCGTAGTCCACTAACTTCCATTTTCTCCATCTTTTCTACCTTACCACTAATCAAAACCAACTCTCACAGTACCTATATCTTGCACTCTCATCTTATATTTTCTTTTAACAAAACCAAAGCATGAATAACCCTGTTCCACCCCCCACAATCCTACGTCTTCAACCACGCACCTCTCGGCTTCTCTGGCAACTACCGCCGCAAAAATAATCTCAAGAAAAACATTCAAACCCTATATATATATAATATAACCTAGTCGCTCCTCTGCATGACGGATTCACTTCCAAACCCCACGGTCAAGCCTCTCACTCCCTTCCTCTCTCTCTTCATTCAAGATTATCCTCAATTAAAACTTTCTCCTATACACCTTTACGTGAATATTCCCTCTGCATGAAAAACACTCTACCCAAAACCTCTTATGTCACTCATACTTTGTCCAAGAGAAGATAAAAACCTTCACCATCAATAGTTTCGGTTTACCTAAGGTAGAACCATGTCTCCCGCTCAAAGTTTCGACGAACAAGAACTTTCATCCCTAAAACATTTCTCAATGTAGTGCACATTGAGTGAAGTTCAGCACCAAAGCAACTCAAACGGAAAACAGTTTCATGCTAATGATCAACCAAAACACAACATACAAACCTTATGTAAACAAGATAAGTCAAGTTATTCCCCTTACCTCACTTCCTAGTGGTTAAGCATCAGCCTTGGATTCCTAGCCATCTCCAAATGCTTTCCTTTTCATTGGTTGGTCTTCAAGCCCTTCCTTCTCACTTGCTTCACTCACAGACATGCACTAGAGATGATTTGGTCTTCCACTCTCTCACAACTCTCACTATTTCTACTGTTGAATATAGGGTTAGGGTTTTTCTTCTTTTTCTCTCCCTGTTGCTCTCACAGTCCCCTCCCTTATTTAACCCTAAACTCACTTAAATATCTTCCTCTAAAATATCTTTCTATTTTCTATTGTTATTTATTTATTTCAAACCAAAATCCATATTCTCCACTTATACTTCATATTCCAAAAAAAATTGCTAACCCACGTAACTCCATGCTAATAAATTAAATCCCTATTGTTTCGACATTACCGATTACACGTCTACCTCTCACTCCATTCCTAAAATACATGTCATACAGAGAAGGAAATAAAAAAAACCTTTCTCAAAATAAATAAAAATAGAATCCTCATTGCACGTGCAACGCATTTAGCCAAATAAAAAAAAAACATCATAAGGAAAATAGGATAAATATCATATGCAGACAAGGAATCGAAGGCTCTAAAATATTCAAACACATCTACTACTTTAACAAAACTGATTTCATTGAATTATTAACACAAAAATTACCAAATAAACCTTAATTCTAGCAGATTTTGAATCCCTAAAATATAAATAATTATTAATCAATTTTCCATACAACTTCTAAGTGCTTTATCACCAAAAACCATACCATAATTAAATAATTAAATTATAAATAAAAATAAAAATTATTTTTATTTTATTCGGATCTTACAATGACTGTTTGAAACATTAGTAATGGTTGTGTTTTTGTAATCTGAGGCTGTTTCAATGATCAGTTATACAACACATTCTCAATTTTTCCAGTGACGGAAAGTTTTTGTTGTATTGAGTGAGACCCAAACAAGTAGGGTTTTGCTTAATAGGAGAAAACAGGTGTGGAGTTTTTGCATATGGAATCATTTACATGCGTATCAAATTTCCATTCCTCTATTACACTCATTCACACTTTGTACTAATCACACGAAATTTATAATAATAAATAGACAAAGAAACAAACAAGTTAAGTTGTAATCTATCTGAAACACCAAATCCACATACCTGAATATGAACTTCCAAAGATCCAAGCCTCACACTTGGCTTGAAATTGAAGAGTCCAATTTCCTCAACGCCTAACCAGTCAGCTAGATCACTACATATAAAGATTAAACAAAGGAAATATAAGTTAATACAATAGTATGTCACAAAGCAGCACAAAGAACTCGCTTGAAGTATTCCTACCGCTGCAAACTTGTCTAGAATAGTCTGGGAGAGTACTGGATAATTCAAGTTCAAAGGCTTTAACAACAATTCCATATTCTGCAAACAAAGTTCTACTTTAGATTTTGTCACATTCTTTGAGTTTATTCGCTAGAAGAAATTGATAACTTTATTTAACCACATTATTTAACCTTAGACTTTTTCCACTTACATTTAACCACATTATTTTGTACAAGAATTCATGTAAATCACTAAAATTTAGAAATATAATAAAAAAATTTACAATAAAAGAATAAATTTGTTAGTTAGCGTAAACAAAAGAAAGTGAGCAAGGTTTGGTGAAATAGAAGAAGAAAGCGTATTCCTACCGCTTCAAACAACCTTACTGACTTTTGTTAAAAGACTATTCCTTAAATCAATAAGATAAACACGTGGGTTGCTTCAGATTAAATGCACAATATAACTAGACCAAAGTAATTGCAACACCATTCTATCAACAAAGCAATTGAACCCACCTCACAGACACAACATGCATAGACAAAACAATGCACCAATACTCACTGTGTCTCGACTAGCACACCAAATAAAGTGTTTTCGCAGCTACTTCAGCGGGAACTAGTTCCTCTTCGTTACTTCAACTGAACGTTCATTTATCAATGATTTTTGCATAACAAAAGCACTAGAGAATTACATAAAAGAAAAGAAACAACACTAGAGACCAACATGAGAATATAACTAGCACCAATAGTGAGAAAGAAACATAGTGTATAAGAATAAAACAGAGAAAGAAACAATGTATAAGAATGCAAAATCAACTAATCCTTATAGGCTAGAACCGAACTCGAGGAAACAGTTCGCAGGATTTTGTACGAGTTTGATTATGAAGGAAATCTCATCATCTGCATGGTTTGTTCGATTTTTCTTTCCTTTGAACTGCAATGGGAAAAGGGGTTAATTTTGTTTTCGGATTTTAGCTTTCAGAGAAAAGAAAGGTAAGCATTCAGGATTTCAGAGGGCAAGTTAGGGTTTGAAGAACTTGACGACAAAGGTAGAGAGAATACGAACATAGAGTGAAAGTAAGAAAATTTAGCAGGGTAAAATTGTCATTTCATTTCTGAAACGGGTAGCGGGTATGGATATGTGATACTCGAACCCGACCCGTTAACAAGCGGGTATTAGAATACTTGCTACCCGTGGGTACCTCTTTCCCGTGGGTACCTGCGAGTACGGATTTTTCTGCCATCCCTATATATGACTGACTTTTTATCATAGGTTGTGTATTATGAAAGGAATTGAAAGACCACTTAGGTTATACTGTGACATTAAATCAATTGTTAAAGAAAAGGTACAAAGTGGATGGATTCCATAGAATACTTAGAGACAAACTCCTTGATGATATATCCTTTTAATAAGGCTCTTACACCCAAGATCTTTCATGAGCATATTGCTCATATGTGTGTTTTACAGTTTGAGGAATCTTTGGTTTAGTGGGAGTTAGCCACTTTTGTGTGTTTGTGTTCTATGTGTGGTTTTCATGTATGCATATATTCTGGTTTATTATTCAGGAATTACACTTTGTATATTAAGGTTATTATATTGATCTCAATGAGATAAAGTAAGGACCAATTGAAAATAGACGTGTACATGTTACCTTCATGTAATTTTCATACTACACATTTCATAATGAATCCATGTCATTTCTCTCAACATTAGTGATCATTGTCAGGTTTGATTGTGATTAATGCAATGAAAATTGCTTTGATTCTCCATGTGGATATAATTAATAGACGAAATCTTTTGGATATATTCAAGGTATATAATGACAATTTTGAACTCATAAAGTCTAACACATAAGCATATATATATATATATATATATATATATATATATATATATATATAACAAATCATTAAATGTACTAGGGTCATTGTATTTTATTACTCAATTATAAATTATCTAATTAAGTAAATGTGGTTAAAGGTATAAATGTCATGAAAAATTTATTGCATATAGATCAATAATAATTTTAATTTGTTAAAAGAGTCAAATTAAAACTATTAAAACTTAAGAAAAGTAAACAAGAAAGGTTACATAAAGGGTCATGATTCCCATATTATTCCTATTATTTTCTTCCTATTTATCTCAGGAGAGAAAATCAAGAGAAAACCTTAAATTTTTTACAAATGAAAGAAACATAAGTTACTCATCTACGTTATTTCATTAATTATTCCAAATGAACAATCATTTTCCCTAAGTTTTTGTTTTCTCTTCTAAATGAAACTTGAGAACTGCTATAATTTGTAAGAGTTTAATGCTTTTAAATTATTGATATGTGATTTATAAAACTAGAGGTGACTTATAGAAACCCACATTCCGGAGAAAATGAGAAGGAAAACTTCAACTTCGAGAAAATGAGGTAATATGTTTCAACAACATTTTTGTGCAGATGAAAAACAAGTGAAGTCACATAGCGTCTAGAGTTGCGATAAACGGTCCAATAACCCTGAACGTGCCAAAAAATATTTGATTCTACACCTTAGTCCAGTTGACCACAATGTAAAAATTCGAAAGTGGTACGCAGAAGTCCTATGAGACGCCCTTTCGATTTTCTTTGTCAATTCTTGTAACACTTGCAACCTTGTCAATCAAACAACCTCTTGTATTGAAGTAGGTCTATGTAAACGAAGTTCTAATTTTAAACCTGAAAGAAAAAATCTTAAAACTATATCTTTAGATACCATAACTCTTGTTTTTGTGGATTAAATCGCTCAAAATGATCCTTGTGTAAAGGTGCCAAAATTCCTGAAGATGAAAATCTATGCAGGTTCAAATTTAGTTACGGATTTATACGGTTTGGTAAATGATAAATTTCTTAAATACTGAAAATAATATTCCCTTGATTATGCGTTTGAACTTTCACAATAATACCATCAATGTCAATATCAATATTTATAGTCCTGTTATCCAACTTGTCTTTGAGAAGCCCTAGAATTTCTTGAAGCCTTCTGTTCACGAAAAAAAAAATGCAATTATGACAAAAAAATGTAGTTAGTTTGTTAATTATCCGAAACATGTATCCATCCACCTACGTTTTGGTAACACAAATTAAGAATTAGATTGGAAGAAAAATAATGTAACAATGCTTGAACTCTACTCTACGCTTACTTAGTCTTAGAATGATGTAGTGACATAATGCTGACGACATTTAGTGTAACTACCAGAGTTTGAAATGAAGTTTTGTTTGAATGAGATGTTGACAAGTTCCTTTTGCTACTCTTTTCCCGATTACTTGAGGCCACAATATTCTTCTTCTTCTTCTGATCTTCTTTCTCTCTGCTTTTGCATGGGTCCATGAAAAGAATATTAATTTATGAGGAAACTTTGGCAAGTGACTTTTGATTCACCGGACCTTCTCCTACTGATCTAATAAAAATGCATCATCCTGGAATCTCCTTTACCTGTTATGGAATATAATAAAGTGTGAAAGGAACTCTAGTACATCACCATGTTAAAGAGAAAGGTACTACAATAACTCTTCCTTTCTTTTCTTGTTTTTCAAACATTTGGGCCACACACCACAAATAATAATAATAATAATAATAATAATAATAATAATAAATATTCCTTTCTTTCAATATGAACAAAGCCTGCCACTAAGCAATTGCATTTCCAGACACTAGTACCATATGCTTGCAGATGAAGAATCAACCTCCCCACCCCTGCACTTCCTGGACCCACCAACTCATACTCTGTTAAAAACAAATCCATTTTACTACCACTACAATTTTTTATACTACCTTTTTTTCTAATGTAAACTTTATTTCTCTTCTTTTTTTAAACTAACCACGTTCAAGAAGAGTAAAACTATCATAAATAATATACTTTTCAAATATTTAACATAAATTTGTATCTAAAGGTTTACTTAAGATCAATGGTTAAATTGAGAAAACTTAGTGCTGCTCGAGCTCTTTGTTAGGTAATATAGATATGAGTTTAAGTTATATATTGATTAAAAATAAAATAGTTGAATAATATTTAAGATAAAAGAACCCTAAACTTATTAACTTAGAGAGTTTGAATTAAAGTGTTGTCTATATTTTAAAGAGTGTTTATGATGAATTCTCTAAACAAAAAACTTATCAATAGTATTATTGTCAATAATTTATCTTGACAACCTATTTATCATCCAAAGACCTGACCCTTTATATATGTAAAATAAAATTAAAAAAAAAGAAGAAGAAGTTATTGTAGAGGTTAAAAATATGTGGGAATTATTGAGCAGTTGAGGCAGAGAAGAGAATAGCAGGGAATCCATGATGCTGAATTGGCAGTGTTTTTAAGAACCAATCATTGGATTTTGATTCTATTGATGAAACTCCAAACCGCAACCCAAGAAATTTGAGGAGTGACTTGATCGAATTGGCTTTTGAAGATTTGTTGTTGGCCATTATAGTGTTCCTTTTTCTTTTTCTTATTTTATTTTTGGTGAAAAATTGTTTTCTACTCTTGTGCGTTGCTTGATATAGATTACAGCATTAAAGCAAATATTCTCTTTAGAATAATTTCTTTAGGAGACTTTATTCCGAGTGAACCCTGTAGATTGCTTTCGTATTAAAAGAAAGTGCACGGCCACATATTCAATGACTTGGTAACATCTCATTTTAACGGGTATTATTATTACACTCACATTAAATTTCATTAATCATGTTTTAGTCCAATCCCATCATCATCATCTTTACACTCCTAACCTAATGATTAGTATGGGGTTAGTGGTTAGTTAAAATAGGGTTCCTTTGGGGTGGAAATTGTTTTGGTAGGATAACATAAGAAATTATGAACTGATGAATGTCACGAATGGACACATTTGATGAGTGTCGCTTTGATAAGAGGGGTACGGCATTATCTCTTGACACGGTTGATTAGTTCTCTTTTTTTTAGTGTGTTCTCTTTATAAAGAACACGGACGCTATGGGTCCATAAATCTAATCCTAGATTCTTTGATTCCTCCATCCCTACAAGGAACAAAAAGAATCTGCCAATCGCATTAATCAACCTTCTCATAAAAGAAAACCCAAAATTAAAGTTGTTAGAAAGGGAAAATGAAATTCGAAAGAAAGATTCATTAATTTAGTTTTCCCTTTCAATCATCACAAGCAAGCAAGAAAATATCCATAATAGCATTCCCACATAATTTTCTATGACTATTTTTTACCTGAAAGCTTCTCACACCATTGAGAAAGTTGCACCCATTATTCATCATGGTGGGGCCTATTCAGTTCCTTAGGGAATCAACCTCAAGGAGAGATTAAGTAGGAAAACAGCAAGATAAAAACAAACCATACACTTTTCCTCTTTTCTCTCCTTTTAAGACTCAGAATTGAGCTGTTTTCCTTCTTTCTTCTTTTTTTTTTTTTTTTTTTTCTGAATGAGAGATTCTCTCCACCCCTTTCAAGTCAAAGAAGGAAGGGTAGAGAGGAAAATTTAAAAAAAAAAAGAAAAGTGGGTATGAAATAGGATGAGATGAGAGAGGAAGAGCCTCAGCTTATGGCATATATTCCGCCAACATATCCCCATTTATGCTTCCTTTATATGGTAGTGAGATCATACAGCATCTCAACTACTACCAATTTATAAGGAGAACTACAGTCTATAGCTCAAAGCATCTAAAGTATATTTATGTTTCAGTAACACTACCACAAAAAGCAAAATGGATCTGCAAAATGTGCAAAATCAAAACATGCGTTTGGTTCTGTCTACTGATGCAAAGCCTAGGCTGAAATGGACTCCTGAGCTTCACCAACGCTTCACAGAGGCTATTAATCAACTTGGAGGTGCAGAAAGTGAGTACAATACACACTTTAACACCTTTACTATTTTCATATATTACACTTTACATTATATCTTGGCCAGTGTAATAATTATTCACTCTATGACATGTGGCAGACGCAACTCCTAAGAGCCTTATGAGAGTGATGGGAATTCCAGGACTAACATTGTACCATCTCAAGAGCCATTTACAGGTATTTCCAATTTTGAATCATTATATCATTATTTGTTTCTTTCACTGAATCCAAAAAATCATGAGTTGAGTTTCTTTGTGTCTATGGTCGCAGAAATATAGGCTTGGGAAAAACTCACCGCTAGAAACCTGCTCTGACAACAAGCAACAAGGTAACTTATACAATGTTAGATTTGATTTAGCAGTAATGGCATGACTGGTTGTTTTTCCATTTGGCATTGGCTTAACCTTGATGCTCTTTGTGATGCAGGTTTCAGTGAAATCCAGAGTAGTGATGTTCGTTGCAGCAGGGAAATCAGTATTAGAACCCAGAATCAGATGAATGAGTAATACTTACGAACTGAACAAATATTTTAATGTCTTTAGTTGATGTTGCATGTGAACAGTTAGGCCTAGAACTTTCGTTGACCAGATGCTGTGTTTAGCAGAAGCTTGAAGATTGCTGAGGCTCTCCAAATGCAAATGGAAGTACAGAGGAAACTTTATGAACAAATTGAGGTAGCATGAGCAGATAATATTGTCTAAATTCTTCTCCTTTCTGGATATTCTAGCTTTTTGGATAAGGTCATGTTACCAGGTTTGGATAATGTTTTTAGGTCCAAAGACATTTGCAGCTTCGAATTGAGGCTCAAGGGAAGTACTTACAATCAGTTCTATCAAAGGCACATGAAACACTTGCAAGATACGATTCTTCTACAACAGGCATAGAAGTTGCAAAATCTGAACTCTCTCAGTTAGTGTCAATAATCAACAATGCGTGTCCGACCTCTCCCATTTCAGAACTTACAGAAACAAGAGGGCTGAGTCTGAACTGTGGAGAGATGAAACAAGACAGAGGAACCATGTGTTCACTTGAAAGTTCTTTAACATCATCTGAAAGCTCTGGGAGAACAGAAGTAAGACAACCACTAGATGAGGCAGAGAAGCCTCAAAAGACTAATGGTATTTCAGTTGAATTGCCACTGATGGAGATTCACCCAGAAGGTACAGCATTCAAGGGATATACAAGTGAAGGGAGAAAGAGAAGTGCAGCAACCGATTCCTATGGTTGCTGTGTTGATCAACCTTGTGAGAAAAAATGTGGCAACAAGTTGAGGAAATGTGAACTGTCAGATATGCTTGACTTGAACAGCCAATATCAGAGAGACATTGACTCAAGTGTGAAAGAAATAGATTTAAATTGCAGTTCAAGCTTTTGGGGACAATAAAGATGTTTCCAGTTGTATTAAACATAAGCAACATAAATCATTCTCAGAAGAAAATATGTTTATAGACTATGTATATTTTTATAATGAAAAAAAGAAAAAGGTATAATACTATGTACCCACTGTTCTCTTAATCTTGTTGTTGACATTGGACCACAGTGTAACAAATTTCTACCGCAACAACTTTTAATTGGCACCCACTGGTTTTGTTTATTCTCCTTTTGTGGCTTTTCAGGACCCTACAAGAGTTTCGATGATACCAAAGAAGGCAAGTTTATAATGTGAACTTGTTTTTACCAACATATACCTAAGAGACTGATTGGTAGGGCATATTAGTCAAAATAACTTTTATGTCTAAAAGCTATGATAGAACAACGCTCTCAGTATTTCTCCAATGTCCATTAGGAGAAAAATATCCCATCCACCACATCGTTGTGGCCAATAAAATTGAAGAGTGGAATTCAGAAACATTAGTTGCGAATTTTAAAATTTCAACATTTCAACATCAGTATCCCAGGGAGAACCAAAAGTTTGCACAGTTCAAGGTGGTAATGTGGCTCCAATTTTTTTTATCACATACCAACTCAAAAGTCCTTCGCATTGTGAACAAAAATATTCACGTCTCATTTCAAATATTTCTATTGGGTCGCTTCACCCGTTTTACTTTTTCTTTTCTGTTTGTTTATAGATATATATTGCAAAATGTGTTTATCTAATAATAAAATAGTTTTTATCTTAATTCGTTTTTTATTGGCTTTGTATATGAAAGCAACTATACGAGAATGACAAAATAGAAGAATATCAGAAAATGAGAGAATGAATGCAGAGGGAAAAAACATCTTCTGTACCTGATTTTCTATTTCTTGTTTTTGGAGATGTAGATATCTACAGGGTCGTACGGTTATGGGAGGAGTGTTTGGGGGCTAAGGTGATTGTGTGGTGTGTTGTGAGGGAAGGGTGGTGGAGGTAGAGAAGATGGTTGAGTATTGGGAGAGAAGGGATTGAAGAAGTGGTTTGGTGGTGGAAGGTATGATTTTAGATTGGGATGTAGGCTCTATAAGTGGAGTAGTGGGAAAAGGGTTGTGATCAAGGGTTAACTGAAATAGCGCTTCAACCCGGTTGGTATTGATATAGGGAAAGGGTTTGGGCTAGAATCTCCTTTTAACTCAACTAGTTTCTCGTGCCAAGTAAACCGCATAAATGGACCATTGTAATCCATAACAAAGGGACTCATCATTGAAAGCCAGCAAACACCCAAGACAACATCAATGCCCGATAGGTCTGGTGGGTATAAGTCGATGGAAAAATCATGACTATCCAAGGTGAGAATTATATTAGGACATAATGAAGAGCAAGGTAAGAAGGCACCATTACCAACCATCACACTTAATGGGCTTCGTGTGGGCTGAGTTGGCAAATGAAGGAATTGGGCCACCTTTCTGAATAAAATTGTGTGTTGTTCCATTGTCAATCAAAATTTGCATTGCATAACCTTGAATAGATTGTAACTCGAAATGTTCTGGGAAACCATTGACCCGAGAATGCATGGAGGCTGATAAGACCTACCACTTAAGGGACCCCTTCTGAATTATGAATGTCCTTTGTGGACGCACTCTCATCACTGTCCTCTACGTCGAAGGTAGTGAGCAATAGAAATTATGGTTTGCAACGATGACCCCTAGTATAACGTTTATCACAATTGAAGCAAAGATTCTTTTCTTTGCGAGATTGCATTTCAGCTTTGGTTAGCTTTTTAATTGGGAGCTTGGTTGTAGGTGTTGGAAGGAGTGGTGGAAGTGGTATGGCAAGAGAGGGTGTGTTTGGTAGAGGTGGGGAAAATGGCGGTGGGCGGCCAAATCGGTTAAAGGGTAAGGGTGATGAGCGAAATTTGTTGTCGTGGAGTTTGGCTAAGGTGATGGCATGAGGGAGATCTGGTGGTTGTAAGGTGGTGACAGAGATTGGGCTTCAAACCCGATAAGAAACAACTAAGGTAAAAACTTTGTGGGTAATCAGAATTGTGGTTGGCCAAGGTTTCGAATTCCGAAAGGTAATCTTGAAGGGTGGTGGTTTGTGTGAGCTTATAGAGTGAAGCAATGTGGTCATCGAACTTGGAAGGGGCGAATCGTAGTTCCAATGTGTGGAGGTAGGAGTCCCAAGATGACAACAATCCATTGTTGAGCATCCATTGGAACCATGCAAAAGCTTGGCCTTCAAGATAAAAGGAAGAGATCTGGATGCGCTGGTCAGTAGGGGTTTAATGATAATCAAAGAATTGATTGACCTTGAAAATCCAGCCAAGAGCATCATTGCCATTAAAGGTGGGGAGTTCAAATTTGAGTGGTCCGGATGGGGAGTGTGAAGGGTTGGGGGCGGCTGGGATTCGAGGATTGTTGCGCAGTTGGCTATGTCATGGAGGGTGTTAGATAGATTAGCATGGAAAACGAGTAATTGTTCCAGTTTGACCTGAAGTTTGGTGAGCTAATCCTGAGGAGACGTGACCATGACAATAAGTCAGGGTCAATGAAAGCACCCATTGAAAGCAATTGTACGTGACAGAGAATGACATAATAGAAGAATATCAGAAAAAGAGAGAATGAATGCAAAGGGAAAAGTTTTCTATTTGTTTTTTTGCCCTTTTCTTCCTACAATACAGTGCTTTATATGCACTTAATAACAACCTTGCAGTAACTAATCCCTTGCAATAATAAAAAGAAATATTAGGAATTTTATCATTCATTTCTTTCTAATGGTTTTTCCCTTTTTACCGGAAGACATGATCACAAAATCCTTGAGGTAGTGTGGCTGGCGTGAAATCCTTTTGGTATTTTCCTCATAGTCTGATGCAACTGCTTGGTTTTGACTTGTAGTGGGACTTGTATGTGAAGTGGTCATTAGACCTGTAGGTACATCAAATAATATTGGTCTTGTAGTCCTTAGAGTCTTCCTTCGAATATTTGATTTCACTTTTATTTTGTATCACTATGATATAGTAACATACATTATTAGAGTGAGTTAACCATGTTGTACCTTTTTTTTTCTCTTGATTTGATTATTTTCTTTTCAGTTTGTTTATGATGTTTCTTTTGTTTTTCTTTGTGGGGACTTCAACGTCATGAATCCATCACTGAACACCTCAAATTTGTTTTAGTTTCACCTTGTGAGAATCCATATATATTAATTGTCACGCCTAACCGAATGGATCAATGCCCTATTTGAAAATATAGAATGCTAGAATGAGCATAACTATAAAATATGAAGTGCATGCATTTTATTGAGCAACATCTAAAGTTGTTATCCAACAAATATGCTAACATAACAACTAACAAACTTGTGAAAAAAAAACCTGAAAAAACAAATTTATCCTATAAAAGTGAACTATTTGACAATTCATTTTTTGGGCGAAATAGTTATATAAAAGAGAATTTTTATATTTATAAAATAAAATAAAAAGTGAATGATAATGAAAAATAATATTAAACGGGTATAAAACTTTTTGTGTGTGAAAAATGTTTGTACTTTTTAAATTTTGATTACATGCAATAGACAATGGCACATGATGATGACTTGCAGGTTGATCGAGGAAATAATAATAGCGAAACCTTATTATTACACTGTAGTTGTCAAGACACATGTTCTTGTCCTTTAGCTGCAATCAATGACAATCAAACCTTACTGGTTAGGTGTGGTAGGCTCCCATCCATTAATCTACTTACAAATTTTGTTCCACTAAAAATATTTCAATTATTGATCTTTCTTATTATAACGTTCAATTTTCCATACATTTTAACTTAAATATAACATTCTTATTTAAGGTAGTATAAAAAAGAAATGGTAAAATAAAATAAATAAACATGCATAAAATTGAAAATTAAGAGTTTATATTTTCTAAAATCTAGGAAAGTCACAGAAAAAATAAATAAATGACCAGAATTATGTTATTAAATGCACACTGATTCAAGGGGAATGGGAATACGTTCGATTTGTTTGAAAATTAAAACTGGCGATAGTCACAGAAACAAACTAGTGAGAAAAGAAAAGTATAGATATTAAATGAGGAAAAGCAAAGTGAAAGAAATAGCTAACTATGGGATGGAGACTGATTCTTTTATGTATTAAAGTTGGATTCAAATTATTTATTTAAGTAAACTCACATTCCGGTTAGATTGTAATTCAAGGCAGTCAACTTAATAAAATATGCTTTCAAAAAAATAGTTATTTTAAAATAATTTTTGGAATATAGTTTTTGAAATAATTTTTAAAATTATTAAAAAATATGTTTTACGAACATTTTAAAAAATAAATATAGAAAATAGGTTGAATTACTTTTAATGAATTTTAAAATATAATGGATTAACTAATCATCCATAAAATTAAGTTGATAATTTGATCACATATATATTTTCAATAATAGACCAATTGAATGAATTTTTAGATAAATGAATTCATTTTTTACTCTTAAGATTATCTATCACAAGCTACATATAAGTTTAATTGAGTGACCTAGCCAATTATTCCATCCAATTTTACTTAAGAATATTTATGAGTAAATAGTAATTGTGTGGTCCTTAACTTCTTAAGATAATGTGTTGTTAGAAAGTTTGTTAAAACTGAAGAACTAAGCTAGTTTAGAAGACCTAACCTAAATTATTGTTTTGAGCTGAATTACTTTATAAATTCTTTTAAACTACACTAAGCTCCATGAAACGAAATCTATTACTCTATATATTTTAAATATTTAAGATTAGTTAATAAATGGTATAAATTATAGAAAAAAAGTATTAAATTTATTTAAGAATTTAGTAAAAGGTCCTTCACTTTCTCAAAGAATTGAATTTATATTAAATTTGTGCAACTGAAGAATGTAAAGCTGATAATATTTAAAAAATAAATAAACTTACAAGACCACGTATTGAGATCATGAGTAGCCTGACATGTGATGTGATGAATTTCATAAACAGACAAAAGCATATTGGTTGTTGTTATCATGAAGAAACAAATATTAGTTAATTGGTAAAATCCTTACCGACTCGTTGTGATTTGGATATTGATGTTTGTACTTGATTTCGTAGAAATTTAGCTCAAAATAAATGTGTTTTTGTATATTTATGTTTTTAAAATTCTTAATAGTATATTTTAGTTTAAAAAGTTTAATTTATCAATAGTTTAGTTTTTACAATCTACAAAATAATTTAGTTTCAATTAAAAAAGTATAATGTGTAACTAGCATCTTATTAAATAAAACCACCTAATCCTCATCATCAATTAAATATAAATATTTTCCAAATCAAGAACCTACTTATTAAATTTAGACAATTGTTTGATAATTGCCTTTTCATTACTTATCTTGTAGATGTACAATGCATGTTTTAGATATAAATGGCCAACAAAACACTTCATCATGGAAAAGCTTTCAAGTATTGTTCATAGTCCTACTATAGTCTTAGAGACTTGTATCAAAACCTTGTGCGAGGTTAAGAACAACTTTGTTGTGTGTAATATTAGTATTTTTAAATAATTATATTATTTATTTCATCCTCACTTTAAAAATAAGAATTAGAAATCTTACGTTTTATCTTCTCTAATTAAATTTAAAATTTTTCATATATTATCTAGATAAAGTGTAAATAATAAAAAATAACAAATCAAGTAATTTTTAGGAAATATTATGTGTTAATTAAAACAATTTTAAAAAAAGATAAGAAGAAAGAATAAAGAATATGAAAAAAGATAAGAGAAAGAAAGATATAAGAGAAGAAGATAAGGAGATTGGACGAAATAAGATTGTGTGTTCTTTTGAATGGATTTGAAGGAGATGATTTGGGGGAGATGATTTGAATGGATTTGAGTGGATTTGAGAGTAATTTTTTTGTTGTTTTTTTTTAGTAGATTTGTGGGTAATTGAGAGTGGATTTGAGGGTGAAGTTTGTGAGAATTAGTGTAGAATTTGATTGATGTGATAGTTTTAAAAATTTGTTTAATTGATAGAAATTAAAGATTACCAAAATGCCCCTAAGTATTAAAATAATATAAAATGATAATTATTAATGTTATATTTAATTGTAAAAATGTTTATAAAGAGAAAAAAATAAAAAATTAATTTTTAAAATATAAAAAAATGGTAATTTAGTAAATTGAAATAATAATAATAATAATAGTAATAACTATTATTATTATTATTAATGTTATTATTATTATTAATATTATTATTATAAAGAGAAAAATATCATTATTATGATTATTATTAATTATTATTATTACTATTATTAATTATTATCATTATTATTAATTATTATCATGAATATTATTGATTATTATTATTATTTTATTATTATTATTATTAATTATTATCATTATTATTAATTATTATCATTAATATTATTAATTATTATTATTATTATTATTACTATTATTAATTATTATCATTATTATTAATTATTATCATTAATATTATTATTACTTATTATTATTATTATTATTATTAATATTATTAATTATTATCATTAATATTAAAATGAAACTCATTTTTTCTTCTTCTATCATCACGACAGTGCACACCATCAATGACCTCTGCATCTTACCAGTCACACACCACTCATAGACCAACCTCCATCATCATCTGTGCCCTTCTCGTCAACAGCAGTGACGTACCACCCAACCGGAAACGACGCCGGCAACACCCAATCAACCCGCACATAGCTTCCGTGGAAGTCCTTCCACCACCGAACCGGAAACTACGCCAACCTTCGAAGTCGTTCCACCACCATGAACCAGAGCGCCGAACTTGCTGGAGAAGACGGAACCGGATACGCCAACTGCCTGCGAGAACGTTGATCCGGATCGTCGTGAATGGAAGTTGTTCGACCGGATCCGGATACGCCATCCTTGTATCCGGATAGACCGTTAATGGAAGTTCTTCTGCAACCTCGATCCGGATACGCCATGAATGTATCCGGATAGACCTGGTTTGAAACTTTCACAGTGCTGGAACCACGCCCTCTGCTGCCTTTCGTTCCACTTTCTTCTTCACTTCTTTAATCCCTCCTTGCACGTTTGGTTGGCTGCATGGACTCCCTCATCATCATGAACACCATTCTTCCTCGTAGAACTGTCTTGGTCATGTTGGAAATGGCTTGAACCTGCAACAAAGACATAAAGAATGGAAAGATAGATTAGCTATATTATTAATATTAATTTCATGTATCATTTATTAGTTGCTGGTGAAAGTGTATTTTTCGTACAGGGGTATATACGTCTTTGTCCTAACAATCATCACAAATCTTCTCAAATTTGCGGGATGGGTTCAACAGTGCTATCCTGCAAATCAGTTGATTTATTTGATCGTAAATCTGCGCAAATCAGCTAATGAGAACACGAGCTTAATCCTCCATCCGTCTTTGGAATTCTTCCTTAACAGTAAAATCAACCCAAAAGAACAGAGGCTTAATGTTGTAACCATGGACAAAATGGCTTATATGAAGGGTGAATTGGAAATAAAGGTAAAAAAGAAATAAGGGAAGGGTGAGTAACGTGAGAAAGAGAGATGGAGAAAGAGTTTCAAACAAAAGATTGGAAGAGATTTTGGTTTTCTAAAAGTATTTGTATATTACTCAAGGCAAGGATGGAGTGAGGTTAATTTTTTTGTTTATGTTAATCTTAATAAATTCATGATTATTTTATTAAAATTTTATTTATTTTAAATTATATATTATTTTATTTACTTCTAGTTAACTTATTTTCATATATTATTCTTTTTATTTATTTATATTTATATTATTTAATTTATCTTTGATTCTATTTATTTATTTTATTTATTTCTAGTTACTTTATTCTATTAAATTTATCTTTAATTATGCACCTGTTTATTTATTTTATTTAAATTACCTCGCAGTGATCATATTTATTTATTTTATCCCGTACTGATTATGTTTATTTATTTTATTTAATTTATCTTCTATTATACACTAGACTTATTTATTTATTTCATTTTATTTATCTCCAGTTATGTACTAGTTTGTGTATTTATTTCATTTCATTTATCTCTTATTGTCCACTAGTTCTTATCCTTCTCTGCCATTACAATCAAACTTATTGGATTCATCTTTCAAAACTTCAAGAACGCCATTTGAACCAAAGGAGCGCACATCTTTAACTGTCACAATGCAAAATCATTCAAAGTAGTGAATTTTTGGATCTCATAAGTCATGATGATTTATTTCATGTTCATTGCAATAGTTTGTCATGAAATAGTTTGTTCAAACTCACTCATAAATCAATAACAAAGAAAGAAATCCAAAAAAGGCGGAAGACAAATGGAAAACTAAAGAAAAATAATAATGAATCACACACATAAATATTATAGTTCAATTAAAGTCTTAAAATTTTTAATATGCATTTATAACAAATTTCACTATTAACATATATTACAACTTGGTTTCTGTAATATAAGAAGGCGCTCGGTTGAGTAAAAGCAAGCAGAAGATGATTCAAAGACAAGAAGAGACGATCGGAAAAGTCGGGAAGCTACTCGTCATGGCTGGTAGGTCGATCAGTAGAAAGAGGAGAGAGTGTGAGAATGACGTGAGGCGAATCTTGCGAGCATGTTAGCACTGTCATGGCTAATGAGCGAATCTTGCGGGATTGTGGATCAACGGTTACAGGTAGTTAATGTCCACTTATTATGTTACGTGTCTATAAATATAGAAATGTTAACCAGGTAAGGGGACTATTTTTGAATCTAATCATTCTTACATTGAGATTATTGTGACTTTACTGACTTGATCGTCGGAGTGCTAACGTGCAGGTCGCACCCGATCAGTTGTTAAAGTCAAACCCGATCAAGCGTAGGAGTGTTTGTCCGAAGCGTTTCGTCAACCATTTGGCTTGTGTTCAGTCTTAGGTCCCATATCCGAAACGTTTTGGCACCCACCGTGGGGTCCGAGATTTAACATACAACCCAAACACGACCATAATGGCAGGAGATCCTCAATTGCAGTTAATATAGGAGATGCAACGGCAGATGCAGGAGATGAGAGCTGAGATGGCGGCAATGGGAGTTGAACGTGGTAATCCGATAATAGGGCAGTCGGCCCAGTCGGTGAATGTAGAAACAATCCATTCTGACAATGATGGAAACAATTCAGGGAGGCAAGTGAATGGGACGAGGGGGGTTACCTAGGTGGAGGTTAGTGAGATATGAGGAAGGGGGAATGGAAGAGGAAGAGGAGCAAATGGGTTGAATGGAGGCAGGAATGGTCGGGGTAGAGGATATGGACGTGATGGGAGAAACGGACGAGGGCGAGGAGGGAATGAACAACATGGAGATGGGACGAGACGCGGTAGAGGCGAGAATGGAAGTGGCCTGAACAGTCAGGAGGAGGAACAACAAGATGAGTCCGGAGATTGGGATCCTCAGTTTGATGATCAAGCTAAGGGGCTTCATCCCTTCACGCCACGTGTTATGAGGGCTGTTATACCAGAAAATAAATTGTTACCTTCGATGGAGAAGTATGGAGGCACGACAGACCCGACTAAACACCTTTGTTCGTTTGTCGATGCCATGGCAGTATATTCGTCGGATGAGTTGGTGTGATGTAGGGTTTTTTCGCTTTCATTGAAAGAGGCGTTGGATTGGTTCCATTCATTGCAACCGGGGACCATAAACAGTTTTGCCACTCTAAGGCAGCTGTTCAGTCAGTAGTATGCATCGAACCGGGTTCTAGGTCTTACGTATACAGCGTTGGTAAGGATGAAGCAGGGGAAGGAGGAATCTCTTAAGGTGTTTATGGACCGGTTCAATCGAACAACGCGATAAGTTAGAAAAGTCGATCAAAGGATGATAGTGAGTGCCTTGACGATAGCTCTGAAGCCAGGGCCATTTGTGGATTATCTTTACGCCGAAGAGCCCCAGACAATTGATGAGTTACAGAACCGACTAGTAAGTTTCATCCGAATTGAAGAGGGAAGGGCTTACCAAAAAGGAAGAGAGGAAATGGAACCTACGAGCAGGAGGGGAAGACATAGGGGAGGTGACAGACGGATGTTCAGGAGGGCCGATGGTGGAAGCGAGAATAGGAGGGACGACCGGTATAGGATTGCGCAGTACGTGCATCATACACCATTGAATACTCCACGAGCTAGAGTAATAGAGGACGCTTTGAGAGCCAATTTGCTGACAGTGGTTAAGACACCAACACCGATGGGGGCTGATGAAAGCAAATATTGTCACTATCATCAGAATAAGGGGCACACAACAGAAGATTGCACAACACTAAAGGATAAGCTGGAAAGTTTAGTTCAAGAGGGCCATTTGAAGAAGTTTGTGCAGAGAGGAGGGTCAAGCGGAAAGGGAAGTATTGCCCAGGAATATACCCATCAACAAAGGTCAAGTGGTAAGCAGGATGGCCGACGGAACATAAGTAGTAGTAGAGACCGAACGGTACGAGGGGTGATCAATACCATCTCTAGAGGGTTCGCTAGCGGGGGATCAACTATTTCAGCTCGTAAGCGGCATTTGAGGAATTTGCATCATGTTAACCGAGTGGAAGTGATGAAGAAGTCGATGCCTGTTATTACTTTCTCTGATGCAGATTTCCATGCTTCAAATCCCAATCAAGACGATCCTATGGTAATTTCAGCAATGGTTGCTCGGTACCAGGTGGGAAAGATTTTGGTTGACCAGGGGAGTTCTGCTAACATATTGTATTGGAAAATGTTCCAGCAAATGGATATTCCCGAGGAGGTTGTTAGGCCTTTCCATGAACATATTGTAGGCTTTGCGGGGGAAAGAGTGGATACCAGAGGCTATGTAGATTTGCAGGTCAGTTTGGGGTTGGAAAAAGATGCAAAGGAATTGAAGATTTGTTTCCTTTTAGTTGAAGCTGAAACATCGTATAACGTCTTGTTAGGGTGCCCATGTTTGAATGCCTATGGAGCAATTGTCTCTACTCCTCATTTAGTGTTAAAGTACCCATCCGATGATGGAAAAGTATGTACCGTTCGAGCAAATCAAAAAATGGCGAGGGAATGCTATGATGCAGGACTAAGAGTAAAACCTAGGATTCCGGACAATTGAATGAACGATCAATGGTAGCAATGGCAGAATTAGACCCAAGGGTAATTACTGAAGATCGCATGGAACCGATGGGAGATACGCGGCCGTTTAGGTTGGGAAGTGGAGAGGACCAGGTTACAAAGATCGGACGAAACTTGAAACAAGACCAAGCAAAGGAAATCGGAAGGGTGTTGATTAGTAATAAAGATTTATTATTGGAAGCGGGGTTCGTTCGGGAAGTAAAGTATACAACTTGGTTGGCAAATGTGGTGATGGTTAAAAAATCTAACAGCAAATGGAGGATGTGTACGGACTTCATTGACTTAAACAAGGCATGTACCAAGGACAGTATCCATTACCAAGTATTGATGGGTTGGTGGATGGCGTTTCAGGCTATGAAATTCTTAGTTTTTTGGATGCATACTCATGATATAACCAAATCCCTATGTATCGTCCGGATAGTAAGACAACGTTCATCACAGAACGGTCTACATATTGCTATAAGTGATGTCGTTCAACCTTAAAAATGCAGGAGCAACATATCAACGGCTGATGGACAAAGTTTTTTCTAACCAGATAGGGAGATGCATGGAAGTTTATGTGGATGATATGGTGATTCAAAGTAGATTGGTCGAAGAACACATTAGTGATTTGGAGGAAGTATTTGGGCAGATAACGACATACGGAATGCGGTTGAACCCAGATAAATGCACATTCAGAGTTCACGCAGGAAAATTCTTAGGGTTCATGTTGACGGTTCGAGGGATAAAGATTAATCCTGATAAGTGTAAGGCCATTTTGGAAATGCGAAGCCCTACAAATTTAAAGAGGTGCAGAGACTGGTGGGTCGGCTAACATCGTTGTCTCGATTCATACCAAAGCTAGCTGAACGAATAAAACCTATTATGCGAGTTATGACGAAGAGCTATCAAGGAGGATGGAACGAAGAGTGCAAAGAAGCGTTCGGTTTGGTTAAAGGGATTTTAACACAGCCACCTGTGATGGGCCGACCCGAACCTGGGTCTAATTTACAAGTTTTCCTACCTGTCACAGATGATGCCATCTGTGTTGCACTCGTTCAAGAAAAGCCACAATTCAAACTTGTCTATTTTGTCAATAGAAGCCTAAAGGAAGCAGAAGTTCGGTACCAACGGTTGGAGAAGGTGGCTTTAGCATTGCTATATGCTACGCACCGACTTCGACCATACTTTCAGGGACATCAAATAGTGGTAAGGATTGATTACCCGATCGCGAAAATCTTGCGTAAATCGGATTTGGCTGGGAGAATGATTGGATGGTCGGTACAGTTGTCGGAGTTTGGTTTACATTACGAGCCAATGGGGTCGGTTAAGGGGCAGCACCTGACAGATTTTGCAGTGGAATTACTAGAAGAGGAAAGAGAAGAGAAAAAGTGGATGTTATTCGTTGATGGGTCGTCATTCAAGAATGGAGGGGGGGCTGGAATAGTGCTCGAAGGACCAAATGAGTTGATCATTGAACAGTCCATAGTCTTTAAATTTCAAGTTAGTAACAATCAAGCTGAATATGAGGCATTGATAGCTCGGATGGAGTTGGCCATTGACATGGGGGTCACTGATCTGGAATGCCAAACGAATTCTCAAGTCGTGGTCGGCCATATGAGCGGAGGTTTCCAAGTCAAGGACGATCAGTTGTTGCAATATTACCACAAAGCCAAGAGCTTAGAAACGCGGTTTCGAACGATAAATATAAAACATATTCCTAGGGCAGAAAACACGAGAGTAGATATGTTGTCCAAATTAGCTAGTGGAAAAGAGAAGGGCCATCTGCGCATCGTTATCAGACAGGTCCTCCATGAACCAACAATTGGTTGTTTTAGTATTACTACCGAACAGGAAAATTGGCAGATTGAAATCTTGCGGTTAATAAAAGAACAAGATGAGGGTAGGAATCTTCAGGCTGATGAGGCAAAGCAAGTTGCACGGTATTGTATTATTGGAGATGAGTTATACTGAAGGGGATACGTCATGCCTCTTATGAAATGTGTTCCCAATAAGGAGCATTGGTAAAACTTGAAGAATTGTTTTGATGATGCTGCAAGAAGTATTATTTAAAGAGAACATTAGATTTATCTAAAAAGCAACTTGTAGAGTTTGGATGTAGTAGGAAAATCTTAAACTTTGTATTTTTAATTGGAATAATCGATTATGGACAAGCTATATTCGATTTTCACTTACATTTTTACCTACAATAATCGATTATCAAGGAGCAATAATCGATTATCACAAGTTATACAGGAATAATCGATTATCACTTCATATAATCGATTGTCACTTTTTGAAAAACCTGTAACGGACTTGAATAATCGATTATCACTTACAATAATCGATTATTTGTGGCAGTTGGGACTTGACCTTTGATATTTAGAGCAGCTGCCTATATATTGGGTTTTCGTGAAGTTCAGAAGTAACGTTCTTGAACTGAGAAGCTAAGTAGAACACTGTTTGTCAGAGGAAAGTTCTTAGAAGCTTTGTTCAAGGTTCCCTTGCTTGGTCTCGTGAAAGGAGAGGCTCGCGTATCGTGTGTCGATAGTCGGAGCAGACTCTCTTCGAGTTAGCAAGGTGCTCTGCCTGGTCTCGTGAAAGGAGAAGATCGCGAATCGTTGGTCGATTGCCGGAGCGGTTCTCTTCGAGTTGGTAGAGTGTGCTCTGCCTGGTCTTGTGAAAGGAGAAGCTCGCGAATCGTTGGTCGATTGCCGGAGCGGTTCTCTTCAAGTTGGTAGAGTGGTTCTCTTCGTTTTATATCCTGTTCATTTTATTGTAATCTCTAAAATTCTTTTTTAGTGGAACTGTTAATCACTCTTTGTAGTGATTAACGACTGGATGTAGATTCTGTTGAATCGAACCAGTATAAAAATCCTTGTGTGCTTTTCTTATGCACTATACTCATTTTACTTTAACGCACATCAACTGCTTGGTTAATTTTCTGAAAGAAAATTACTTTTGATAAGAAGGGCCAATTTCGTTTTAAACTTTGACCGAACACGCTTGACGCTCTCTGAGTATTATTTCCGCTGCGCAATATTCTTTTAAAAATTACCCCCTCCGATACCGTCAATTGGTATCAGAGCTTGCTTTGATATTCTTTCAAAATCTTTGTGAAAATGGCCGGTCATAGTCAAAACGTTGTTTATGCTGAGGGTGCGTCCATTAACAGACCTCCGTTGTTTACTGGAGATAACTATGCTTTTTGGAAAGTAAGAATGGAAATTTTTATGGGGTCTGTTGATAGAGGCATTTGGGAAGCAGTACAAAATGGTCCTTATATTCCAAAAATTACAGTTGATGGTGTAGAAGTAGAAAAATCATATTTTGATTGCACTGATGAGGAAAATAGAAAAGCCCAATTTGATTTTAAGGCTTGAAATATAATTTTATCTGCACTAACCACTGATGAATTCTTTAAAGTCTCTATTTATAAAAGTGCACAGGAAATGTGGAAATTTTTAAGACACAGTTATAATGAAGTCATAGATGTGGATAAGTTGACACCGTGTGATTCAAGCTCTGCATCAAACTCCTCAAGCTCAAGCGATTTTAATGAGGAAGAAAATATATGCTTAATGGCAAAAAGTGAAAGCCAAATCTTGAAGAAGAAGAAGGAGAACAATCAAGGCTCCGCATCAAGCTTTAAATGTTATGGAAGTGGTGAAAGAGGCCATGTGAAAGATGATTGTTCAAGCAACAAAAGAAATACAGAAAGAAAAGCAAAGAGATCTCACAAAAAGAAGAAGGCCTACATTGCTTGGGAGGATACTACATCAAGCACTTGTAGTTCAAGTGATTCTGTTGAAGAAGCAAACCTATGTTTGACGGTTGCTACTGATGACACTACAAGCCAAGTAAGTGGCTCTAGCCTTGACACTAATGAGTTTGATTTACAAAAAGCTTTTCTTGAATTGTTAAATGAATCTGAGAAATTGGATGTGGATCATAAAAATTTGAAAAAGGAACATAACGAATTGAAATTGAAGTATGAAAAAGTATTAGATGAAGAAGTAATTTTAAGAAATAAAATTAGTAATCTAGAAATTAAATTGTCTGAGTTTAATGCAATTGAACAACCTGTTGAATGTTTATCATGTAAGAGTCATATGTTTGATATTAACATTCTTGAGAATTTACTTGCAAAGGTAACTAAGCCTCATTCACATGCTCAAACAAATTTTACCAAAAGCAATGTGAAAAATAGAAACATGCATCAACACAAGAAGTCTAAAGTTAAAAGAACTCGTAGAGTTTGGGTTGAGAAGGGAACTTTTGTGAAAAACAAGGTGCATGATGTGTTTGTTGTTTTTATTGCATGAAAAAGGGACACACTTCTAACAAATGCAACATTAAACATTTTGGTGTTCCAAATGGAAAATATGCTTGGGTTCCTGTCATAAAGTAATATGTTTCTAACCTCACGGACCCAAATAAGATTATGGGTACCAAAAGCTCCATTGCTCTGTTTTGTAGAATAAGTTTTCAAAAGGAGAAGAGATTTTTTATGATGTTCTGATTTTGGAATTGATGCTCAAAGCAAGGAAGTAATTTCATCAAGTGATATCAAAAGCCTTGGTTCAAGCACCAAGTGGCTCAGCTAAGTAGTATTTAAACTTTGCTGTTGCACTTTGATTTGCTTAATCTTCCATTATGAGATTACTGTTGAATTCATTTTTGTTAGGGCAAATAATATGTACATCACTGTTTCATTATTTCTATGTTGTACTCTTCTCTGCTTGCACATTTTAATCAATGAAATTAATCTATTTGAGACATTCATGTACTTAATTGTTTTTTGTTATGATTAGTCATGTGCATTGTATTTTAGTGTTTTGCTGTTAATTGTCAAATTGAATCTGTGTTTAACTGGCTCAGTAGTCAATTTCATGAGTACTTTAAAGTTAGCCTTGGTATAATTTTTTTTTATCAAGCATCAAAAGCAATGAAAAATTAATTTGAATGAGCTAGTTGACAGTTTCTACCTGCATTTCTGGATGATTAAGACGATTGATGATTAAATTGACAATTCTGTTTCAAAGCTGATTTTGTGGAAATTTGTTTTCAAATTCAAATGCATAAGCCATGGTAACACTCATTGAAAACTTGGATGCAGTAAATGAACTGATCAAGTTTTGCATAATTTTGATGTAAAGTATCTGGTTTATAAACTGTTGAAAGATAAAATCTGAATCAGCTTGTGTTTGAATTTTTATATATGTTATTTTGATATGCGTAGCTGGATTCATGGGATTGAACAGTTGGGATATGAAAATGCATAAATCACAATTGCTGTTTGGAAAGTTTTAATTTATCCTCTCAAATTTTTTTTTTTTAACTAATTGTGCTAATTAAAATGCTTTCCTGTTAAACTTGGAGCAGCTGTGATGTGATTATATTCATTGAAGCTACTATTGCGTTCATTGTACTTTATAAATTAGTAGCTGAATCATAAACATCTTAATTGGTTGATAAATGATTGTTGATTTCATGGGTAAATTGAGTATGCTAAAAGCTGAATTTGATTTACTAAGAATCATTGAAACTTGTTTGAAATTGCAAATACAAATCTAAATTGGCTTGTAAGCATCTCTTCATTGTTTTGGACTGAACAGATCTTAAAATATTTTTCAAAATCTGTTTTTGAGTTTAAGAGAAACTTTTGTTTGACATCTTATGACATGATCTTGTGATACATGGTGCTCATTTGAGGGAGAGATATATAAGTTTGTTAGATATCTGGACATTTTGTGAATGTTATATGAGTTTTAGGTTGAAAATTTGGCCCAAATCTCTATTGTTTTGGAAATTCACGTCAATAATCGATTACCAAAGGGTCATAATCGATTATCTCGGCCAAAAATTCAGATTTTGACAATTTTGAACACAAATAATCGATTATTTAAAGTAATAATCGATTATCAGCGTAAAAAAAAATTTTTTTAAAAAAAAAAAAAATCTTTTTGGTTTGTTTTATCAAAGGGGATTATTACATTTAGGGGGAGTACTTTTAAAGGACTTAAATCCTTTTTAAGTTACTTATTTTATGAGGAGCATAAACTTTAGATGATTTTTTGAAAAAAGGGGGTGAAGCTTTTGATTGAGAACTTTTTTTATAACTGGTAGATATGAGTCTTGTCCAAAAAGCTAACTTTGATCAAATTTATGAGCGGCAGCAAGCTCATGAAGATTATATGGTTGATCAATTTCTTGACATTGATGTTAATATAGGAAATATTGAAAATCATCTAAACCTTCAATCACCCGAGAGATCCCAAGTCCTGAATTTTAGAATTAGGATTTTTTTTGTCTAAGTGCCTTTGTTGATTGGTTGTTATTCTTATCTCTATGTTATATTTTTGTCTTTCATGTTTCTCCTTATGGTGTCTATGTAATCCTTTCTTTTATGAATAACATGATCTCTTGTTTTATGCATACATTAAGGGGGAGATCATATTTAGGGGGAGCTTTTTAATTTAATCTTTTTGCTTATGATCAAAAAGCGGGAGAAGAATAATATAAGGGGAGAAGAATAATATAAGGGAGAAGTATAATACAAATTAATAATTGATACAGGTACTGCTAACTTTGTTTTCTGTTAGCTCTTACGTATTGCAGGTAAGCCAGAGTTGCTTTTAAAAGTGAATTTTTGATCATCATCAAAAAGGGGGAGATTGTTACCAATAAGGAGCATTGGTAAAACTTGAAGAATTGTTTTGATGATGCTGCAAGAAGTATTATTTAAAGAGAACATTAGATTTATTTAAAAAACAACTTGTAGAGTTTGGATGTAGTAGGAAAATCTTAAACTTTGTATTTTTAATTGGAATAATCGATTATGGACAAGCTATAATCGATTATCACTTACATTTTTACCTGCAACAATTGATTATCAAGGAGCAATAATCGATTATCACAAGTTATATAGGAATAATCGATTATCACTTCATATAATCGATAGTCACTTTTTGAAAAACCTGTAACGGACTTGAATAATCGATTATCACTTACAATAATCGATTATTTGTGGCAGTTGGGACTTGACCTTTGATATTCAGAGCAGCTGCCTATATATTGGGTTTTCGTGAAGTTCAGAAGTAACGTTCTTGAACTGAGAAGCTAAGTAGAACACTGTTTATAAGAGGAAAGTTCTTAGAAGCTTTGTTCAAGGTTCCCTTGCTTGGTCTCGTGAAAGGAGAGGCTCGCGTATCGTGTGTCAATAGTTGAAGCAGACTCTCTTCGAGTTAACAAGGTGCTCTGCCTGGTCTCCTGAAAGGAGAAGCTTGTGAATCGTTGGTCTATTGTCGGAGCGGTTCTCTTCGAGTTGGTAGAGTGTGCTCTGCCTGGTCTTGTGAAAGGAGAAGCTCGCGAATCGTTGGTCGATTGCCGGAGCGGTTCTCTTCAAGTTGGTAGAGTGGTTCTCTTGGTTTTATATCCTGTTCATTTTATTGTAATCTGTAAAATTCTTTTTTAGTGGAACTGTTAATCACTCTTTGTAGTGATTAACGACTGGACGTAGATTCTGTTGAATCGAACCAGTATAAAAATCCTTGTGTGCTTTTCTTATGCCCTATACTCATTTTACTTTAACGCACATCAACTGCTTGGTTAATTTTCTGAAAGAAAATTACTTTTGATAAGAAGGGCCAATTTCGTTTTAAACTTTGACCGAACACGCTTGACGCTCTCTGAGTATTATTTCCGCTGCGCAATACTCTTTTAAAAATTACCCCCTCCGATACTGTCAAAATGTCTGTCGGCGGATGAGGCAGACTATGTAATGCGGGAGTTACATGACGGAATTTGTGGAAGACATACTGGTGGCCGGGCATTGAAGACGCGGGTGTTGAGAGTAGGGTTCTTTTGGCCCACAATGGAGAAAGACTGCATTAAATTCACACAAAGGTGTTTGGCCTGCCAAAAGCATGGTAACATTTTTCATGCTCTAGCAACAGAGTTGCAATACATTGTTTCCCCTTGGCCATTCGCTCAGTGGGGAATGGATATCGTAGGCCCTTTTCCAATTGCCAGGGGACAGAAGAAATTTCTCTTAGTAGCAGTAGATTATTTCACCAAGTGGGTGGAAGCTGAACCGTTGGCTAGAATATCGACATCTCAGGTTGAACGGTTCTTTTGGAAATTGGTATGCAGGTTCGGTTTACCACGAACCATCGTGACTGACAATGGCCGACAATTCATAGACAAGAAATTGATAGCCTTCTACACAGGGCTGGGGATCACACCGATCACGAGTTCGGTTGAACATCCACAGACAAACGGTCAACCAAAGCTACTAACAAGATAATTGTCCAAGAATTGAAGAAAAGGTTGGGGCAAGCGAAAGGAGGCTGGGTGGATGAGCTCGATCAAGTCCGTGGGGGTATCGTTGTTCCCCACATGGAGCAACGGGAGAATCGCCTTTTAACTTGACTTACAGAAGTGATGCTATGCTCCCAATTGAAGTTGAGGAACCCACTGTTCGGCGTGAATTGAGTGACATGGATGCGAATAATGAGCAGTTGAGATCTAATTTCGATGTATTGGAAGAAAGAAGAGTTATCGCTGCAATAAGGAATGAGGCAGATAAAAGATTGGTAGCCAGAAGATACAATACGATGGTTCGACATAGGCAGTTTATTGAAGGGGGCTTGGTGTGGAGAAAAACGACCGATGCAAGAAAGAAAGCAACTGAAGGGAAGCTTGGGGAAAATTGGGAAGGATCGTTCAGGATAAAGGAAGATTTGGGTAATAGTGCATATCGGTTAACTTTCCTGACCGGTGAACTTATACCAAACACGTGGAATTCACGCATTTAAAATTCTACTTTAGTTAGAATGATGTAATTTGTTTGATTTCAATAATATCTAAGCATCTTCTTATTTTTGAAGTTATGCATGAATTTTGGTTATGATTCAACTCTCAGGATGTCAGAAAATTGACTCCTGATCGGTGAAATAAGGAAAGAAGAAGGATGTCAGAAAATTGACTCCTGATCGGTGAAACCAGGAAGGAAGTCAGAAAATTGACTTCGAAAATTCTCAGGATGTCAAAAAATTGACTCCAGATTGGTGGAAGGAGGAGGGAAGAAGGATGTTAGAAAATTGTCTCCTGATCGGTGGAAGGAGGAGGAGTGCAGGATGTCAGAAAATTGACTCCTGACCGGTGAAATAAGGAAGGAAGAAGGAAGTCAGAAAATTGACTTTGAAAACTCTCAGGATGTCAGAAAATTGCCTCCTGATCGGTGAAATAAGGAAGGAAGAACGAAGTAAGAAAATTAACTTCGAAAATTCTCAGGATGTCAGAAAATTGACTCTTAATCGGTGGAAGGAGGAGAAGTGCAGGATGTCAGAAAGTTGACTCCTGATCGGTAGAAAAAAGAAAAATAAATATAATGCAAACATTCCAAAACTGACTTCGAAAACCAACACAGTCAGGCAGGCATAAAATAAGAGTAACAATAATGTATGTGTAATATTACAGTCCAATGACAACAAATTTAAACGAAAGTAATTGTCTATCAGGAGATGGTTATAATACTACTTCTATGCATGTACTCCTAGGTGTTCATGGTCGGATCAGTGATATCCTCAGCGGGAGTCTCTTTCAGTGCGATCGGGACGATGTCAACTTCCTCAGGGGTGGATACAGCTTCGCTGGTCAGATCTATGAGTTTTCCGTCCATATACACCTTCATGATGTCAAAGTCAGGATGCTCTAAGGGAGTCTTGAAGAAGTAATGACATTGGCCGATCCCTTGTTTGAACCCGAGCTCACGCTATCAAGGTGTCCCATTCGGTAAATGCGGCATTCCTGTCCTTAAGCAGCTCTTCATTCTGGGAGGTTGCTTTCTGAAGATCTAGCTTTAGAGTATCGACCGACATCTTTAGTGATGCCACCTCTTTTTGCGATTCTTTCAGCAGAGAATCTGCTTTGACCCGGGCATCCTTAGCAGCTTTGGTGAGTTCTTCAATACGTAAGGTTAGCGCGGTATTCTCTTTTTTCGCATCCTCTAAGTTCTTTATAACGGCTTCTAATTTGGCTACCAGTAAGGGTTTGGTGGTTCCGACGGTATAATTCAGACAGATGCTGGCGTGTGCGATCAACTCATAGGCCATGTTTAAGGATTCACTGGGCGTCATGCCCTTAAAAGGTTTCTTTTCTGCAGGGGTCAAGTTGTACTGCAAACGATCGGCCATGTGAGCGTTCGAGTCCAACGACCCGGTCAATAACGAACCATTTGTTTTTTGCCTCTTTGGAGGAGAGGGAGTTTTTTCGTGGGCTTTCCTTTTCAGCTTAGTTTTTACAATCTCTGGTTTGTTGGGTTTTACATCAGTCACCTTCTCTTGTGTATTAGTTAGGGGAATGGTAGCGGCGGATCCAGTTGGTAGAACGGTAGCGGTAGATCTAGTTGGGTGAACGGGAGCGGATGTGCCTTCTCCTAATTGGGCTAGTTTCTTCTTGCGGGCCATTAAACGAGAAAATTATTCATGTTGTTCCATACCTCCAAAGAGATCTGAAAGAAAGAAGCAAATTTAGATACGTTAATATTCACCGATCGAGAATGAAGAAAAAAGTAAAAGCTTACCAAACACTCTAGTGTGTAGAGTGTCTTTCCCGAGCAGCTCAATGAGTTTGCGCGCCGGGGTTTTCCGGGGTAACAAGTCAATTTGACAAATCATATCCAGTTCATACTCGGTCATTTCCGTTTTAGCTCGGGAATCCACTCTCTTCGGGTTCTCGGTCCAATAAAACGGGAATTTTGGGCGATCGTCATCTTAAAAATATTTTGGCCGACCGGGTTCGCGTATGGCTATTTTACAAAAATTATTTTTGAAATCTTTATAGGAGGAATTGAAAGAAGCAAAGAGTTGTTTATCTTTCACAGGAATTAATGATATCCAGGATCAGTTACTGTTAGGAAGAGCACGAAAGAAATAAAGAAATGAAGCGGGTGTCGGAGTCAGAACTAGGCCTGTACAAAGCACACTGAAGGCTTGCATGAAGGCCCACCCGTTCGGGTGCAACTGAGCTGGGCAAATATTCAGCTCTCTCAACACACTCATTTGGAATTCAGAAAAGGGGAGTCTAATACCTAAGTCACGAAACAAAGTTATATATACATAGAAGAAATTCGCCTCATACCCCTCCCGACTGTGACAGGCCCGTTCATTCAAACGACATACAACAAAAGTATAGTCATCAACGTCCCTGAGGCTAGCCAGAATGTCTCCTTTTCTAATAGATGCCTTATTGAAGCAGTGGAGACAAAGTAAGGAAGGTAATTCTTAACCTCATGAGGGGCCATTCGTACCCCTGCACTGTCGAAGGAGGAACGGTAATTGTCCACTCGCAAGAGTTATCATAATTAAACTCTACCTCGAAACCAGAAGAACGGGATGAGGTCGCAGATGAAGAACTGGATGACGACGACGACATTGCCGCATTGTCCGCATACCCCTGACCCTCGCCCCTAGACTCATTGGATGAATGGGAAGAACGAGACATTACCTCAAAGAAGACGATCAAGATGCTGGAGAGAAGGGATCGGTTCGAAAGTTAGGAGACCAGAAAGTGTTACAATTGCGCCTTCTGTGGATGGAAGATCTAACGGTAGAAAATAAACGTCTTTTCAAATCCCTTACCGAATGACAAGTAAAGAGATATGCGCCCTTCATGCTACATTGATCTGACGCCCAACAAGACGTGACTCTTCAATTACCAACCTTGTTTCACCTTGTTCAAACCCCTTCGCATGTAGTTACCGCTCCGGGCTTGGGGGGCTTATGTAGTATAAGAAGGCGTTCGGTCTAGTAAAAGCAAGCAGAGGATGATTCAAAGACAAGGAGAGCCGATTGGGAAAGTTGGGAAGCTACTCGCCATGGCTGGTAGGTCGGAGGAGAGAGTGTGAGAATGACGTGAGGCGAATCTTGCGGGCACGTTAGCAACTGTCATGGTTAATGAGCGAATCTTACGGGATTGTGGATCAACGGTTACAGGTAATTAATGTCCACTTATTATGTTACGTGCCTATAAATATAGAAACGTTAACCAGGTAAGGGGACCATTTTTGAATCTAATCATTCTTACATTGAGATTATTGTGACTTTACTGACTTGATCGTCGGAGTGCTAATGTGCAGGTCGCACCCGATCAGTTGTTAAAGTCAAACCCAATCAAGTGTAGGAGTGTTTGTCTGAAGCGTTTCGTCAAGCATTTGGCTTGTGTTCAGTCTTAGGTCCCATATCTGAAACATTCTCTTTCATAGATTTTTGTTATTACAAGTGAACAACTAGGAGTTAACATAATTCATAACTAAAAAAGAAATAGAATTATCAATAGGAAAAATATTCCTTAATAATAACAAAATTTTGAAAGTAAAATAATTATAAAAAGCTACAACGAAAAAACTATGGATAAAAGGCTTATAGGTAAATTTTATTAATGATTAAGAAAAATTCACTGATAATTATGGACGACCAAGATATATATTGGTAATTTTTTCATGTTTTATATTTTTATTTATTTATGGTAATTGGTTTTGCATGTTAAACTTATTTAGTAGCTATACACTGCATTGTTGCTGATTTTTAAAGGGAAGTTTGTTTTTCTCTTGCTTGATTCTTGTTATGGTAATGTTGTTCACGTGGTGGGTTAAAACGATTTAAGTTTATGTGAGTCTTAATATTTTTCTAGTACTGTTTTATTCTGCATTCAAGAGTTGAAATGGAGTGTTTTTATTTTCCAGGTTTCTAACCCTTTTTGCTATGTGAAGATTCCATATATAGGTTTGAGTGTTGAAGCTTTAAAATTGGAAGATATTCAATACCCTTTGTGGAAGGGAAGGATGCACTTTATAGTGATTGACTAATTACCAGGTTTTTTCTTTACTATTGATATCATCTCGTGAACATTGGAACGAAGCAATTGGTATTTTTCTTGACCTTCTCTGTAAGAAATGGAGACCAGATCCAAATTCGGTGTGGAAATAAAAGAATTTGATGATCATTACTCTCCTACGTAGTTTAGTTATTGTTTTTATCCTAGTTCAATGTATATTAGTGTTAATTAGCACTAGTAAAAAACTGACTTTTTACCGCACACATTATGCCACGGTTCACCAGAAACCGTAACATAATATTGTATGGTGACATTTTTGAAAGTAAATCGAACTTATAGGCCGCAGTTGTTCTTAGAACCGCGGCCTATTCCCCTGTCAAACTTCTGCCTTTGACGCCACATCAGAAAAACAATAAATTGCAGGGGGAATAGGCTGTGGTTACCCTTAGAACCACAACCTATTCCCCCTACAAACTCTGACATTCCCCACTACTCAGCCCTGCAATAAATTGGCAGGGGAATAGGTCGCGGTTTCTCTGAGAATCGCGGCCTATTCCCCTGCAAATTTATTGCAGGGGCTGACAACGCGGGGAATGTCAAAAGGTTGTAGGGGGGAATAGGCCGCGGTTCCTAGTCAGCCCCTGCAATAAATTTGCAGGAGAATAGGCCCGGTTCTCAGAGCAACCGCGGCTTATTCCCCCCTGCAACCTTCTGACATTCCCCAAAAGGCAGTTGGGAAGGCAGTTGGGGTATTCAGAACGTCAGGGAATAGGCCGCGGTTCCCCTAGCAACCGCAGCCTATTCCCCGTCTGAATAAATTTTAAATATTTAAAGGAATAGACCGCGGTTGGGCGCTAAACCGCGGCATATAGTTTGAAAAAATATCAGAAATCTCCTTTTCAATTTTTTTTCAGGAGAATAGGTCGCGGTTAAGTGGAGAACCGCGACATATTCCCCTTTATTACCGCGGCTAAGTTGTTAACCGCGGCATATTCCCCTTTAGGTTAATAAAATAAAGGTTAAAAGCTCTTTTTGGTCCCAATTTTGGTTGGGAAAATTCGTTTTGGTCCCTGTGTTGATTTTCTGTTTAATTTGGTCCCAAAGAACGAATTTAATGTTCAATTTGGTCCTTTTCAGTAACTCCGTTAAAATTCTTAACAGGAACGTGTCCATATGTGCAATTGCTGAGTGAGGTGTCATTTCTTTGCTGACTGAGAGTCCTTTTTAGTCGTTAGAATTTATTAAATTGAATTTCTTAATCAGGGTTTTTATTTTGGGAATAAATTGAAGATGGTGGATTCTAAATTAGGGTTTTTATTTCCCAATCTTCTTCCCAATTTTACTACAATTTTGAAGGATGGCAACCTGAGACAGAAGCATCTATCTCAAGCTTTCAACAATCCCACCTTTCCAAGAAAATGATAAACCCACAAAAGTGTAAAGAGTAAGAGAGATGAAGAAACGGGAAACCCTAAAAAAAAGCATCTTTATCAATGGCCTAAGCCGAAATTCCAGCCTCACATCTTCAGGATTTCTGGGTTTTTTGCAGGTACCATTGCGAGGAGACGAACTCGCAAGGTTGAACAGCGGCTCAATTTAGGGTTCCATGGAAATTGGGATTTTCTGATTTATGGGTTTGCAGGTGATGTAGATGAATGTGCGAGATGATGGAGGTTCTGCTTGTGCCGCTATGCAGATTTCTTTGATGAAGATGCGATGTAGATGGAGGTTGCAAGGCTAACGGCGGAGCTTCTTGAAGATGGCCATGGAAGATTCTCTATCGCGATGAAGATGGTGAGGGCACAATTTTGGTGGCGCTTTATGAAGGACAACGGCGATGCTAGGTGGCTGATGGCAAGGTGGGTAAGGTTTTGCCCAGTAGTGGTGGAGGTTGTAGGGGAAGAAGAAGAAGAACGAGGAGGCTGTTAAGATCCAATAAAGAAGAAAACTATGAACCAGTGAAAAAGATATAAAAACAATCAAAATAACTTTAAATGCCACTGACCACTCCATGTCACCCAATAAATGACACCTCACTCAGCAGTTGCACATCTGGACACGTTGCCGTTAAGAATTTTAACGGAGTTACTGAAAAGGACCAAATTGAACATTAAATTCGTTCTTTGGGACCAAATTGAACACAAAATCAACACAGGGACCAAAACGAATTTTCCCAACCAAAATTGGGACCAAAAAGAGCTTTTAACCTAAAATAAAAAACACTGGAATAGTGTCGTCTCCTTCGCAAAACAGTTTCAGAAACAACATTCTCCGTCGACGACGCTGTTGCTTCTATTTTCCATCGTTTTGCACTGTTTAAACTCAAATTTGCTCAGTTCATTTACCATTTTCAACGTTGGGGAAGAGTTTTGACCGATCAAAATCGTCAAACTTCCACTTGGAAATCGTCAAGTTTCGGCCTGCCATTCCTCTCTGCCGTCCCAATCCTCTCTACCGCGCCCATTCCTCCTCGTCGCGCCCATTCCAGGTATTGCCTTTGATGCCCTTTGTCGTTTTTGCTTTCTTCAACATGATTTTCGTTTGTTTTTGCATAATACCAATTATTATTATTTTGGTAATCTAGACTTAGAAAATATGTAGGCATAGAAAATTTAGACAGAAAATTTAGAGTTATTAGAATTATTAGTATTATTAGAATTATTAGAATAACAATTACTATTAGAATTATTAGAATTTAATCCTTAATAGAATTCCTAAACCTTATAATATTTTGAGTAATCACTATGTGAAATTAATGTTTGAGTGATATGTATGAAATTGCAAGTTTGATTTTCAGTGCCTTATCTTTTTATGTAATATTTAGGAATGGATCGAAATTGGATTAATTTACCACGCATTAGTGTTGAGTAAGAGAGAGGGGTAGAGGAATTTATACAATTTGCACAACGTAATGAGGGTTCAAGTGATGATGAAGTGAAGTTTATATGCCCTTGTGTGAACTGTTTGAATGGGAGAAAGTTGAACGCAACCTAAATTAGAGAACATCTTATATGTGATGATTTCCTAAGATGCTATACAACATGGATATGGCACGGCGAAGAAATGCACTTTCTGACTGACCCCCAAATTGAAAATGTTATTGATTCCACCATGGAAGAAGATCGACCAGATGAAGACAAATTAGAGGACATGATCCGCGATGTTGGCGCAAAAAATTTTGCCAAAGCTCATGTGTATGAGACGATGTCGACTGATGCAGAAACACCTTTGTTTGTCGGTTCAACTAAGTTCACACGTTTGTCAGCGGTGTTAAGGCTTATGAATTTGAAGGCGAGTAATGGATACACTGATAAGAGTTTTACAGAATTGTTGACGTTGTTGAATGAAATGCTGCCAGATGGAAATACACTACCCACTCGTAATTATGATGCGAAGAAAATTCTTTGTCCAATAGGTATGGAGTATAAAAGGATACATGTTTGTCCCAATGACTGCATTTTATATAGGAAAGAGTTTGAAATTTTGACAAAGTGTCCAAAATGTGGGTTATCACGATACAAGTAAGAAAAAATAGTGAAGATAATGGTCAGATAGAAAAAATGGATCTGCTTTGAAAGTAGTATGGTACCTTCCAATAGTGCCCAGACTTAAGTGTTTGTTTACGAATCCCAAAGATGCTAAAAACCTTAGATGACATGCAGATGAGAGAAACATTGACGGGCTGCTTCGTCATCCAGCTGATTCAAAGCAATGGAAAAATATTGATCAACAATTCCCTCAATTTGGTAAAGAGTGTAGAAATCTTAGGCTTGGTTTAGCCACTGATGGAATGAACCCATTTGTTAATCTGAGTACCAATCACAGTTATTGGCCAGTTATATTGATAATTTACAACTTATCTCCTGCATTGTGCATGAAGAGGAAATTCATGATGTTGTCTATGATGATATTTGGTCCAAAGCAACCTGGAAAGGACATAGATGTTTATCTAAGCCCACTAGTTGAAGACTTGAAGTTGTTATGGGTTGATCGGGTTGAAATATTTGATGCATTCGCTTTTGAAAGTGTTGTGATGCGTGCAATGTTATTTTGCACCATTAATGACTTTCCAACTTATGGTAATTTGTCAGGATACAGTGTTAAGGGTCATAAAGCATGTCCTCTATGTGAAGAAAACACTGCAGCTCATCAATTGAAACACGGAAGAAAGATGGTGTATCTGCATCATCGGAGATTTCTAAAACGTAATCATCCATATCGAAGGTTAAAAAAAGCATTCAATGGATATCAAGAGAGGGACGAAGCATCAAATCCACTTACTGGCCTTCAAATTCTTGAAAAGTTAATAAAATACATCATGTATTTGGGAAGACATCCAAGAAGTCATCTATAAGGACCCCTTGGAAGAAGAAATCAATATTCTTTGATCTTCCATACTGGTCAAAGTTAGATGTTAGACATTGCATGTGTGTGATAGCTTGATTGGAACACTACTCAACATTCAGGGAAAGACAAAAGATGGAGTGAATGCTCGTTTGGATTTGGTTGACATGAATATCCGAGAAGAGTTGGCACCCAGGGAGATTGGTAAACGTATTTATTTGCCCCTTGCATGTTACACAATGTCTAGATAAGAGAAGATAACTTTTTGTCTTTGTTTAAAGAGTATCAAAGTACCACAAGGATACTCTTCAAATGTGAAGAGTTTAGTGTCGATGCAGGACTTAAAGCTTGTTGGCATGTAGTATCACAATTGCCACGTCTTAATGCAACAATTGTTACCGGTGGCTATTCGTGGAATTTTGCCCAAAAATGTTAGGCAGACCATAAACAGGTTGTGTCCGTTTTTCTTGTCAATATGTAGTAAAACCATGGATCCTACAAAGTTAGATGAACTTCAAGACGAGATTGTTATCATCTTGTGTCAACTAGAAATGTTTTTCCCTCCATCTTTTTTTGACATCATGGTACATTTACTTGTACATTTGGTTAGAGAAATCAAGTTGTGCGGACCGGTATACTTAAGATGGATGTATCCTATTGAGAGTTATATGAAGATTTTGAAAGGGTACGTTAAAAATCCATATCGTCCTGAAGGTTCAATGATTGAAAGGTATATTGCTGAAGAAAGTATCGAGTTTTGTTCAGATTACATGACATCAACGAATCCAATAGGAGTTCCTCGCACATCATGGTTGAATAAAATTTCTACAAGTAAAAGCATCCAAGGTGTGAATGTGGTGACAAAAGATTGCGAAGAATTTTTGCAAGCGCTATATTGAACAACACAAATGAGGTGATTCCTTTTTTGGAAGCACACAAATCCATTGTTAAGAATAAAAATCCAAGACAATCAGAGAAATGACAGTTGATGGAGCATAACAAAACATTTATGTTTTGGTTCAAATCAAAATTGACAAAGAGCCATATTCTTCTCAAACTTTATTGTGGCTTGCAAATGGTATAAAGGTTTATGTCGTATGTTGTACAGGTTATGAAGTGAATAATTGCACATTCTATACGAAGACTTTGGATGATAAAAGCACAGTACAAAATAGTGGAGTCAGTTTAGAAGCTGAGTCGCTTCAATTTTCCACATCAAAAGATCAATCTCCTATACTTGGATCAATAAGATATTATGGTATAATAGAAGAGATATGGGAGGTTGATTACACCAAGTTTTTTGTTCCATTGTTCAAATGTGAGTGGTTTGACAATAAGAGTGGTATGAAAATAGATGCATTGGGTATGACACTGGTTGATTTTCGAAAGGTGGGTTATCGAGACAAACCGTTTATCATGGTACATCAAGAATCTCAGGTTTTTTATGTCAAAGATCATGTGTCTGACCATTGGTATGTCACTCTTCAAGGCAAAAAACAAATTGAAGTTAACGAACACAATCTGATTAATATTCATATTGTTGTCAACCATTCATTTCAAACTACAAAAAATTTGGATGACCAATCTCTAGTTGACGATGATGTACATGCAATTCGGTCAGATCATGATGAGGGAATTTACATATGATGAATCCATATCTTTATGTATGAATTTCCAATTTCTATATAAGTATTTTATTAATATCACATAAGTTTTTTATTAATATTTCCTATGATTACTATTACATGTTTTGTTAAATTATATGATATTACATAAGTCTTTTATTAATATTTCATGTTGTTATTTATTTTAACAGATATATGGCTGATCATCCACATTCTTCAGGGGATGAGGCTGCCCCTTCCAGATGCACTAGAGGACCCACCAGGATGAAACAACTTTTGATCAGAAAGAATAGTGGTGAAAGAACACCGGTGAATGTTAACGTGATCACGGGTGTGGCAACTGACCCCAATGCTGATGACTTCCGATCATACCTTGGAGTAGTGGCACGTGACAGGATTATTATTCTTACTCCATCTTTTGACCATGCGTCTGAGGTTGATCGGAACATTATATGGAACGATATATTGGTAAGTTAGTTAATATTATTTAAATTATACTTTGTTTATATTGATAATTTTGTACTGATACAACTTTATTATGTTTATTTCAGCTGACATTTGACATTCCAAATGTCGCAACACTTAGAAATAAGTGTTTATCAACTGTTGCTGAAGACTTCCGAAATTTTAAAAGTAAGTTGACCTCGAGATATATTTATGGAAGCAAAAAATATAAGTGTCCATGTAATACATATAAGACCATTGATGAGGAGACTTGGTGGCTCTTTGTAGAGAGTCGGAAATAAGAGGAATGACAGGTTACTATAGTTGATATTATTCAATTCCTCATCAACAAATATATATCATATGAACTTATTAATTAAACATATGTGACAGGCAAAAAGAAGCAAAGCACAAGAAACAAGTGCTCAAAACAAAAACCCCCACCTATTATCTCGTGGTGGGTATAGGAAGCTTGAGGAGAAAATCCTCAAGCAAAAGGAATATGTTAGACCACCATCTCAGGGTGGTAGCCCCCCTCAGCCTCCTTCTCCACCTTCTCTACATGAGAAATGGAAGTTGGCTCGTATGAAACCATCGGGCACCTACTCTTCTAACACTGCACAGGAAATTTCTGAAAGAATTGTAACTTATCACTGTTCCTAAAATAATAATAATTTCTTTATACATACTCCATTGAAATTTTTAAAGAATAATGAAGTTTTGTAATGTTACAGGACTCCTTGGTTGAGCAGAGCTCCCAAGGTCAATTCACTCCAGAGGGTCGTCAGGTTATTCTTACCGCTACAATTGGACGACGTGAGCACCCTGGACGTATACGTGCTGCTAGAACTGGAGTAGGCATTCGAGCTTATTTTGGGAGCTCTTCTCGTCAGACTTCATATGCATACAACAAAGCACAACAACAAAGGATGACACAAGAGATCACAAAAAAGCTTCGAGCAGACCTTAGGAAGGAGTTTAGGATAGAGCTCAGGATAGAGCTTAGGACAGACCTCAGGGATGAATTGTATAATGAGATCTACGCCATGTTCCAGTAGCAGTTTGAGAGTTGTGGCATGCGCCCGATGCCATCTCCTGTACAGGAACAGGAACATGTTGTGCCTCCCACAGGTAAAATTAATAAACATTTATGTGCAATTATTTCTATCTTTTGTATAATCTAACATTTACTCTGACAGGGAGAAGCGGGAAAGGAAGTTGTTTAGCACCAGCCGTCCCAGGGGATGACATGGACGATGCTAGTCCATGTCTGCTATACATTTTAGACGATACCCAGACGGTCCTGGTAGATCGTAGAACAGTGTTTAAGGCATCGACTGTTGTTCATGGTAGGGAACTATCAGAGGATGAGGTGAAGGTCTCAGTAGACGAAACTATCATACTAGATGCCTCAGTTCCTCTGCCCACAGATGAGATTTTCACTGTGGCACATGCATTCTAGTCTTTTATCGCTTGGCCTAAACAATTGGTTGGTTCAGTTTCTGACCCCCCGGTATGGAATTGTACTTTACACTTCTCAATTTTAAAATTTACATGTTATTGATGTCAAAACTTATTATCTTATTTTTCCATGTAACAACAGACTCATGCACAGGAGAAGATTCCTCTATCTGAGGATGATCCTCTTGGTTCATTGCAACTACTTGTTGACACCCTTGAAAATAAGCCTTTGGAGGTTGAATATGATGCTAATGTATTTGGGAGAGGCTCTGAGGTCCCATTATACCTCCATAGCCAAGATGTCAGAGAGTTTGCGTCGAGAACAAAAGAATTGAATATTACAATTGTTTAGGTATGGATGATGTAAGTCTATGAGCAATTATTTGTATATAAAATTGATTTATATATCAAGTATACTTATATCAAAGTTAATTTTTGATTTCAGGTATATGTTTGGGATCAGTAACAACTTGGGGTACTCTGATGATTATGGATTCATTGATCCCCAATCCATTCACGAAACAATTGATTTTGATCATATCAACATACATCTCACAAGAAGTTTTGCAACCGGCAAGAAAATATAGTTTTTGCCTTATATATCTGGGTAAGTGAACTTTGTTAACATTATAAAGTTCCATATGTGATTTTAATATATAATAGTTAAGTTATTATGAATTTCAGGCACCATTGGTAGCTTCTTGTTATTTCTATACAGGAGAGTTATGCTTTGTGCTTCTACTCATTGCACAAGTTTCCTCCCACACATCTCAGACAAGCAGTTGATTGGTAATAACCTCAATGTTTGGACTTTCTTTGTTATATAAATGAATGCTAAAACCGTTTTTTTATATATAGTTCTATTCCAGCAAGTATGATGATGGTTGTGAGATCAATTGCTAACAATAGAAAGATTGCATGGATTTCTCTCAAGGTTTGACATATGCTAAAACCATACTTTCTTATAGTTGTTTTGTTTTAATGTTTTTCACTAACTATTTACAATTGTGATGATATATTATAGTGTAACAGACAGAAGGGGTCATATGAATACGAATACTATGTAATGTATTGGCTGACCCACATTGTTCGTTCCCATATCACAAGAGGCTGGGAAACGATAATATTTAAATCTAACAAATTTTGATTTTGTCCAAAATTTGGACTTTATATACACTTATTAATATCAATTGTTTTGAGCAGAGATTCAAGCTACTACAACAATTCCTTAGAAGTTACTTTCATTCATGAGGAAAGTTATCGCAAAATATTTAGTTAGATTATATAATGGTCATAGTTATTAGATTTATAATAATTTGAACATGTTGATTTATAGTTATTAGACTTTTTACATTAATTATGTGATGTAAATATTGATTATTGTGTTGAATTTGTTGAATCTGTGTGCATTGTGATTGTTTGATATACAGGTTTATTTTTGTGGTAGTGGATATCACAAAAACAGACCTGCCATTAAAAAAAATTCCAGGAGAATAGGCCGCGATTGTGCCCACAACTGCGGTAGAAAGTTGGTCAATCTTTTTTTTTTAAAAAAAACAAGGGTTTTGGCCGCGGTTATAGCACGAACCAGGGTCTTTTTCCCAGCTTTTTACCGCGGTTCGAACTGCGGCCTAATGTTAAACGAATTTTTTTTTTTTAAAAAAAGAGGGGCATTTTCTCACAGTTCAAGGGGGAACCGCGGTCATTTCCCCAGTTTTTTACCGCGGTTGCAACCGCAGCCTAAAGTCCCAAACTTTTTACCGCGCCAGTATATGCCGCGGTTTGAAAATCGCGACGTATAGTAAAAAACAACCGCGGTCGTTTCCCTGCGCTGCACTAGTGTAGACTCAATATCATTCGGCTTGTGTTTAACGTTGTTCGGTCTTTAACTGTGTTCAACCTGTGTTCGGTCTTCATCTTTAGTGATTGTGCTGTCTTGTACATGTGTTGTGTTTATTTATTTTGTTCGTCTTTCAACTGTTATACGTCGTTTGGTCTTTAGCTGTTGTGTTCGGTTTTCTTTTCATTGTAACTATTTGCGATAGAGTTTGGTTGCTTGGCTGTATTATGGCCACTCCCTTTGTATTTCAGATAATTGTAATCGAAGTATTCTTTCAGACCATTCTCTCTTGCTCCCTGGTTTTCTTTTTCTCTACTTTGCATCTAGGCTCTTGTTCCCTTTCCTCGCGAACCAACAAGTGGCGCCCATCGTGGGGCTGAAACAAGAAATTCTAGAAACGATGCCAACCAAGTTCGACATAGAGAAATTCAATGGATCAAATGACTTTGGGCTGTGGAAGATCAAGATGGAGGCAATCTTGATACAACAAGGCTACGATGAAGCATTGAAGGGAGTGTTGAACATGGCTGCTACTCTGACGCAAGAAGAGAAGAAAAGAATGGTTGATAGGGCAAGGAGTGCAATCATAATGTGTCTTGGTGATAAGGCGTTGAGGGAGGTTGTGAAGGAAAAGATTGTGGCTAAAATATGGGAAAAGCTGGAGTCCTTGTACATGACAAGATCGCTGGCTCATAGGTTGTGTCTAAAACAACAACTTTATTCGTCCAAGATGATAGAATCAAGACCCACAGAGGAGCAGCTTGCATAATTCAGCAAAATCGTTGATGATTTGAAGAATATTGACGTAAGATTAGAAGATAAAGATAAGGTTGTTATTCTTCTGAATTTGCTTCTGAGAACCTTTGAGCACTTCAGGGATGCCTTGCTCTATGGTAAGGATTAGGTGATTAATTTAGAGGAGGTTGTGATGTCAATTTGAACAAAGGAGTTTCAGAAGCTTCAAGATTTGAAGGCAACCGAGGAGGTGGCATCAGGGCTCACTACTCGGACGTAGGCATAGGAATTCGCAAGGCAACTTCCTGATGGTCGAGGGTGATGGGGCTCACTCACTCAGACTTAATCATATGAGTTCGGGCTAGACAGTTTGTGTGCAGGATCTTTTCCTCTGTACTGAAGAGAAAAAATTTGAATCCACATGGTCAGAAAAATGTAGCCAATCAAATTAACATTAAATAATTTGGGTTATGAAGCTGGATGGCTGAATGCTTGAACACTTGAGGCTATGGAAGCCCGAGCAGTTGAGGCTGAATTGCCAAAGAATACCTGCGAGGCTAAATGGAGAGCAGTTGAGGCCGAATTGTCAAATACTTGTCAGGTCAAATGATCGAATACCTGTGAGGCCCAATGGCCGAATGCTTGAACACTTGAGACCGTGGAAGGTCGAGCATGAGAGGCCAAAATCCAAATACTTGTAAGGCCGAATGACCGAGTGCTTGAAAACTTGAGGCCATGGAATGCCAAGTATGTGAGGCCGAATGGCCAAACCACTCTGAGGCTGAATAGCCGAATACTTGTGAGGCTGAATGGTCAAATACCTCTCTGGCAAGGTGTCGAGGTTAACCTGTAGTTGTTTATGCTCCCCTGCTCTTTCTAGGGGGAATGAAAGGCGTGACTTTTAAGCTAACAATATAGCATTCTCGAGCTGTTCGTTGATCCGCCCGCATAGTACATACGGTTCCCCTGTCCAATGGAAACTTCATAGTCAAATGAAGAGTGGATACCATAGCTCTGAAGGCATTCGAGCTGGGTCGTTCCAATAGAGCATTATACGAAGTATGTGCTTCTACTAATAAAAATCTTATTCTGAGTTTGTTTGCCTCTCTGCCTGTTCCAAGCCGAGTCCTCAAGTCTAAATATCCATGAGTATCAACTTTTTCCCCTGCAAAACACATAATTTGTTCATTAAATGGGGCTATTATATCTTCGAACAAATCCATTCTCAGGAGCTATCTCGACTGTGATGACGATGGGATCATCCTGATCAAGGTAAGGAGCATGAAAGTCAGCATCCGTAAAGGTAATGGGTGGCCAAGATTAAGGATTTCTCTCCACATTGAATAGTTTTCAAATTCCTTAGGTGTTTTTTGCGAGTCGAGGATGACGACCCTCCTCTAGCAAAACCTCCGGAAATGGTATCTATACACCCATGGACCGAGCAGTCATGTTCATTACTGCGACTGCGGCTACGGTAGTGCCTCCGACTTCGAAGGTCCCTTTGATATGACCGTTCGGGACATCTGCGTAGAGATTTTCCTCTGGGGGGCTTCTTATTTGGGCCCCTTCTTCCTTTACGTACTTATGGAGATGGCCCGCTTAGATGAGAGTTTTTATTTCATCTTTCAATACTAGACACTCTTCCATAGTATGGTCGCGGTTCTGATGGAAATGATAGCTTTTTCTCTCATCTAAGTTATTCGGAGTTTCCTTCCTTCGGAATGTGAGAAGTTCAGCATTGAGAGCTTCATTGAAAACCTTAGCCCTCGGTTCATTGAGGGCGGTATAGTGATTGAACTTGAGTATCCGGGGAAGATCCCTCAAATGTTGACCTCCGTTTTTTTCGTTATTATCGAACGATCGTTTCCCTTCCTTTCTATTTCTGCTTGCAGAAGCTTCCTACTGTTGTTTCTTCCTTGAGCTCCTCATGTCCTCAATATGAATAAACTTAGCAACCCTTACTTAAAGTTCCTCCATAGTTTTTGGTGGTCGTGCATATAATTTTCAACAAAATATCTTGGTCTTAGGCATGAAGGCAAATTGTTGATGATAAAAGTGTGACTAACATAATTAACTCACCGTGCGGTTTCATTATACCTTTTCATAAAGGCCTTCAAAGATTCCTCCTTCTCCGGTTTAGTACTTACCAATTTCGTCGATGTCATCTCCTGTCTTTGATTAGACGCATATTGTCTCCTAAAGAGGGTTTCCACAGTAGCGACAAAATCAACTATGTTTGGGAGAAGAATGTTATACCATTCAAATGCCTCCTCCCTGAGTGATATTTAGAAGACTCTGCATATGACCGGATCGTTGTTCGTGTAAAACGCCATTGCATTAACAAATGTCTTGAGATGATCATCTAGATTTGTCGATGCATCATACTTATCCAATGCGGGAGGAGTTTTTTCTGGCATTGGAGTTTGCATGATGGTTGGTGTAAAAGGGAGTAAACTGGTGGGTCGAATGGTTTGCAGGGGCGTTGGCTCCCTTCTTTCCCGACCGTTTGGGTTGGTGTGTTGGGATGGTTGTTGATTACGACTGACATCATTTTCATTCTCTCGGTTTGAGACAGAATGTTGGGTGGACCACTTGAGAGGGACTCGTTCTATCCTTAGTGTCGCAATCTCTTCTGCGTGCTTCTGCTGCATCTCTTATTATGCTTGTGTCTACACCTGTATGGTCTGTGCTTGTGCCTGCATTTGTGCTTGCATATCTCTGATCAGTTCTCTGGTGCTCTATTGCTCCTCCATATTTCTCGTGGTCACCATTGGGTTTCTTGAGTTTCTCTCGGTCCCATGGTGGGCGCCAAAATGTTTTGGTATAGATTTGTGTAGGGCTGAGAAACTAACCTTTTCTGCTGTAATCTTCTTATCTTTTGACCTTTGAAACTTCTGCTCCAAGTGCTTGAATTCCAGAATGGGAGAGGGTACCTGCAAAAGACTCTCTAAAGCTCAAGTTAGGCGTGTGTTTAAAGAGCTTCTGCTCACAATTGAATATTCAGTGAATTGTTTATCACAATTGAGTATTTTGGATCTCGTAGAAAGTACCTAGCTTTTGGTCCTGACCTTATATTTATAAGTCATCTCATGGATTCTAAACTAGCACAGATCCATTAAAATAAAAATAAACTTACCTTTAGATTCAGTTACTTACTCAAAAACAATTTTTCAATATCATTAATCAGATATCTTTGATTATTTTATCTTTTGTTGAACTATTGGCCCAATAACAACTTAAACGATGGTCCAATTATGACCCAAAACTATTTGACCTAGTTGACCATTGTTGTAGCGAATGGACCGAACAGTCTTGAATGTTAGACCGAACATCCTAAATGTTAACCGTTCGGTCTATATTATATATCATACACACAATATGTCATATTAATTAAATTATGTTTATTCAATAAGTATTTTATTCCTCATCTCTATTGAATTTCTCTTGTAATTTAATAATTTCATCTATCTAGATCTTTTCTTATCTTTCTTAAAATGTGAAAAGTCCTTAAAATTAATTGTTGGACAATAAAATAAAATAAATTAAAACCAACACGACAAATATTTGAACTATAAAGACATACTTTATATAATTTTATTATATAGTAAAACATATTTTGAGAAAATAATTTGTCAAATTAAACTGTTTAAATGTTACCTCAAGATGATAGACACAAAAACTGAAGAAAATTTTATTAATTAGAACAAAACATCAATAAATAAATTTTAATTATTTTAATTGAATTTATTTCAAACATTTGCGATAGAAAAACACAAGATTCTCAACGATAATGATCTTAGGATTAATTCCATAAATGTAAGGGCCTGAAAAATGTAGGTCTATTTGGCCTTATGTTGAGGCAACCAGACCCATAAAACTAAGGCACCATGACCTTATAAAGGACTTCTCAAAGTCTGGTTCATTAAGCCTAAACTCTCTCTCTAGAGCTCATTTTCCCTAATCTTGCTCTACCTTCTCTCTACATTTCTAGCTCATTGAATGTAGGATTTTGATTTAGGTGCTGCCCAAGCGTCCGCAGCGTAGAGGGCTCCATTTCTACCAAATGTTTTTCTTCGTTCCGACTGGTAAGTCGTTTTCCCTTTTTTCTTCCACTGTTCTTGAAGCTAGGACATGCAACTTTACTGGTTGGAAGTAACTGTGAAGTTTTCTCTTCATGTTTTCTACCTAATCAAGCTCTAAAAGCTATTCTCTACCGCCAATGTGGTAGTTTATAGGGCATCCTTGGTGAGCTGAGTAGTAAGAACTAACAGGTAAGGGGAGCTGATTATTTGTTTGCTTGAATCTGTTTTAGAATGCGTATGCATGTTAAATTGTGAGTTGTTGTTCCATGTTGACTGTTGCCTTGGTTTTGGGTACGGTGGATTGTATGAATTGAAGTATGAAATTTATGAACCTGTGATTACTTGTTTGTGTAGTGAGTTAGATGAACCTAGTTACTATAAATTGGACTAGTAGGAAGTGTTTGCGGGTAAGATTTCTGTTGTAATAGTAATTAGATAGACACTTTAGAAATTATGAAAGGTTTAGGTTATGTGAGGAGAAGTGAGAGGGTGATTTCGAGCAGCTAGGGTTTTAGGCACATTTAGTCTGGTTAGTTAGTCTAGACAAGTCAATTGTGACATGTTAGGTGCATAAAATTGAACTAAAACACATTAGAAGTGGTAGAATCGAATTGGAGCCCCTAAGTCATGAGGTTGGGTGTTTTAGAGTTGAATTCAAGCCTAAATCACTTTAGAATCACTGTATAATAGTTAAAATTCACATAGACAAGTTTAAATAGGTCCATATCATGAACTAGAGGTGTTATAAGTTAGGTTAGAGGGTTAGAAGTGGTTGAAGGGGTGTGAGTTGCATGATTCTGCAGAACTGGCGTTCTACAGATCATGCAAACTCGCTATGCGAATGGTCCTGAGTAGCGAGTCACTACAGAAAGGTGCTCTCTGTTTGGGGTCTCTCATTGTGCAAGCTGGTGCGCAATGCGAGAGACCAGAGGTCTGGAGCCTCTGCCAAATTAATTCGCAAGGCAAGTTCGGGGGTGCTATGCGAATCACCCTAGTCTCGCCATGCGACTTGGGGTGCGCTATGCAAACCAACCTGGTTTCGCTGTGCGAGGAGATCGTGGTGTAGATGTTTAATCTATTTATTGTTGTGTGTTTGATTGAATGGTTTGCTACATTGGTTGTAAGTATGCTTCAATATCCATGGCTTCATCTTATAGAGTTTGAACATGTATGTTATGAGTATATGGTTTCAAAGAAATGAGAGTGTGATTCAAGTGGAAAACCAAGTTTCATCTGTGTAAAATCTCTTGGTGAGATTCTTATTTGTTTTAAAATAAAAGTAGGAGCTCGGTCTTGGGGTCTTCTTGACGCTCCAATGGTCTTTCTTTTCATGTAGAGAGGATTGAACCATGTGGTGAGAGTAATAGGAGGTCTTACTCTTAAGGTTTTCAGTACGCCTCAAGGCTCGGAACAGGACTAACCTCGTGAGTGTGTTAGGGTGGGGAACCCATGTACATGACCTGTCATAGCTCGAGTGTCATTCTAATCCGGATGAGTGAGGTCTAGAATACTACATGTTAGTTAGGATGTATGCTTTATCTTGTTTTAATTGAAGTTACCTCTTCTATGTACATGCTGCTATATGTATACGTTTTATATAATTAGCTCTTGCTTTTCACAGTGGGATAATGTTACAATTTAATAACATATAACACTGTTTCCTTAGTCAACGCTTGCAATCCCTCTCGATTCTCTTATGTTTTGCAACTGTTTCGAAGCCAAACCGTTGTTCAGAGCTTCAATCGGGTCGGATCTTAGTGTCAGTTCCAGTTCGGGTCAAGTGACCATGTTGAAGAACCATTGTAGTTGCAACTTGTCGATCGCAGAACCCGGTTCAGTGTTTTTCCGCTCCGTTTTCAGAACTTGCAGGAAGAGGTAAAAGTAAACTCTTTTATTTTATTATTATTTTTTAAATTTAAATACATGATTACCTTCTTTCTCATGGTTGTTGTTTTCTACAGTGATCTTTATTTGTTTCTGAACATTCCTAATTTTGACTTTGGTTTATGGATATATATGAAGTTACTAAAATAATGTAAGGATGATGGTAGTTGATGAGGTTGTCTAATGTTTCATCGTTGTATATGAACAGCTATTATTCATAATATAATTTCTAGTTTTTAATGAAATTAACATGTAGAAGAGACATGAGATTGGTGCGAGTTATCTTTAGAAGTTAGGAAGTGCATATTTTGTTCATTTTATTTTGGAGGATAATCACTTTAGCTTGGTCATTTCCATATTTTGGTGAGTTTCATTTCTATTTTGTGTTGTGCAGAAAAGATCCTAAGAATACTACATACTGGAAGCCTCCACAAGCATCTGCAGTAAATGATTTTCACCTCCCAATGAGCAGTTCAGTGGTTAATAATAGGTGGATTTTTTAGTAATCAATTCATATTATATTCATTTCCGTATAAGTTCTTTCTCCTGTTAAATCGTATACAATCCGTTTGTTATTATTCCAACAAGAACTTATTTTCTGTATTATGTGTACTATGTTGCAACATTTGAAATCTCTTCGTGCGAATTCTGGAAGCCTCGGGAACTGATTTTTCTATTCAAACAAATTGATTGTCTATGAAGTTCTGCCTGTATCTTTGATCTCCAACGCAGTTTTATAACAATTTATATGATACAAATCTGCAACTGGCAATGTATATTTTAATTTTTAAGGAATGTGCCAACAAAATGTAGCTTATGCATTTTTAGCTTCATGACTTTGCTGGTTTTGTTGACAAAGCTACACTTGCTAACCAAAATTTTCAATTATGTTCAATAACATCTCAACATATACAAAGTAAGGCTTGTTCATGGAAATAAATTTTGCATGTACTGTATGTGCAGGACATCAATGGAGCGCATTAGGAATCTGCGATTGATAACAGCGGTTAAAACTCCTTATTTACCTAACGGCCAATTTGATCTTGATTCATATGATAAGTTGGTGGATATGCAGATTGCAAAAGGCATTGAAGGTATTCTTGTTGCAGGTTCAACTGGTGAAGGCCAACTAATGACCTGGAGTGAACAAATAATGCTTATTGCACACACAGTTAACTGTTTTGGGGACAGAGTTAAGGTTGTTGGTAATGCTGGAAGCAACTGCACATCAGAGGCAATTAAAGCCACTGAGAGAGGTTTTGCTGTTGGAATGAATGCTGCACTTCATATAAGCCCTTACTATGGCAAAACCTCTTTGGATGGTTTGGTGGCTCACTATAACAGTGTACTTTCCATAGGCCCCATCATTGTATATAACATACCTACAAGGACTCATCAAGATATTCCTCCCAGTGTAGTTCAAACCTTGGCTCAAAGTCCTAATTTGGTTGGTGTCAAGGAGTGTGTGGGAACTGAGAGGATCAAACAATATACAGATGAAGGGATTGTTGTATGGACAGGGATTGATAAATTGAGCCATGATGCTAGATGGGATTTTGGAGCTGTTGGAGTTCAATCTGTTGCTAGCAACCTAGTTCCTGGTTTGATGAGAAAACTCATGTTTGAAAACAAGAATGTTACACTGAATTCAAAGCTGATTCCTCTGTTTGATTGGCTTTCTCATGAGCCTGTTCCTATTGCTTTGAACACTGCTCTTGCTCAACTTGGGGTCATCAAACCAGTTTTCAGACTACCTCATGTTCCCTTGCCTGTGAATAAAAGGATAGAGTTTGTCAATTTGGTGAAGCAAATGGGTCGAGAGCATTTTGTTGGAGAAAAAGATGCTCAAGTTCTTGAGAATCATGACTTTATCGTAGTTGGTAGATATTGAAGTAGATTGCCATGTTCTAGTGTTGGTATAAGAACACTTTTGGCCTTGTTATTCATTTGAAAGTTTGGTGATGTTCAAAACCCATATACCATGTAGCATACAGTCAATTCCAACTTTAAAGTTCAAACTTTAGAAAAGGCTTAGTGCCACTTTTGGTTTTAATTTGTGTGAGCTTTGTTCGAAATTATCCTAATTTTCTAAAATGTTCAATGTAGTCCTAAACATCATAATTTAGATTCAAATCAGTCCTTTTTTGCAAATGACATTTAAATCGTTAAAGGTCAAATGTCCAGTTGTGCAATTAGTGAATGACATGTCATTTAACTATTGACGTGGACACTTTAACCGCGCCACCACCACCGTTGTTCACCTTCTTCGTACAACAACCACCCAGAAACACCACCATGACCATCTTCCCCTTCTTCCACCGTGAATTGCCATCAACATCTTGTCGCGACAACCATGACCGCCGCAATGAGACAGCGAGCCATGCGCGAGCTCATCTTCTCCGTCAAGTCTTCAACCTGCAAAGGGAAATACAGAGAACGAAAAAGCCAATTGGAGCATAATCGCCGCCACAAAAGCGCCATTCTCCATCAATCTTTCTTCTCCAGCCATTGCGAAGCTGCTCTTCGAACCTGCAATTAGAAAGAAACCAAAGAAACGAAATCACAAACAAGCAACCACGAGCCAGATTCGTATCGCGATGCTCCTGCATTTCGATATCTTCGCAACCACCCTTGCGCTAGCGCAAAATCACAACATGCGAAGCCATGGAGAACGCGAGCATTCAAGCCTGCAAATCCAGAAAAACCTAAACCCATTCGAACCCTAGCGCCGATATCGTAGGACCGTCGAGACACCATTTTCACCTCGAGACAACATTGTTGGACCATCGAAAGCTTCATCTTCTAGTAGTAGCATTACGAAACCCATTCAGTTTTTCTCTCCCAGCGCAGGCGTAAGGAAGCTTTTCCCCTTTTATTCAGAATTCCTAATTTTTTGGGTGGGGAAGGGGCTACCACGAGGTAGTCCCTCATTAGTCATGTGTCAATCAAGGTAAATGACATGTTATTCATTGATTTCAAAGGACATTTGGCTTTTAAAGATTTAAATGACCTTTACAAACAAAACTGAATTAAACAAAAATTACAATGTTTAGGACTACATTCAACATTTTAAAAAATTAGAATCATTTAGAACAAAACTAAAAAAAAGAGACCAACAATTATATTAAGCCTTTAAAAAATAATCAATTTCTTATACTATGGGATTGTTATGTGATTCTAAAATACCAGTATATAATTCAGAACATACGAAAGTAAAATTTAATTTACTTATTGTATACTTTTATTACTAAAAGTAAGTTAATGACCATTAAGAATAACACAAAAACACTTTTGCTAACTTAATCTTTTGCAACTATCACTATTAATGAAAGATCGACACATAAAATTAAATTATAATTTTAATGTCATTTTATATAATGGAAAAGTGAAATAACCCACATTAGTTAGCTTATCTTCTATTGTTATGCAATGTTGTTTGTACGTTAAATATATTTAAATATTTTTACTAATCATTTCATCAATATGATATATTTACAAGTACAAATCTAGATTTTATTTCAAAATCCATTGTATATATGTTTTATAATACGGTTTCTTTATTTAATAAAATATTAATTTTCAAGTTTTTTTTGTTGTTGTTATACTTATAATAAATTATTGTTTTAAAAGGATAGTTACATTTAAAATTACAAAAATAATTTTAACATTTTTTTAATTTATGTAGGCTGACCGACATGCTTACAAATCTACAATTATGCAAGTCAAACCTACTACCTTACATCTTGACTCCCTTTTGGCATGTGAAATGTAGAACAAACCAAAATAGAACCAATTAATTTCCATTGTCACGTCTACCTACAAATATTAGTAAATTAAATGTTAAAAAAATTGAAAAAAATATATTAATAAACTTTTATTGATTATTGATTGTTAGATTATATAAGTAAAAATTATAACTAACTTTTTCAAAAAAAAGAAAAATATGTTCACAAGCATGTTTAAACATACATACTTTTCTATAGCTTTAATGAAAAAATAAATAATTATTAACTTTTCTATAAGGTAAACTTTGTTTATACAGAACTATATTTACAAAAAAAAAATTAAAATAAAATAAAAAACTTATAATTCCTCCAAATTATTAACTTGTATATGTTAATTGTAACTGAGAGAAAAGTTAATGTATATTATTATTATTTTTCTAAAATACTTCTAAAAAATTCATCCAATCAAACTCAAAAGATTCTGGCCAATTATACCTTAGGATCTCTCGTTTTTTTTAATCTCGTAGTGTACATTGCATATATTTTTAATTGTTACCTTCATTTTCAATTCTGGCCCAAATATTCCTTTTCTCTTTATTATGGGTGTTGCTCCCTCCACCTCTTCAAGTGGGTCCTGCACCTCCTCACTATTTTAATTTATTTAAGAAATATTTTACACCTCTCTACTATTTTCTTTTATTCCAAAAATATCTTACACCTCCCAAACTATCCTTAACAATATTTCTCTTTTTCTCTCTACACTCTACATTAATGGAATATTTATATGACTCATTAATAGAGCATTTACATGACTCAAATTTGAACTTCTGATATATTTTTATTAAATAAGTTTGATTCAATCTTATTTTCGCTGTTCAATATATTTTTTCCTTTTCAAATTACTTAATAAATAGTAAAAATTTTGTTCTAAATTTCTAGAAAATCTTTTATATATATGTGTGTTTTTTTTACATATAATATCTATAATTTTTATTATATTATGTTTTAACTCACCGACATGTTTGACTCAAATAACTTGAATAAAATATTTAATTTATTAGATAAATAATATAAAAATATTATTAAATACTTAAAATATAAAAAAAAAGTTAGTTGTTAAACATTTATAATTTATTTAGTTCTTTCGTCATTATAAAGTTACTATATAATAATAATAATAATATATCATTATTTACTATTAATATTAATATAAAAAAAGTTATTTGTTAAACATTTAGAATTTATTTAGTTCTTTCATCATTATAAAGTTACTATATAATAATAATAATAATATATCATTATTTACTATTAATATTATTATGTTTATCATTTTATATTTGTATCTAACTTTTAATTTTATAAAATAGAAATGGTAGAAGTACTAATATTGAAGTTTGCTCTGAATTTTATATTTTGTAATATATCACAAGTTCAAATTTGAACCATTTAAATGTTCCATTAATGTAGAGAGAGAAAGAAAAAGATTGTTAAAGATAGTGTAGAGGTGTATGATATTTTTGGAATAAAAAAAATAGTAGAGAGGTGTAAAATATTTTTGAAATAAATTAAAATAGTGGGAGGTACAAGACCCCCTTGGGGAGGTGGAAGGAGCACCACCCTTTTATTATTCACGCCCAATAATAAAGGGGTGGTGCTCCCTCCACCTCCCCAAGGAGGTCCTGCACCTTCCCATTATTTTAATTTATTTCAAAAATATTCTACACCTCCCCACTATCTTCTTTTATTCCAAAAATACCCTACATCTCCCTACTATCCTTAACCATCTTTTTTTTTCTCTCTCTACATTAATGGAGCATTTACATGACTCATTAGTGGAGCATTAACATGACTCAAATTTGAAATTGTGATATATTTTCTTAAATAAGTTTGATTCAATCTTATTTTCACTGTCGAATATTTTTTTTTTTTCAAATTACTTAATAAATGGTAAAATTTTGTTCTAAATTTCTAGAAAAATGTTTGTATATCTGTGTTTTTTTTTTACATATAATATCTATTAATTTTTAACATTATATTATGTTTTAACTCACCGACATGTTTGACTCAAATAACTTGAATAAAATATTTAATTTATTAGATAAATAATATAAAAATATTATTAAATACTTAAAATATAAAAAAAAAAGTTATTTGTTAATGATTTAGAATTTATTTAGTTCTTTCGTCATTATAAAGTTAGTATATAATAATAATATATCATTATTTACTATTAATATTATTATGTTTATTATTTTGTATTTGCATCTAACTTTTAATTTTATAAAATGGAAATGATAGAAGTACTAATATTGAAGTTTCGTCTGAATTTTATATTTTGTAATATATCACAAATTCAAATTTGAACCATATGAAGGCTCCATTAATGTAGAGAGAGAAAGGGAAAGATTTTTTAGGATAGTGGAAAAGTGTAAAGTATTTTTGGAATAAAAGAAAATAGTAAAGATGTATGGAATATTTTTGAAATAAATGAAAATAATAGGAAAGTGAAGAAACACTTGGAAAGGTGGAGAGAGCAACACCCAATAAATAAGTCTTACCTGTTCTTGAAAATTTAACACATCTACTGTTATATTCATATCATTACAAAAAGAAAAAGATAAACATTTTTTTTCGTTTCTTAAATGCACACTTTAATTGGGAATTTGGTGGACTTTATTTATTTAGTTTATGTTTATTTCCTATTTTAAATTAAGAAAATTGATTTAAATTAAATCTTTTTACTTTAAAGTATACATCTGACCTAAAAGCAGGTCCAAAATTATCAACCTAAAACGATATCATCTAAAAAAGTTCAATAACAGGATTCATTATAATAATAACAACTTAACTTCTGAAATATTGGAATGATATGTGAGTCTATTAGTTACTTACTATTTGAAGGAATATTAACAAAATCTGTTAATATACTTTTTAATATGTAGACTTAAAGGTATATAAATATATTATTCTACTACCCTTACTTAATACTTAATATTATTTTATACTTTTACGTTATCTATATTAATTTGAGTGTCACAAAAGAGTATTTGTAGGTAGATTTTGAGAAATGATACACACATAAATTTCTTTACATTGATTTGATATTTTCTTTTTACTTGTTATTTTTTTTCTTAAAAAAAAGTTAAATATGTTTTTAGTCCATCAACTATCAAGTGTTTTTAGGTTTAGTCTCTCTTCCAAACTTTGATTCATTTTTATCCTTTTCCTTAATGAAACTGTAATTTTTAGTTCTCGAAAAGCAACGACGTTAAATTTTTAGTGAGTTGGCTAACGATGTGTCACGTTTCATGCCATTTGTACACTTACAAATCGCGAATGTGAGGATTATTCATGATGAGATTAGGGTTATTGACGCTAAGGAAAATTAGGGGTTATTACACTTACATTAGGGTTCTTTACGAAATCTTCAATCCAATTAAATTAAGGGTTATTATGCTGAGATTAGGGTTATTTTCTTCCACTAAATTGTGGTAGTGGTGCTTGGTGTGGTTGTGGTGCTTAGTGTGGTTGCAGTGCTTCTTGTGGTTGTTGTGAAAGAAACGCGTAAGCAAGCACGATCAGTTTTTCCTTTTGGTTTTCGTTTAAGGTTGTTGTTATTTGATTTAAATTGTTCATGTTACAATGTAGGTTTAAAAATGGTTTTCGATGTGTCTTTGCATCACATGGGCAAGTTCGTTAAAAATAACGGACTACAATATGTTGGGGGAGAGGTACACATAATAAAAGTAGTCGATCCCGATCGGTGGTCGTACTTTGAAGCAGTGGAAATTGTTAAAAATTTCAAATATAATGTAGAGTTCAAGTTGTGGTGGAAGGGATCCAAACAAAGACTACTTTACAATCTCAAAATACTGAGTGATGATAGAGAAGCAATAAACTTGGCTAACTACGTAGAGGCAAATGACAAAGAGGTTGAAATATATGTCCAACATGTTCGTAGTGAGCTACAAGAAATTAAGTTTTTTATTCTTGGTGAAGAAGTAGAGGCAGGACACATATAAGACATGGAGGAAGATGTAAATGTGGTGAGGAAGAGGTGAGTATGGTTGAGGAAGAGGCTGATGTGGGTGATGAAGAGGTTAACATGGCTGACGAAGAGGCTTATGTAGGTGACAATGAGCTTAACACGAATGAAGAAGATGCTCATGTGGGTAACAATGAGGCTAACATGGCTAAGGAAGAGGTGAATGTGGATGAAGAAGAGGTCCACATGGCTGAGGAAGAGCCTTATGTTGCTGAGGAAGAGGAAGAAGAGAATATGGTTGAGGGGGAAGAAGAAGGTTCAACTGAAGATAAAGTGGATGACAGTGAAGAAGAAAGAATGGAAAATGATGATGATGATAAGTGGAGTAGAATGAAAAAGAAGAAGAAATCGGTGAGGAGAAGAAGCAATGTTGGTGAAGGTTCATTTATCATTTATGAAGAAGTTGAAAACCATAATATAAATGAAGAATACAATACTGATGAATTGTCTTCAAATGTAGATAGTGATGAAGGTGTCAATTTGAATAGGGGGAAGTTTCCAAAGTATAGAGCGGATGATATAAACTAGAGATTCAAATTTAAATTTAGGGATGGAGTTTTGTTCATTGAAAGATTTTAAAAATGCACTAATGGAGCATAGCATTTTAAACGGAAAAGAAATTTAGTTTGTGAAGAATGATTTGAAGAGAGTTAGGGTTGTGTGTAAAAATAAATGTGGTTTTTTAATTATGGCTAGCAAGGTAGGAGGCAACCATACATTTAGGGTCAAAACTCTTGTTGGGCGTCACAAATGTGGAAGGGTTTTTGGAAACAATAGTGCAAGTGTATAATGAATTGCACAAGTATTAGTAGACAAATTTATAAATGTGGGTACATGACAATGAACCAAATAATTGATGAAATTAAGAAGTCTGTAAGAATTAGTATGCCTTGTTTCTCAATACTAAGAGGGGAGGGGGGTTAATTGGCTGTTTATAAAAACTCTTTCTTTTGTTATCTTTTTGGAATCTTTAGAGAATATTTTAAATCAAAGCAAAACAATGAAAATAATGTTGTAAAGGAATTAAAGGGATAGAACGACAAACTAAAATTTTTATACTAGTTAGACATCAGTGCCTACATCCAGTTTCTTCTAATCAATCTTAGATTGAAAGCTCTTTCACTATAAAGATTTGAGTTTTTACACCAAGGTTTTACAGAGACCACTCTCAAAATGTAAACACCTCTCTAACTCAAAAATCAAATATAAAAAGAGAAAACCTACAGAAGACACAACACTCTTCACTGTAGCAACCCTTTCAAACTCCCCTCAAAGTCACAGGAACACCTAGTTCTACTTCTTGTTTCATACGTACAGTAAAACACAATCCAAGATTGCAAAAACTAGTTTCTGATCAATGTAGAAAACACCTTAGTCGTGCAACAAATGATCAGCCAATGACGTCCACATATTTCCCTCAAGAATCCTTCAAGTTCTTCCAATTCTTTGAGTCTTGATTCTTGGAGAATTAGGTGCACCTGCAATTCGTTTCTTCTCTAACAAATATTAGATATGAAAGATTAAAATGATCAAAAGTCTTTATTGCAAGGTGGCATGCGTCATTATATAGAATTACACATAATACACGCATTTTAATCGATTACTAAAATAATGTAATCGATTACATATCTATCAGTATTACATAGAATTACATTCAAACAGACTTAACTGATTAAGTGTTTAATGTAATCGATTTCACACGACAAGCAAGTTAAAACATGTGAAAATATGATCATTATTACAGTTAAGACTTAGCTTCAAAACAATTTTCAAAGTATACCAGACTTAACTGATTACATAAACAATGTAATCGATTAAGTACTACACTTATACAGATTTTGAAAACTTTTCTCTTCAAAAACTCATCGCAACACATTGCAGATGTTTGTCAGCATAGGCACGAGTTTTAATCAATTATACACTTAATGCAATCGGTTAAAATTTGTTGCTTGCCACAATTTAAGCATAAGCTATCTAATGAACTTAATTGATTACATAATCATTGTAATCGATTACTTCACCAAGATAGTGCATTATGCAAAGTGATATAATAGTATTGAATTATGGGAATGCATACAATAGATGTAGACACATGTAAGATCATAACAAGTATGTAAATCAACCAATTCAATCAACATATGTTGCAATCATGAAAACTTATGTATTTGCATTATCAAACAACAAGATATATCAAACATATGTATTATCAATATCATCAATGTATTACCATCACCAATGTGTTCAATATATTGTCATCATCAATGCATTGTCATCATAAAAAACAAAACCATACCATACAGGGAATTAGGTTCATATTGCTCCCCCTATCAACAAAGTCATACAGTGTTGGAATAACTCTTTGGAGAGCTGGAAAAGCAAAGCAAATTGCAATGGATTCTTTAGTGAGAGATGGAGAATGACAATATGCTCGTCTATATGACTATGTGGCTAAATTGTTAAGAGTTAAGGTTGTAACCTTCAAGATTAAGGTCAATCAACCCCAACCCACTTTGCCACCATGGTTTGGGTCATTTTCCCTATGTTTAGAGGGCTATAAAGAGGGCTTCTTAGGGCAACTGGGAGTGGAGGAGAATCTGCACCAACTAACAAAGGGGGAAGAAGAATATCCACAAGAACCATGGCTGCACAAGTTTTAGGGTCTCAAACTAGTAGCAATACAACTTTTAGACAAGTCATGTGATATATTTAATGTTTTTTGTAGTTGATGTGACCCACTTAAGGAACAAATTTTGAGTGGGTACAGTTATTTTGGACCTACTTTTTGTCATGTATTAGCAAATGTAATGTTCAGTAAAGTGTTAAGGGACCACTTGAATGATGTAGCTAAATTACTTATGTTCTTTAATGCTAAGGGACCACTTTTTAATGCTAAGTGTTGCACAGAGCTTTATTTATTTGTACAATCCTACCTTTATTTATTTGTACATTTTTTGCGCTTTGTTCATGATAGATATATCAACTTTTCGCTTTGCTCATGACAGATACATCAAAAAGGGTATTTTGATCAACAGAAGTTGATGGACTAAACTGGTTTCAGTTTCTTTTAGTTTCTAGAGTTGCTTTATTTATTTACAAAGTTGATGTCTTATGAGTTTTAATTCAATGGGAGTATGAGCTGAATAGTACCAGCCTTGGCATAGTTTAAATTCCTTCATTTATAGGGATTGCAGTACCAAGGCTGAATTCACGGTTATTGGGAGGTTTTGGTGGTCAAAATTCCATCTGCCACTTAGGTATCACTCCTGACCATTTCAGCAAGTCTAAGACATCATTTTAAACTTGTTTCACTAAGTATAATGCCAAAAATTACTTAAAATCAAAAAGTCAACTTCCAAACCTCAAAACAACCATGTTATGCAGAAATAGGCTGAAACAATTTTCTAGTTTTGTGTAGTTTCAAGTAGTTCCAATTATCATTGGATTATTATGGCCATTTAGTCAAGCATTATTAATCATTATAGGATGTAAATTGCTAGTAGCTTTGTCAATTATGCTTAAATTTTGATTTGAGGTAAAAGTAACTAGGACTTGCAGACTTCAATAATGAACTAGCAGGATGAAACATAATTTTGAGTCAAACTTAAGTACCAAAATTTTATTCAATTAAACAATTAACAAAACTATTATTACATAAAATTACAATACTAATTACAAGTTATCTTCAACAAAAACAAAATACAAAACATAACTGTTAATGCCCATACAAAACAAACAACAACAATATAATTTTTCCAACTTTTTTGTATTCCTTTAATTTCCTCTTCAACTTCTCGTTCTTCTTCTTTAGATCTAGTACAATCTTCTCCTTTTCCAAACAAACTTCAACTTCTTTAGTTTTTCTTTGTAAGGTTGCTTCAATTTCAGATTCTCCTTCATTAACTCATTCAAAGTAGTTACAATGTGAACTCTACAATAAAAATTAGAAACCACTAATAAAAACTTCATCACCAAAAGCAAAGCATTTTCTCACTTATTGCCCAATTTCTACATCTCAAAAATTGTCTTCCTTTGTTCTTCAAAGTAGTTGCCTTCAACAACAACAATATTTCCCCACAACCACAAAATTTTGATGCTAACTGAGAAGAGGATTCATATGTTTGCAACATTCCTGAACCAATGCTCCTTCGTGGACAACCAAATCTACTGTCAAATTATATTTCACTACAACAATGATTTCGAAAGTAAATTACCTAAATGAACTTACTTCCCTCTATTCCCATGAAAACCCCCTAATCCATCATTCTATTTCTATGAAAAACAAAAATCAACTTACTTCCTGAAGAAGAACAACTCTAACCTTTTGCTCTTGAGGTTTCTTTCAAGGTTAAACGATGATTTCGTCTTTGGCCAACTCCATAGGTAGCAAACCTCTAATCTCAATTATTACATTCGGTTCAAGTAAAGAAAATCCCAAAATAACCCGAATATAAGTTTTTCCATTGAGAAATAGGAAACTTTGAATTTCAGATTTTTAATTTCTAACGTGGCATAAAACGTGGCACACCGTTAGTCAACGAACTGAAAATTTAACGTTGTTGCTTTTCGAGGACTAAAAATTACAGTTTCATTAAGGAAAATGATGAAAATAAAGCAAAGATTAGAAGAAGGATTAATACTTTATAATTAAAAGACTAAAAACATATTTAAAAAAATTAAAAATTGATCTCTAACACTACAAAAATAATATATTTTAGGGAGGGTTATTTTCCGGCGGTTTTATAAACCGCCGTAACCTTTTCCCTTTTTATTAAAAAAAAATTTCTTTTGTCTTTAGTTTTCCCTAAATCCTAAATTGCTCTTTACTCTCCCTGCCTTCATTTTCCCCAAGCCCCTTCCCCGCACAATCTTATTGGCTTATTGGCTTCGTTTTAATAGCATTTCTTTTCCTATGCTCTCTCAAACCTTCTTTGTGGAAGACGTGGAGAAGATCGAGTGGATCGAATCAAACATAGTTTGGACTCCTTGAAGCTTTCTCCACAAGTAAACGCAGCCGAATGTAAACAGTAAGACAATGACCGATTCGATGAAGGAAGTTAGCAAGTGAACTCGAAAGAGGAGGAATGTAACGTGCACAGGAAATACTGGGGAGAGAGATAAGGATGAAAAAGTTGTTAGGCAGACAAGACACGTGGCTAATGATCCGAAGAATGAGGTCACGAAGAAAAGCATTAGGCAACGAAAGGGGAATATTTTATTGAAGGACTTTGTGCAGTGAAAGAGATGTGTGTGGTATGAACCCCTCTGTACTCTGCTATTCTTCATTCCTTTTCTGACAATTGTTGATTGCCTTTATATCTTCATATCAGGTTCTGTATAGCCATGGATGACGTGAAGAACTTTTGTTTTATAAGTTGTTGCTGATTTAAGGAACTACTAATATTGCAATAGTGCTTGTTCATTCTGAATAGACATTCTATATTGCAGAGGATACTCTGATTGTTATATATAGAGATAATCGTTCAATAAAAGTACTGTTACAAGGAACGCACCTGCAAAACCCAAAGTTCGCGATAATACTCCAAGAGTGGAAAGGATTCGACGCAAAGTGAAAAATAGGAAGATTATTCGGTGAGAAATGCGAATTAAGTCGCGTGTTTGGTGGAAAAGGAAGATTCAAGAGTTGAATCGGTGAAACGGTGCCAAAATGAGATGTATCGGTGGATTCAGTGGAGAAGATTGTAGCTAGCACGAATCAAGTCGCAAAATGTGATTTGGTGATGTGACTCACGACGATGAGGGTTCTGTGAGAGTGATGAGGTGAGGAGATTCGCGAGCTCGAGAAGAAGCTAAGGTTAGGTTGTTGGACTCGTGAAAACTCAAATCGTTGCCGCTGCGTGACCGAGCCATCGTTCCATAACCATCATTACGTCTTCTCACCTCTTACAAACGGTTAGGTTTGTGCTAATGTTTGCAATTCATTATTTTGGGTACTGTTTGAGGTTTAAGCAGTTTGAAAGTTTTGATCTTTAAGCTACTAGTTTCTAAAGATATTTTATCCTTCCTTCGAGAACATTTTGATTCCTGATTTGATTTTAATTCAGCGGAAAGGATGAAGGAAACAGTGATGTAAACAATCTTGTGACTAGTTTCTCAACGCTTGAAGGGAAGGTCTTGAACAATATACTTTTGCAAAGGTAAAATGAGAAATATATCCTTCATGATCTTCAAGAAAATAACTATGCTTAAAAAGGTATTAAGTGAGCCCTCCTAATTCCTTTATTTGTGGTGCTACTTGTTTCAATATATATTATTACTCTGACGGGGTTAGAAATATTTTTAAGTTCTCAATACCAACTTGTGGAGCATATGATAAGATATCTTCTGCAAATCAACTTCTATGGAAGTCAGTTTAACTTTTTGGAAAAACTGATTTACCTTTCTTCCTACAAATGCACGACTTGCACCTGTGTAATATATATAGGTGGATTTTTTTTTAAAATAATTTGTTGAGTTGATTGCTTTTCATTTTTTGGTTAATAACTTAATGTGCCTGATTTCAAAAGCCCAAAGATATGCAAGGGTTTATTCTAGGCCTGTGGGAATTTTGGCCTTTACAGGTTTTTTGATTTTGCAAGCTTTCTCAACAATGACCGGATAAAGCTAGAGGGTGTTCATATTGACTAATATACTTGTATATTTGACATCAGGATGTGGCGCCTAGTATTATATACTAATTTTATGACTGTTTCTGCTATATTCTTTGTAGCCTTCTAGGTATTCAAATTGCATATTCTACTCTTCTGTTGTAAATAAGCAAATAAACTGATGAAGGGAGTAAAGTAACTTGTGTAATTCTACTGTTGTTATTGATGTTTGATTCTGATAAATTTTGTATCAAATCTCACTTTACAGTATCGGAGAATCCAGCATGCTACACTGCAGACCGAACCCAAACAAGTTCGAAGCCAGAAAATATGCAACATCCTGTTGATTCCAGATTATCTAGTGTGTTTAATAATGGTGGGTCATCACTACATACTAATATGCATGCTGCAATTGATATGTCAGCTCATGGCAATAGGATTAATGGTCCTCCGAGCATGCTTTCTGCTCAAAACGCAAACATGGTTCTGATACAAGGAATCAACGGTGGGATGATTAAATCTGAGCCTGGATATTCTGGTTGTTCTCCTTACATGTTTGGTACTGATGGAAATGTCCTGGAGCCACGCCCAACTATTGGTAGCAGTTTAGTTACGTCATTCACTAATGTCGAGTCCAACTCACATTCTTTGAATGATGCAGTCCTAGATCCAGACACATCTTCATTTGGATTTCTGGGGCAGATTCCTAGAAATTTTAGCCTTTCAGATCTGACTGCCGATTTTTCTCAGAGTTTTGGTATGTCTTCTCTCAAGCTTGTGTGGGATCCTTGTGTATTGTTCACGCATTGCATTCTTTTGCTCGTGTCAGAGAAAGTACATCTTTGCTCATGGTGTTGAGTATAATGCCAGTCAAGCATTTCATATTTTTTTTCCAATGTTTCCAGCCTTTTTCTATGCTATTACATACTAGTGTATCAAGTAACAAAAAGATAGGATTGGATAAATAATTTGCATTAATAGTTAAGGTTCTTATTTGACAGATATATACTTGAGACCTATTCTAGATCACCCTTCCTTGCTACGGATAATGAAAACTTTCTTGACAGAGGAGAATGATAACGGTTGAAAAACCGTTATTTTCATATGGTATTTCAGACCAAATTATTCCTTTTACTGCTTAGAATGAGCTTAAAATCAAGCAAAACTCAATAAATGAGTCAGTAGAGAGTCAAAAGCTGTTTTTAGCGATATTATGCTTGTTTTGCATTGTTTTGTAGCAATTTTGATGGAAGTGAAGAATGGAAGTGAAGATGAAGGTCTTAGACTCAAGACAGAAGAAGAAAATCAAGAAAAAAAGAGTTTAGGAACCGCCCAGTGGCAGAAATACACCGCTGGGCGGCCAAATGCGAGGAGATGGCACTATGGTAGGGACGCCAGGCGGTTTTGCGATAAGAGGTAAACCGCCGGGGGGTGGACCCCTGACGCCGGGCAGTAGCGCGATAAGAGGCAAACCGCCGGGCGGCATAAGTGTGACGTCGGGCTGTTGCTTGTTGGGCTTGGGCCTGTTTTCTGTGACGCTCCTCAACTATAAATAGCTCTGTTGCGATTTCATTCTCATTCTTTTGACGGAGGAGGACGGCCAGACCTAATTCTCACTCTCTAGAGAAGATTTCTTGGATGCTTAGGCTCCTTTTCATCCTATCTAGGGTTTGTTGTTCCATTCTTCCATTATTTTCATCTTGGTTCACCATGACAATGGTGAACTAAACTCTTTTGTTGTTGGGGAAAACAATGTAATCTTTTGAAACTCTCTTGTATTGAAACTCTTGTTTATTTATATGATTTTCATCATATGCTTTGATTATCGATTGTTGGGTTCTCATCTGCGCTTAAGGCTTTTATCGTTTAACTCATTCGATAACTGTTGTTTGTCTCTACTGATACGGGAACATACAGTAATGTCATGAAATGGTGAGTAATTCCTTGGTTAAGCAATACCACCTAGGGATAGGGAGGTAGGACGATCAATTGTTTTTACTTCTGTTCGGTAATGCATTGCTAGTTGCTAGGGGAGACTAGGGATAACAAGCCGGTAACTAGTAATAGGATGAATAAGAGGAGTAGATAACAAAGCCGGTAACACTACAAGAAAACAGTCAATTACCGAAGGACTGTTTCCGACGGCCTCTAAAGCCTTCGGTAAATATGAGTTACCGAAGGATGTTCCGACGGTCATGTTATGTGCAGATTATCGAGGGCTTTCGGCCGTCTGTATTGGCACAGTGATGTTACCGAAGGTATATGGCCGTCGGTATATTGGTCAGACTTAATGAAATAACAATTTGGGATTTTAGTCTCCCATTCTGCAAAAACTTAGTTTTCGCAAAAGCTTTCCCCTTCTTCCTCAGTCACCCAACCACTGTCCTTCGTTCCACCCTTCCCATTTTTGTGAAAATTTTCTTCAATCGCTGTGTGTTTCTCGTTCGGTCCACCCTATATTTTGATTTCGTCGAGCAAAGAGCTCTATTTTCCATTCCTTCTTCCTCTCGTGTCTTTGGGGCTCCCTGCCGCAGTTGCAGCATTCCTTCTTTGAAGTGAGTAAATTATATTTGGTGTACATAACCACAAACAGAAAAAGCCTAATGCATAGTTTAAACTTTATGCTTATCAGTTATGGCCAGTTTTCTTGATGAGACTCTCATTATATATATAACACTTGCAAAAGACTATGTCCCCTCAACATCAGTTCTTATAGCTCACCCAACTCATTGTTCTTGTATGCTCTTTCCTCTGTGCTTTATATATTTTGCATGCTTATTCCATCGTTCATGCTACTGTGATCAATTGACCCAAGAGAGCTTTGAGGAGATATACGGTTCATGTAAGTGGGACAAAATGGAGGGTTCATTGCTTCTCTTGCAACACATTGATTCCGTGCCCACTGATGATTATTATTATCCATGCTCCTCGACTCCATCAGGTTCTGAGCCAACACCATTTGCTGGCACTAGGTACTGATTTGGCTACCCTATGACCTGACACACACACCTTATAAGTTTTTAAATCTAGACAAACATCAATGGTAAAGCTTTTTGTGCCTTAAATCCATAACAACTTAGTAGAGTAAAAGGATGAACCAACATGCATATATGTTGGTTATATACTATCTTGAATCACCCAAGTTACCAAACTAGAAGGAGAAACCAAAGTTATAGTTGTTTTATAGTTTATATATTAACTAAAAAACTTACAATTCCTCACTAAGCCTAAAGTAGACCATCTCTTACGTTAAGCTTTATTAACTTTGCTCAACTGGTAGTGGTTAAGGCCACTCCAGTGGTTAATTTGGCCTTCAACATGTTAAAAGATATGTCACTTACAGTCTCCAAGAATCTCCACATGAATTTGGACTTCAATTGTGAAAGTCAACTCTAAAGTCAAAGTTCAACATATGAAAGCTTGAAATTGTTTTTCAGATTATGCACTTGCTATCATTTGTGATTCCTCTTCCTTTAATCAACATTTAACCACTGGATTTCTTTGCTTTTGATAGTCCTCAAATAACTCCATTTAATTGTCCTTGGTTTACCTAAAACTAAAAATATGACAACCTAACTAAAGTACTAAGTAGAATAGGCTAAAAGTGATAAGATTGAATATTTTATTAAATTACTAATTGAAATTGTAAAATAACTATGTAGACAACTTTTAAAACATAAAAGAAAGATAAAAATGAAGTTACAATTTGAAAATAAGAAGAAAATCAAAATTGGAGTACTTGAAACCTTGAATTACACTAGAATTGGTGAGGTAGATAAGGATGAAGATGTCAATTCTGTTTTAGAGACCTAAAACTATCTAACCCAATTATAATGGACAAGAAATGACAAAGAATGGAGTGAAGTTTTGATTCCGAAGACAACTTCTAAAAATCACCACTCAAACCTCAAAATTTGCTATGAAGAGCTTTAAATTGATGCATTGCTTTCAGTTCAAATAGTCCTCTGCTGTATCAGATTTTGTTGCTCACTTGGTTGCTTTCGCCCTTCAATCCCTATTCAAAGAAGTTCCCAGCTTCTAGAAAAACTTGTATTTAGCCCTTGTGATGCAATCAAATATAGGCTTGATGATTTTCTCGTCAAATGAGTAGCACTTAAGTTTAGATAGATCCATTTGCATCTCCTTGAAGATCACTATTTCATTTCTAGACCTGCACTATTTACCACAGAAAAACTAATGATCCAGTTGCGCAAATCAATTTTTTCAATTGGTCTAGAATTGATGATTGAATCAACTTGAATTTAAGGACCAAAATGGTCAAAACAGAAATGGATGAAAAACTGGGTTATTATCCAGAAGGCAACACCAAACTGCACTTAAATTTAGAAAGCTGAATTGGTTTGAACAAGGTCTGCAACTTGAATGCACCAATTAGACTTCACAAAACCATTGAAATCATCCAAAACAGTCACCAAACATATTACAAATCTGCACCGGTTTCAACACCAAAATTTGACTTCAATTGGACAATTTAAGAGGCCAAAAAGCTTAAAAGCAATAAAATAGGTTTAGAACAGAAGTAGGCACTCATATGGATCCTAAGAAAGGTGCTAGGATAGATTAAGAAAGCAAAGAAATCAAAATGACAGATTAAACCAATTCCAGACCCAAACTGTTTGATATTTTGCAAAGGTGTTTGATAAAATGCCCCAATGAATTTCAGATTTTGAGTTCTTGAATTTTTGGGCTTGTAATCTGGATTGCAAGGTTCTATAGGCTTTTTACCACTGTATTATACTTCTTTTTATCATTTAATATAATTTTTAAACATTGAACCAGCCTTTACCAATCCAAAATTGAATTACGAAAGTTAAAGACCAAACAGTGGCTGAAACTGGAATTCTGCACCAGAAAAATGGACTAATTTTGGTGGTTTGATACCCAAAACTGTATGGAAGTGTCTCAAACTCAAAAATAACAGTTCAAGCAACTTTAATTCATGATTTTGAGTGTGTTTAAAATTTAAAATGACTTAAAATCTGTTGACAACTCAAAATCATCATTCCACTTCCATGTTCACCCAAAAATTGATGGTTTCAAATGCAAATCTGCATATAGGCCAAGTTTTGACCACATGAACAGTGCCAACAATTTTAAACCATCAATTTAAGCTTGCTCAAGCTATACAACAACAAAGAAATAGCAGATTTCGAAATTAACCTCTGCTGTACCAAATTATGCAGCAAAATGCACCAATAAAGAGCCTAAAACTAGTTTTCCAAGGATTCAAAAGTTGGACAGCAAAGAAAAATGAGTTAATGATGTGTAATTACACAGAACTAAGCTAGAATTTAAGTGCTAAGTATGAATAAACTCAAACTGGACCAAATCAAAGATGCTAGCACGGTGAAAGCTAGAATTTAAAACTTAAACAGTGAATTGCTAAGGATTTTGAGCAACCAAGATATGCATATTGCATTTCATTGCTTCTTCTACTTTGCTACACCTTAAGACACATTCAACAACATTAAAAAATGTTGTACCAAGCTTCAGAATCAAAGGAAATGCACTGAAACACAGATTCACAAAATTAAACCAGATTTGACATTCTTGAGCAGATTTGAAACCAGAATTAGTTTCTAGTGCTTTTGCTTCTATCACCAAGGCTAGAACATGTTCTCACTGCCTTATTTGGTTTATTTAAAGCTTTTCCAGCACTCCAAGCTCAATTAATCCGAAAGAAATTCAGCAAAACAGAAAACCACCGAATTACAGTTAGTGCATGTTCATGCATATTTGGCTATAGCAAGTATGTTTTTTTGAATGTTGTTGTGTTTGTGCATATACAATGTTTGAGCAAGTTTATTTTGCCATTTTAAAGTTGTGTACACTGTTGAAATGGTTATTTTTATGCCTATATGCAGAATGACCTCTTAAGCCATCAAAATTGCCTTTAAAATGCAAGTCAACCATTGAATTCACATTGCAATTTGTTTTCTACTTATGCTTGTGTTTAAAAATCTTTAAAATGATGATACAAAGTTGTTTGATGCATCAATTGAGGTGCTGAATCACTTCCAATGAATATTGGATTTAAAACCACCAAATTAGAAACATTTTCCTGGTGTAGTGCTCAAATCAAGTGAGTTCGTGCACAAGTGATTCTAACACTCTAGTAATACATTCAACAACTTTAACTCATCAATTTAAACTTGTTTGAACTCTAATTGGGTTCAGAACCAAACTGTTTACCAGATTCACCCTTGTACTTCCTAATTTCACTAAAAAATGAGGTTTGAATATGCTATTTTGCACATACATGAATCTAGCTTCAATTTGAATGTTGTAACAAGTTTAAAACAACACTTAGGACTTCTTTAAACAGCCAAATAGCATAGAATCACATCAACACGAAAATTTGAAACCTAATAAGCTAAAATTCAAAGTTTGAGTTTTAAGTACCTAAAAAGGGACATTTTAAGGTAATAATTTGTCAATTCACCTAATGTAGACTTATTCTAAGGTATGTAAACATCCTAGCAAGTCTAACTTAGTCTAATAAAGGTGGGAAAGTGGTCAAAACCAAAGAATAAGGTCAAACTCGAAATTTGACTCCTAAGTACCTAAAAAGTGAACTTTTAAGGTCAAAATTAGAGTCATTTTGAGAATCTGTGTGCCTTTGTGGTTTTCGAACGTTTGTGCACGTGGAAAGTGGTCATTACAAACTTGTGAGCACTTAGGATGTCTAAGGCATTTCAATACTGAGGACTTCTCTTTGGATGCCCTTATTGAATGCCTATGACAATAGTGTTCAAATTGCCTTCCATGTTCGACTTGAATAGTAATAGGTTTATTACTTATGTCGCATGGAGTGTTGCTGTTTTGACAATGATTTTGTTTGTTTGGCTTGTCACAGAACATGGCCTATTTTCTCAACCATCGTGCATGGATGTACGACCGTTGTTATAGCGGAAGGAGAGGTTTGAAGGAATCTTTTGTCATCGGAGTTGAAGAGTTTGTGAAGACTGCTCGACGATGTCAATATTATGCTATTGATGGAGGGATTCGATGCCCATGCATCAAGTGCGAATGTACAAGGATTTTGAAAGATGAAGACGTTAAAGTTCACCTATACCAAAAAGGGTTCATGCCTAATTACACGGTTTGGACATTTCATGGTGAAGAAATTCCTTCGACCTCCAATAGAGTTCAAAATCGGCTTGCAGCAGGTTCGAATACTGTTCTACATACAACTGAGATAGATCAATTTGCCTATATGCAAGAGATGGTCGACAATGCTCTTCGTCGACATGACGAACAAGAAGCAAACGATAGTCATGATGAAGAGTCTCCAAATGAAACCACTCAGAGGTTTTACAAATTACTGACAGAGGCAAATCTACCTGTATTTGAAGGTTCATCTGAGTCAAAAATGTCAGTGTCCATTAGACTCTTGGCTGGTAAATCTAATTGGAATGTTCCCAATCAAGCAGTGGATCACTATACAAAATTGATTTTAGATCTGACACCACCAAACAATTCTATTCCGAAGAATTGTTATCAAGCCAAAAGATGTGTTTCAATGTTGGGATTGGAAGCCAAGAAGATTGATTGTTGTGTTAATGGATGTATGCTATTCTATGACAATGATAGTGGCAAAAATGATGCTTTGTTGGTTGAATGCAAGTTTTGTGGCTCTCCTCGATATCATACGATGCATGCAGGACGGAGGCAAAAAAAACCAATTCCCTTAAAGTCCATGTTCTACTTCCCCATTATTCCAAGATTACAAAGAATGTTTACTTCAATGCAAACATCACAACACATGACATGGCATGATGGTAAGAAAACTGAAGGAGTTTTGCGCCATCCTTCTGATGGTGAAGCTTGGAAGCACTTCAATCGTAAACATCCGTCCTTTTCTAGTGAACCGCGTAACGTGAGACTTGGTCTATGCTCTGATGGGTTTACGCCGTACATTCAGGCGTCTGCATCACCTTATTCATGTTGGCCCGTGATAGTTACCCCATACAATCTGCCACCTGAGATGTGTATGACAAAGCCTTATATGTTTTTAACGTGTATAATACCAGGTCCATCTAATCCCAAATCAGGGATTGATGTTTATTTGGAGCCTTTGATTGATGATCTGAAAAAGCTATGGAATGGTGTTTGGACTTATGATGTTTCAAGGAAGCAAAATTTCCTTATGAGGGCAGCTTTGATGTGGACTATTAATGACTTTCCAGCATATGGCATGTTATCTGGTTGGAGCACGCATGGTCGATTAGCTTGTCCACATTGCATGGAACATACAAAGTCATTCCAATTGACTAATGGTCGGAAAAGTAGTTGGTTTGATTGTCATCGACGGTTCTTGCCCATTGATCACCCCTTTAGAAGAAAAAAAAAGGCATTTCGCAAAGGGCAAGTTGAAACGGATATGCCCCCGCCAAAGTTGACTGGATCACACGTTTGGAGAAGAGTGAAAGACTATCCAAAAGTCACTGAATCTGGACAGAATAGGATAGAAGGGTTTGGACAATGGCATAATTGGACTAAAAGAAGCATATTTTGGGATCTTCCCTATTGGAAAGACAACTTGCTAAGACATAACCTGGATGTCATGCATATAGAAAAAAATTTCTTTGACAACATCTTGAACACAGTTATGAATGTTATTGGTAAGACAAAAGATAATGACAAAGCCAGAAAAGATTTACCTCTGTATTGTGCACGAAAAGACTTAGAGTTAAAGGCGCAAGGTAACGGTCGATTCTTCAAACCAAAGGCAAACTACACCATGTCAAAAGAGGAGGCAACAATAGTGTGTGGATGGGTCAAAGAACTTAGAATGCCAGATGGATATTCTTCTAACCTGTCCAGATGTGCCAATGTTCAAAACGGTACTATTCAAGGGTTGAAGAGTCATGATTGTCATGTATTCATGGAGACTTTCATCCCTCTTGCGTTTAGTTGTTTGCCACAACACGTGATACATCCACTGATAGAAATTAGTAACTTCTTTAAAAATTTGTGCTGCACCACACTAAACGAAAATTGCTTAAGAAAGATGGACGAAAATATCCCAATTATCCTTTGCAAATTAGAAAGAGTATTCCCTCCTGCATTCTTTGATTCAATGGAGCATCTTCCAATGCATCTTGCATATGAAGCTTGGCTTGGGGGACCTGTGCAATACAGGTGGATGTATCCCTTTGAAAGGTTTATGGGAGAATCCAAACGTTCAGTTAAAAATAAAGCTAGAGTAGAAGGCTCAATTTGTGCAGCTTACTTGCACAGAGAGACAACTTATTTTTGTTCACATTATTTCAAAAACTTCATGTTGTCCCCCACTAATGTCAGAAACGAAATGCAATGGCAAGCTGAACAACGTCAAGGTTCATTATCAGTTTTTCGACAATCAGGCCGTCATGCCGGGAAAGAATTCACTCATTGGTTAACTGATGCTGAATTCAACTCTGCTCATGTCCATATCTTAATCAATTGCAGTGAAGTTAAGTCGTACCTTGAGTATGTTATCATCCAACTCTTACCTTTGCAATGCTTACATTGTTATACACTAATTCATTTCATTTGTACCAGCTCATTTCTTGTGGCTGAGCAAGTCGCAGAAGGAAATGCTTCTGCTAGAATACACTCAGAGTTTCCCCAATGGTTTAGAAATCGGGTTCGTGCTTTTTCCTATGTTTTGAGCAAGGTTAATTTGACGCTTGCTTTAAAAATGAATTTCTTATCTTTGTAGGTTTTTAATCAGACATTAACTCCCACAGTTCAAGACTTAAGACATCTCTCCAATTGGCCAATGAGATGTGTGAAAGAATGGCACACTTACTTCATCAATGGTTACAAATTCCATACACATGAATGGTCTAAAGGAAAGAAAACAACAAATTGTGGTGTGTACGTAAAGGGTTTAACAGAGGGTTGTTATGATGATTTCTACGGCATCATTCAAAAAATATATGAGCTAGAGTACAACAGCACTACTTCTCCAAATAGAGTTGTACTTTTTTATTGTGAATGGTTTGATCCTTCTAGAGCTGGTACTAGAGTTGATCCTAGGTTTAACATTGTCGAACTCCACTTAAGAAACAAATATAGACCGTTTGATCCTTTCATTCTTCCAACTAATGTCAGACAGGCTTATTATGTGCCATATCCACCATTCCGCAATATTGACAAGCGGGGTTGGGCTGTAGCAGTACAAACCAAGCCTAGAGGTCGCATTGACTCAAATGAGGTTGAGGAAGATGTTGCCTACCAACTTGACCAAATGTCACAACCACAAGAAATTATTGAAGTTGAACCTATAACCGCATTAAGCGACCCTGATGGTGATGGAGATGAATTAGAAGCACCTGCACAAGGTGATGATGATGATGATGATGAAGAAGAAGAAGAAGAAGAAGAAGAAGATGATGATGATGATGATGATGATGAAGAAGAAGAAGAAGAAGATGATGATGAAGAAGAAAATGATGATGATGATGATGAAGAAGATGAAGATTATGATGACGATGATTGAATTTCGACTATCTTAAATATTGTAGCAAATTGAACTATCATTTCAATAGAGTTATGTAAATATTGTAGTGATCCTTCCTTATTCTTTTTTATGCAATAATTTTAAATTCACTTTAATTTGTAGTGATCATTCCTTATTCTTGCCTATTGTTTCACTTTATTTGTAAACATTTCAATGCAGTAATGACAGGAGAAGGTTCAGACCATCCTGATAAAGGAAAGGGGATAGCAAGGCCTAAAAAAAGGCAACGGAAGGCCCCAAAGTATATACTTAGGGTGCCTACTCCTACCCGTGCAACACACCCTCCTCCTCCCACCCATGTAGTACACCCTACTCCTCCCACCCCTACAGTACACCCTCCTCCTCCTACTCGTGCAGAAGAGCCTCCTCCTCCCCCTGTGATTATTACCCCCACTCCTCCCCCCGTGATTATTACCCCCACTCCTCCCCCTATGGTTAATACCCCCACTCCTCCCCCTGACCCTACTTCTATACCTTCATCATCTTCTAGACCACCTTCTGAGACTGCCACACCATTTAGTGATCCAGATTCAGCTGGTGATGGTGATGATGTTGACCCGTCCCTCCATGATCGACCATGGATTGAGCCATATGGAAAAGGGTAAGACTTTAAAAATTTCTTTTAACTTTGATTGATGTTTTAAATATTGTCTTATTTGAAATGACTTTTATTTCTTTATATGAAGGTTTATTCCATCCAGGGTTGCTTCCCAGGCCATCACACGAATCATCAAGCAACAGTATTTGACTCCATGGCCTACTTGGGGAGCCATACCTATAGACGACAGAAAGCCATTCTGGGAGCGTTTTAAGGTGAACAACACTTTAAACTAATTATCATTCATATATTACCATGTCTTAATCAATGTTTGTTTTGTCCATCATTACAGAACCAGGTGCAGTGGAAAGCTGAACATGAAAGTCAAATACATAGAAATTTTCACATGAAAGCATCTCATCGGCTCTCAGAGATGTTTAGGGATGCCCGAATTGCAGGGGAGCGCCCTTACTGGATGGGTGAAATTATTTGGAACTCTTTGCTTGCACATTGGAATTCAGTAGAGTTTCGCAAGAAGAGTGCTACAGCCCAGAGGAACAGAACGTCTAAAAAGGGTGGTGCCTTGCATACTGGTGGGTCGATCACAATTCACGAGCATGCCATTCGTATGGTAAACTTTCTTTACTTTTCTGTTTCTTTCATATATAACTTAATTATATATTTTCTATCTCATATACACTAATAAGACTAAATTATGTTTCAGGCAAAAGCTCTTGGACGGGCGGTCCATGTTGACGAGGTCTTTGCACAGACCCATGTTCGGAAGGGCACTAATGAATTCGTTGATGAAAGATCTCGCAAGACTCATGTAAGCAAATAACACTCCTAGTATTAGTAATCCACATTATTACGTTATTGTATCATTCCCTGACATTGCTTTTAATGTTTCAACAGGAAGAATTTTCTAAGAGACTCTCACAGGTTAGATCCGAACATGGGTCAGCTCCTACACCGGATGATGCGAGTAATGCAGATGACGACATCCGTAGGACACAGTGCTGGGTCGATGTCGTTGGTGGGAAGAAAAAGGGACGAGTCTACGGTGCAGGACAACTTGCTGCAAACTATACAGCATCGAAAGGAGGTACACTGAAGCACCAACCTTCTTCTTCTTCCACCCCTTCTGCTGACGAGGCCATCCAGCGCTTGACACAGCTACTAGAGCAACGTGACCAGGAAAACCGTGCATTGAGAGAAGAATACAGTGGCTTGAGAGAAGAATACAGTTACTTGAGAGACGAGTTTTCAAGCTTCAAGTCCCTGGTCATGAGATCGCTGCCTCAGAGTTCAGACACTCCTTCCACTGTCCCTCCGACCCAGCCACGACCCTCCCCGTCACCCGCCGTCCCTCATCAGCCCAGATCAGTCCAGCCCACACCAGTCCAGCCCACACCAGTCCAACCATCTACAGATGACCAGGACGATGAAGATGTTTCTGAAGACTTTGTTGAATTTTAGTATCATTTTGTTATTGATCACAGTGATGTTAGTACATATAGATGTTAGTACTAATATTATGATATTGGTACATTTATTTTTGCTTAGAATTAGATGATATTGCTATTATGATATTGTTAGAACATAATGGATGTCAGTACATTATGATGATAATGTTAATATTTTATGATTTTCCACCAATGAACGGAAGAATTTGGGATGGATAATATATATGCAGGTCTATATCTGTTGTGAACATGATATGCAGGTATGTGCGGTAGACAAGAAAAACAAATACAACACAATTTTCCCTGCACCAAACCGAAGGCTTTACCGAGGGCCGAAAGCCTTCGGTAATTTCCGAAGGGCATAGGCCTTCGGTAATTACCCAGGGCTTCTGACCCTCGGTAATTACCGAAGGTTTCTGGCCCTCGGTAAGTACCGAAGGTTTCCGGCCCTCGGTAATTACCGAGGGCCAAAAGCCGTCGGTAATTGTTAGCGACAAGGTATTTACCGACGGCCTTTTGGCCGTCGGCAGGCCCTCGGTAATGGGTATTTACCGAGGGCTTTTGACTCTTTCCGAGGGATTCTGACCTTCGGTAATGCCGAGGATTACTGTCAAATGCCGAGGGCTTTTGACTTTTTCTCAGAGTTTTGGTATGTCTTCTCTCAAGCTTGTGTGGGATCCTTGTGTATTGTTCACGCATTGCATTCTTTTGCTCGTGTCAGAGAAAGTACATCTTTGCTCATGGTGTTGAGTATAATGCCAGTCAAGCATTTCATATTTTTTTTCCAATGTTTCCAGCCTTTTTCTATGCTATTACATACTAGTGTATCAAGTAACAAACAGATAGGATTGGATAAATAATTTGCATTAATAGTTAAGGTTCTTATTTGACAGATATATACTTGAGACCTATTCTAGATCACCCTTCCTTGCTACGGATAATGAAAACTTTCTTGACAAAGGAGAATGATAACGGTTGAAAAACCGTTATTTTCATATGGTATTTCAGACCAAATTACTCCTTTTACTGCTTAGAATGAGCTTAAAATCAAGCAAAACTCAATAAATGAGTCAGTAGAGAGTCAAAAGCTGTTTTTAGCGATATTATGCTTGTTTTGCATTGTTTTGTAGCAATTTTGATGGAAGTGAAGAATGGAAGTGAAGATGAAGGTCTTAGACTCAAGACAGAAGAAGAAAATCAAGAAAAAAAGAGTTTAGGAACCGCCCAGTGGCAGAAATACACCGCTGGGCGGCCAAATGCGAGGAGATGGCACCATGGTAGGGACGCCAGGCGGTTTTGCGATAAGAGGTAAACCGCCGGGGGGTGGACCCCTGACGCCGGGCAGTAACGCGATAAGAGGCAAACCGCCGGGCGGCATAAGTGTGACGTCGGGCTGTTGCTTGTTGGGCTTGGGCCTGTTTTCTGTGACGCTCCTCAACTATAAATAGCTCTGTTGCGATTTCATTCTCATTCTTTTGACGGAGGAGGACGGCCAGACCTAATTCTCACTCTCTAGAGAAGATTTCTTGGATGCTTAGGCTCCTTTTCATCCTATCTAGGGTTTGTTGTTCCATTCTTCCATTATTTTCATCTTGGTTCACCATGACAATGGTGAACTAAACTCTTTTGTTGTTGGGGAAAACAATGTAATCTTTTGAAACTCTCTTGTATTGAAACTCTTGTTTATTTATATGATTTTCATCATATGCTTTGATTATCGATTGTTGGGTTCTCATCTGCGCTTAAGGCTTTTATCGTTTAACTCATTCGATAACTGTTGTTTGTCTCTACTGATACGGGAACGTACAGTAATGTCATGAAATGGTGAGTAATTCCTTGGTTAAGCAATACCACCTAGGGATAGAGAGGTAGGACGATCAATTGTTTTTACTTCTGTTCGGTAATGCATTGCTAGTTGCTAGGGGAGACTAGGGATAACAAGCCGGTAACTAGTAATAGGATGAATAAGAGGAGTAGATAACAAAGCCGGTAATTAGTAATAGGATGAATAAGAGGGGAAGCTAGTTTGCTTAACAATGAGATAACAAAGCAATTTAAACAAGAGGAGTAGATAAGAGAGGGCGAATAAGATGAAATTGTAAACCCCTAACAACTCCATTCATCCACAGTCTTTTTCGTCAACTGAATCAACGCATTGCATGTTTATTTTCTGTCTTTGCATTCCAAACAATTAATTTTTCTCTCTACAAGTCTTACGATTTTGATTCACACGAAAGATAAGGTCTTTCGAGTCTCTAGGGAAGAACGATATCGAGCTTTACCGTTTATATTACTTGAAACAATCTGGTACGCTTGCCAGTGTGTCAACAAAGAACAAGGTAAGAAACACTTTCACTCACCTGTATTCTATTGTTTTGTTCCGCAATGCTAATACTGTTGTTATCTTGGTTTTAAATAGACAATAATAGGCTAGACTCCATATCAGAAGGTTTGAGTTATGAAGACTTTGGAAGTGAATAGTTGATACCATTTGGTGTGTACTAGAAAATTAAAAATTATTCAATTCAGCTTCTAACTCCATCTTTAAAAAGGCATAGCATAATGTAATATGCCGTTTTTTTCTTGGAAGTACTTGAGAATTGAGAATTTGAGATAACTTTCTATGCACATGTAGAGGCAATCTTGCAATTGTTAAGGGTAAGTTAAGCAAGTCCTGTTGTTAGTGGAATGATACTACAACCAGTAGATGAAACAAATAACTAATATTATGAAAGTCCTGTGAAGGAATGGTAATAATTGGAGGAACATTAACTTGATTAGTCACTTCGCATCGTAAAAAATTGTATAGAAGAAATCATACTAAACAAAATGTATGTGAAGCCTAAAATAAGCTATCATTTACTTTCTCTGTTTGCGGAATCGAATGACTCCATTGCTATAAAATCAGTTTGATAGTGTTTATAGAGGCAACTCTAACAGTATCTAGAGATGTTACAATGTACATTTGAACCAAAAACTTAAAAAAGTGAAATGAAGTTAGAAGTAAAAGGAATAACGTAATGATTGCTTTATGCTTAAACCCCTTCGGGATTTATTAAGTAAATATACATTACATTGGAATTATAGAAGGTTGATTCAGCAATATGTAGTTATAATATACTGTATATTGTAGCTGTTGTGAAGTTAGCTTAATATGAATTGCTAGTTATCCCCTGCAGGAACCGGTGCCTATTATGCAGGACGAGATCTAGACCTTCTTAATCTCCTTAGTGGCTTCTTAATTCGGAGATAAAAACTTGTGGACATGACTTGAACAAATGGAGAGCGTCTACTCACATGAGGTCTGACTTCCAAATTCTTGATAGTGACTCTGGAAGAGGTTGGGACGTTTATCTGCTGCTGCTGCTGCTTTGAGGCATCCTTATTTCCTTCTGGGTGGGGATCAGGCTGCCGCAGTCCTTTCAAAACTAAGCTTTTAAAGCACAAAATGAGCTGCTTAGAAATGATATGTAGGTATACTTGCTCCATTCTATGATTGTTTCATTTTTTTTTTAAGTTGGATTCGGACTAAACTATGTTGACAGAAATGATGGCTTGAAGCGATATGCCAAACTCTCAGCACAATGGTTTAAGAATTTTCTTATAAAGCGACAACCAAGTCCAAGTCTCAGAAGGATAATAGCAAAGACAAAGCACCAATGGTTCTCCACCTTCACCACAACCATCATCTTCATCACCACCACCTAGTTCTGGGCAAGAGGGTCAATCTCCAACTTCATACACAAACCAAACACCAAGCCTTGTCAGTGAACCTCCACCTCCCAATGTTGTTGCTTCAACTTGTCTCTTTTGTTGGCTCTGTTTGAGCATTCATCGTTTCAGTGTTTATGCTTTTATCTTTTAAGAATTTATGAGTGGTTGAATAATGATTTTGTTTTTTTTATTCTTTTCCATACAATTCTTTTATATATATATATATATATATATATTTTTTTTTTTTTTCATTTTTCTTCTTTGTTTCCTATGTTTTGAGTTAAGAATTATTGAATTTGTTGGTTATATAAAAAATATCTCATTTTTGAACTCCTTTATAGATATGAATGTCAAATGATCATGACAATAATTTTATTTTATTTTTTGAAAAAATTTGACTTTCCGATGATTTTTTAAAATTGTCGGTAAATACCACTTTTTCCAGTAATTTATGTAACTGTCCGAAATGCATTTAGGGGGAGTTAAAACCCCGGACGTAAAAAAAACTGATAAAATTGGGTTTTTTTAGTGTGAATATAATTTTTGTCATTAAAATTGATATTATTTTAAAATTTTCTTATAATAAATGTTTAGTTTTTCAATTTAAAAACGTTCATAACACTTGGATAATTTTCTTATAAGTTTAATTAAATAATAAATAGTAAACTAAATCATTTTATAGGATAAGAAATTCACATATATTCCACTGTGTTGACATCACATACCTTTGACAATTAGTCGATTGTTATCAATGGATCTGGATTAAAGTCAAAATAGTTACTATATGTACTTACAATTTGAATAACTATATTTAACTAACTATTCCCTAAAACTTATTGCATATCTTCTGTTGAATAGTGTTTTTTTTTTCTTTATAGAAAAAAAAGGAATGGTAACGTGGGTTGTAGATTAATTTTTTTCTTTCGTCAGGAATAATAATGATTGGCTAATAAATCTGTCCGCGTAAACAAAATAATAAAATAAAATTATTCAAGCATTATAAACATAATATTGTTTTAATGCACTTCATAACTTTAGATTAATAATAAAACTAAAATAAATTAATTAAAAAAACAATAAAGATACATAAAATAAATATGTCAAAGTTACACTTTTAGTAAACAAAATGAAAAAATAATGTTGGTTTTACATTTTTTTTATACTTTTATATGTTTATTATTAATTGTGATGAACTATTTTTTAATATAACATAATTATAATATGTGTATATGTAGGTGTTAGTAGCAATGATTGATCAAATGTAATGTTATTATTTTCTTAATTAACTAACTATTAATTACATAACTTCATTTTGATATAACTTCAATTTTATGAATAAATAGGATCTATGAAAAAGAGATTTTGATGAAGATGTTAATAGAAACACATTTGATTGAAGATTCTTTTTGTGTTGACTATGTATTGAAAATGATTTTAAACAAATTTCAAAATATGAAATTGCATCCACTTTTTTTTAATATCAAATATTTAAAACTTTGGATGATGATGATGACGACGTGTTGAAAATACTATTATATTAATATTACAAAAGGTTTTGAATTTTGAGTATTATAATGATGAAACTATTGATTTATGTTTAAAAGTGAAGATATTATAAGTACAAAAAAAATGTATACACCACTGTAAATTATTAAAAGATTATATTATTTTCAAATATAGAAATCATTTCTAAATTTCATTGACTTTATTTCTCGAAGTTTCGATCTATTATTGAAAGAAGTGTTTTGATACTATAATTATTTATATTAATAACTTTAAAAAAGATTAATTGATATATTCATCATGCCGCGTATTAAGAGTAAGATATACAAAATATTTAATTAAAAAAATTTATCAGTCATTTTATTATCATTGATAAATATAAGAGTTGAGGTGTTTTATTAAATTAAACAATAAATATGATTTTGACCTAATCTTCCAGTTTTCTACAACGTCGAAATACATACTCAGTAATTTGAATGAGCACATGTGGTTGATGCTGAAAATTTTGACTTCCTTTTCTCCAACTTGCTGTTATACAGTAAAAAAGTGGAGAAAAATTAAGGGAAAAATATAATAGAGACGTGTATTAGCAAAATATTAAGTATTATTATATTATATAAAACATAAGTATTTGCAGTTTATATGCAATTGAACCGACGAAATAATAATATTAAACATGTGAGCAAGTATTTTTCTAAACTAAGTTTGAACAAAGTTTTATATTACATAAAAGAAGTGTGGGAAAAATATATATAACATTATTCCATTAATTTTTACCCAAGATATATAATGTAAAAGAAAATACATGATTATATGACCATAAGATTAGGAAAACTTAGAGGAATGCACATTGCTCATATATTATATTCCTTGTAAAGGTTTACAATTAAAGTCTTGCAACAAATTAATTGACTAAACTCATAGAAAGAAGGAACTGAGGTGAAAGAAAGACACATATATATAAGATTCCTCATAAAGAAGGATTAGTGAAATCTAAACTGTATTAATTAGCTATTATTAGGTTTTGATGTTACTTTGTTGGGAAACTTTCTCTTGAAGCTGAAATAAGAGAGTTTGATTCTCTTTGTGAAGAAGCAGTGCCTTCTTCCTCAACTTCTCATTCTCCTCAATGATGCTTTGGTTCTCCATGTACAACTTCAAGTTTCTCATCTTCATTTCTGTCTTCAAAATCATCTTTTTCCTTCTTCTTTCTTCTTGCACTTGTGCTCTCCTTCTGTATCAGTATATATCATCAAAAACAATATCACAATAAATAAATAAATATATATATATATATATATATCACAAAACTAAGTTTAATAATATGCATGTAACTTCCCTTATAGATTATACTAGCACTTGGTATATATTACCAAATTACTGAAATGCTTATCACTATCTTTTACTAGAATGTGCAAAACTTAAAAGTGATATGTCAATATTGATTTTTGTGTGAAATATTATTCAGAAAATTAAACTTGAAAACAAAAGTGAGGATGCATTATACTCTATGTTGACTTTATAAAATGTTAAATTTTTATTTTACATTATGTGATTTTTATTTTATTTTTCGAGATATTAAATATAGGATAAAACTTAGATGTAGACTTTCGGTGTTATTCTTCCATTAAAATTAAAATTTTATTTCAATAATTTTATTAAAGTTAAATGCAAACATTGATCATGAAAATTATGGAAATTGTTATTAGTTTGGAATAAAGAATTACACAAAAAATTACATTTAAATTTTCTTTCTCTTGTTTTTTTTTTCTCATGCATGTATAGGAGAGATCTTACTAAAATAATTATGAAGATTCACAAGAAAAATAAAACAAGAATGAGATAATACAAGTTGTCCTCATGTGAAAGTTTAAAGTGAGAGAAGAGAAACCATGCAGAGAGAAATCTTGAAGAGAGAAAGAAAAAAAAAAAGAGATAAAGACACATGACAGAAAGAAATGATTACCTTTTATGGAGGCTGAAGTGAAGTCTCTTGGAAGAGGATGGAGGGTGATGGGCAAAAACAAGGGGAAGATATGGTTGTTGTTCTGAAGAGAAAGAGCACATATCTTGTTATCTCTTAAAGAAGGTTGAGATAGGTGTGGTTTTGAAATAAGATTATGTGAAAGTGAAGCGCAACCATTGGGATTGAAGGGGTTTATATAGGCATAAAAGATGGGAAAGTAATTGATGTGAGAAAGATGAATTGAAAATGGAAAAAGAGAGATAGGTGTGGTTTTGTGTTTGTTTGTGGGGAAGAGAGAGAAGAGCAATGATGATAGAAGAAGTCATGATTACAAAGGGCAGGAATAGATGAGAAATTAGAGAAAAGAAAGTGGTAAGAAAATTTGTTCTTCTCTTTGTTCTTTAATTTCTTGGCTCCTTTGATTGCCTAGTTAGTCTATCAAGCTCAAACTTGGGTAGTGGGTAACGTAGAGATGAGATATGAGGAATGGACACAAAAACAAAGTATTACACTCCTCCACCCAACTTCCATTTATATATATATATATATATATATATATATATATATATATATATATATATATATATATATATATATATATATATATATTTATTAGGGTGGATTTAATAAAAGGGTGTCTATAGTATGTTGATGTGAACTTAAATAATGTCAATGTCATCAATATTGTGATGATGTTATTGTTTATCCAGACGTAAAAAACTTTGATATTGTGATCAAAAGTAACCTAACAATTTCTTTTAAAAACCCTGGTTAACCTAATAGAAATTTCACATTATAGCAAGTTCATTTTAAATATAATATATATATATATATATATATATATATATATATAATTCAAAGGATAATTAAGTATTTTTATTTCAATATTGATTTTAGATTTTACTTTAACCAATAACTTCTTAAATATAATTAAAATGTTTAAAAATCATATCACCTTTAATAAAACAAATCTTAGGATAATAAGTTGTATTTCTTATATATTGCTTTACATCTTAATTAATTTATATTTGATGTAACTCTTTCAATTTATATTTAGGTTCCTAATACTTCAAAGAATTAAATATGTTTTTTACTTATAAAATTTAAATTTATCTTGATTTTAAAATTTAAAAATAAATATATAGTTATTTTAATTTTGTTAAGTAGTGAACTTTAAACTTAACTTAATCTCACAAAACCGACTTAAAACTGATATTTATATTCATTTATCTTGATTTTAAAATTTAAAAATAAATATATAGTTATTTTAATTTTGTTAAGTAGTGAACTTTAAACTTAATTTAATCTCACAAAACCGACTTAAAACTGATATTTATATTCACTTATATATTATAAAATAACCTTTTATATATATATATATATATATATATATATATATATATATATATATATATATATATATATATATATATATATATATATATATATATATATATATATATATATATATATATATATATATATATATATATATATATATATATATATATATATATATTATAATCTAATTCATGTAAGACTCTCAACAAATCTAAAAACATTACATTTCTTTACATGTTAAATGATATTTGGTACGATATTATTTGAATTAAAAAGTGTTAAATGGTATAAATAGTTTAAACTCAATTTAAAACAAACTTTAGCACATCAAAAAGAGTTGTATTAAAATTCTATAATTATTCATTTTTAAAATTTGAAAATAAGACTGTATGAAAGTTTGAAATAAAAATAAGTTTTAATTTTATATTGAAATTTAAAAATTAAAAATATATTTAATCTATTTAAAAAAATAAATATTTAAATTACTCGTCAACTCCAATGTTATTGAACTAGTATTGAAAGACATAACACAAAAAATAATTAAAACAAGAATTTGAAGAAATCTGAGTGAGCTGGACTTTGGTGATAGCAGACTAAAGTGATAAAGTTAAGCATCAGTAGTTTTTTCCTGTGTCGAATCTTAGAAGTTTCCCTTTGAATTTAAAGATTTGTTAGGTGTTGATAGTTATTTAAAAAGTTGAAAGAGGAAATAGAGATAAAATCACGTGGGGTGTTATGAAATTGGTGTTATAATTATTGTAGAAGACAATTTTGACATGATATTCAACGTGCCAACCTGGATTTACTTCTGTTCATTTAGAATGAATGAATGGGCCATTGCATTGCATGGTTCATTATATAGCTATGGCTGCACCACTGTGCTCTCTGCATGCCTACTGTTTTTCACCCACTGCCAAACAGTACAACAACTCACACACACACACTCAACAATTCATTAATCATTCGTTTTTTTTTTTCACAAAATTCATATAAATATTCAAATTATTTGGTTCAAATTCTTTAAATTCAAATATATGTAAATATATAACATTTTATTTTAAAAATAAAAGTTCATTTTTTCCTAAATTTTCACACATAGTTATGTCATTATAAAAAGGATAAATAATATTTTTATCTTACGATTTAATTATATAAACTGAAAATTTTAAAAATTATAAAAAAATAATAATTAATTTTATATATAATTATTATTTAAATTATTTTCAATCTCAAGTAATATTTATAGTCCGTATATTTAATTTGGAACTTAAAACTACTTTGGTTTTTAAAATATTTTTAATTGAAGGGAAATAATGTATTTAAATTACTTTTTATATCTATTAAGGAGTAATATGACATTAAAAACATATATTGAATTTGTTGATCATTGATCATAAATCAGATACACAAACCAAATAATTTGGTTTATGGTCAAATTCAATTAAGTTAAAAGTCTGAAACAATTTAATTAGATTGATTTGATTCTCATATTGATCCCATATGCCAAATCTTAATAAAATATGCTAATTCAGTTTTTCCTATTGTCCAGTTTTTTCAGTTTTGAAATTAAAAATTAGTGTTTTAAATTATCTCGATAATATTAATTATATCTTTCAATTAAATATAAATGTGTTATTTTATATTTTTACTAAAAAATATTTAAATAACAACCAATTTTAAAGATAAAAAATAATTAATTAATATAGTGATTAATTTAAATATCCATTTATAAACTAAAAATTATTAGTATATAAAATAGTCTTAAAATATAAATAAAAAATTATAATTAGTTTCTGAATTAAATTATAAATTGTTTTTAATATTAATTACTAAGGTTTTAATTATAAAAGAAATTAATGTCTAAATTCATTTACTCAAAATACCAAAACAGTGTCCCCAATTTTTCATTCGTCTACTTTGCTGCTACTGAGGAAGATGAATGCAAATTTGAGAATGATGAAGAGGAGAAAAGTGAAAGAGAGAAGGTGAACGGTAGTAGAGATGATAATTAGAGAAAAGGAAGTAAATTTAGTTAATAATTAGCGTAAATTTAGTTAATAACAATTATGGCATTTAATTATACTGAACACATAAAACAACACTTAGAGAAATATTACCATAAAAACAAAAACTGTAACAATCAATATATAAATTTGTTTATTATTTGACTTAATTAATTATTTGATTTAATTAATTTCTAATAATTTTATCTCATTTAATCCTTAATTTCAATGGAAAAACAACTCACTCGAATGAAGAAAAACATTATAAATATTGATCAAAACAATTATATTTTCATCCAAATGGTAACCATGACCCGAAAATGATTCAGATAACATATTCTTTCATATTTAAATTATGTCATTTTTTGTAAATAATTTTATTTTTCAAATATTTTTCTCCTTTATTAAATAAAAACAAGATTAAAAAAATATTCTTTAAACAACTAAACTCAAACCTGAAAAAAAAATTATTTATACAAATATTTGAAATAATATTTTGTTCCATGTAAATATTTAAGTGAAAAAATCTCAAAATAATAATATATTAATTAAAGAAATTTTATTCTGAGACGTGAACTTTTGGCTATAGTGAATATTCTTACGAACAATCAAAATTATATTTTCCTTCAATCCACCTACATCATCCCTCTCACTAGATATTTCCGTGTTATGAAGCTAAAAGTTATCATTCGGTGCCCTAATACGTACTTAATATGATAAACCTTTAGTTTGAAAAGCAGATAGGTTTTTTAGGTTTCTCTTAGTTGTACTAATGAAATCCAAAACACCGTCATTAAGATTAATGATTGCATGATTTGAAAAGTAATCCAAAGTGTCTTATCTATATGTAGTAGTGACAAGATTAGCGCACATTAACTTTGCTTTTTAGCAACCTTATTAGAGATATTAATTAAATGTTGAAGTTTGAAACTATATATACTTCCAATTATAGATCCCATTTTACACTATATGTGTCATAGAGAAATAACCAATTAAATTTAATATGATCTAGTTCCCCACCCATTCATCTTCGAATTAAGAGTCAAAGTCACAAGTAAATAAGATTTTAAACCAATTAAGAATTATTGTAATATACTACCTAATTTGAAGATGATTGTACTTTTTAGGACCTAAAGTTTTACTTGTTAATTTTTTTTTCTCATAATGCTTTTTAGTTTTCAATAAATTCTGGTTAATAAAAGAGTATTTTTAAATCTAATAATTCAACATTACAAAATCAATTAATATATGATCCAATAATAGATCAATAACAAATGAAACAATAGAATTAACAAATAATAAATTTTGTTAAAATAAACTCTAACTCACAGCATAAATATAATATTAAAATGTGAATTTTAAATTTAATTCTATCTTTACAAAATCTAAATAAATAAATAAATAAATATATATATATATATATATATATATATATATATATATATATATATATATATATATATATATATATATATATTAATCTTATCTCTTTCCAATAAATAACATCCTTTTAACAAAAATAAATTCTAAACAAAGAAATAAAATAAATTTCTTAACTTTAATATTTATAAAAAAAATATTTTATGATTTTTTTTCTTGGTTACATATATACAATATACAAACTAAATAAAGATAAAATATAAATAAAAAAAATTAATTAATCTTATTTTATATTTTGAGAATATCAATTAAATATAAATGAAAAAATTAAAAATTAAACACTTAAAAAAAGAAAAAAAAAACTAATAGAAGAACTATAAATCACAAAAATTGTGCTCACTATTTAATAAATACTTTGATTTATTAGTTCTATAATTTCCAATAAATAGTAAAAGAAAGTGTATCAGTATGTTGTTAATGATCAACACCTAAAAATCAATTCAACTATGATGTTTTACAATAATTCTAAAATAGACTAATAACAATTACTGTTCAACTATAAGTATGGTTATTGTGGAACAATATAAAATTCTCCATAACCTATTTTCTTGTATTTATCTTAAAAATATGAGTGCAGAGAGAGAATACATGTAATGAAGATGAAAGGGATAGTAGTGAATGAGGTTAGGTCCCTTTTGTTGTCCCTTTTCTTGAAGTAATTGAGTACCAAAGCCATACTCATTTATTTAGAAAACGAATCTCCAATTTTCCTTCATCTTCTTCTCCATCATTATGGCCACCATTTTAGCCACTCGATCTGGTTTGTTTTTTCTTTTTATATCATGATGGTATATGTATAGTGGAAGCTATTTTACATGATGATAATATGTATGTATAATTGAGCTTGCAATAATATAAATAAATTTTAAGGGAATGAATTTTCTAATGTGTTTTCTTATCATAAAATAATGATATTTGGAGTACCCTGATTCATAAACAGCTTTTATTTACAAAGCTACAAGAAATGACATCATTCTTCAAATTTCTTCATCAAAACCTACCATATATATACCAGCGTACTAAATATCAGAAAAAAAATATATCAAAGTATTGATTTAATGGTAAAAATTGGAAATGAGAGTAAAAGAGACTATGAATTTAACTCTCTCACTAACATTTAGAAGATATAAGATTGATTAAAAGTTTTGAGAAAGAGTATAAGAGAGACTCTGAGTTGAACTTTTCTCATTAACAAAAACTAACATTTGTTGATAAAAAAAATTAAATACAACAGTTTATAAAGTTTAATCTAATAAGATATTAAAAACAACGAGCAAAGATACTAAAACATAATAAATATCTAAAAAAATTGAATGTGTGTTTTTGAAAATTGATCACAAAATATGATGGGGAAAAATGATGAATTGATTTGTTGTGTAGAGACATTAAAGTAATTTAGCTAAACAGGCAATATAGAAGTAATGTGGAGAATGTAGTTAGGAAAGGGAAGTGCCATGCTAGGCAAAAGATGCACTAAGCATGGTTATTAAACTTTACCATAGAAGTTTAAAATATCATTACAAATACATTGATTCAATAAAGTTTATGGTGTGATAAATAAAATGTATAATATATGGAGAAAATGAAGGCGTGATGATGATGTGGTTTTGAAGATGGAAAGGTTAGGGCATTCGATGAGGAGAAGGACCACTCACTATCCTTCACTCATTATTTGTTGTATTACTACAGCCAGAATACTACCACCAGATATCAACATGTTCATAGTCAACTATGATATCAAAATCCCCTCATATTTTCAACAACCTTTTATGAATACTCTATTCTTTTTTATAATATTCATCAATGTCTCTTTTTCTTAAAATCGAGAGCACATTTTTGTTTGCATTATTTTGTTGTATGAATTAATTGGACCAAAACTATATTTCCAATAAGCTCATATCATACATTATTATAAATTTTCACATCTCAATTATATTAACATTTCATCAATCATTTTTCATTACATGAAAATTGATTAAAATAAAAAAATTGAATATAAATTATAAGAGACCACAAAATATATAATAAAAAATATATTTATTATGAAAATATATAAATAAATATTATTAATTTTTTTTATAAATATAAATCAAATAAACTTATGAACACAATAATTTTTTTTACGAATAACACGAGAAACTTTAAATTATATATATATATATATATATATATATATATATATATATATATATATATATATATATATATATATATATATATGCCTAAAAAATATAAAAAACTAGTGTTATCTCTTTGGGGACCAAGACTAGTCATTCATGCCTTGTTTTTCCTTTTTTCTTTTATTTTTTTTTTAAAATTAAAGAGTTACTTCCTTTTAGTATATCGTTTGGTCTAAAAGCATATATTTTACTAGAACTGTCAGACACATGAACTCCTTACTTTCATACTATTTTAAAGTTTGGAGTAAGGCAGACAACTTTAAAATCGTTTGTTATTTGATAATAACTCTATAATCACGGTAAAGCATTGAGTACATGTTAAGCACTCTATTTATATATAAAAATTGATGAGAACATTGTATACCTAATTGAGATACATAAGAAGGAACATATGTATCACAAAAAAAAAATTGAATTTTTCGACAATTAAAAATTCGTCGACAATTGTAGTTATTCGATAAATTAAAGATGGGTACAAGTTTGACAATAGAAACGGAGTAAGTAAGATTTATTAAGAAATATATCTTTCAATAATTACCAAAGATATATTGGTTAATAATAACATGACTTAGATACAAGACCTTACCGATGTAACATCCCAAAATATATAACAATGTATATATATATAGAATATAACAGTCATAATTAAAGAAAGCAGTGAGAGTAAAAGATACTGTATAAGTGTAAATTACAGTCATCCAAAAACTGAGGGGGAAAATAAAACGAAAGCTAATGAAAGTACAAGAGTCTAAGGTTTTGCAAAACATGATAAGCTAAAAGAAATGAAACAACATGATCGCCTAAGCACTAGGTGCTGGATCTTCCTCGGTCTCCAATGCCTGCTCCAGAGGTACATCATCACCTACTGCTCACATCCAAAGGATTGGATGATCATCGCAAGGGAGGAAGCAAACACACACAACATACAAGTGCAAGGGTGAGCTAGTTTTCAAATCAACATACAATTCATAGCAAGGTAATCTAGCATGGCAGAAAGCATAAATTTGCATACAAGCATACAAGTTATCATGTTCATGAGCACATAGTTCATAACTTCACCAAAATCAATCATATTAACATGCAAAGACTCCTAGACACGTCCAGACATAGAATGAATGTAGAGCTGGGGCGGGTTGTGCACTTGTGATGGCCTCTACTGCTTTGCAAAGCCATTGCCGAGGGGTTCCACCCGACCATACACAAGGCTAATCCGTTACCGCGGTATAGGCCTACAGTGAAAGCGCCTACCCTAGGACCTCCCACTACTCCCACCACACGCGTCAATCCTCTCTAAGTGAGAATGAAAGACCGTTGGAGCGTTAGGGATAACCCCCCATATGGAAGCCTCTCGCCATTCAATCAATACACTAATAGATCTCACCGAGAGATCATAATTCCACAACCGAATCCGACCAATCCAATTACTTAATAATTCTCCAAGTCATATAAATCATACACACCTCCATTTGCCACAAACAATTAGGTAAACCAACCAACCAAAAGCTTTAAGCAATAAACCGAACATTAGAAGTAGTGGCCGAACCACTGGACAGAATTGGGTGCCAATACCAGACACCCATGCCAGACCGAACGGTCAAGAGAAGAGCTGGCTCTTCTTTGATCGAGACCCTGCAGACCGAAGGTCATACAGGTCGAGGACTTCTAAAGCTGTGAGGAATCTAGGGTAAAGAACCTAAGGCTGAGATGGTCAGGACCGAACGGTTATGGGGTGGGCAAATCCTCCCATGGCCGAACGCAAAGCTGACCGAACGGTCATGCGAAAGGACTACTAACTCTTACCCTGTGTTGACCGAACGGTCATGAGAAGGACCAGTCTTCTCTAACCGAACCCTACCGGACCGAACGGTTATACAAGCTGAGAACAAGACCGAACCGGAAACCCTGTATGAGACTAAGAGTGGCTAAAGCTGAGGATCCTAGGTGGCCAAGAAAAATGTCAGACCGAACGGTCAAGAGAAGGAAGAACCTTCTCTGACCAAGACTCCCAGAACGAACGGTCAAGAGAAGAGAGAACCTTCTCTGACCAAGACTCCTAGAACGAACGGTCAAGAGAAGGAAGAACCTTCTCTGACCAAGACTGCCAGAACAAACGGTCAAGAGAAGAGAGAACCTTCTCTGACCAAGACTCCCAGAACGAACGGTCAAGAGAAGAGAGAACCTTCTCTGACCAAGACTCCCAGAACGAACGGTCAAGAGAAGAGAGAACCTTCTCTGACCAAGACCTACAAAAACCGAACGGCCAAACTCTGCATAATTCTGCAGAATTATGCAGAATTCGACAAAACCTCTTAGGACCATTTCTAACCATTTTAACAAACTTCTAACACCTCTAATCTTTGTTTTAGACATAATTAAACATACCTAAGTGATTCTAAACATTCCTAACACATTTTTAAAGTGATTTAAGCTTCATTTCAACTCTAAAACTCTCATTTTCCCAACTTAGGGACCCAAAACCAAAACTTACCATTCTACACCTATTTTGGCTAATTTGGTGACTCAAACAAGTCACAATACACTAAGTGAAACTGTCCCAACAGTCCACAAACACCACAGACCCCAAATACTAAAAATCACTACCTCACTTCCCTTAAAATGGCTAAAAAGTGACTCTAAAGCACTTGATTTTCCTTCCAAACACTACCATAACAGATTTCAATCATCACCACAGTCCCAATCATGCATAATTCAACATACCAAGGGTTTCCAAACAGCCCAAAATCATAAATCATCAATTCTACACAACATACCCATTTCCATACATGAATTTCAAACCAATTCAACCAATTTCATGCTTCCAACAACATATAACTTCAAACTTATCATACATTCACAACATACTACGAAAATAACAAGAAAACTAGCTCCCCTTACCTCTAGTGTGCACGGCCCACTCAAGGAATGATCCTAGCCCAAGCACTTTGAACCCAAAGTATGAGAAACACCTAAAATCATCAATTGATGATAGAAAAAGAGATTTAGGACCAAATTGAAGTTAAAGTAAGAGAGAAAACGAGATGGGTTGCATGTAACAAGATTTACATGCTAGAACCCTAGAGCAAAGAGGGAAAAGAGGGCTTTCTTACTGGTTGGACGGAACGAAGGTTCAATCGGTGGAAAATGATCCTCTTGCAGTTCTAAAAGCTTGGGTAGCTTCAGTTTGAAATTCAAACGGTTAGAATTTGAGTAGTGGTGCTTGGAAGATAGGCAATGGAAGAAAAGTAGAAGAAGAAGATGGAGAAGATGGTGGCTGTTTTAGAAAATGGCTAAGTTTAGAGTATTTTTACTTTACCAAAATACTCTACCTATCACATGCCGCCACGTGTACTCCACTAACATATATATATTTTTAAAGGTATTACATTCTCCCCATCAACAAAAATTTTCGTCCTCGAAAATTAAGACTTACCAGAAAACAAGTGGGGATATGACTTCTTCATCTCTTCCTCTTTCTCCCAAGTAGAATCACCGGTTCTGTTGTCCCATATGACTTTGATCAGTCTAGTGGGTTTCCCGTCTAATCGCTTTGCTACCCTCACATCTACTTTGACCGGTTGCATCTCTATGGAGAGATCTTCCTTCACTTGCACATCATCAACTTCCAATACGTGAGAGGGATCAGGCACATACTTCCGAAGCTGAGATACATGAAAGACTGGATGAAGATTAGCTAGCTGAGGAGGCATAGCTATCTCATATGCTACTGATCCAATGCGTTTAGAAATCTGATAAGGTCCAAGGTATCTGGGAGAAAGCTTCTTAGCACGAATGGCCTTTCCTACTCCAGTAGTAGGCGTCACACGGAGGAATACATGATCACCTGCTTCGAATTCCAAAGGCCTGCGTCTCTTATCTGCATATGATTTCTGCCTACTCTGTGAGGCTCTCATCCTTTCTTGAATCACTCTCACCTTTTCAATTGTTTGTTGCACTATCTCTGGTCCAGTCAATACAGATTCTCCATCCTGAAACCAACATAAAGGTGTTCTGCAACGCCTCCCATAAAGAGCTTCGAATGGTGCCATTCCAATACTGGCTTGATAGCTGTTGTTGTACGTGAATTCCACCAATGGTAGCACTTCATCCCAGACTCCTAGATGGTCAAGAACACACGTTCTCAGCAAATCTTCCAATGTCTGTATGGTTCTCTCAGACTGTCCGTCTGTCTGAGGATGGTAAGCAGAACTCATCTGAAGTCTGCTGCCCATCTCACTTTGCAAGGTTTGCCAAAAGCGAGATGTGAAGCGTGTGTCTCTGTCAGATATAATACTGGAAGGTACACCATGTAATCTGACTATCTCCTTGATGTACAATTGGGCTAACTTCTGCATAGGCATCTTCAAATTAATTGCCAAGAAGTGGGCACTCTTGGTCAATCTATCAATTATTACCCAAATGGCATCATGTTTTCTGACAGTGTGTGGCAAATGGGTGACAAAATTCATGGCAATACTGTCCCATTTCCACTCAGGGATCTCAAGCTGCTACAACATACCTCCTGGCCTCTGGTGTTCTATCTTAGCCTTCTGACAGGTAAGGCAAGAAGACACAAACCTAGCCACATCACCTTTCAAGCCGGACCACCAAAATGACTTCTTAAGGTCCTGATACATCTTAGTCATGCCTGGATGCATGCTAAAACGACTCCGGTGACCTTCTTCTAGTATTAACCGTTTCAGCTCTTCATCATTCGGTACACAGGTTCTACCTTTGAACCTCAAAAGATCATCTGTACCTGTGTTAAAATCTTTTCCTTGCTCAGTGCCAATCAAAGCTCTTGATTTCTGAAGCTCGGGGTCTAAGAGTTGCCCCTCTCGGATTCGATCAAAGATTCCACTAGATATCACCAGTTTGCAACATCTTATACCATCAGGTTCAAATTCTACATCCAGCTTTAAGTCACTAAAGCTTTCCACCAACTCCAATTCTTTAACCATCAAAGCAGAAACATGTACTGACTTTCTGCTTAAGGTATCAGCAACTACATTTACCTTCCCTGGATGATAAAGAAGGTCAAAATCATAATCCTTCAAGAACTCCATCCACCTTCTCTGTCTCATATTTAGCTCTTTCTGATCAAACAAATACTTCAGGCTCTTGTGATCACTAAACACCTGAAATTGGGCTCCATACAAATAATGTCTCCATATCTTGAGAGCAAATACCACTGCAGCTAATTCCAGATCATGTGTAGGGTAGTTTCTCTCATGAATCTTGAGTTGTCTTGAGGCATAGGCAACAACTCTTCTTTCTTGCATCAAGACACATCCTAGTCCCTGATAGGAAGCATCACAGAAAACCTCAAAAGGTTTACCTGTGTCAGGAATGGCCAACACTGGAGCACTAGTCAATCTTTGCTTCAACTCCTGGAAGCTTGCCTCACAACGGTCTGTCCATGCAAATGGAGTGTCTTTTCTCGTTAGCTGCGTCAAAGGGGCTACAATCTTAGAAAAATCTTCAATGAAGCGACCATAGTAGCCTGCTAATCCAACAAAGCTCTTGACCTCAGTGACTGACTTTAGTCTTTCCCATTGCAACACGGCTTGAACCTTGGCCGGATCTACAGAAATCCCATCAGCTGATATAATATGACCAAGGAATTGCACTTCTTTCATCCAGAACTCACATTTAGAAAGCTTGGCGTATAGCTTCCTTTCTCTCAATATCCCCAACACCGTTCTAAGATGATCAGCATGTTCTTCTTCACTCTTAGAATAAATGAGAATGTCATCTATGAAGACGACAACAAATTTATCTAAGAAAGGCCGGAAAATTCTATTCATGTAATCCATGAATATGGCAGGGGCGTTAGTCACACCGAAGGGCATGACCACATACTCATAATGGCCATATCTGGATCTAAAGGCTGTCTTCTGAACATCATCAGCCTTAACCAATATCTGATGGTAGCCGGACCGTAGGTCAATCTTGGAAAACACAACTGCTCCATATAGTTGGTCCATCAAGTCATCAATCCTAGGTAAAGGGTACTTATTCTTGATAATCAATTTATTAAGTTGCCTGTAATCCACACACAACCTTGAACTGCCATCCTTTTTCTTCACAAGCAACACAGGCGCACCCCAAGGAGAAACGCTAGGTCGGATGAACTGTTTCTCCAACAACTCTTCAATATGCTTTTTCAACTCAGCCAATTCAGCTGGAGCCATGCGATATGGGGCTATAGAAATAGGTCCCGATCCTGATACAATGTCTATAGAAAACTCCACTTCTCTCGGAGGAGGTAAGCCAGGAATCTCTTCAGGAAACACTTCTAGAAACTCCTTGACTACCGAGAGGTTCATATCAGAAAGTCCTTGATTCACATCCATATGAGACAGTACTATGAAGCAAAATTCACCTTCTATTAAATCTTGTCTCAACACGCCGAGAGTCAATGGTGGGTAATCTTCTTCATTAGGAAATATTAACTTCTTCTCTCCACAATCGATGAGAATGCAATTGGCAGATAGCCAATCCATCTCCAGGATGACATCTAAACCCTGCAAAGGTAAACATATCAAGTTCACTTTGTACCGGCGTCCCTCAACCACTACTGGACATCTAACACAAACTGTAGATGTCTTCACTATCCCAGAAGCGGGAGTAGATACAGTCAAGTCATACTGTAGCTCTCTCACTGGCAACCCCAACTCCCTAGCACACGTCTCAGACACAAATGAGTGTGTCGCTCCAGAATCAAATAACACAACACAGCTTCTATCATTCATCAAGCATATACCAATGATCAAATCACCTGAGCTAGCGGCCTCTGTCCCAGTCAAAGCATAAACACGTCCGGTGGCCTGAGGTCTGATGCCACCTCTCTGCTGAGATCTCCCTGTAGGCTGTGGCTGGGAAGTGGCTCTCCTCCCCATAGGGCAATCACGCTCATAGTGGCCCTTCCTGTGGCATCTGTTGCACCTTCGGAAGTTAGTCCTCTAGGGACATGAAGACAAGTAGTGCGGACCACCACATCCATAGCATCTCACGCCACTCTGAGATGAAGACTGGCTCGGCTGAACAGAAGGTTGGGAAGATCCTCCAGAACTACGAGAAGAAGAAGAAGATCTGGAGTATGGTGTCTTCCTGGAGCTGGACCCACCTCTAGAAACAACTGGTCCTCCAACCCTCAATGGCTGGGCCTGACGGCTCGAATGTCCCTCTGCTTCTCTCTTGGTCTGCTCCATATCCCTAGCCATCTCCACAAGTGCTGGGAACTCCCTCAGACGGTGTCCTTTCACCAAGAGTTTGATATCACCATGCAACCCGTTTTCAAACTTACGGCACTGTCATTCTTCATCCACTGTCATAGTGTTGAATCTGAGAAGATGTTTGAAGCGGTCAGTGTATTCAGATACTGACATGCTTCCCTGTACTAACTCCAAAAACTCCACTTCTTTAGCATATCTGAGAGTGTCAGGGAAGTATTCTCTGTAGAATCTCTTCTTGAACAAATCCCATGTAATAGGGGTTCTAGTTCCCTCCAAGATCATCCGTGCACTACTCCACCAATGGCTTGCCTCTCCAGTCAAGAGGTACTCAGTATAGGACAATCTGTTCTCATCAGGACACCTCTTGGCGTTGTAGACTCTCTCCATGTCACGAAGCCATTGATCGGCCTCATCCGGTGAGCAATTGCCATCAAACTTGGCAGGGTGATGCTGCAATAAGTTCTCCAAACTCCACTCTTGAGTTGGAATAGCCGAAGAAGAAGAAGGACCTGTGGAAATCCTTCCACTGGTCATCACATCCAAAAATTGCCTTTGGGTTGCCTCAGCTGACACCCTAGCCTGTTCTGAAGCCACTCTAGCTGCTTCCAAGTTCTGTAGCGCCATAGTGTTTTGCTGTACTAGTGCAGCATTTTGTTGTTGCATGGAGTTCATGAGTGACTCCATCATCCGCATCATCTCAGTCTGATCGGTTTGTGGAGGTGGAGGAGGTGGAGGTTTAGGCGCCATATTCTGTTTAGATCAAAGAGTAAAACAATTAGTCTTACTCAAGAATTTAGAATGCTTCCGTACATTTAAGGCACACAAGCACAAGTAATGGATGCACATAACCTACAGGTTCTCTAAGGATAAAAACTGCTCTGATACCACAAATGTAACATCCCAAAATATATAGCAATGTATATATATATATAGAATGTAACAGTCATAATTAAAGAAAGCAGTGAGAGTAGAAGATACTGTATAAGTGTAAATTACAGTCATCCAAAAACTGAGGGGGAAAATAAAACGAAAGCTAATGAAAGTACAAGAGTCTAAGGTTTTGCAAAACATGATAAGCTAAAAGAAATGAAACAACATGATCGCCTAAGCACTAGGTGCTGGATCTTCCTCGGTCTCCAATGCTTGCTCCAGAGGTACATCATCACCTACTGCTCACATCCAAAGGATTGGATGATCATCGCAAGGGAGGAAGCAAACACGCACAACATACAAGTGCAAGGGTGAGCTAGTTTTCAAATCAACATACAATTCATAGCAAGGTAATCTAGCATGGCAGAAAGCATAAATTTGCATACAAGCATACAAGTTATCATGTTCATGAGCACATAGTTCATAACTTCACCAAAATCAATCATATTAACATGCAAAGACTCCTAGACACGTCCGGACATAGAATGAATGTAGAGCTGGGGCGGGTTGTGCACTTGTGATGGCCTCTACTACTTTGCAAAGCCATTGCCGAGGGGTTCCACCCGACCATACACAAGGCTAATCCGTTACCGCGGTATAGGCCTACAGTGAAAGCGCCTACCCTAGGACCTCCCACTACTCCCACCACACGCGTCAATCCTCTCTAAGTGAGAATGAAAGACCGTTGGAGTGTTAGGGATAACCCCCCATATGGAAGCCTCTCGCCATTCAATCAATACACTAATAGATCTCACCGAGAGATCATAATTCCACAACCGAATCCAACCAATCCAATTACTTAATAATTCTCCAAGTCATATAAATCATACACACCTCCATTTGCCACAAACAATTAGGTAAACCAACCAACCAAAAGCTTTAAGCAATAAACCGAACATTAGAAGTAGTGGCCGAACCACTGGACAGAATTGGGTGCCAATACCAGACACCCATGCCAGACCGAACGGTCAAGAGAAGAGCTGGCTCTTCTTTGATCGAGACCCTGCAGACCGAAGGTCATACAGGTCGAGGACTTCTAAAGCTGTGAGGAATCCAGGGTAAAGAACCTAAGGCTGAGATGGTCAGGACCGAACGGTTATGGGGTGGGCAAATCCTCCCATGGCCGAACGCAAAGCTGACCGAACGGTCATGCGAAAGGACTACTAACTCTTACCCTGTGTTGACCGAACGGTCATGAGAAGGACCAGTCTTCTCTAACCGAACCCTACCGGACCGAACGGTTATACAAGCTGAGAACAAGACCGAACCGGAAACCCTGTATGAGACTAAGAGTGGCTAAAGCTGAGGATCCTAGGTGGCCAAGAAAAATGTCAGACCGAACGGTCAAGAGAAGGAAGAACCTTCTCTGACCAAGACTCCCAGAACGAACGGTCAAGAGAAGAGAGAACCTTCTCTGACCAAGACTCCTAGAACGAACGGTCAAGAGAAGGAAGAACCTTCTCTGACCAAGACTGCCAGAACAAACGGTCAAGAGAAGAGAGAACCTTCTCTGACCAAGACTCCCAGAACGAACGGTCAAGAGAAGAGAGAACCTTCTCTGACCAAGACTCCCAGAACGAACGGTCAAGAGAAGAGAGAACCTTCTCTGACCAAGACCTACAAAAACCGAACGGCCAAACTCTGCATAATTATGCAGAATTCTGCTGAATTATGCAGAATTCGACAAAACCTCTTGGGACCATTTCTAACCATTTTAACCAACTTCTAACACCTCTAATCTTTGTTTTAGACATAATTAAACATACCTAAGTGATTCTAAACATTCCTAACACATTTTTAAAGTGATTTAAGCTTCATTTCAACTCTAAAACTCTCATTTTCCCAACTTAGGGACCCAAAACCAAAACTTACCATTCTACACCTATTTTGGCTAATTTGGTGACTCAAACAAGTCACAATACACTAAGTGAAACTGTCCCAACAGTCCACAAACACCACAGACCCCAAATACTAAAAATCACTACCTCACTTCCCTTAAAATGGCTAAAAAGTGACTCTAAAGCACTTGATTTTCCTTCCAAACACTACCATAACAGATTTCAATCATCACCACAGTCCCAATCATGCATAATTCAACATACCAAGGGTTTCCAAACAGCCCAAAATCATAAATCATAAATTCTACACAACATACCCATTTCCATACATGAATTTCAAACCAATTCAACCAATTTCATGCTTCCAACAACATATAACTTCAAACTTATCATACATTCACAACATACTACGAAAATAACAAGAAAACTAGCTCTCCTTACCTCTAGTGTGCACGGCCCACTCAAGGAATGATCCTAGCCCAAGCACTTTGAATCCAAAGTATGAGAAACACCTAAAATCATCAATTGATGATAGAAAAAGAGATTTAGGACCAAATTGAAGTTAAAGTAAGAGAGGAAACGAGATGGGTTGCATGTAACAAGATTTACATGCTAGAACCCTAGAGCAAAGAGGGAAAAGAGGGCTTTCTTACCGGTTGGACGGAACGAAGGTTCAATCGGTGAAAAATGCTCCTCTTGCAGTTCTAAAAGCTTGGGTAGCTTCAGTTTGAAATTCAAACGGTTAGAATTTGAGTAGTGGTGCTTGGAAGATAGGGCAATGGAAGAAAAGTAGAAGAAGAAGATGGAGAAGATGGTGGCTGTTTTAGAAAATGGCTAAGTTTAGAGTATTTTTACTTTACCAAAATACTCTACCTATCACATGCCGCCACGTGTACTCCACTAACATATATATATATATATATATATATATATATATATATATATATATATATATATATATATATATATATATATATATATATTTTTAAAGGTATTACAACCGACAAATATATTCATTTGTAAAATCTATTAATAAATTATATGTTAGTTTCGAATGTAGTGGGTTGTATTTTCTGTACTCAATTAGACCTCTCAATCTTGAAATATTATGTCTAAAACAAACATACAATAAAATGCAATTGTGTATATATAAGGCACTTCCAAACAATTCAAAAAAAAATTAATTACAATATAAAAAAATCTCACAATGTCTATAAGTAGGAAACCAAACAAATATTGAGTTTTTAAAATATGTCTCAATAAAAAATATGTAATTCTCAAAATAATTTTTTTTCTTCTTAAGGTGTTGTTAGGATTGTGACTCAACTAGTATGGATTATATTGAAGTGGATTATTGTTGGAACGGTGTTAGAGTACATTAAGGTTGTTGAAAAGAGTCTAGTAGCAACACCTCCCAACATAGTTAGAAACTAAACAAAAATAAACAAAATGATTATCCTAGTTTTTAATTTTCTTTATGCCTAATATCTAATATTCAGGTGCTATGTAATCTGTCCCTGAAATACGCTTGCCGCCGAGCTATAGAGGCTGTTATACAGGTTGGAAAGGTTGCACTTAGTTAAATTAGGATTATACATGCAAAATTGTGCATGTATTTTACAAAAATTGATTAGAAAAGAATCTTAATGTACTAAAAATAGTAAAATTGAACTAAATTTGGAAGTGGTGGTAAAAGACAAAGAAGTATATGTAGTGAAAGGTCACATGGGAGGAGGATCTAAGAGAGCAGAAGAGAACATGAAATAACATATATAACGGGAAAAACTGATTGAAAGCATAAATTAGAGATCTAAAACAAACCCAAATAGTAAAATAAGCAACTCACCTTTACATTCAAGGCTTTAGCGAATAACCTTCACTACCAATCAACAGGCCTACTCACTAAAAAAAAAAGCTTATTTAGAGTTTTTTTTTTTTTTCAATTTGCGGGGGTTTTTACCTTCCACTAAATAAATTCTGGGGTTTTTCAAACTTCCGCAGTTTGAGTCGCTACAAACTATGGAATTTTTTGCCCCCTGGTATCATATTCAATTTGCAGAGGTTTTTTCATGGAGGGTAAAAACCTCCTCTATATATTCAATTTGCGGGAGTTTTTCGGCGGAGGGTAAAAACCTCCTCTATTATTGACTATTATTTTGAGGGGATTTTTAACCTCCTTTATAATTTTGTCACTTTTTTGTTTAATGATTATTAAAATATATAATATCGTTTTTTGTTTGATGATTATTAAAATATATAATAACTATCTATTTCCATTAACTTTTTTTTTTTCAATTTCAAAATTAAATAAATTTAATTTTTTTCTAAAATTATTAAATACCAAACAAATATGATTCCTTTGATTAAAAAAAGATACCATACAACAAAAGCTCCTGAATGGAAAGAAATTTAGAAAAATAAATTGAGAAACAATTTTATAGTCACATCAAGATAGACTAAAAGTCAATGTAATCTCATTACAAAAGTAGTTACAAAGAAAGAAATGTTACTCAATTCATAATAAACTAGGTATAGTTTTATCCTAAAACAATATCATAAACTTCCTAAATGTTACTTCCATCATATGATTGTCTTGTACCCAAAGGAAACTCTGACTCATTTGCATCGGGAGCTTGCTGAAATAATATAAAAAAAAATTAATAAAATAAACTCAATTACATGTACTCACATTTTGTAAATAATATATAAAAAAATAATCAAATAGAATTCAGTTTTAAAAGTCATTATTCAAATTTTCCTTGGCTAGTGCAGTTACTACTTTACACCATATATAAAATGCAATGGACCAATACTTCTCACACTATGCATATAAATCTTATTGCAACAATCAATAAATAAGGTGTTTTAAGCGTTGTGTACTTTAATCATTTAACCATGAATTTTTATCACTATGCATATACTGCAGATATGGCCTAATAGCGTTGGTATATATATAAGGTGTTTTAAGTATAATGAATAGGCATAACACCCCTCTCCTCTATCTAATGCAAACACGCAGCACTCAGGCAGAAACAAGTGAATCAAAGAAGAAAATTGTTTTAGCATATTTGAAACTTCACGTGGTCTTTTTGTTAACAGCATGGGAAGAACTGTGGTCAATAGCCTGCAACTGACTGCGAAGATTTTGACTGTGGGATAACTACATTTCATCTGAATCATGTAACCAAACACACATCGATCCAAGCATACCATAAAACAAATAGGCACTGCATACTAATGAATACAAACATGATATATAACAAATAGGCAGTAAACTATAATTGTACAATTCAATAATTGTTAAACACTGTCAATTCAATAACAAATTGTGTGGAAAATTCTAAGTTTGCGGGGAGCTTTGTCTGCTGTTTTAGTTTGCTTTTACTGGTATGCTGTTACTTTTGCATTTCTTCTCTGTTTTAGTTAGCTAGGATTAGATACTAGGTCTATTCTTAGTTTTGATTTCATATCTGGTTATCTTTTAGTTAGATTCACTGTTTAGTAATTGTTTTCTTATTTTCGTAGATGTTCAAGCTTATTTTGCTGTTTTTGGGAATAGTAGTTTCTTTCTGATGTTATTTTAAATTATAATTAACTCTTCATTTGTTGTGTTTAGTTTTCTTTATATTTTAGATAGTCATAAGTAGTTTTAAATCTGTTTTCTGTCTTACCGAAGTAGTTTAAATAGTTTTTAAACTTTGTAATTGGTAGGTTTAGATTTTAGTAATTTCTATTAAATGGTTTTATTAAGATATTTTTTGTAGTAGTTTTTGATCTGGGTGATTACTTTTTGCTATAAGTAGGAGTTAGTTTAGTTTATTTTAGTTTTGAATTTTATTTTACAAATTAGTGTTACTAACCAAGCTTTTTCTCTGGCAATACTGACAGTTTCAGTTGTTCTAATTTTCTATGACTAACATTTTTTTTCTTCCTTAGTCAGTTATTTAACTTTACTAACTCTGTTTTGCTGAGTTATTTCAGTTCACTAACATCTCTCTGTTGTTTCTAACGTTCTTTTTACTAAGTGTTTCTAACATTTTATTTCAGTTGCTTTTGTAGGTTCTACTAAGTGTTTGTACCAGTTCACACAGAGTTTCACTTTCTTTTTGCTGCAGCTGTTGTAGTTTCTATCTTTTATCAATATGTTATTTATAATTGTACATTAATTTAAATTTAAGTGTTACTTGGCTGTATACTTTCTCGACTACTAGATATTTTAAATCATAAATATCCTTCATCTCTAAGTGTCTCTATTTTTAATTTTTATGATGTGGTTTTGATTTTGTCATCTGTTCATCACATTCTATTCCCCTGTAATAAAACAAAATTGGTATATTTAACATGTAGGTGAATGTCTCATCAGAAGCTTCATCAACATCCATGCCTCATCTGTTAAACTCATTTTCTAAACTCAATTGCATGTACTCATAGTAATTACAAACACGTCGTTGTCTATTGAACCTTGTCTCTATATCTTCAATGTATCTAGAACAAAGAGTAAGAGACTCTTCAGCTAAGTATCCCTCAGCTATAGAACCTTCTGGTTGTGCCTTGTTTCGTACAAAGGTCTTTAAATGACCTAATTCCCTATAATAATGATAAATAATTACATTAAATAAATTGGACACATATAATATCATACCTTGAACTAAAAGTAGTTAGCAATTACCTCTGTATAGGATACATATATCGATAATGAACTGGACCTCCAAGCTTTGCTTCCTCTACCAAATGAACAGTTAAATGAACCATAACTGTGAAAAATGATGGTGGGAATAACATTTCTAAGTGGCAAAGTGTAACCACAATACGATTTTGAAGCATTTCAAGGTCTTCAAGATTTAAGCTTTTACTACAAAGGGCCTTAAAAAATGAGCAAAACTCCACCAAGGTTGCAGTGACATGGTTTGGTAACAAATTACGTATTGCCAACGGAAGTAATTGCTCCATTATAATATGGCAATCGTGACTTTTTAGTCCTGATATTTTATGTTGAACATCATCAACACATCTAGAAATGTTACTTGAGTAACCATTAGGTACTAAAACATTTTTCAAAGTTTTGAGGAACAACCTTTTGGTATCACGAGTTAGTGAAAACAAAGCAAGGTGGTATCTTCCATTATCATCTGGACAAAGATCTTGTCTTATGCCCATTTCCTTCAAATCTTTCCTTGCATTAAGATTGTCTTTGGATTTAGGCTTTTCATTCAACAAAGTATAGATTAAATTGTCAAATACATTCTTTTCAATGTGCATGAAGTCTAAATTGTGACGTAACAAATTAGACTCCCCATATGGAAGTTCAAAAAAAATGCTTCTTTTATTCCACTGTTTAACTTCTTGTTTGCATCTTTTTCCTTTACCATCCAAATGAATTCCTCTCCCAAATGTAACATTAATATTTTCCACTTGCCTAAAAATGCCAGATCCTGATAATTTTAGTGGTGGATTTCGTTCTTCAGTGCTTCCATCAAAGCGAACACGATTCAATCTAAATCTATGGTTTCTACTTAAAAAGCGACGATGTCCCATAAAACACCACTTCCTACTATGAGGAAGACGACAAGGTTCTGCATCAAAGTTACAAGTAGGGCAAGCTAAACCTGTGTGTGTGTTCCAACCAGATAAAATACCAAGGCCAAGAAAGTCACTAATTGTCCACATAAGAGCTGCTCGCATTCTAAAAGTTTCATTCAATGAAGAATCAAAGGTCTCCACCCCATCATTCCATAGCTTACGTAACTCATCCACAAGGGGTTGTAGTACACATCAATACTATTTCCAGGCATCTGCTTACCTGGAATGATCATGGATAGGATCAATGAAGTGTGCTTCATACAAAGCCAAGGTGGAAGATTTTATGGAATTAAAAACACTGGCCAAATACTATAAGTAGAACTCATAGTGCCAAAAGGATTAAAACCATCACTAGCAAGGCCTAAGCGAACATTTCGAGGATCTAAAGCAAATTCAGGATGCATTACACTAAATTTCTTCCATGCCTCACCATCCCTTGGATGCCTTATAACTCCATCCTTGTTCTCTGAAGAATGCCATCTCATATGCTCTGCAGTCTTAGAGCACATAAACAATCTTTGCAATCTTGGTTTCAAAGGAAAGTAACGTAAAACTTTTGCAGGTTGCTTTTTTTTCTTCTTTGGGTTCCATCTAGATGTACCACAATGTTTGCATGTTTGCAAATCCTTTTCATCATCTCTTAAATATAACATACAATGATTTGGACATGCATCTATTTTGGTATAGTTAAGACCAAGTTTGTTGATGATTTTCTTAGCCTCATAAAAAGAAAGAGGCAACTTTGCTTCACTAAATGCATCTCTTAGCAAATCTAGGATCATAGTCATTGCCTTGTCACTTAATCCACACCAAACCTTGATATGATATAATTTGATTACAAACTCTAATTTTGTGTACTTGCTCCCGTCACACAATATTTGATTTCCGTCATTGAGAAAGTCTTTAAATTCATTATGATTCTCCCTTGGCCTTTCATTAATAACATCATTTTCACCCAATGGTTGTGATCTACCTATATTAGTACCTTCTTGCCTATAATGTCCAAATGCTTCATTTATCATTGTTTCCATTGGATTTTCAAAATGAAATGTCTCTTGTGACTCATCTTCATTTCTAGAAATATCTTGTCTTTGCCTCTCACCATGAAGATTCCAAATAATATAATTTATGGGAAATTGTTTTAAAATCAAGTGCTCCTCAACTATGCCTCTAGCTTGCCATTTCACAAACCCACATTTGGGGCATGGACATCAAATTGTGTCTCCTGAGGCCCCATTCTCAAAAGCAAAATCTAAGAATTTTTGCAAACCAATTGAGTATTCAAGTGTATTTCGGGGCCTTGTTATCCAAGATTTATCCATTCAAAAATATTCCTAAAACAAAATGAAATACACTAACACATGAAAAAGAATACAATATTTATGGAAAATACAAATAAATAAGTAATTTGGGTACCTTGTAGAAGCAACAAGACCCAAATGGACTATTCTCATTTCCGAAGCTAAAATGCTTGCAATCAATTTGTCTGAAAAAAAAAACCATCAAACCAGTCAATCCCTTAATAAAAATATTGTCTTGGATGGATATCTTTAAATTTGATTAAATCATGCAAAATTTGAACAAGTTGTGAGTGATGCAGATAAGTAGTAAAAATGAGTATCACAAAGGTGGTAATTTGAAAAGATCTGAAATGAAACCTCTCCAACTAAAGCGCCAAAGTTGGAATGTGCATCCTTACAGATACTATATAATTACCAATCCAGCAAGCAAAGAAAAGGCGCCCGAAAAGATATATCAAAGAATCCTGGAGAAAATATTGATGGTCATGTAGACCAGAGCATAACTAAGGGGCATATGTAGACCATTTCTTCAACAAGGTGATAATGTTTGCAGGTGTGATCCAGCATCCCCTGTGACTAGTAAATATACATTTGCCAAATAACATTCCCTGAGAAGTACTTGCTAAAAGTATATATTTAAAATGGTTTGAGCAAAGGCAGAAGAAAAAGAGTTCAGGGCAGCAATAGAAATATTACATAAGCAAAAACCAAATTAATTTTTAACCCCCAAAAAATAAGATAGTATGTTAGAATAGATGATAATATCCACTAATATCTTGATCATATCTTAAAGTATCCAAGAATTCTAGAGTATCCAATAATGCATAAATTGTATCTCAGAATATTTTCAGGAAACCCGGAGATTAACTCTTAGGATTAGTTTCTCTATTTTTCCATATTTCCTAATATCTCACGTTTATTTCCTAATATCCACACCAGCTTAAATGATGTTAGCTGATTTGTTCTAAGTTTAATTTGGCTTGTGCCCAGTTATTTTCTTTCTAAAAGCTTCCTCCAAGTTCGGATAGTGACAAAATGGTTTTAATCGATGAGAGCATAAAACCTTAGAAGGGATATATCAATGTCAGCTAATGCCAGTGAAATGTTTAAAACTCCACACTTTCTTAAAAAAGTCAATGAAATGTCTAATACAAGCTATAAAACTTAAGATATAGAGCTGTGAAACATGGGAATAGGATCATAGAAGACTGTTGGTTTACAGCTAGAAATAGCGAATAGAAAAATCAAGATTAAAGAAATAATAAGATGTAAAATTGGGACTGTGAAGGCTATTAAAACATGTAAATGTATCTGCAATAAGGAGAATCTAGGTTGTAATGGATTGGTAAAAAATAAGACAATAACATATGTACTCTGCAATCCATGCTCAATTCCAGGTATTTAAAGCAGAAAAAGACCAAAAACCACATAAGAGTATGTATGCACCCTATAATTCTCTTAGGATTAGGGCACAAACGGATTATCCAACCAGAGGCAAAGAGGTGTGCGCCAAAAAACTAATGGAACCAAAAATTAGAACTTGCTTGTTGAAATTGGAAACTAATAGCTACATTAAAAGATGAACATTGACCTCATGTATGTAAATAGATGAAAACGGTAAGGCAGAAGCATACCTTGTTTATTTTCAACCAATTGTTGATACACTCAGGATGGTACAGATGTTTGCAGGAAAGATGTGTTAAAGACTCACCATCCTCAAAGTCCACCCGGCAAATGACGCACCTGAAACAGGATCACAACAATTAGGCATCCTGGTATAGCATTAACAAAGTTAAGTTTACAAGTAACAGAATTTGCACATACGAATCATTGCTTCCATGCTGATCACTCCCAATCTTGTAGTTGAGTGAAGGCAAACCAAAACCTCCAAAATTCTCCAAAACCGCAACAAGCAAATTCTCCAAAATGACCAGCAACAAGCACCAAAACCGCAAGATCCATGAATCATAGGGAGGAAACAAACACAGATAGCGTCCATGAATCAGCAAATGTAATCAATCATACAAATTGTTTCTAATAACAATATATCATTATCTTTTTTGCAAATGGCAAGAGAGAAAAAGAAAAGGGTGAGAGGGGTCATAATCTTGAACTCTTTGACTATTGTTTAGAAGAAGAATTACTAGTTTTCAGGACCAAGAAAGCCTGGTAACATGCAGGGAAAGGACACAGACCACTAAAAGTTTATTAAAAATAATTTAAAATTAAGTTGTTGCAAAGGACAACATTGTCACTCACGTGGTTCGGTTCTAAGCCAAACAAAATTGGTATTGGCATTGTCCATCCAAATGCTAACTGGTTGCGAAACTTTGTAACGATGAACTGATGTTACCATAGAATTAGACATAGATACACTTATGCAAAAAGGACTTTAGATGTATGTTATTTTGAGCTTTTAACGTCACTTCTACAACCGACGTCTATTCGGGTGACGTTAATGGGACGTCAAAATTTCAAATAACCGATGTTTATTTAGACGTCAGTTTATGCCTTCCCCGACGTCTAAGGTCACTATATAGACGTCGGACTAGGTCTCAACCGACGTCTAATGGCACTATATAGATGTTGGCCTATGCCTTAACCGACGTCTACGGGAATATACATGTCACTAACCGACGTCTATGATCACTATAGACGTCCGACATAGCACTAACCGACGTCTACGATAACCGTTGTGTTTTAGTACAATTTTGATCCTGTCTTTCGATAGCCTAGTAACACACTCTCTCATAGCTAGCTTCCCCACAAAAAAGCTTACATCTTTTGCATCTCTTATGACGTTTCAACCCAAAATCGAACCTAGGTCCATGCCTAGTTCCCATTCAACCGCAAAAGGAAAAAATTACGGTGACACGAGAACTAGGCAACGACCCAAGTTCCATTTTGGGTCGAAACGCCATAAAACATCCAAAAGACGTCGCTTTTCTTGTGAGGAAGCTAGCAATGGGAGAATGTGGTACTACGTTATCCAAAGAGAGGATCAAAACTGCACTAAAACACAATGAAAACACATTTTAATTGGTTATTAGATGATAACCGATCAAGACACCAATTTAATCGGACTAAAACAAAGTTTAAACGGTTGAAATAACAAAAAACGCACATGCAATGCAATACCACGAGAGAGAGAAAAGGAGAGGAGGAAGAAGATTGTGCTCGTAACTGCGAGAAAGAAAAGGAGAGGAGGAAGAAGATGATGTGCATGTAATTGCGAGTTCGCGGTTTATTTAACATGAATTTATGCGTTGGTCATTGTACCAACCGACGTCTATAGACGTCGGCTACCTCACTAATCTGACGTCCAAAAGACTTTTCACCTGCCTTTTTCAGGCCATTTAGACGTCGGATGCAAGGGGAGTTGACGTCTAAAGCACTAAACGAAGTGAATTTTCAGTAACCAGTCAGTCCAGTAGACGACGGGGACCTAGGGGCGCCGACGTCTATAAACTTATAGACGTTGGTCTTGAACAAAGGGACGTCTATTTTCCTGCGGGGTAAGTGAATCACATTAATTACAGCCATATAGACGTCGGCTTCCTAACTAAACCGATGTCCAAGAGACTATTCAACTGCCTTTTCAAGCCATTTAGACGTCGGACGACGGGGCGCTGACATCCAAAGCGCTGAACGAATTAACTTTTCAATAACCGGTCAGTCCAGTAGACGTCGGTCCTGTACCAAGTGACGTCTAAGTGCCTGTGAGGTAGGTGAATCACATTAATTGCAACAAGATAGACGTTTGGTCCCCCCGTAACCGACATCTATATAGTAGAAATAGACTGACTTATCACCTACCAGTCAGGCCCATGGACGTTTGTTTAGGGTGAAACTGACGTCTACAATATTATAGACGTCGGGCCAACCACAAACTGACGTCTATATGGCCAACTTATTTACGAAAATGCCACTGGTCAGTCAACTCCCATTGATTTGCTTGCACTGAATGCACTCCTTACACACTGTTTCTGGTATGCTAACCATAGGTAAGCCATTCACCATATCCTTTTGGCTTAATTGAGATAGACCTCTGAAATTCAAATGTCCAAACCTAAGATGCCACAACCATTTTGCATTATTTTCTGATGCAGAAAAACATTGGTGTCTGACTGCATTCATCACCACCCCAAAAAGTCCTATTTTGTGACAAATGAGCTTGTACAATGAGTCTTTTGTTCTGATAAAAAATGTTGAGACAAATGTTCTCCATTTTCATCACAAACCCCTTCTGAATCAGTTGGTCTAGACTAAGAAGGTTGGTCTTTAGGCCTAGAACATATAGAACTTCTTCAATCACTACTTCTATCCCATCATCATCCCTTAAGACCACCCTTCTAGAAACTTCTGTTGTTAAACTTGTGTCATTAGCAAATTTATTTTTTCCCTGCATAACTTGCATTTTCACAAACCATTCCTTCCTCCAGTCATGTGTGTGGAACAACCAGAATCCAAATACCAAATTGCACCGTCTGACTGATTTTCCTCTGTGCTAGCCACTAACATCACTGCCTCAGAGTCTAACACATCATTCTGAGCCAAATGAGCCCTCTTCTTTGATTCATTCTTGGCTCCATCTCCCTTCCAACATTCTTTGGCAAAGTGGCCAAATTTTTGGTAGTTGTAGCACCTAACTTTCTTCTCATCAAACTTCCATTCTCCATCAAAATTGGTGCAAGACTTTTGATTCTTGCGCTTGATTGAATCACTGGAATCTTCACCTTGTTGTTCTAGTTGTAAGAATAGTTAGGTCTTATTTCTCTAACCAAGAACGAGGGTGAATTGATTATTATTAAAAATATGTTCTTTTTAAAAATTTTGGAAATATTTTTGCACTTTCTTGAATCACAAGCAAATAAAGAATATAAAGCTGTAAAATAGTCAAGGGATAGAAAAATCAATACCAATTTTTATACTGGTTCGGCCTCAACGCCTATATCCAGCGTCCTTTCAATCAACCTGAGATTGAAAGCAAATGCACTATATAGATCGAGTTTTACAACAAGCAATACAGAGACACCCTCTCAATGTATCATTCTCTCTAACTTTAAATCTATTATAGTCAAACACACAAAAAGAACAACCTCTTTTTGCAACCCCTTTGAGATACCTCTCTCAAAGAAACCAGAACTCCATGTTCTCTTCTTGACCACACGCATAGGGAAACCACAATCTATGGATTGTAAAACACAATAATTATCTGGAAAGAAAACACCTTAATGTGCAGATTACGATTAGCCAATGAAAATCCAAAGCAATCCTTCAAGAATCCTTCAAATCTGTCAAAACTTTAGTTTCTTGATTCTTGGAGAAACTAACACACCTGCAAAATCTTATCTCAAATCTCTTATGTGAGATATTAAAGATCAAATGCTCAAAAGTCTTTAATGTAGAATGTTATGCGTCAATATATAGATTTCCTCAAGTCTGACGCAGTTTAATTGATTAAAGAACTAATGTAATCGGTTAAGCTTTAAACAGTACAATACAAAAATTACATCAAAATAGATTTAACAGATTAAGCAACTAATGTAATCGATTGTACAATTAACATACGTCATAAAAACATTTTTTCAATGTGTACATAGTTTAACTGATTAGGAAAACAGTGTAATCGGTTAAGTATTACACTTAAGCAATTTTTGAAAACTTTTTCTCCTTCAAACTCATCACAACACACAGCAAACAAGTGTTAGCAAAGACACGAATTTTAATCGATTATACATATAATGTAATCGGTTAAAACTTCTAGTTTGCCACAATTTAGCATTAGTTGATATTTGATGACCTTAATTGATTACATAAACATTGTAATCGATTACTTCATACAAATATGCATTGTGCAAGTAGTTTTGTCATTTGATATCATGAATATGCATACAAACAGATATAAACACATGTATGTCCACATTAAGTATGCAAACCAATCAGTTCAAACATGTTTGTTAGTGTTTTGAAACATATAACAGAAACATTTTTGTTGTTGTCATCATCAAAAAAAAAATACACAAGGGATCATATTGCTCCCCCTTTCAACACTAGTGATTCTTTATGTTCAGTATTGTCTTTGCTACCTTTCTTGAACCCCTTCTTGCCTTTATATTGAAATTGGGCATGCAGTGCTTGTTCTTGACATTGTTTGCGTTCATTGATGCGATACTCACGTGCTTCTAATGAATGGTGCAATTCTTCAATCTCCAAGGTCTCCAAATCACGAGTCTCCTCAATAGCCACCACTACATGATCAAATCTTGGAGCCAGAGTTATCATAATCTTGTCCACCACATACTGATTTGTAATGCCATCTTTACATGCCCTCATAGCATTAACAAGTTCTCGTACCTTTTTACAATATTTTGCCATAGTTTCACTTTAATCCATGGTCAGAATTTCAATATGCTTCTCAAAGTTTGTAGACTTACCTTCTTGTTTTTATCACCATCATCATAGGTCTTCATTAAAATCTCCCATATTTCCTTGACAGTTGCTGCTTTTGAGATTTTGTTGAAAATCTTTGAGCTCACACATTAATAAATGAGGAACCTTGCCTTGCTATCTAACTTTTGTTGCAATTTATAGGTTCTTTTTTCCTTATCAGTTGACTTGTTGCCTGGTTCTTCAAGACCACACTCTATCACCTCTGCCACGTCCTGGAAGCCAAAGATGGCCAACATATTGATCTTCCAATCATTAAACATCTTCCTATAAAAAACTGGAAGTGACCCATGTATTCCTCCAAACCCTGCCATATTAATTGTTTCTTGATCTTGAAGCTTCTTGGACCTCCTTGTTTCACTTGAAAGGATTTTACACTTCCAAAGAACACTTATTGTTGGAATACACACTCCACCAAACCTTGATTTCAGCCTACTCCATACAAATCTTTTCTGTTAAGCTCTTGATACCATCTAGAAATTCAAAGGAGAAGAAGGGAACAGAAAGCAGAGAAGAAAAAGAACAGAAATAAAAAAAAACAAAAAAAAGCTCCAGATCTCAAATAAACTGAAAATATTTCGATTAACCGTTTGATCTGTTTATATTTATAAGAGAAATACAACAAAACAATTTGATTTTGTTTTCGATTTATACAACAATATTAACATCTTAATCATATTGTTACTGCTATATCCTATTATTGTTTTTAGGATGTTATCTACAGTAAATCAATGATGACTAATTACAATAAAATGAATGTATCAATAATACTTTAGAAATATCAATAAAACCAACTAATTACTTATTTCTATTGATATCTATATTATCTTATTGAATATTCATTATATTAGGCAAAAAGGAAGTATTAAAAAAGTCACACTTTCTTCAAATTATATTATTATATTCATGTATATAGAAACGGAGGAATGGTTAAGAAAAGTCAGTTTCTTAAATAAACTTTTTTACATAGATAACTATATTATGAGATATTTCCAAAATATTATTGTTATATTTTAAAAATGTTATAATAAATTTTTATTAATATCTCTAAAATATTACGATATAATATTAATCATATAATATCTTTAAAAACATAATATTGATTATGTTTTATATATTTGTTTATTAGTTTCAAATTCTACAAATACATTTTATCATATAAAGTAGGATGATTTTATAATAATTTTAATTTTTCTTAATTTTAACTTTTAAATAATATAGAACTATTGGATATATCAAAATAATTTTTATCTATATATTAATCTACCAATATTAAATTTTATTATAGTTGCAGAATCATCATAACACTATTTAAAAATAATGAATAATAAATGAATATGTAATATATGAATTTGTGAGTTGAGAAAATGATATGAATATATAAAAAAATGAATGAAGTTGAAGTTTTGCAGCAGTTTGAGATGCAGTGTGAATGGAAGTGTGGAGTAGTAGCAAATGAACCTGGACGAGAGCATGAAGATGAATGTTGTGGTCCAACTCAAATAACAAATTTCTTTTATCATCTTTCTTCTCTCTTTGCCACTCAATTATCCACTGTCATTCATTGCCTCTTTTTGGTCCCTAAGTTATAAGCGGATGTTCAGTTTAGTCCCCGTTTTTAAAAATGTAAATCTTTGATCCCTGAGTTATAGAAAATGTATCAAATGAGTCCTTTTATGACTTGAAATACTGTTTTTGGTTGTTTCTTAACAACTGCTACATCTTTAGATTGCTCTGATTTGTTTCTTAATAATAATAGCAATTTAGATTGCTCTTTGTACTTTGACCATGAACATAAAAAAATGACTCATTTGATACATTTTTTATAACTTAGGAATCAAAGGTTTACATTTTTAAAAGCGGGGACTAAACTGAACATCCACTCATAACTTAGGGACCAAAAAGAGGTTTAAACCCTTTTGAAATTGGTACACATCCTCCGCATCATGATCATCACTTAGCTTTCTTTCTCTATTAACATCACCATCATCATCATATATTATTTTATTTTTTATTTTCGATCCCACAATATCTGTTTGGGAAATGGAACTTTAAGTAAACTCTTGGTAGACCCTCCTTCGTACAACAACAATCACTAGTAAAAAGAAATTTTTTAATGTGATGTACGTCTCGATTTTACTCAAAACCGAAGCCTATAAAAACATGGTGGTATTTTTGTAGTTTTAGGAAATTTATATGCTTCGGTTCATAAGGAACCAAAGCGTAAGAGGTCTACTATCTCGGTGAGGCATAAAGTATTGCCAACTCATCCTTTAATAACTGATATAAGCTGACAAACTTTCTGAATAAAGTATATTGCCTCGGTTACACTCAGAACCGAGGCCTAAACTCTGTCACCCACCCCTCTACGCTCTGCAAATCAGTTGCATATCATAAACTTCTCTGATTGACAGGGATACTGCCTCGGTTGTTTGCAGAGCCGAGGCAGAAAGAGCGTTGACATTCCAATTGCAGGGACGCTCTAGTGCCTGCTACTGCATTGGTTTGCTGGGAACCGAGTCAATATGGTATTATAACATCGGTTAGGCACCAACCGAGGGATATAAGGTGAATATATTTTCAAAATTGTCATTATATATTTCATTTTTAATTATTTTTTGATAGTTTAGGCATCAGGTAAGATAAAAACTGAGACAGTATGCCTGTATTACCTCAGTTAAGTTTGGAACTGAGGCAGTATAACGTATTATTATAATCTCAGAAGTTACCCTTCTCACTGCTCCTCTTCTTCTTGCGCAAACTCTCCTTTGCTTTCACTGTTCTCCAACCACCTTGAAATAGTGTCGTCGCTCTGTGGCCACCACTCCTCGCTCCGTCGCCACCATTATGCCGTTGTTCTCGCGCAAGATTCAGCCTCGCATTGCCTCACACTCCCTCGCTGCCTGCTTCTCGTGCAACCGCTTCGCAGCCTCATCGTCGCGCTCCCTCCGCACCGTCATCGGCGTGCTGCCTCAACGCCATTGTTGTCGCGCTCCCTCGCAGCGCTTCCGCCTCCGTCGTCGTGCCTCCTCTCTTCACGTGGCAGCCATAGTTCTCCTCTCTTCACGTGGTAAGTTGTCTTTGTTTGCACATTTTTTTTTTTTGTTTTTCACGTTCAGATTGATGGAAATAACAATGGTAATGTTCGTTGATGATAATTCATGCAATGGGAGATAGAGGGTTTAGCCCTATGAATTAAGGATTTACAGATATTAAAATTAGGATAATAGAATTTTGAAGATAGGGATATCGAAATTAGGATATAGAAATTAGAGAAATAGAAATTAGGGATATAGAATTAAGGAAATATATTTTTGGTTTATATTTTTTATTTAAAGATATGCAAATTAAAGAATAATATTTTGAATTGTTTGTATTACATTGGTTAATATGGTAATAAAATAAAGTTTAAGGAGGTTAGGAATCATGAGACTAATTAATGTGTTGTTTGTTTTTGTCTAGATATTTATATTTTTATGGTGAGGGACATTCTTCATTGTTGACCGGCTTTCACGCTCCCAGGTTCCTATTCTTAATTTTTTCCATTTAATATGAACTGGTTATTATTTGTTTGAGTGAATATATTGTTTGCTTCAATATATTGTTTGCTTGAATATATTGTTTGCTTGAATATATTGTATGTTGCATATGTAATTATTTGTGGTTGAATATATTCTTGTCCTGAATTAGCCTTAGTTTCCCGTTTGAGATTCAATACAAATTTATTTATTATCTCTAGTGTTTTTTGAACAAAAATGAATAGACAAGAGATGGTAATAATAATTTACAAGTATTGAATCTTGAATTGTCCGGTTGAACAGTTTAAGAAGAGTAAAAGTTTTTTTCATAGTTTATTAATACATATAAATTTTAATATACATGTCTTAAATTTCATGAAAATTTGCAGTTGTGTTTTGTATTGATCTTCGACTGCATATTTGATTGTGATTTATAATCACTTTCATTTCGTGTAACCTGAAGACTAATGCGAAATGCTGGCAAAATTTCGTGAAATTTTAGATATGTCGTTTAAAATTTATATGTTTAATAGACTAAAAAAAGTGAATCTTCTTGAATGTGATAGGGTCACACCTTGAATACAAAAACAATCAAAGTGATCATTCAAGATTATTGAAATTGTGTAAACAATTTCAGTAATTAATATGCATACGGATCGACATTAGATTAATTTACCACGCTTATAAGGACATATTTTACCACCATTTTATTAATGAATTAAGAGAAAATGTCAACTATTCGTTAACCTTTTGCTTTGTAAATCCTAGTTTTCTCTTAGTTTTTTAAGTGGTTGCATTTTAAGCTTTAATGAAATATTTTGATCATTAATCCCTGCTTTTATGTGCTTAAAGTAGTTGGAAGAAGTCTATGCATCAAATTAAGGCACTGGAACCCAAAGAAAGCAAGAAAAACAACAAAATAGGTGAATTCTGGAATGTTGCCGCTGGGGTGCAGTTGAGCGCCCCACTCTCTGGAAGGTTGCAGATGGGGTGCAGTTGGGGTGCAGCTGAGCGCCCTACTCTCTGGAAGGTTGTCGTTGGGGTGTAGCAGAGAGGTGGTGATGCTGATGTAGCAAAAATAGGTTTTTTAAGCCTAAAATGCGAAGAGCTTTGGATCTTCTGCTTCCTAGACACGATTCCTCTCTTTGGGAGCTCTTGGAGGCGAGCTAGGAGCTGTGGGAACAGTCCATCTTCTTCCTTGGGTTCTCTTCTTTCTTCCATTTCCACCATTGTTGTAAGATTGGACTCTCCATTCATGGAGAGCTAGTTTCATTATTGTTGGGGGATTGATGTAACCACTGAACTCTTATGTAAATCACTTTGTTTTGAATGAATATATGTCTCTTTCATTGATTGTTAGTGTTTAATTTCTTCTCTTAATGCTTCTTGTGAAGTTGCTACCCATGACATGATTTTAGGGTTTCCTTGATATTGGGAAATGTTAGGTAAATCTGGACTTAGGTTAAACACCTAAAGGAAATAATATCTAGGGATAGAACTAGGACCTTTGGTTGTCTTAAAATCTCAGTTCTTAATGCGGTAATAATTGTTAGGTTTTCCAAGGGATTGGAGCCTAATGAGGCAGTCTAGGCTCTTTCTACCAAGGGATTGAGGTTTGAGTAAATTAGTAAATTGACATTGACATATTAATGAAGAGGAAATGATTTTATATACATAAGACTGAAGTAGGTGAAATCATACCCCCAAAAATACCATTCCATATCATTTCTAATCTTACCATCTCCAAGTGTTTGAGTGCCAAGGATCACTTTTAATATTGATTGTTTCATGTTTACTTTAATTGCACAAAAACCCAAATTATGGAAGCATTCTTTAGTCTATGTTAGTTAGAAATTATACGATTGTCTAGTGAAATGAGTCTCTTGGGAAACGATATCTGATCTTACCGGTTTTGTTACTTGAAATGATTTGGTACACTTCCAAAGTCTTAACACACGCATTAGCGTTAAGTACGAGGGAAGGGTAGAGTAAATATTCATGCACATTACACCAGTGGATGGGAAATGGTAATATTTAGGTTTGAATTTTATTTTCTCTATAATTTAGATTTCATATACACTAATTGAAATCATTGTGTTTTATGCAGAGATTCAATATGACTACTTCAATTCTAAAGAAGTCACTTAAACTCGTGACGAAAGCATTGGCTAAATATGTAACTCAACTATATAATAATATGTAGTAGATATTAGGATATAGTAAGTTCTAAGTTTATGCTTCTAAGTTGTTTTATGATTTTGTACATTATTATTAGTTTAACTTTTTACATTGGACTGATTTATGCTTCAAAGTTGATTTATGATTACATTGAATTGATTTATGCTTCTAAGAAGTTGATTTATGATTACATTGAATGCATTTATGTTTTAAAATAATTTTTATTGAAAACATATGCTTCTAGATTGTTCTAGACTGTTCTGACTGTAAAATTATATGCAGGTCTGTTTCTGCAATTGGGAAAGTTGCAGAAACAGACTTGTTCTTAAAACAATAGGGGAATATGCATCGGTTGTGACCATAACTGAGGTTCAGGCCACAACTGAGGCATAAAGTCTGGCAGAAAAGCAAAAAAAATAAAAATTAAAGAATAATTTACTACCTCGGTTCAGGCCACAACCGAGGCGTAAAGTCCTTAAAAAAAAAAGACAAAAACCCTGCTGCTTAGGTTACCTTTGAATCGAGGAAAAATCTTACCCTTTTATGCCTCGGTTCAGAACCGAGGCATAAAAGGGTGGACTTTTTGTCTCGCCTACATATGCCTCAGTTCAGGAACCGCTACCTATTGGCGAAAATAACTGTTTATCATTTCCCCTGACTGTACTAGTGAATGTATGATATGGAATAAATTACACACTCTTTGTGTAATTGTTCTTGTGTATTTGATTCTTGACCAATTATCATTTAGTGGATGTGACGTGTTTGTAGAGTAGACTTTAAGTGGAGACCACACATATATTTAGTGCCTTTAGTATATATAGTTGTTTATATTTTCTTTTGGTTGTTTTAGATAACCAACCTTATACATAATTTTGAGTTTAGTATAGTGTATATATAAAGTTTAATTGTAGTTATGTTTTGTATAACTGTAATGCGACTTTATATTTTCTTATTGAATATGTTTTGAATAAGATGTTACATTTGATAGGTAAAAACTTAAATATAATTAAATTATGGTTTAATACCTATTTTGGTCCCTCTTTTGGGGGGGTTTGTTCAAAGTGGTCCTCCCATTTTTAAAAACTTCACTAAAGTCCTACTTTTTGCAAAAACTGTGCAAGTTAGTCCTTTTTGCTAACGGCGTTAATTATGCTAAAGGCAGAGCTGCCAGCTGACTATTATGTGTTAAAAAAAATTATTAATTGTGACGTGGAAATGTAATAAAATTAGGGTTAAAATTAAAATTGAAATTGGGGTAATTTGGGGTAATTAGGCAAACTGATTTTGGGTTCTTATGAATTTTCCTTTTTCCTTTTCAAGCATGAAAGTTGTATGCATCACCAGGGGTTATTCTTCTGCTTTGACGCTGGGAGGCATCCTTTAAGTTTCAATGGCAGCCTCCTTCAACTAATACCGTTGGGATCTTGTCCAGCCCCACCAGGTTTGTCACCGGCCACCGCCAAAATCTCCCTTTCCCGTCTTATCTTTATGTGAGAGGAGGAATCACCTTCGCTCCTCCATGATGTGTCTTCACTTGCTAGCGAAAAACGCTACCGGCAACTCCCAACCGCGTGACTTTTGTTTTCACTCTCTCACTCCCCATATTGATCCTCCTATTCCTTTATTCTCTGTTTTGATTGGGTTGGTTTCCCACTGGATGCAATGATGATAGGGGAATGGTTCTTTTTCTCTGTTTTGTCTGGCACTTCACCTGGTTTCCTCTTCCCATGTCTGACTTCTCCCATTCCTTCTCAATCCCCTTTCGTTCTCCCTGTTGGCCCTTTCCAATGTTCTTGCAGGTGCAAGAACGTCAAGTTACTTATGAGAGTGAGCGATGGAGAAAAAATTGCTTCTTGAGTAGTGAGTAGTGAGTGATTCCCCCGTTTAGAGTAGCCTCCGACCCTATGACAGTGATCAATGGACCAGTTTGTAAAGAATGATAAGCCAAGAAATCCCAATTGCATCTGACCCAAATTACCCCAATTTCAATTTTAATTTTAACCATAATTTTACTACATTTCCACGTCACAATTAATATTTTTTTAACACATAATAGCCAGCTGGCAGCTCTGCCGTTAGCAGAATTAACGCCGTTAGTAAAAAGGACTAACTTGCACAATTTTTGCAAAAAGTAGGACTTTAGTTAACTTTTTTTAAAAAATGAGAATCACTTTAAACAAACCCCCCAAAAGAGGGACCAAAACAGGTATTAAAACTTAAATTATTATTCTATCTATCTATTTTAAAATTTATAAATTCTGTCAATTTAAAATAAGGATGAGTTTCAATTTCAAATTAAGATTTAAGAATTAAAAATATAGTTAATCTACATTTTAAATCAGAACACATAGATGAAATGAAATGAATGAAAAATTCTTTAAAAAATATTGAACTTTTTTAATCTTTAATAAATAGATTTGATTCTTTTTTGTTTTTTATATGATGTGTATTCTTTTTTTTTGTCTCCAATTATAAACACTTTATTTCAATTTTCACACACTATTTAGATCGTTGTTGGAGTGAATTAAAATTTAAAAGGATTTTAAAGATGAGAAACTTAAAAGAAATATTATAGGTCCAAAACAAAATTCAAAACTTTATTAAAAGAAACTATATTAAGTCAACATTTTTTAATATAGTTTTCTCGGTAAAGGAACTATTTCTGAGAAATGAAAAATTCAATTTAGAATTTGAAGCAAACAATCTAAAGTTACTTATGAGAAAAGTTTTTCAATTTGTTAATTGAACATGAAATTGTTATATTAAAAATATGATTTTGTTTTGGATGGTGAAATGAAAACTCATTAACTCTTAAGTTTGAAAAACAAAAAGTGAGAGATAGAGAAAATTATAATATTTAAGTGAAAGTATGTGTAGAAATTTGATATTATTGATAATGAATATTTTGATCTGCTTCCATCTGAAGAAAAAGATGATGATGACAATTTTTAAACAACTGCAATTATAGCTCTGGGTGAAAGCAGATGCTGCCACTGGAATCTCATGCACCACAGCAAAACAATTATTAATGTATTAATTTATTGATCTTATGCTACTGGCTTTCGTATTACTAACATTTCATAATTATTAAATTTAGATCACTTGGCTGAATTCAAATTGATATTTTTAGTATAAATCAGGGAAATTAAGGGTTCAGTATGATTAGTTTTTAATTTTAATGTAAAATTGAAATATTTTTATTTTTTTTATTTTTAAATTTTAAAAATAAATAAATATATTTTTTCTAAGTTAATTGTATTAAAAAAAAATAGATTAATTTAAAGATAAAATTTAAATTATTTATACTGTTTTAACGTATTTTAACTTAAATATTAATTTAAAATACAATTTAACAAATTAAAAAGATTAATATAAGTTAAAAGAAATATAACTATTTATTTTTAAAATTTGATAATCAAAATAGCCAGTATAAAACAAAAATTTTATATTAGTTTAAAACAATAATTTTATATCTAAATATAAAGATGGAAAACATATTTAATAAAAATTAAAATTAATTAGAACAACAAAGGAAGTATTTGAAGCTTCCAGTTTTTTGTGCATAACTTTTATATATATATATATATATAAAGAAGAAATAGAAGTTAAAGATCGATTTTTACAAGTTATAATATAAATAAATGTTGTTGAAAAGAGGAAAAGATTGTGGGTGGAGAAAGAAAGATAAGGGATTAAGGTGAGCAGAAGGAAAAGATTTCTCACAAAGAATGATTATCCCAACAAGTTACTCAACAAATCCACACTTTTACAATTTTCTAAACAACTTTTAAAAATTTAGGATGTGAAGATTTTTTCTTGCAAAATGGAAAAGTCTGAGGAAAACTTTTGTACAGCTTAGAAGAGATTTGGCTGTAGTTCAACTGTATATATAAAAATAACGTACATGGCAAATTTATTATGCTTCGATACGTTAATGTTCACACCCAATAATCTACGGTAGTATATCCCGAGCGGTTATAAAACCGATCGAATACTATAATGCCGGTCACAAATCATATTGGGCCAAACCCGTCCACCAATTATGTTATTTAGACTTAGCTTCCTTTGCTTGTTTTAGAACGGTCGTTCTTTGTCTTAGCTGCGTTGTTTGTTGAACAACTTTCAGAACATCAGAACGGTCGTCATTTAGAACGTCCGGTTTGTTCGTTCTGTTTTGGTTCGTTTTTTGTTTGCCGGTTTCTCGTCTGTACTTGTGTTGGTTATATATTGTAACCAACCCCTCTTTTTCAAATACTTTTCAATACGATTCAGTTTCACAATCTCTCGCTCTGCTCTCTCTCTTCTACTTTTCTCTGTTTTCTGGGTTTTCTCGTTTCTACGCTCGTGAACCCAACAATTGGCGCCCACCGTGGGACTCAGATTCAAGAATTCCCAAGAAGCCATAGCAACCGAGTTCGACGTGGAGAAGTTCAATGGCTCTAATGATTTCGGGCTGTGGAAGATCAAGATGGAGGCTATCTTGATACAGCAGGGATGTGATGAAGCGTTGAAGGGTGAGTCGAAAATGAGTGATGCCATGTCTCAAGAAGAGAAGAAGAAGATGGGAGATAAGGCAAGAAGTGCAATCATCTTGTGCCTTGGCGGTAAGGTACTGAGGGAGGTTGCGAAGGAGAAGACTGCCGCTGAAATCTGGGCAAAACTGGAGTCTCTGTACATGACGAGATCGTTGGCTCATAGGTTATGCCTGAAGCAGCAACTCTATTCGTTCAAGATGTCAGAATCAAGAACGATTGAGGAGCAACTTGCAGAATTCAACAAGATAGTTGATGATCTGGAGAATATTGAAGTGAAGTTGGAGGATGAAGATAAAGCTGTCATCCTGTGGAATGCGCTTCCAAGAACCTTCGAGCATTTCAGGGATGCGTTGCTCTACGGGAAAGATCAAGTGATCACGTTAGAGGAGGTTGTGACGTCAATTCGAACCAAGGAGTTCCAAAAACTCCAAGATTCGAAGGCAACCGAGGAGGGAGCGTCCGGGTTGATCTCGGTGAAAGGGAAATGGAAGAAGCAGGCTGGAAAAAAGAAGAAGCTGAAACCGGACGGTACGAAGCAGGTGCGTTGCTTCAAGTGCCAGAGGATGGGTCATATCAAGAAGTTTTGCCCAGAGAAAGGAAAGGGCGTTCGGTCACAAGAAACCGCTGATGTGGCAGAGGCGTCTGAGGGATATGAATCTGCTGGAGTGCTGGTGGCTTCGTCTGAAGATTCTCAAAGGAGCTGGGTCATGGATTCCGGCTGCACCTATCACATGTGCCCGGTGAAGGAGTTTTTTGAGAATCTTGATCAGAAAGAGCATGGAAATGTGCTGCTCGGAAATAATAAAGCTTGCCGTGTGCAAGGGGTCGGGTTAGTGAGATTGAAGATGTTTGACAACCGAGAGATGGTGCTGCAGGATGTGAGGTATGTGCTCGAACTAAAGAGGAATTTGATTTCTATTAGTTCATTTGATCTTGGAGGTTACACCACTAAAGTTGAAGATGGAGTAATGAGGGTATGTTCTGGAGATTCTATGGTTGCCAAAGGCAAAAGAAGGAACGACTTGTACATTCTGGAGGGATCCACTGTCATTGGTCATGTCTCGGTAGCAAGTGGGACCGAGAATACCGCTCGGCTCTGGCACTTGAGGATGGAACACATCAGTGAGAAGGGTCTTGAAGAATTGGAAAAGCAAGGCTTGCTTCTGGGAGATAAACTGCAGAAGCTGGATTTCTGTGACCATTGTGTCTTAGGGAAATCACACAGGATACCGTTCGGTAAAGGGAAACACTCAACCGAACGTCCCTTTGAATATGTCCATGCTGACTTGTGGGGACCGACAAGAACCTTAACTCATGGTGGAGGAGCGTATTTCTTAAGTATAATTGATGATTTCTCAAGGAGAGTGTGGATTTACGTTCTAAAAAATAAGTCTGAAACATTTCAGAAGTTCAAAGAGTGACACACACAGATTGAGAACAAATTGGGGTGTAGGCTGAAATGTCTAAGAACCGATAATGGGCTGGAGTTCGTTTCAGAGGAGTTTAATGGGTTTTGCAAAGAGAAAGGGATCAGGAGGCACAGAACGGTCGTTGGAACTCCTCAACAGAATGGCTTGGCCGAACGTATGAATAGACCATTCTGGAGAGGGTTCGGTGCATGTTGCTGGGATTAGGGTTGTCAAAGGCTTTCTGGGGAGAGGCTGCTAATACGGTCGTCTATCTGATTAACAGGAGTCCGTCTTCAGCTCTCAATTTTAAAACGCCAATGGAAGTGTGGAGTGGACGACCGGCTGATTACTCACACTTGAGAGTGTTCGGTTCTTTGGCGTTCGCTCATGTCAGGGGTGATAAGCTGGATTCCCGGGCGGTGAAATGTATGTTCCTTGGATATGCCGAAGGTGTTAAGGGATACAGGTTATGGAGGTTAGATTCTAGACCTTCAAAACTAATCATTAGTAGGGATGTCATTTTTGATGAAACAAGGATGGCAATGCACCCTGAAAACTCTGGAAGTGAGAAGAAGATTCTCGTGGAGGTGGAGCATACTACTAATGGAACCGTTCGGTCGATGACTGAGGAAAACCGAACGAGTGAAGGGCAAGATGAAAACGTTCGGACGCTAGAGGAGAACCGAACGGGTGAAATTCGAACAGACCTTGGTGATGATACAGATGGTATGTCTGGCGAGGGAAGTCACTCAAATGCAGCTGGTGTTGATTTGAGGAACTATCAGCTTGTTCGTGATAGAGAAAGAAGGATCTCTAAGCCAACCAAACGGTTTGGAGAGGCAGATCTAATCTGCTACGCCCTGAACGCTGCTGAAGATCTTAACCGATCGGATGAACCGAGAAGTTATAAAGAAGCTCTTGACAGCAGCGAACGGCATCTTTGGCAGGGTACTATGGAGGAAGAATTGGAGGCTTTGAAAAAGAATAGCACCTGGAGATTGGTGGATCTGCCAAAGGGTAAGAAGGTTATAGGTTCAAAATGGATTTTCAAGAAAAAGGAAGCTATACCGGGCGGTGAGAAAGCGAGGTACAAAGCTAGGCTTGTTGCCAAAGGCTTTTCTCAGATTGAAGGTGTAGACTATCATGAGATCTTTGCTCCAGTGGTTAAGCATTGTTCCGTCAGAGTTCTGATGGCAATAGTTGCTCATTGCAATTTGCATCTTGAACAGTTGGATGTACGAACGGCTTTCTGCACGGCGATTTGGAGGAAACCATCTATATGAAGCAACCGGACGGTTTCGCTGAGGATGATAGGGTGTGTCTGTTGCAGAAGTCTCTTTATGGCTTGAAGCAAAGCCCAAGGCAGTGGTACAGGAAATTTGATGATTTTCTGATAAAGCTGAACTTCAAGCGGTGCAATTATGATGACTATGTTTACACTCTGAATCATGACGATGAAAATTTATATCTTCTGCTCTATGTGGATGATATCCTGATTGCTAGCATTGACAGGGGCATGATCGGTGAGATGAAAGCAAGGTTGGGGGATGCTTTCGAAATGAAGGAGCTAGGGGAAGCAAGGCGGATTTTGGGCATAGACATTAAAAGGGATAAACCGGGCGGTAATCTTTTTCTGTCTCAGAAGTGTTATTTACAGAAGGTAATTTCAAGGTATCGGATGGCTGAATCTAAAATGGCCAGCACACCGATCGGTCAACACTTGAAACTTACCAAGGAACAATGCCCAAAGACCGAGGAGGAAAGAAGGAAGATGGAATCTGTTCCATTTTCAAATGGGATTGAGAGCATTATGTACGGCATGGTCTGCACAAGACCGGACCTGGCGCACGGTGTAAGTGCTCTCAGTCAGTTCATGATTAATCCTGGACCAACTCACTGGGAAGCGTTGAAGTGGATGCTCAGATATATACGGGGGTCTCTCGATACTGGATTGTTTTTCCAGAATAACTTTCAAGGTGGAGGTTATATTGAAGGTTTTGTTGATTCTGACTTTGTCGGATGCATGGACACTAGAAAATCCCGTTCAGGATATGTGTTTACGTTGTTTGGTACTGCTGTTAGCTGGAGGTCTACATTACAGTCGGTTGTTGCTTTGTCAACTACGGAAGCTGAGTACTATGCTCTTGCTGAAGGAGTTAAGGAGGCACTGTGGTTGAAAGGTTTGGTTCAGGAACTGGGTTTTAATCAAAAATCTGTATGTGTTCATTGCGACAGCCAGAGTGCCATTCATCTGGCCAATCATCAGATTTACCATTCCAGAACAAAGCATATTGACGTCAAGCTGCATTTTGTCAGAAGCATTGTAGAATCCGGTGACGTTCAAATCTGCAAAATTGCATCCGAAGACAACCCTGCAGATATGTTGACAAAGCCGCTCGCTAAGGAGAGGTTTCTTATGTTGTTGTCCAAGATTGGGTTTCTACCGTTCGGTCACTGATTGTTTGACCGTTCATTTTTTGTTTTTTGTTTCTTTGAAGCAAGTCTAGGTGGAGAATTGTTATTTAGACTTAGCTTCCTTTGCTCGTTTTAGAACGGTCGTTCCTTGTCTTAGCTGCGTTGTTTGTTGAACGGCTTTCAGAACATCAGAACGGTCGTTATTTAGAACGTTCGGTTTGTTCGTTCTGTTTTGGTTCGTTTTTTGTTTGCCGGTTTCTCGTCTGTACTTGTGTTGGTTATATATTCTAACCAACCCCTCTTTTTCAAATACTTTTCAATACGATTCAGTTTCACAATCTTTCGCTCTGCTCTCTCTCTTATACTTTTCTCTGTTTTCTGGGTTTTCTCGATCTACGCTCAAGAACCCAACAAATTATATGGGCCAAACTAGTCCACCAGTCATATCAGGCCGAATCGATCCATTCTATATCAGAAGCATATCTAACTAAAGATATCGTTATCTATCTGACCAAATATATTATAACATAAATATATTTATCCAAAGATATTGTGATATTTGAACAGAAATATATTCAGTAAGTATGTTTACATTTTACATCTTATTCTGTTAATATTTTATTGATATCATATTAGTACAAGGTTTATAAATAATGAGCCAAGGCTATAAGCCAGGTACGTTCTGATCACACTATATTCAGCTTACCCTTTACTCCATTAGCTCTCCCAGTCAAGAGCATTATTTTCCCAGAACTACGAACACTTTATCACTGACGCCTAACTTGAGTGTCAGAGTGCCTTTTCAGGTACCCTCCCCCCTCGGTAAAAGCTTGAGGAAGACCGGATGGTCTCAACCAAAGGAGAACGAACGGTCAAGGAGCAGAGAAAGCAGTGAAGCCACGTCATCAAGGTTAGTCCTTTCGGTTCCCAAAATTATCACCGAAACATTTTGGCGCCCACCGTGGGGCCGAGCGGCAAACCCGAATGGTGACCACAAGAAGCATGGATAACAGCACCGACCCCAGAGAAACAATAAGACAACTCCAAATTCAACTAGAAAGGCAGTCGCAGATCGTTCGACAACAACAAGAAGTGCACCAGAAACTAGCTGAAGAGATCGCTCAACTCAGAGAGAAAGGCCGAGAGATGTCAGAAGATAACAGTCACAACGACGATCAACAAAACCGTCTGCCTCCTTCCCGATCGCCTGAACTACTTTCGTTCACAGAGGCCGTTATGCAGGCTCCAATGCCTGATCGGCCTCCACCACAGATAGAAAGGTTCGACAGAACAACCGATCTGGAACATCATCTCCGGAACTTTGTGGATTCGATGGCTTTCTCCTTATCCTTGAAAGGTGAAGCTCTAGACTGGTATTATACTCTTTCTGCAAACTCGATCGACAGTTTCAAAATCTGTCATCACTCTGTTCAAAAAACAGTATGCCACCAACCGAAAAGAGTCAATATCCGCCGCCGAGCTCGTTAATTTCAAACAGAGAAAAGATGAAACCCTCTGAGCATTCATGCACAGGTACAATGAAGCGGCACGAAGAGTTAAAGGCGTCAATCATGAGTTTATTATCGGCAACCTGCCTAATTGTCTAAGGCTGGGATTTGTCTCGGAAAGCCTCTACGCCGAACTACCAAGCTCACTGGAAGAGTTGCAGGAAACGATGAGTAAGTTCATCAAGATGGAGGATTAGAGGAATTTCCGCAGTAAGGTGGACGCTCCTGACCCCGAACCTAAACGTGAAAATAAACCGTCACGAGAAAGGGATCGGGACCGAAAACCTTCGAGGAGGAACTTCTCAGCGCCTTGGGAACCCTGATACGATCGTTATGCAAAACTCACCGCCCCAAGGGAGAGAATATTTGAAAAGGCTTTACAGGCCAATCTAATTTTCTTCCGCAGGCGAAAGACGCCCAGAGATGCAGATGAAACTAAGGCTTGTCGGTTCCACGACAACCGAGGCCACACCACAGAGGGTTGCCAGATCCTTAAGGACAAAATTGAGAAACTAATCCGTGAGGGACATCTATGAGAATTCGTCAAGGAAGAAACGAAGCAAAGAGGGCATTCACCCAGGAAGACAAGAAGCCCAGAACGCTCACGACGGACAACCGAACGGTCTCGAGAGCGTTCTCGAAGCCGCCCACAAGGGCGAGACGCCCCAGCAAGGGGTCGAATAGACACCATATCGGGTGGATTTGCCAGAGGAGGAGCCTCGTCCTCGGCACGTAAACGACACCTTAGAAACTTACAAAGTGTCCATTCGGTGACGCGGAATCCCTTATCGATGCCAGATATCACCTTTACCGATAAGGATTTCCACGCCCCGAATCCTGAACAAGATGACCCTATGGTCATTACCGCCCGCATAACACAATATGATATAAGCAAGGTTCTCGTCAACCAAGGGAGCTCGGTCAACATTCTATACTGGATAACTTTCCAGAAAATGGAGCTAGCAGAAGATGCGATAACGCCATTCAACGAGCAGATTGTCGGATTTGCAGGGGAACGCGTAGATACCCGAGGATACCTCGACTTGAGAACCCGATTGGGCACTGGCAACGAAGCCAAGGAGCTCCACGTACGCTTCCTACTGGTGGAAGCAAACACTTCATACAACGCCCTTCTAGGGTGCCCGTGTTTAAATGCCTTTGGGGCAATTGTGTCTACCCCCCACTTGGCAATGAAATTCCCATCGGAAAGTGGAGTTATATGTACCATCCGTGCAGATCAAAAGACGGCCCGACAGTGTTATGCTACAGCATTAAAAGCCACACCTTACAAAGGAAAGAAGCGATCCGAGGCCATACTAGTCAACCTAGACCCCATAACCAACACAGACGACCGAATCCAACCTCGGGGGAAATTAAAACGTTCGTTCTGGGCAAAAGCACTGAAGAAACCACTACCATTGGAGCCAATCTGACTCCAAAAGAGGAGACCAACCTGATTACGCTGTTGAAATCCAACGACAACCTTTTTGCATGGAGTGCCTCTGACATGCCAGGAATTCATCCCAACGTTATCACTCACAGGTTGTCTATATTTCGTGAAGCCCGACCGGTAGCCCAGAAAAAACGAAGATTTGGCACAGAGAAGAGAGAAGTTGTATGGAGCGAAGTTAACAAATTAGTCAAGGCCAAATTCATCTGTGAGATAACTTATACCACTTGGCTGGCAAATGTTGTGATGGTCAAAAAGGCGAACGGTCAGTGGCGAATGTGCGTCGACTTCACCGACCTAAACAAAGCCTGCCCCAAAGACAACTATCCACTCCCTAGCATCGACCGACTAGTTGATGACGCCTTTGGACACACGATCTTAAGCTTTCTGGACGCATACTCGGGATACAACCAGATTCCGATGTACGCTCCTGACCAAGAGAAGACATCATTCATTACTGAACACGCCAACTACTGTTACGAGGTAATGTCGTTCGGCCTCAAAAACGCAGGCGCTACCTATCAACGCCTTATGGATAAAGTCTTCCGTGAACAAATCGGAAGATGCATGGAAGTCTACGTTGATGATATGGTGGTAAGAACATTTGAAGGACTTGGCAGAGGTCTTTCAACAGCTCGAGAGGTATGACCTACGATTGAACCCATCGAAATGTACCTTTGGAGTATCAGCCGGCAAATTCCTAGGATTTATGTTAACAAGTCGAGCAATAGAGGTCAATCCAGACAAATGTCGGGCGATCTTGGAGATGAGAAGCCCAACTAAATTGAAGCAAGTTTAATGCTTAGTCGGATGCCTGACTGCATTATCACGTTTCATACCAAAACTCTCGGACCACATCAAACCAATACTCAAGAACATAAAGCAAAACGTACCTAGACACTGGGATGATCAATGTGAAGTGGCCTTTTCCACAATAAAAAATATACTAACTACCCCACCTATCATGGCACGGCCAACCGAGGGCTTTGATTTGCAGTTATACCTAGCAACATCCTTAAGTGCAACTCTCGGTAAGTGCATTCGGTAAGTGCAGCTCGGTAAGGGCAGCTTTCATTCAAGAAGTACCAGTCCTTAAGCTAATATACTTCCTTAGCATAACTTTACAAGGAGGGTGATGAGTCGTTATTTCTTGACTATATTTGGTTTATTGCACTCAAATAAATTAGGGAATTGTGTTTAATTGCCCGTTATTTCCCCATTTGTCCTAACTGTGCTTAACTTGGTCGGAAATTCATATTTTCACTAATTTGGATTTTCTGAGCTAATTAATTGCATGTTTAATTGCAGGGGAAATATTGGAGACATATTCTGGAACATTAGGAGATGGCATGGACATTCAAGATTTAATATTTAGTCATTGCAAATTTAATTAAAATTGTAATCTAGTTGATTAAGAACTTTACTTAAGCTTTTGGTGCATTGGGCCCATGTTGGCAATTTTTATGATAGGCCCAAACTTTGAGGGACATGTGGCACTTAACCTAGGGTTTCTAGGAGGTGGACTTTGGGCCCATGTTGGCAATTTTGTCTCTAGATTGCTTGCACATTTGCCTTGGCTTGACTCTATTGTTAATTCTTGATTCATGAGCATGTTTGAAAATGAAAAAGGCATTTTGTTGATTGAGCCTCTCTAGCCAGATAGCCTACCCTGTTATGATCTCTTTGTTAGCCCCCTTGAGCCTATACTTCTCCCATTTCTTTGTTTTGAAGCTCATACAATAGCCTAAGTGAAAAACCATGATTACCTGAACCTTAGGGAATTTTGGAGCTTTGGAATTGTTTTGGGAATAAGTGTGGTCTCTTAGGAGTTGCAGATGAATTGGCTAGTGAGTCCTCTTCTTGCGGTTGCATTGTAAATATCATGTATCTTTTCTTTTGAATTGTGTGTTGAATAGAAAAAAATAGACAAAATGAAAAAAAAACAGAGAAAAATGAGAAAAAAAAAATTGTGTGAATAATGGAGTCAAGAAGAGGATGGAATTAGAGGTTGTGGGTGTGTTTGAATGTGTTTACACTTATTCCCTATTGCTCCTCTATTCCTTATGGTTTGTAGCTTCTTATCCAGATGTATCCTCTCTTGACCTTGGCCCCATTACAACCATGAAAAGACCTTTTGATTTGAACATGCGTATGTGCTTGAGTGTTGATATTAGAGGCTTGCCAAGTCCATTTGTGTTTGCTTTCTTGAGTGCATTGAGTGACATTGATCTACTTTATACACTTGAGAGAAACACGTATTGTGTGCATCTGTGAGGCTCTGTTGCTTTTGATTCATCTCTTGAACTGATTGATTGTTTTCCATGTACTGAACTGCTTGAATCATTCTGTGAGTATCTGTTTTCATTGACTCTGTGTGGGATTCTTCCTATGCCTTTCACTGTCCAGATTTTGTGAGAACTGTGCAACTTTGTGTCTGTCTGTTGAGTTTGTGTCTCTTCTTGATGTCCTCTGATCTGTTCCCTGTTTTGCGTCTTAAATTTGCCTAGGAGTGCAAAAGACTAAGTGTGGTCTATTTTGATGAGTTGTTATTTCTTGACTATAGTTGGTTTATTGCACTCAAATAAATCAGGGAATTGTGTTTAATTGTCCGTTATTTCCCCATTTGTCCTAACTGTGCTTAACTTGGTCGGAAATTCATATTTTCACTAATTTGGATTTTCTGAGCTAATTAATTGCATGTTTAATTGCAGGGGAAATATTGGAGACATATTTCGGAACATTAGGAGATGACATGGACATTCAAGATTTAATATTTAGTCATTGCAAATTTAATTAAAATTGTAATCTAGTTGATTAAGAACTTTACTTAAGCTTTTGGTGCATTGGGCCCATGTTGGCAATTTTTATGATAGGCCCAAACTTTGAGGGACATGTGGCACTTAACCTAGGGTTTCTAGGAGGTGGACCCCACCATTTTTTAGTGGTTTTGGACAGCATTTTGAGAAATTGCCGAGACCACCTTAGCACACACTTCATACTACACTTTCATTTTTGCTTTTGGCCTTGTATGAACTCTCTTGGGAGCCTTGGTATGCTATTTTCGTTTTCTTCACTATGAATGAGCAAGACCACGTTTTTCTTCTTCTATTATGTGCAACAATGCTTGTTCTTGCTTGATGGAATGAAGCTCTACCATTTCTCTCTTTAGATTTTCGTTTTGATGGTTGAATGCTTGAGTTTGAAGCTTCTTCTTTGCTTTTTCATGGTGGTGTCTTTGGTGGAAGGGAGACCCATTGTCCATTTCGATTTTCTCATCATTTTGCTGCAGTGATTTCGAATTTATCTTGTGTTTCTTGGATTGGAGGATGAAAATGGAGTTATTGTCAAGTTTGGTAGTGAAAAAGGCTTAAGTTGGTGCATGGGTATTGTGTTCTTGAGCCATTTTCTTCTTGCATTTTGTTCTTGATGTTTGGAAACATATTTGGAGCTGGATTTTATGTTTAATGATGGTGGCTGGACAGTGCAGTAATGGAAGTTAAGGGTTTGGTTTTGTTTTGGTCAAAAGTTTAAAGAAAAGTAAGTTTGAAGTTGGTTTGAAGAAGGTAGACTTTGGGTTTCTTGCTCTTGAATTATTTTGCAATTGAACTATGGAACTTTGGGTTTTTGGTGCAGCATTTTCGGTTTTAGAAGATGGAGAAGCTTTGGATGTTTGCTTTGGTAGAGGAAAACCGAAAATGGGTTGAAAGGGAGAGAGAAAATGGTGCATTAATTTTTTACCCGATTTGGCCAAGCACATTTGATGCTACTTTTGACTAAGGAAACATTTCCTCTTTAAGTTTTGTCCTAAAGCTTGTTTAATTACCCCTTTGTTTTGCATTAATTTGCATTGTAGGATTAGTTGTTTTTTAATTTCTTTAATTTAGTGTTGCATTTAGTTTAATTTAACTGTGCTTAGATATTTGTTTAGTCTAGTATTTGGTTTAGCATTTTCACTCTCTGGACTCGATTTTAAAATAATAACTGCAACCACACCAGAGGTCAAAATGCTACGTTTTATATGTCACATGAAAGATAATTGAGTCTACTTTCCAGGAAAAAAAACCTCATCTCATTTAGAGCTCTGTAGAAAAAGTTATGGGTAAAACATTGAGCAAAGGTGAGAGCCGTCCAGTTCCAGCGTGAATTTTCATATTTACTGTAGCAGTTTCGTTTTTACTGTTTTAATTTCATTTTCCTTGCAAAAAAACCTTTCACAACCCCCCCACTTCGTGTTAAACCTAAGACTTGAACCACATTTGGTCCTTGAGAGACGACCTAGGAGTCACTTCCTAGCACTATACTGCATTCTTTTATGCAATCAAATTTGTGTGGGTTGCGACACCCATCAAATTTTGGCGCCGTTGTCGGGGACCAACGGTTCAGTATGGAGTCTTTTGTTTCTGTTTGTGTGTCTTGTGACTGTGTTTTGACGTGTTGTGATAGTCTTTGTTGTGTCTTGTGATTGTTTTCTGTGATTTGAGATTTTTGTGCTATTGTTTCATGATTAGAGGGTGTTGTGATTTAGTGCATGACTAGAGGAAATCCTGGATTCATACCACCTTTTGACCCTGAAATTGATAGGACGTTTCATAGGTTAGTTAGGCATTCTAGGAATTTGTCTTTAGAGTCTGTTTTTGAGTCTGTCCCATTAGATATTGTTCATCCAACTGTTGAGTATTCTGTGCATACTGCATCCACTGCATCTGTTGCATCTGCACTTGATTCTGATTCTGATTCTGTTGTTTTTCACACTGAGAACAATATGGCACAACCTCCACCTCGTGAGAGGACTTTTAGGGAGATGGCTGCACCTGATTTCGATATTGAAAGCTTGTGCATCCAATATCCTGATGAGGACGTTCCATTTGTTCTCAAGACTGGACTGATCCATTTGTTGCCCAAGTTTCATGGTCTTGCAGGTGAGAGTCCACACAAGCATTTTAAGGAATTCCACATTGTCTGTTCCACTATGAAACCTCATGATGTTCCTGAAGAGCACATCTTTTTGAAAGCATTTCCTCACTCATTGGAAGGTGTTGTTAAGGATTGGCTACATGCTTTGGCGCCTAGATCCATCACTAGCTGGGATGATCTGAAGAGGTTGTTCTTGGAGAAATTTTTCCCAGCATCCCGGACCACAGCTATCAGGAAGGACATCACTGGGATTAGGCAGCTTGGTGGAGAGAGCTTGTATGAGTATTAGGAGAGATTCAAGACACTTTGTGCAAGCTGCCCCCACCATCAGATACCTGAACAACTCCTTATCCGGTATTTCTATGAGGGTTTGAACAACATGGATAGGGGTATGATTGATGCTGCCAGTGGTGGAGCTCTTGGAGACACCACACCTGCTGAGGCCAGACATTTGATTGAGAAGATGGCTTCGAACTCCCAACAGTTTAGCGCCAGGAATGATGCCATTGTGGTGAGGGGCGTACATGATGTGGTTGCCCAGTCTTTATCAGCTATTGAAAGCAAGTTGGAAGGCAAGATTGAATCTCTTACAAAGTTGGTGACACAGTTGACTAACAACCAGAGATCTGCAGCTCCATCTGCATCTGTTGCACGACTATGTGCTATTTGTCCTTCCAGTGACCACTATACAGATGTTTGTCCTACTTTGCAGTCCTCAGCTGCCTCTGATGCGCCTCAGGCTTATGCTACTAACATATATAACAACAGGCAGCCACAACAGCAAAGTCATGACTTGTCCAGCAACAGGTACAACCCAGGGTGGAGGAATCACCCCAATCTTAGATGGAACAATGCGCCACAACATCAGCAGTAGGCGCCACCTTTCCAGAATGCTGGAGCACCTAACAGATATGTGCCTCCACCTATACAACAACACCAGAGGCAACAACAACAACAGCAGCAGCAAGAGGCACCTGCCCAACCAGCTACCCAACCTTCCACTTCTTCTGAGCCTTCATTGGAAGAGTTAGTGAGACAGATGACTATGCAAAACCTGCAGTTTCAGCAGGAGACTAGAGCTTCCATACAGAGTCTCACTAACCAGATGGGTCAGATGGCTACTCAGATGAACCAGGCGCAGTCTCAAAATTCTGATAAGTTACCATCCCAGACTGTGCAGAATCCGAAGAATGTGAGTGCCATTACCCTCAGATCAGGGAAGCAGACTGTTGTGCCTTCAGAGCCCGCTTCTACACCTACACCCGTGCCTGCCACTTGTCCTAGAGAGGACGACCATGACGGTCCACGCAGGGCATTTGATGTGGGTGGATCTTCTTCTTCAGCTGGTGGTTCTTCTTCAGGTGGATCTTCTCCCTCTTCCACCACCACCGCTGCTGCGCCTTCTCCATTTGTTGACCGACCTATCCCTCTTCCATTCCCTTCACGGGCACTTCCTAGCAAAAAGACTGAAGAGGTGGATAGGGAAATTCTGGAGACCTTCAGGAAAGTAGAGGTGAACATACCTCTACTTGATGCCATTAAACAGATTCCAAGATATGCCAAATTCTTGAAGGAGTTGTGCACACACAAGAGGAAGATGAAGGGCGATGAAAGGATTAGCATGGGAAGGAATGTATCTGCGCTTATTGGTAAGTCAGTCCCGCACATTCCTGAGAAGTGCAAGGACCCAGGTATATTTTGCATTCCTTGTGTGATTGGAAACAATAAATTTGAGAATGCCATGCTTGATTTGGGTGCTTCTGTTAATGTCATGCCTTTGTCTATATATTCATCTTTGTCTCTTGGTCCTTTACAAACCACGGGTGTGGTCATTCAGTTGGCCAATAGGAGTGTTACCCACCCAACAGGTTTCATAGAGGATGTCTTGGTTAGGGTAGGTGAATTGATTTTTCCTGCTGACTTTTATGTTTTGGAGATGGAGGAGGGATTCTCTCATGGATCCGCTCCCATTATCTTAGGCAGACCATTTTTGAAAACTGCCCGAACTAAGATTGATGTGTATGCTGGAACTTTGTCTATGGAATTTGCTGATATTGTTGTTCATTTTAATATCATTGATGCAATGAAATTTCTAGCTAAGGACCATTCTGTGTTTAGGATTGATGCATTGGATGACATTATTGATGAATTTGTTGTTCACAACTTTCATTCTTTGCATGAGAAGAAGCATTCTTTTCTATCTTCTTTACATTCATGCATTGAATCTGGGATTGAGACAGAAATTGAGAATAATGTTGAATTGGATGTTGATTTGGATGAGAATTGTGATGTCCAGGTTATTGATGATATGCATGTTTTTGATGATTTGGATGATATTGATGATGTTGTTGATATACCTGTGATGGATATTGATCTGGATTGTGATGAGATGGGTTCTCTGCCTTTACCTGTTCATTCTTTAGAGTCAGAATGCATTAACCACGTTGCAGGAAGTACACTTGAATCTGACTTGTAGGAACCCATTCTTGAGCTGAAACAGTTCCCAGAAAACCTCAAGTACGTGTACTTGGAGGATGATGAGAGGAAACCGGTCATAATTTCCACCTCCCTTGATTTTGTGCAAGAGGAGAGGTTGCTTGGAGTGTTGAGGGCGCATAAGAAAGCCATAGGTTGGAGTTTGGCGGACATCCCTGGTATTAGCTCATCCACATGCATGCATAGGATTCTGTTGGAAGATGGGGCCAAACCAGTGAGACAGCCGCAGAGAAGGCAAAACCCTGTGATCTTGGACGTGATTAAGAAGGAGGTGATGAAGCTTTTGCAAGCTGGGATCATCTACCCTATTTCAGACAGTCAGTGGGTGAGCCCCATCCATGTTGTGCCCAAGAAGACTGACCTCACGGTTGTGAAAAATGAGAGGGATGAGTTGATTCCCACAAGAGTGCAGAACAGCTGGAGAGTTTGCATTGATTATAGGAGGCTCAATCAAGCAACCAGGAAAGATCACTTCCCCCTACCATTCATTGATCAGATGCTGGAGCGCCTGGCAGGTAAATCTCATTATTGCTTTCTTGATGGTTTTTCTGGTTATTTTCAAATCAATATTGCTCCTGAGGACCAAGAGAAAACCACATTCACGTGCCCCTTTGGCACTTTTGCCTATAGGAGGATGCCCTTTGGCCTATGCAACGCCCCTGGTACCTTCCAGCGGTGCATGCTTAGCATTTTTAGCGACTTTCTTGAGAGTTGCATAGAGGTGTTTATGGATGACTTTACTGTGTATGGATCCTCTTTTGATGCATGTTTAGACAGTTTGGAAAAGGTTTTGAAAAGATGCATAGAAACAAACGTTATTCTCAATTTTGAGAAATGTCACTTCATGGTTGAACAAGGTTTGGTTCTGGGGCACATCATTTCTGAAAAGGGAATAGAGGTAGATCCTGCCAAGATATCTGTGATTTCGCAGTTGCCTTACCCTTCTTGCGTGCGAGAGGTTAGATCTTTTCTAGGACATGCAGGTTTCTACAGGCGCTTCATCAAGGATTTCAGCAAGAAGGCGCTTCCCTTGTCTAGACTATTGCAGAAGGACATCGACTTTGAGTTTGATGACAGATGCAAGCAGGCGTTTGATTGCCTGAAGGAGGCTTTGATCACCACTCCGATCATTCAGGCACCAGATTGGACAGCCCCATTTGAACTCATGTGTGACGCATCAAATCATGCTTTGGGAGCTGTCCTGACACAGAAGATTGGCAAGGTGCCTAGAGTGATTTACTACGCCTCACGCACTTTGGATGCTGCCCAAGCAAACTACACCACGACTGAGAAGGAGTTGTTGGCAATTGTTTTTGCCCTTGATAAATTTAGGTCGTATTTGCTTGGATCTCCTGTTATTGTGATACTGACCATGCAGCTCTAAAGTTTTTGTTGAGAAAGGCTGAGTCAAAGCCTAGATTGATCAGGTGGATGCTACTGCTCCAGGAGTTTGACTTGCAGATTAAAGACCGGAGTGGAGCACAAAATTTGGTTGCAGACCACCTCAGCCGCATTGAGAGAGCTGGGGATGAAGCTGATGTGTTGCCCATCCAGGATGACTTTCCTGATGAGAGTTTGTTACTGATTTCTTCTTCTCACCCTACTCCTTGGTTTGCACACATTGTGAATTATTTGGTTGCTTCTGTTTTTCCTCCCTTAGCATCACGTGCTCAGATTGCCAAAATCAAGAGTGATGCTAAGTATTATGTTTGGGATGACCCATATCTGTGGAAGTTGTGCAGTGACCAGGTTACTAGGAGATGCATTCCGGACCATGAGATTGACTCGGTCCTGCAGTTTTGCCATGCCTCCTCACCTGGTGGTCATCTGGGGATACAGAGAACAGCTCGCAGGGTGCTTGATAGCGGTTTCTACTGGCCTTCCATCTTCAAGGATGCAGAGAGGACTTGTAGCACCTGTGAGCCATGTCAGAGAGCAGGAGGACCTATTTCACAGAGACAGTAACTTCCTATCTTGAAAGATAGAGGTTTGGTCACCGACTTCACGAGAAGCTCATGAATACTCTGCCGGAGACGACGAATAGCCCTGTTCAGGGCCGTCGACATCGACCCCTCCATGAACAAAACCCTATCCCCATTTAGCAAATATTCTACAGAGGTCAGGGCCCTCGACGGAACCTCCGCCGAATCACTACTATCGGTCAATGAGTGAACAGAAGAAAAGGAAGCCATCGTTACCTGGAACACCAACGATGACCTAAACGGGACGAAGATTTCGGAGGAGAAACCTTGGAGAGAAAGCGCAGCAAACTCTGAAGCAAAAGAAGGAAAAGATGAAAAGTTACGATTTGTTTTACCAAAACCACTTTTGCCACAAAAGCGTAACGATTACGAAACCGTCAGATGATCAGCGTCGTTGGATTAATGATGATCTAATGGTCCTCTGTTAGCGACTCTGTAACTGCCTCCGAGGCGGGAAAACTGTCCAATATACACCGTTGAATAAAATTGATCCAACGGCCTCTTATGAAGACTCTGCAACTACCCTAGAGGCGGGAAATAATCTCTAATCTGCACCATTCGGTAAAACTGATCCAACAGTCTCCTATTGACACTTTTCGCCTACCCCCGAAGCGGGAAAAGACACTCATTGCACCGTGCCAGTTTAATGACCGTACCGCACCAACCCGCCATTTACAAAGCATCCGGTTTCCGAACCGACCGACAATTATCTTCTCATGAAAGTCCTTCGGTCAAACGTGACTGAAGTCCTGAATCCCTCGGACTTGGGGGGGATGATGTACGGTAGTATATCCCGAGCGGTTATAAAACCGATCGAATACCATAATGCCGGTCACAAATCATATTGGGTCAAACCGGTCCACCAATTATATGGGCCAAACTGGTCCACCAGTCATATCAGGCCAAACCGACACATTCTATATCAGAAGCATATCTAACTAAAGATATCGTTATCAAATAATATCTGACCAAAGATATTATAACAGAAATATATTTACCCAAAGATATTGCGATATCTGAACAGAAATATATTCAGTAAGTATGTTAACATTTTACATCTTATTCTGTTAATATTTTATTGATATCATATCAGTACAAGGTCTATAAATAATGAGCCAAGGCTATAAGTCAGGTACGTTCTGATCACACTATATTCAGCTTACCCTTTGCTCCATTAGCTCTCCCAATCAAGAGCATTATTTTCCAAGAACTGGGAACACTTTATCACTGACACCTAACTTGAGCGTCGGAGTGCCTTTTCCGGTACCCTCCCCCCTCGTTAAAAGCTTGAGGAAGACCTGACGGTCTCAACCAAAGGAGAACGAACGGTCGAGGAGCAGAGAAAGCAGTGAATCCACGTCATCAAGGTTAGTCCTTTCGATCCCCAAAATTATCACTGAAACACTTAACAATTATTATTGCTCAACAATACACGATTTTCCAAACAAAAACAACAAATTTGTGATAAAAAGTATAAATATTTTCATGTAATTTACTGAAAAAATTAAAAACTGATATTACGAGACCAAATATAACTTACAAAATTCAACTCCTTCCACACATTTCAAACAATCACTTTTCTTTTTCAGACCCAAATACACTTTAAGTACTCGTCGAGTTGAAAAATATGTGTAACATCCATTTTTCGTAGTATAAAACTACTAAAATAAAACATGACATTGATGATAATTTATTAAGAATTACAAACTTCCAATAAGAGAGCTTACACTTTGGAGATCAAAACTCTATTTATGATTGCTACTATTCTCTCAATCTCACATTGAAAACATAAATAATTGCTATTACTTTGAAAGCATAAATAATTTTTCCATATTTTCTGTGATTGAACTACTTGCTTGTAGGTTCCATATGATCAATGTCATCTTTTGTTATCCCTTATTCTTTTAGCCTTCACATGACTTTTGCCCACTGAAAAGAGAACAATTTGTTCTAACATTTGAACCTTGAACCTTGTGCATGTTTGAAAAACCCTTTGTGAAAATTTTTACCTTGAGTTAAGTTGAGAACATTTGATGAGGTACTGATAAAGGTTCAAGTTTGGGGTTGTCAGGTAACAACCCACTTCTCTAGGCGCAATAAAAAGCAAAAGTAAAGGCAAGAGAAAAGAAAAGAAAAGAAAAATTGAAAAGGAGAAAAAAGAGCTCACTGCAAGGGAAGGGCTGGGAAAAAGAAAGAGAGTTTGTTCTTGAATGTTAACTTCACAAATGTCTCTCTTAACTCAAGGAACTTTGTTGTCCAGAGAAACCAATTTCCTTCCTAGCCTAGCCAAGTTACAAGCCATGAAAAGCCCTTGTGATGATTACCTGCTTGTGAGTATGTTTCATTGTGGTTAAATAAAAGGCAAAATTAATTTGTGTGACATAGTGATAGCAGAGTGAAAAACCTCATTATACACCTGAGTTGAGTGAAACACTTTTGAGTGCTTGAGTGAAACACTTTCCTTGGTGAGGAATTGTTCTTTGAGTTGCATCTTTGCTTGGTTGATTGATCATTCTTAAGGAGAGCACCTGTTGAAAATATATGAGCATCACATTGACTTTGATTGAATTAAGGCATCTGCACATCTTGACTGAGATCTTTATGCTGAATTGATAAAAGTGATTCCTTGTCTTGAAAAAAAAAGGTTTTTAAAAAAGATCGAGTCATTGTAGTGATTGTTCTGAAAAGCTGAGTTACATTCTGTTTGCTTGAGGACAAGCAAAGTTCTAAGTTTGGGGTTGTGGTAACGATTTCAAACACCGTTATTTGTTATGTGATTTTGATACTAAAAGCACCCTTTTTCACTTAGAAACTTGCTTGGACTCATGCTTTTTCATTAAGTTGAGTGAATAAGAGAGTTGAGGTTTATTTCAATGATTTTATGATTAATTCCCTTTGTCTTGACAGAGATTGAGGTAATACTGGAAGAAGAGATGAAAAGCCAAGAAGATGGAGCTCAAAAGGGCTCAAAAAGGCACTAGAAGGAGGGAAAACACGAAGCCCGGGCGACCAGAAGCGAGGCTTAAGTCTGTTGTATCGACGTCCACCGCCCAGGCGGCGGGGCTTCGTAGCTTAGGCGTCCAATTTTGACGCCTGGGCCTTACATGAGCTGTTTTGGCTGCCGAGGCGGTCTCCCTAGACCGCCTGGGCGTCGACTTTCGTGGACAGAGCCCTATTTCTGCTCTTTTTTGATTCGTTTGGGCCAGACCCTATTTTGGCACGCCCATGACACTATTTAAAAGACCCTGAGGCTCTAGGTTTTGCATCCCTGGCATAGAAGAGCATAACAATACAGTATTTTCTAAATTCTTAGGTTTCCATTCTCATTATTTCTTCCATTGTTCATAGAGTTCCCCCATGTTTATGGGGAACTAATTTCTATTTGTTGTTAGAGAATGATGTAACCTTGTAAACTCTCATGTATTTGAATTGATTCTTAATTCCACATTCTTTTTCATTAATTGTTAGAGTAATTCATTTGTTTCTTTGCTTGCTTATACAATAGCATGATTTATGAATTGCATGAGTACCGGGAGGTTCCTTAAAATTCAGGTTCTTGTTGAATTACTCCTAAGGGTTATATTTCTCAAGGATGAGGGTATGAGTCTTGGTCGTCTTAATCTTTTGTTCTTCACATCTTTTTACCAAGAATGCTAGGAATTGTATGAACTGGTAATTAGGGACAAACTTATTCACCGAGGGATCAGGTTTAGGTAATTTAGTGAGAGACGTTGACATTAATGCAGAAAGAAGAATTCTTATATAGATGAGAGGAAACTTGGTGAAATCTAACCCCAACAATATATTCATCTCATATAAATCAACCTTCGTTCATCTATGTGTTCTTTTGCCATTGATCAATTGCATTTTATTTTATTTTATTATTTTTGCACATAAATCCAATGATCTCTTTTTATTTTTAAGTCTTAATTAATCTTGTTATCACACAATTGTTTAGCATCGAGAGTCATCTATGATACGATACTTGGTCTTACCATTTTATAATACTTGTGCGGCTCGATACACTTGCCGATTCAACCCAACATAAATATGCTAACATATGACTCAAACAGGTCTTAATCAACTCTTAGACCAATCCTAAAACAATGTATTTCCAAGATAACCTTTATCTTAACTTTTCACATGTCAAAACCCCTTTTTAGCCCAAAATCTACTTATTTCTACCCTTGAATACAAAACAAGGATCTATAACAGTTTGACAACTCATATTTCATCCAATTTAGTATCTCAAATTCATCACACACAACATCTACATCAGAAATCACATTTCACCTCATCATTCATCAGTTTTCATATCAATACACAACATATACAAACAACTCAACATATTATATTTCTCAATTCAATGCAATTTCACAACTCAATCAATATTTCACCATACCAACATTAATTATAACTTGCCTAATAAACAAAATCAAATAAAACCAGCTTCCCTTACCTTTTTAGAAGACCAAACTGTTCTAGAAGTCCGCATACCGCTTTCACAGCTCAAAGAGCTCTATCTGCACCTATTGACCACTGAATCATGATCAGGTACTCTGTTAGAACCACTGATCAACAAAGAACCTAAAAGAAGACTTAGACCATACATGTGATAGAGTGAAACCTCGCATGCATTAGAAAATGTGAAATCAGAGAAAAAAAGCATAAAACTGACTGACTCTATTTGAGAAATTGATTGGGTAGACTTAAAGATCTCACCGTGAGGAGTACGCAGGCAGTCTTTGATATTCAAACAGATGAACAGGGTGCAAGAACGCTTAGAGAGAAGGTAAAAGACTCTAGAAAAGTGGTTTTTAGAGAGATTGTGTGTTTTAAAATAATGAAACTCGTCTATAGCAATTCTTTTTATATTAAAACCTTTTCATATGAAAATAATAGATTCACATTATTTTTAAGTCATTATCACTTCTAAAATACCATTTTCTAGATCTTTATTATATGTCTCCAAAAGATTTTGACGTTAATTAAGTGTATCATACAATATTAAATATAATAATAAAATAAATGTTATTAATTTATTTTTTGTGTTGTGTTATTTATGTTAAGATTACAAAAATGATATGATCTATGTGGTCTAATTATCTTGAATACTTTTTCTAATATAATGTATCATTTTTCTTAACAGAAGTATATTTTATCAACATTAATGACCTCATCGATATGGTCTTATCTGACCACTATACTTAAACTAAATAGTTACTAAGATTTACTCAAATAAATAAATAAATAAATATATATATATATATATATATATAACATGAAACATAATTATTCGTACATATATCTAAGACACTTATTAAATTGTTGCAATTGTAAGAACCTAGAAAATAGAGTATAAGAGTTGATAGGTGTATTAAAATAATGAGACCAAGTATTTTATTATAAAATAATCTTATAATATAAATAGAACTTTCTAAACTCGTCTCATTACTTGAAACACTGTTTATCTCTCTAAACTCTTTTCTCTTTGTTTCCTCTCACTTCTCTCTTCAATTTCTTACTCATAAATCATTTGTTCGACGATCAGGAGGTGTTTAGGAGATCCTGGCGTCGAGGGCTACCTTTCTAACCAATTAATTTCTTGATTAGAGCAAGTAAGTTTTGTTCCCTGTTCTTGGTATGTTTTTTCAACTTGTGAACATGTAGAGAATTTGTATTTGCATGTGAGTAGAGTCTCTTTTTCTTGATTCTTAGCTCAATTTAGATTCTAAGGTTTGTTTCCCATCACCAATCGGTGGTTTATAGGTTTTCTTGAGTTTCCTTGCGATATAAGCAACGGTCGGGGTTTCTTTGAGCTGTGCAGATTTCATTCAGGTAAGTGAAGCTAGATAATTGCTTTTAATTGAAGTATGTGGTGTAAGTTTGATAATATGTGAGTATTAAATTGTTTGGATGCACATGTTGTTTGACGTTAGTGATAATTGAGCTAATTGGGTAATATTGATAATTTGTGTGATGATGTATGTCGTGACTGTTTGAATCTGGGTGTATGCGTGTTTGAGATGTGGAAATTGTGTTGAGGAAGTGTTTGATGTTGATTGAATTGTTGGAGGAAAAAAGGTTAATTTTGGTTATAGGTTAATTGGTATAAAATTTAGATTTTAGGTAAGGATATGGTGAGAAATAGTTGGTAAACTAAATTGTTGCAGTTGTGGTTGGTTAGGAGTTGTTTGATGTCATGCTCAAGCTTTTAGAATGGTAAAAATCTGAGTTATGGGTATGTGGTGGTGAGGAGGTAGAGTGCAACTTAATTTAGAACTCAATTTTTAGGAAGTGGAGTAGTGAAAACTTGAGTTGGGGACTTGGTGTGTAATTGGTCCATTTGCAGAGTTTTGGTAAGTCAATTGGGACTCATTAGAGTCCCTAAGTTGCTTGAAATTGTACCACAAATGGTACAATTCAATTTGAGTCTCAAAGTTGATGTTTTGTAAGTTTTTGGTTGAAATCTTATAGCCACTTGTTTAAAATGAATTTAGAATGGTTTAGACACACTTGGTTAAGCATAATTAGGTGTATAACATTATCTAGGAGAGTTATAAGCTGGGAAAAATATATCCATTCGGTCAAGTTGTTGTATGTTGCAAATTCAGCAGTTTTCATATTATAGAATTATGTAGACTCGTTGAGCGAGTGGAGTCGCTCAGCGAGAGGGTTGAGAGTTTGGACCACTGTCTAGACTTTCGCCTAGCGAGTTGGGTCGTTGGGCGAGAGGGTTGAGAGTCTGGACCACTGTCTTGACTTTCACCTAGCGAGTTGGGTCCTTTGGTGAGATGGTTGAGGGTCCAGACCACTACCTGGACATTCGTCTAATGAATAGTGTCACTAAGCGAGTGAGTTGGGGGTCTAGACTATTGTCTCTACTCTCGCCTAGCGAGAGGGATTGTTGAGCGAGAGGTTGGAGTCTAGGAGCATGCGAGTTTTATTCGCATAACGAGATGTGTAGCTGAGCGAGAGGTTGGGGTCTGGAACCAATGTGATTTTATTCGCACAATGAGCTGGGTCGCTGAGCGAGAGAAATCTGTGGTCGCCCAACAAGAGTGGTCATTGAGCGATTGGTCCATATGTTTGGTTTACTCTTTCCTTCTTTGTTCTTGTTTGATTAGAATGATGTTTTTATTCATTTTGGATTATGTATGATTGTGTGTGAGTTATATGAATATCAAAGTTATGAGTTGAGATTTAAAGTGAATGCATGTGGTTTCAAAGTATGGTTTCAAAGTGGTGAAAGTAAGTTCCAAAGTGAATGCTCTTGGTGAGGTTCAAGTATGTTTAGAATGAGTGCAGGAGCTCAGTCTTGGGGGTTGTCCTGAAACTCCAATGGTCTTTCATTCTCAAGTAGAGAGGATTGATCCATGTGGTGAGGAGTACCAGGAGGTCTTAGTCTTGGGGGCTTCCAATATGCTTTAAGGCGTGAAACAGACTAACAAGAGATGAGAATTTGAATTTCTCATGAGATGAGAATTTGAATTTCTCATTAGATGAGAATTTGAATTTCTCATGCGAATTTGAATTTCTCATGAGAATTTTAATCTGAGATGATGAGATGAGAATTTGAGATGACTCATGAGATGAGAATTTGAATTTCTCATGAGATGACTCATGAGACGAGAACTTGAATTTCTCATGAGACGAGAATTTAAATTTCTCATGAGATGAGAATTTGAATTGCTCACCCGACCCCCGACCCCGTTACCCCGTCCCTGTGACCCCGACCCTTTTATAAAGATTAATACAGAACTATATATGAGATGAGAATCACTTTTATTTTACTTTATGAGGGTGAGGGGAAAAAGTATGAAATGAAAGAGAAAATAGTTTTTACATGTATCACAAAAATAGATGTGGATTTGCATGTATGAGATGGCTATCAAATGAGACCAAGAACTAGAGAATTAAGGCCAGTGAAATGTGTGATTGGACCAAGTTACAATAATCATGTCAACCATCCTAACAAAAATAAACTTCTTCGTAAACGTTTAACATAAAAAAATCATTATAAACTAAAATTAAATCGTGTATAAATTAACTTATATAATTTTTCTTATTAAATTTAATTTCTCTTTGTAATTTATATATACTTCTTTTCTCAAAAACTCTTAAAAACCACTCAGGCCTTGTTCACTTGAGTGGATTTGAGGAAGAGTAATTGAGTGGATTTGAGAAGATTTGAAGGTAATTTTTATTGTTGTTTATTTGAGTGAATTTGGAGTTAAACGATAGTGGATTTGAAAGTAAAGTTTGTGAGAATTAGTGTAGGATTTAATTTATGTGACAGATTAAAAAATTTACTTTCAAATTTACTCTCACCTACCTCCAAATCTATTAAAATAAAGAACAAAAATATTTATCTTCAAATCCTCTCAATTACTCTTCCCAAATCCACTCAAGTGAACAAATCTTTAAACAAATACTAAGAAAGGTGAAAGAAAGAGGTTTTTTTTTTTCCGGAAAATCCATTCCAAAATGAATATAGGCAAGATGATTCAAAACTTCAAGCGACTCAATTCAATCTTCTATGAGATCGAGTCGGTTAAAAACTATTTTTTTTATAATTAATTGAAAAATTGAACCTAATTTGTTTGAAATTAATCTTAAAATCTAGAATATTTGAAGGTTATGAAATTGAAAATATTAATTATTGTGACACTTTAAATCTTTTGATATATTATGTGGTGTATGGTAACATTTCTATTTTAATCAGAGTCTTATTTTTTTATTAAATATTAAAAAATAAAACCTTTATTTCAAAATAGCTATTTTAAAATTGAAGTGAAAATAGTTCCTTTAAATAGGTTGGGTCTACAAAAGGTTACCTATTTTGACCATAATTCCATGGAAGGAGATGCAAATAGCCTCATTCATGTAGCCAAAAAGTTTCTAGGACAAAGTTACTTTTATCCTTAAAATTACATGTATACAAATTAATTTTTGAAAACGTCTCCAGACATTTTATGTCATTAAGCCATCACTGGTAAATAAATTCACGATTGAAAAACTCATTTGTAAAATAAAAATTAGCTTTCTATGAAAAAAAAAATGCATATTTTAATGAGTCAAATTGAATGTTAAATAGATAGTATATTAGTGGTTAGTTTAGCACTATCTGATAATCATTATACAAAGCTAAATATAGCACCAAACTCGCAATTCAATATACATTTTTACTACTTCCTCAAAATGCTTCTTTGATTTGGAAGTGGGTAAGCATGAAAGACACTCAAATCAGTCTTAAGAATAATTCCCCTGTCCTTACAAAAGAAAAAACTGTTGAGACAAAAATCAACCAGCAAGAGGATTAGCGTGTATTGTTACACGATTGAGCCTTATCTCGGCAAGTGGTCGATCTCCTGCTCCAGTTTGAGTCTGCACGACAAAAAAGAGTATTATTTATTCTTCGTGATTACACATATTCTTTTGACAAGTCGCATGAATATGACACCGAAAGAAATGCAGATATTGATTGAGTTGCCAAACCAAGCCAGGACCAAGAAATCAGCTTAAGCTTCAACCTAACTTTTGTTTAAAAGAGAAAAATCAATTACAATAATGACATAAGAATAGGATACCTTTTCCATGAGATCAAGAACTTCGAATCCATGAATTACTCTTCCAAACACAGTGTATAGCCCATTTAAATGTGGCTGTTTTGCGTAAGTTATGAAGAACTGACTTCCGTTAGTATTTGGACCACTGTTAGCCATTGCCAATATTCCCCTAGCATTATGCTGATACATAAACGAGGGCAACTTGTTAACTACAATAATCATCAGATGAACAAAATGCCTATAATTATTGCTTCATAAAAACAAATCAAAAATGGAAATTCCGTCCCTATCTAATCTCATACCACAGCTCACAAGTAACATCATAAACAATATTATAAATTAACCACATTTGATGAGATACTGAAATATAACATCCTTTAGATGACTATATTTCAATATAATAAAACTTACATTCATGAACCAGCAGAATAAGCCAATCAAGACAAATATAAATACATATCATACAATAATAAAACAAAATACAGTTAAAAGTTGCAAGAAAATAACTCCTGTTTCAGATAAAGAAGCTTAGTGAATTATCTTTTCAGTTATAGGGATAACTCTCAAATAAGACAAACTGCTTTGAGTAACCTACAAAGCCATTTTGCACACAAATGTCTTCATTTGCATCATCCTGACAAAAGTACATCTCAATTGTAGTCTTGATTTTAAGGCATGCTAACAAAAGTGGTATTCCATGCTCAAATTCCAACACTAACGTTGAGAATCAACACAAGCATAACAAACATTTCAACCATTTTGAGCAGAACAAAAAATAATTTTCATCCTATGTCCTGACATATTTTATCTCAAAATGCATCAAACATGAATAGAAATCGAGACATGAAATAGAAATTATATTTTATCCTATGTCTGACCTCTTCCAACACATCAATGAATTACTACCTGACAGAACAAAAGAACTCAAGACATGAATTCATCGTGGTTGAACTCACCTTCAGTGATTCTCGTATCTCGTCATTAAATTTCTTGCCCCATATACTGGTTCCCCCTTTGCCAGTTCCAGTGGGATCTCCACCTTGAATCATAAAACCCTTAATGTTGCGGTGAAATATAGTCCCATCATAGTAACCACTTGCAGACAGCGCTAAAAAGTTCTGGATTAAAACACATTTAAACACGAGAACTCAAATGTTAGTTAAAGCCCCCTTTAATACAGAAAAACCAGTAGTAACCCCTCAGACAGAGGACATGAGTTTCAATCATTATTAAGCTAAATCACGAATTCATACATTCCCTAACAGTCCGGATTCATGACTGCATGAATCGAGGATTTTTAAAATGGTATGTGATTGCAATTGCCACATCAGCTGCATTTCTCTGCACTTTCCTACAGCATCAAGGACCACGAGGAAAATGTAACAGGGAAAGCAATTTAAAAATTTGGAATGATTACACACAACTCCCGCTAATAAATTCCACAACTGACTGATCTTGCTGACGGTCACAGATAATTCCAACTATCCTAGAACAGTTTATTAGGTGTACACGACTAAAACTTAGAACAACTTATTCGGTACTTTTTGTGTTGCATTCAAAATTGAAATTATAACTCAGTATTCAGCATAAATATTTGCATTAAAATTCACAAAAAGAGCAAGCTCGCTGTAAGTATTGTCACTACTTTCAACAATTGGGGTACCAAAACCAATTTGAGTCTCTTTTTTTTTTTCAGAACAATCATAATTTTGAAAAAAAAAATTAATGAGTAATTTTGTTGACCTCGATGTCAAATTTGCATAATTTTGAACTCAATTTAAACATAAAGCACTTCACATCAAAATCCGTTTTACCTAATTCAACTTAAAACACATCCATCCACACACACTTAGTGTTCTTCTCCAATCAGCATAGAAATAATATCTAACAAAAAATTGAGTTAAAATGCACATACTAAGTAAACGAAAACTAGGCCTAAAAGCACAAGTAAGCACGCGCTAGGCTGAGTCCTCTGTTCACAAACGCCAGTCGTTAGGGTAACGAAAACAAATCACTTCGAGTTTTTTCTTCTCAAAATCAATTCGAAAACAAATTAAGGACAGTATAACTGAAATTACGGGGAGAAATAAACCTCGGAGGTTTTGGGAACCTCGTCGCAGAAGATTTCGCACTTTATGTCACCTAGGTTTGTGTGCAGAGTCACCGACTGAGAAAAAAAAAAAGAACACAAAAACGAAAGCAGAGTGAGTTGGAAGAAATTGAATTGGCAGACAGATACAAAAGTGAATAAGACTGAACTAGTGATCCCACAAACCATTGAGTTCTGAATAAAAACCTTCGATTTTCAATAACTGGTAGATTCTTGGGGAAAGGGATTCGTTGCGTTATGTTATTTTCTGGGTTTCAGAGTATTTGAAGATAATTCTGAAAGAGAACCATGTTTTGCGATTTCTCTCCGTGTTTTAAAAAATTAATATATATATATATATATATATATATATATATATCTTTTTATTTTATTTTGGTTTAATTAGATCTTAAACCTAATATAACAATGTAAGATATTTTTAAGAAAATAACATAATTAATTAAAATGTAAAACATAAACTATGTAAAATTGAGTTTAAGACTAAAATTACAGTATACAAAAACTACAACTTAAAAAAGATACAAAAGGACTTGGATTTAAGAAGAAATTATTGAAAAAATATGTAGACAATTTCAAATGGTTTAATTTGAAAAGAAAAGTATTGGTGACTAAGGTTTGGGTAAAAAAGTAACATAAAATATTTAAAATGGTTATTTATTAAATGTGATAAGTATTAAAGTTTACGATATCATTGAACATGACTAAATCTAGCGTTTCAAATGTAGATGTTTGGATGAATGTGGTAATTGAATCTTTCAATAAAAATGAATTTTAGTACATTAAGAAAATATTATTAAATCAATCTTTAAGAGCTTTAAGTATTCTGATATTAAGTTTAAGTGTTTGTCTCCATTTATATAGGGGATCAAATTATTTGCTGAATATATTCATCTTTCTTCATTAAAGTGTTAAGGAGAACTAAATCACAACAAATCAAAATTATTAGCAATTTTAATAAATTAAATTAAACTGTTAAAACTAAAAAATTGTTACTGTAAACAGGGCAATAAGAAAAGTATTCATCTATTAGGGATAGATAAAGTGTACAAAGATCGTATTATAAAAATATATAATTAATTATAAAATAGATTAAGAGAAGTGAGTTGAATTAAAAAATAGCTTTAGCTAATTAAATTGAACTATTTTTTAATTCACTTATAGGATACTGTAGTTCAATGAACTATCTTTTAGTTCGCTATAATGCAGTTAAGTGAACTCCATGGTAACATGTGGTTTAATATTATGTACAAGTGAAAACGGTTTAAAACACTGTTATTTGTGATGTGATTTTAATACTAAAAGCACTTTTTTTCACTTAGAAACTTATTTGGACTCATACTTTTTCAATAAATTGTGTGAATAAGAGAGTTGAGGTTGATTTCAAAGATTTTATGACTAATTCCCCTTGTTTTGATAGAGATTGAAGTAATACTGGAAACAGAGATGAAGAGCCAAGAAAATGGAGCTCAAAAGGGCCTAAAAAAACACCAGAAGGAGGGACAACACGAAGCCCGGGTGCCTAGAAGGAAGGCTCAAACGAGCATAATCGACGTTCGTCGCCCGGGCACCCTCCCTGGCCGCTTGGGCGGCGGGGTCTCGTAGCTTGGGCAGCCAAATTCAAAGCTGGGGCCTTAAATGAGGTGCTCTCATTGCCCGGGTGCCCTCCTTAGGCACCTAAGCGTCGGCCTTTCGTGGATCAGGTCCTGTTTTTGCTCAATTTCGACTCTATTGGACCGGGCCCTATTTTTTCATGTTTCTGACCTTATTTAAAGGACCCTAGGGCTCTAGGATTTGCATCTCTAGAGAGAAGAGCATAACAATACACTCTTTTCCCAATTCTTAGGCTTTCTTTCTCATTATCTTCCATCGTTCATTGAGTTCCCCCATGTCTATGAGGAACTAATTTATATTTGTTGTTGGGGATGATGTAACCTTGTAAACTCTCATGTATTTGAATTGATTCTTATTTTCATATGTTTTTCCATTAATTGTTAGAGTAATTCATCTGTTTCAATGCTTGTTATGTTTAACTCATTCATTAGCATGATTTATGAATTACATGAGTGTCGGGAGGTTCCTTACAATTCAGGTTCTTGTTGAATTACTCCCAAGAGTAATATTGCTCAGGGATGAGGGTATGAGTCTTGGTCTTGGTCATCTTAATCTCTTGATCTTCACATCTTATTACGAGGAATGCTAGGAATTGTATGAACTGGTAAATTGGGACAAGCTTATTCGCCGAGGGATCGGGTTTAGGTAATTTAGTAAGTGACGTTGGCATTAATACATAAAGAATAATTCTTATATACATGAGAGGGAACTTGGTGAAATCTAACCCCAACAACATATCCATCTCATATTAATCAACATCCGTTCATCTATGTGCTCCTTTGTTATTGATCAATTGCATTCATATTTAATTTCATGTTTTTGCATTCAAACCCAATGATCTCTTTTTATTTTTAAGTCTTAAATCTTGTTATCACACGACTGTTTAGCGCCAAGAGTCATCTGGGATATGATACTTAGTCTTACCATTTTATATTACTTATGCGACTCGGTACACTTGTCGATTTGCCCCCAATAAGTTTTTAGCGCCATTGTCGGGGACTCACGGTTTAAGCTATTCTATTTGTGTGATTCTTGATTAATTTTGAATTTATTTTTATTTTTCCTATTTTTAATTTTTCCTTTTTAATTTTAATTTGTATTCTATTATTTTTAATTTTTTTTATACAAACAGTGTTTTCTAGGATTTTTGTTTAGTCTGTGCAGCATGCAATTCTACCAAGGTAATCTCAACCAATGGTGGAAACCTCACTCAAGCATGAATCAAAGTCAATTTGGGCAAGTTGGTGGACTATTCAATAGACCCCACCAACAGTACTACAAAAGTTGAGGAGGCCCTCAAGCAGTTCAAGCAGGAATCTCTCTTAATTCGGGAAAGCACTCAAGCAGTATCTAAAAGGATGGAGGCACAATGTAGATTCATAATATAGAAGTTGGAGGACCTTGGAAATTTTATAAAAGCCAATCCTGGAGAAGAATGCAAAGTTGTTGTCACTAGAAGTGGGAGAGTATTAGATGAGAAAAAATAGAGAGACAAGAAAAAGAAAGATGAGTGAAAAAGAAAAATATGAAAAAGAAAAAGAAAAACAAGAGAGTGACAAAAAAGAAAAAGAAAAAGAGAGAGGAGAAAAAAAAGAGAGAGAGGAGGAGGTTGAGAGAAAAAAGAAAGAGTTTTCTGAAAAACCCCTTTCTTACCCAAAGAATTATTCTAGAAAGGAAAAAGAAAAACAGTTTGAGCGTTTCATGGAGATCTTCAAAAAACTAGAGATCAACATACCTTTCTCAAAAGCTCTGCAGCAAATGTCTTCATATGCTAAATTCCTGAAGGAGCTCCTCACTAAGGAAAGGAAGTACATTGAAGAGTAGACCATTTAAGTTCAAGGAAACTACAGTGCCATCATACAAAAGTTGCTACCTCCCAAGTTGAAAGATCCAAGAAGCTTCATCATTCCTTGCACTATAGGGAATATCTTTGTTGAGAAAGCACTAATTGATTTGGGAGCTAGTATTAATCTCATGCCGCTCTCCATGTTTGAAAAGATTGAAGGCTTGGAACTCAAGCCTACTCGGATGACTCTTGAACTGGTAGATAAATCTCTAAAATATCCTTATGGGGTGGCTGAGGATGTGCTTGTGAAGGTGGACAAATTCCTATTTCCTATGGACTTTGTTATCATGGAGATGGAAGAAGATGTGAATGTGCCCCTTATTCTTGGGATACCCTTTATAAAGACCACAAGAGTTTTGATTGACCTGGAAAATGGCAAACTGAAGGTGAGAGTGCAAGATGAAGAAGTAAATTTTGATATTTTTAAAGCCATGTCTCACCCAAAAAATGACAAGGAATGTTTCCAACTTGACATTCTTGACAAAATATGCATGGTGCAAGAGAAGGAAGTGTGTGATGTTTCCCCTTTGGAGGAAACGCTAGAGCTAAAGATGTTACCACCACACTTGAAATATGTGTTTCTAGAAGAAGTTGGGAATAAGCCAGTCATCATCAATAATTCTCCCTCTCCCAAAGATGAAGAAAAGTTGGTAGAAGTACTCAAAGTCAACAAATGAGCTATTTGATGGATTGGAGAAAACTATTGCCATAAACTAAATTACTATACACCTCTTGGGCTTTTAAACCTCTTGGATTTGTATTATTTTTTTAATCTTTTAAAAATTGTGTTGTGGGTTCTATTTAACAATGATAAAAATGAGGATTGAATGCATATAAGAGATGCTTTTATAATATTTTTTGAAGGAAAATTTGTAATAGTTAACTAGATGTTTGGACTTATGATTTTATAAAAAAAGGTTTTACTTAGGTCCTTTTTTTATTTTATAAAATGATAGGCTTTTAAGTTTACAAGATATTTTAGAAAGTGATGGATCGATTTGTGTCACTAAAATGCATGGATCATCATCATGTGCTGGTATACATAAGTTCCCCATTTTCTTATTTGTTTTTTAGTTTTTGGCTTCCAAATTATTGGGTTGATCTTAGTCATAAAGTAACATGAAAATATACTTGATGGTAATAAGCATTGGATTTTTAGTTAAGCAAGAAATAAGGGCTAATTTTATTTCCATAATTTGACTTGCTATGTACAATAATTTTACATGTTTGTAAATCGTTTTTTAACATGCATATAAGTATTACGAATTTAAATAACTTGCATTTTTTCTTCTTCTTCATGTATGGCTCAACCTCTATTTTTCTTCATTTTTGTGATGCATTGAAAATAACAACCTCACTAAATGTTCAACTTGTGGAAAATCGGATGACAATAGTGAGTTTCGTCAATCATGTGCTGGTAGGACGACATGTGATCCAAATCTAGTCATTGTTGCCCCTAGATCCTGTGAAGATGAAGGTGAAGGCGTACACATAATTGAGAGGGAGAAATGGTCGTTATTTAGAGCAAAGAATCCTAGGTCAACGGTCAGAGTGACGACAATGTACATTTGCATGTTCCAAATGTTTCTATTGATTGCATGCACTGATATTGGTACAATACGATATGTTTCACTCTTAACACATAGTCTCAAAGGGGTGTTAATTTTTTTTTATTATTTTATTTTTTTTGCAATTGACAAACAATTCTCCAAGAACCATATGCATTGTGTGTCACCATAGAAACATAACAGAACATATTTCATTTATTATTTATGTATATTAGCAAAAAAAACTATCTTCCTTAAGTGTCATAGTGTCAAGACTACATGTGTAGTGTGTGAAGTTTCCAAACAAGTAATCATGGTCACGAAACAAATATCAACAATGTGATAAAAAAATATCAGTGAACAAACTTGGAACTTAGAGTTAAGATGATGAATTTCCAATTAAAAATGTGTTATGAAAAAACAAGATCCCATGGATAAACTATGTAAATGTAGTAATGATGTAAGATGTCAGACAAGATGACATGCGTAAGAATGAATAACACAATGTACTTTGATAACAAAAGAAAAATTCACGTTTGAAGAATATAGAAAACATATTAATTCGATGTCAAATTAGATAACTCATTCCATTTCCATATCTTAAGCAAAGCAGTCCGATTTCAAGTGAAGCAGAGTCCTCCATTAGTGCCTAATTCAAATGATGTAATCTCTTTCTTAGAAAATGAATGACCCCTTTATGAAAATCTATATAGGAAAAGGAAATGGTTAAGATATGTAGTAATATACAACATAGTAAAATGTAGTAGTATAAAAAATATATAATTCAAGTTTACTTATGATGGCAATTCGTACAAGCAAAGTAAATTGTCTGTACAAGTGGAAAACAATATTGGCTTGCCATTTGAATCATGCATCCCAAATAGTGATATAATACCATGTATAATAACAATAAGAATTTTGTGAATTGACCAACTTCTTCAAGACTATTGTTAGATTGTTTTATAAGAAAAATACAACTACTAGTACAACAAAGGGAAACGACCACGGTTGTTTTTACTATACGTCACGGTTTTAGAACCGCGGGATATACGGGTGAGGTAAAAAGTCCAAGACTTTGGGCCGCGGTTCAAACTGCGATAATAACCTGGGGATATGACAACGGTTCTTTCTTCAACCGCAGCCAAAACCTTTTTTTTTTAAATTTTTGTGTAACCTTTGGCCGTAGTTCCAACCGCGGTGAAAACCTATTGGAACCGCGGCCAAAACCCCCCTTTTTAAAAAAAAAATTGTTTAACCTTTGGCCTCGGTTGTGGGTCAACCGAAGCCATAGGTAGGCTTTCTACCGCAGTTTTGGCCACAACCGCGACCTATTCTTCTGGATTTCTTTTAATAGAAGGTTTGTTTTTGTGATATTCGCTATCACAAAAACATACCTGCATATCAAACAATCACATAATATACACATACAATCATTCAATAAAAAACATTGAAATCATCACATATACTCAACATTAAAATAACATTGTAAGATAAAAAAATTAAACTTTAAAATAATACCATCATACAAAATTATAAAATCATATAAAATTGTTCAATGATACAAAATTATATGATAATTCAATCACATATTCAAGCATACAAAATTATACAATCTTATAAAAGTAAAATTTAAATATTAATATAAGAACGTGATAGTGTGAAAAGCCAATAACGATGGACAACCTGAGATAAAAACGCTAGAAAATTTAACTCGAAAAAAATTCAAACCTACACAATTATACAAACAAATATTAGTTTTAGAAATTAAAACAAATATTAAAACGCAATTTACCTCTAAGGAGAAGAATCGGAAAAACTCAATAAAAAGACGTTTTGAACGATTTTGATCGGTTAAAACTCTTCCTCAACGTTAAAAATGGCCATGACACCGAACCGAAGCAAATGACAAGTACAAATCTGAATGACTGTTTTTTAATCAGGTTTAAAATAAAAAATGTTCAATCACTAAAAATTTTATGCTACGTACTAACCATGGTTCCACTAGCAAACCCAGCAATTAATTCTAAGTGGCTTCCACTGAATAAGAGAGAATTTTGTGCCAAATTTTAAAAACAGCTCATATGTAACAGACGAAAATGATATGAGAAATCTGAACACTTGCGGAGCCAACAATTGAAAAATTATGTTGATTGCAGATTTCTTTCTACTCAAGCTATCCTTCAATATACTACAAGAAGGCAACGAATCGAATATAATGGAATTGATGCCATACATGGTTTCCAAACTGCAAGTGAAACTTGCCATTGCCGCAATTCCAAAAAACAAATTGACCAATCAAAATAAGTATACCATATATTAATATTCCATCCAACACTATTTATTCATTTTCTAGAACTCATCCTACTGAAATGCATAGCAAGTTCATCCCTCACCCTCACTCCATTCTCGTCCCCCTCTTCCTTTTCCAAGCAACCCTTTCCCACCCCTTCATCTGACATTTTCTCATTGCACTTGACAACAAAATTATGCATCAGACAGCCAGCAACAACCACAAACGGCAAATGCTCAATACATTCTAGCTTCCACTTCCTCGATGTCGCGAGAAGCTGCCACCTGACACGAGCCCCCCAAAGGCATTACCAACCAACTCCGTTGCATTACCATGAGCACAATGAAAGCCCTCTCCGTCGAGCCAAAACTATCCTCCTCATTCGCTTTGTTCTAAGGTGTCAAAAGCCACGGCAAAAGGGGAAAACAAGGTTCTCCCAGAATATACTGAGGAATCAAGTTACCGTCGTGGAGATTATAACACGACCCATTCAACAATTCCTTGGATTCTTCAACCTCGTAATAAATCTTACTCTTGCGCAAAATAGTTTCGGGATTCATGGTACTTGGCCACCCAGCCGAGACATCCAAGAACCTTCCTTCGGAATCCACCAACGCTTGAATCATCAAGCACCAATTTTGACCCAACAACGAATCATCAATTCTGAACCTAGCCAGTCCCAAAAACCCCAAAACAATTGGGGAGAGAAGAACTCAAGCCGAAACCCACCACAACCCTCTCGGAACCGGTGCGGAGCTCGAAGAGGTGTCCTAAGTTGTTGACGACTGCCTTGCAAACGACAAAGAAGGCGCGGCAAGCCTCCGACATCGCGATACCGAATGTAATTACGTCTTGTAACTCTTGGCAATTCTCGTCAATTCCTCCTTTTACAAGAAAACATGTGCAACTTTTGCATTCAACATTTTGACGTAAGAATTTAAATAAAAAAAACTTATTTTTAAGAGTATTTTTAAAAGAAAAAAAGACTCCAAATATTAAGGTTAAATATATCCGATAAACTCACCACACACGACACCCACAAATAAGTTGGAGGGCCAATTATCTTGAATTATCTGTGTGAAGCAAACCTCATCGCATCCATGGCGTCTCTCGTTTGCGGTCTCTCCATCTCTCCTTTACCTTTGCAACCCACGCTTCACTCCAAATCCATTGTTCCCCCAACTCTAAACATCAAACCCTCAAAACCTTCCCGCCACGTTACGGTGCGCGCCGAGGTGAAAGAGACCGCCGCAACCGCTACTTCCTCCGACGAGAAGATCCGTTAAATCCTCCTCAACCGCGACTATGATAAGAAATTCGGATTCAGTATAGAGATCGATTCCTTCTCGATCCCTGAAGGCCTCTCCAAAGAAACTATTCGTCTAATCTCGTCCCTGAAAGAGGAACCTGAATGGATGTTGGAATTTCGCTTGAAGGCATTTGAGAAATCCCTGTCCATGAAAGTTCCTACCTGGTCCGACAACAGCTATCCTCCTATAGATTTCCAGGATATCCGCTACTACTCGGCTCCCAAGAACGAACAGAAGAAACGCCCTCTGAAATCCCTCAAAGATGCCGATCCTGAACTCCTCCGCTACTTCGACAAGCTCGGCGTTCCTCTCAACGAGCAGAAGCGTCTCGCAAATGTCGCCGTCGACGCCGTCCTCGACAGCGTCTCTATAGTCACCACCCACCGCAAAACCCTGGAGAAGGCCGGAGTCATATTCTGCCCCATCTCCGACGCTATTAAGGAGTACCCCGAGTTAGTCCGCAAGTACTTGGGGAGGGTCGTGCCCTCCGATGACAACTACTACGCCGCGTTGAACTCCGCCGTCTTCAGCGATGGTTCGTTCTGCTACATTCCCAAAGATACCAAGTGCCCGATGCAGATCTCTACCTACTTCAGAATCAACGCGCTGGAAACAGGACAGTTTGAGCGGACTTTGATAGTTGCCGACGACAAGAGCTTTGTAGAGTATTTGGAAGGGTGCACTGTGCCGTCATATGATCGGAACCAGCTCCACGCAGCGGTGGTGGAGTTGTACTGTGGGGAAGGGGCAGAGATAAAGTATTCCACGGTGTAGAATTGGTATGCTGGGGATGAGAATGGGAAAGGTGGGATTTACAATTTCGTGACAAAGAGAGGAGTGTGTGAGGGGTCGCGGTCGAAGATATCGTGGACGCAGGTGGAGACGGGTTCTGCGATCACGTGGAAGTATCCGAGTGTTGTGTTGGAGGGAGATGATAGTGTTGGGGAGTTATATTCTGTTGCTTTGACGAATAACTATCAGCAGGCCGATACGGGGACTAAGATGATACACAAAGGGAAGAACACAAGGAGTAGGATTATCTCTAAGGGTATATCGGTTGGACATTCCAGGAACTGTTATAGAGGGCTGGTTCAGGTTCTATCCAAGGCGGACAATGCGCGAAACTCATCGCAGTGTGACTCCATGCTTATTGGGGACAATGCAGCTGCCAATACCTATCCTTACATTCAGGTGTGTGGTAGCATGCCTTTTTGCTTTTCTTGTGTGTTTTGTTTGTCTTGCTGGAATGATTCTTGGTAGTTTGTTTTCATAAACAAAGTGGAATTGTGTGATTTATTGAGCTGACTTTACCTACTGGAATAGGCTTTTGTTGTAGTTGTTGGTTGGAATAAGAGAAAATGTTTATTTTTGTGTGTGGATAGAATAGGAAGGGGTGAATGCATGAGGATAAACAATAGTATAGAACTAAAGAAATCATTATTTTGGACTTCAGAATTTAAGATAGGAATTGGCCTTGATGGTATTGGAGTTTATATCTAAGCTTGTGTTTTAATTTATCTTAACCGTTAGCTGAACCCACACTAATATATGGTCTTGTGAAACTTCACATTTAAAAGTGTTGAATCCTCGAGGAGAGGGAATGTGGCGGAGATTTAGTATAATCAATTTAAGTAGAGAGGATTTGTAACGTTGAATCAGACTTAGACCGAGACTTTTGGTCTATCTCTTTGTTGTTAGTTTGAAAAAGAACCAGCAGGTCATCAATATTTTGGAGTTATTCCCTGCCCCACCTAATCCGCATTACTCCCATTTTCTTTTGTCTTTCTTTATTTTCTCCGTGCTTCCAATCTGCCCTGATACTTTTGTTTTGCTAAAGCAATCACGATTACTTTGTAGGTGAAAAATCCAACTGCAAGAATTGAACATGAAGCCAGTACATCTAAAATTGGAGAAGATCAATTGTTCTATTTTCAGCAAAGGGGAATAGACTATGAAAAAGCAATGGTTGCAATGATCTCTGGCTTTTGCCGTGATGTCTTCAATGAGCTTCCTGATGAATTTGGTTCTGAGGTGAACCAACTCATGAGCTTGAAGCTTGAGGGATCAGTAGGTTAAACAGTTTGTTAAGCACATTATTTGGAATTTGCTCAGGCCATTTGATCTTGAAGTTGTACAAGGCCATAGAGGTGTTGCATTCCAAAGGATGTGTACATGCTATATATAGATGTTGTCTTCAAGTTTACCACAAAAGGGCCCTCAAGCATTACCGGTTTTCTACCTTAATAAGTTATCACAGTAATTTTATAATTTTGTTTTGTGGATTTACTCTGGATTACCAGTTGTTTAACGGAAGGGACCGATTGCACTCAAAATTGAAAACATGGGGACCAAAGGGCTTCATTTTTTAAACCAGGGACAAAGAGAAAATTCAGACCCCAATTTGGGAACTAAAAAGGTATTTAAACCTTAATATAACTCAGTGTTTTATTGGTATTGACCGTCTATCTGTTAGTATCATGGCTTCAGCAGGTATTGACCGCCTTGATAACTATACAATAACTAAATAGTTGAAATAATTGTTCAAATGCTAAAAATTCCACTTAAATTCATCACCGATAGCAACTTTTGCAATATAAGATTCATTGTATGTATGAATTGAGAACACTATTGAATAAGGAGTAGATACTTATTCAAAAGAAACACACTGCATATATATATCTCGACCCCGTGACACATCTTTATAGTCTTTGGAATTTGTAACTAAACATCACAACAATAGAAATTCCATGACTAAAATCACCATGGATGTTAGATGTTTCTTATCTTATAATGGATGTTGTTATCATGAGTATACACTGCAATTTAATTTGTAGTGTTGTAGTGGTTTATGGCCCTGTTTGTCTTTGATGGACTTCTTTAATGAAGAAGTCAAGAAAATGAGTAAAAACGCACCAGACAAACTCACACAGTGAATAACCTCAGATTGTATTTAGTAAATGGAAGAAAACAATGTTCCTACAGCTATCAAGGAAGCCTCACCTTCCCCCCATTGGACTGAGATCCAGTAAACAATACAAAATAATTCTCGATCCCGCCCTTCTCAACAAACTCTTTATTTATACTCTCATATCTTCTAACAAACTCCTAACTGACTTATTTACTTCCCGTCTTTTTTATTCTTTCTTACATATACCTTTAATCCCCTATTTAATCCCCTATCAATACCCCCCCTCCTCTTCAACAACCTTGTCCTCAAGGTTGAAAGCAGGAAATTGTTGTTTGATAAATGTTTCATCCTCCCAAGTCGCACCCTCTATCCCTCCATCTTGCCACTGAACCAATACCTGAACCAATACCTGAGTGGTCTCCTCCCCTTGTTGATTTCTTCATCTTCTTTGTAGTACTTTTAAGGGTGTATATAGTGGACCGTCCGCCTGTAGTCCTACGGGTAGCTCCCCTTCCACCTTATGCTCCCCCACAGCCAACTTTAATTGTGATACATGGAACACCGGATGTATCTTTGCAGTGGCAGGCAACTGCAGTTTGAAAACCACTGGACCCACTTGTTTTTCCACCAGGAAAGGACCATAATATATGGCCGATAATTTGGGGTGCAACTTGACCGGCATAGATACTTGCCTATGAGGTCGTATTTTCAAAAAAACCCAATCCCCTTCTTTTATGCTAGACTCCCTTCTCTTCCTATTTGCATATTGAACCATCCGCTCTTGGGCTCTGGTCAAATGATATTATAGCTGTGAGATGGCTTCATCCCGCGTCTGTAAATCCTGTGCCACAGCTTCCACCACTGTTTCTCTCGGTATGAACTTGGTTACTACTGGGGGTTTTCTTCCATAAACCACTTCGAAGCCCCTTGGTAACTGGTGTTATACCAGTATTCAGCCCATGGCAACACATTACTCCAAGCCTTTGGCTGTTCCGAACAGAAACACCTCAAGTAGGTCTCCAACACTCTATTCAAAACCTCTATCTGCCCATCTGTTTCTGGGTGGTAGGCGGTACTCATTTTTAATTGGGTACCCTATATTTTGAACAACTCCGTCCAGAATATACTAACAAACGTCGGATCCCGGTCGCTAACAATCGATATAGGAATTCCATGCAAACGTACTATCTCTTTTACAAAAATCTCTGCAATTATCTTGGCTGTATGAGGATGTTTGATGGGTATGAAACGCCCATACTTGCTCAGTCTGTCCACTACCACCATTATTGATTCAAAACCCTGAGATTTCGGGAATTTGACCACAAAGTCCATGCTTATCTCTTCCCAAATGGCCTTGGGAATAGGCAATGGCTGCAACAGCCCCTGCGGAGATGACGCCATATACTTATGTTGCTGGCAGATAAGACAGGAGGCTACATAGTCGGTTACCCTTTTTTTCATGCCCATCCAGTGAAAAGCTTGGCCAATTCTTCTATAGGTTCTATAGACACCCGAGTGTCCCCCAAGCGTTGTATCATGAAATTCTGCAAGGATCTTCGGAATCCATTCTGACTTTGCTGAAAGCACCAACCTTCCCTTATAATGGAGTTTCCCGTTCTCTAACGTATAAGCTGGGTGTGAATCCGGGTCTTCCTTCACTTCTTCCATTATTTTCTTTAGCCCAGCGTCTTTTTCCACTTCGTCTATTATTTCTTGGTAGTCAGGCCAATAGGGCCTAGTGATCATTAACAGTGTCCTATCTCCTTCGTCCTCTTCTCCCTTTTTGGATAGCCCATCCGCAACTTTGTTGGATGTCCCCGTCCTGTAATGTATATCAAACTCATAGCCCATGAGTTTCGCCAACCAATTTTGCTGGTTCTGAGTCATTATGCGTTGCTCAAGTAAATACTTCAAACTCTTTTGATCTGTATAGACACTAAATTTCTTTCCCAGCAAGTAGGGACGCCACTGTTGAATAGCTAATACCAGCGCCATCAATTCCTTCTCATACACTGACTTTCCCAATGAACTCTCCGACAATGCCTTGCTGTAGTAAGCAATAGGCCTCCTATTCTGTGATAACACAGCTCCTATCCCCTTCCTCGAAGCATCACATTCAACTTGGAAAGGTTGTGAAAAGTCTGGCAGAGCCAGAACAGGAGCAGTGGTCATTGCCTTTTTGAGAGCTTGCATGGCTTCCTCTCCTGCATTTGTCCACTCAAACTTCCCCTTCTTCAAAAGATCCGTAAGGGGTCGGGCAATCTTCCCATAATTCCTGACAAATCTCCTGTAGTATCCCGTGAGCCCCAAGAACCCCCTTAATTCTTTAATACAGCGGGGTGCTGGCCATTCAGTCACTGCAGAAATTTTTTCTCCATCCATTTCCACCCCCTGTTCGAATATCATGTGCCCCAGATATCGAATATGTCTCTTGCCAAACTCACATTTTTTTTTGTTGGCAAACAACTGGTGTTGTTCTAGCACTTTCAGCACCTATCTAAGATGTTCCTCATGATCCCTCCATGACTTACTATACACCAAAATGTCATCAAAAAATACCAGCACACTCTTCCTTAAGAACGGTCTCAACAAGGAATTCATCATGTCTTGAAAGGTGGGTGGAGCATTTGTGAGGCCAAAGGGCATTACTAAAAATTCATAATGTCCTAAATGAGTCCTAAAGGCTGTTTTGGGTATATCTGCCTCCTTCATCCTTATCTGGTGGTATCCAGATTTGAGATCCACTTTAGAAAAATAAGCAGCACCGTATAATTCATCTAGAAGCTCTTCAATCACAGGAATTGGATATTTATTGGGGATAGTCACTCTGTTTAAAGCTCTGTAATCTACACAAAAACGCCAGCTACCATCTTTTTTTTTAACCAAAATTACTGGACTGGAAAATGGGCTATTATTGGGCCGAATAATACCCAGGCCCAACATTTCCTGAACCTGTTGTTCTATTTCAGCTTTCATTAAGTGAGGATACCTGTATGGTCTCACGTTCACTGGCTCAGTCCCTTCTTTAAGAACTATCTGGTGGTCCACTTCTCTGACAGGAGGAAGCCCCTGCGGCATCTCAAACACCCTCTCATACTCTCCCAAAATCTTCTCCAGATTTTCTTCCTACATAGGGGTTAAATCCTCTGCTCCTTTCTTTTCCCCTGTTGTTTCAGACTGATACAGGCCCCACACCACCGCTAGAGTTTCAATCCCTGTCTCCTTTTGTAACGCCTCGGGATTGACGACCTTCTTCAATGATCGGTTATCACCCCTTATCACTACCTCTCCTGTTGTCGTGCCATACTTCATTGTCATCTGCTTCCAATCCATTCTAATTTCCCCCAACGTAGCCAGCCACTCCACTCCGAGCACGACGTCGACGCCCCCCAGTTCGAAGAGATAAAAGTTCTCTTTAATCTCTACTCCGTCCAGTATCAAAGAAACTGCCATTCAACGGCCTTGCGTTTCCTTTCTCTGGCCATCCCCCAAGCAAACGCTGTAAGGTGTCGTCTTCTCCTTCTCTAAACCCATCTCCTCCGCCAACAGTGTCGAGATGAAATTATGGCTTGCTCCGCTGTCAATGAGGACGACTACTCTCTGGTCTCGAATCCACCCCGACAGCCTCATCGTATTCGATTGCGGGATTCCCCCAGCGGAATACACTGACAACTCCATGCATCGCTGTTCCGCCTCCTCTTCTGCTTCCACCGCTTCCGCCTCGTCGTCGTCAGCCCCCAAGATCATCACCTTGAAACTCCTCTCTGCGCAACGATGCCCAGGGCTGTAAGGTCCTCCACAATGAAAACAATGACCCTCCTCCTCTCCTCTTAATGTATTCCGGATACGGCAACATTCGCAATCCGCGATTCGGTCCACCGCCTGACATACTTTCCACTTTAGAACCGGCAGTTTTGGTCGTCTCTTCTTTCTTCGGAACTAGACCGCCGCTGCTGTTCGCGCGCCCCTCTGAAGACCCTCGATAAATCTTCGTTCTAGATACTGTGCCCGCACTGGCGGTATACTTCCCCCACGTTGGTCCTCCTTTATTCACCGTACCTCCTCTGGTCACCCTCGATACCAACCCAGATTGCTCCACGTCTCGTGCCCTTTCCATCGCAGTTAACAGATCGCGAGGATCGTATGGTCGGACAAGATCCCTTAGTTCTTCTTGGAGTCCTGCAAAGAAATACCCCAACAACTGTTCCTCCGTTACGCCATCCGCCTGAGCCACCAGGATTTCAAACTCCCGAACATATTCCACCACCGATTCCCGTTGTCTCACCGCCGCTAATTTTTCAAAGATCGTTCCTCGATGTCTACCTCCGAATCTCCTGACCATCGCCTCCGTTAACTTCGCCCAGGTATGTTTCTTAACTTTCTTCCGCCAAAAGCGAAACCAGTAGTTCGCTTCCCCTTCCATACAGATGTACACCAACTTCATCTTCTCCTTTTCGGTTACACTCTGTATTTCGAAAAACTTCTCTGCTCTCGCGATCCATCCCGTCGGATCGGTCCCTTCGAAAGTGGGTAATTCCACTCTCTTCATCCAACTCTTCTGCACATCAGCGCTTTCTTCCTCCGATTCATCCTCCGATTCCTCCTCCTCCGTCTCACGACTTCCATTAACCGAATGACTGTCCTCCGAACTCCTCCCCTGGTTCCTTCTTCTCTCGCATTTAACCAATCGTCTTCCATGGCCGCGATTCCCGTCTCGAGTCCTTCCTCTGATCTCCGCTCGAATCTCTTCCAACATGGCTTCCATGGACTCGAACTTTCCTTCCCACCTTTCCTCCAGTGCATTCATCCTGTTCTCCATCGCACAACTCCTCCGATTTGGATCCGACAGGTCGGACCAAACTGATGGACTTCTTTAATCAAGAAGTCAAGAAAATGAGTAAAAACACACCAGACAAACTCACACAGTGAATAACCTCAGATTGTATTTAGTAAATGGAAGAAAACAATGTTCCCACAGCTATCAAGGAAGCCTCACCTTCCCCCCACTGGACTGAGATCCAGTAAACAATACAAAATAATTCCCGATCCCGCCCTTCTCAACAAACTCTTTATTTATACTCTCATATCTTCTAACAAACTCCTAACTGACTTATTTACTTCCCGCCTTTTTTATTCTTTCTTACATATACCTTTAATCCCCTATCAGTCTTAGTAGAGGGACCCATTATTAAATAATTAGATACATTGAAGTTCTCCAATCTGGTCCTAGAATCACATCGTGCTGTAATAATGATGGTTACCATTCCACTGCAACTTAATGCTCGTAGAAAAAGCTTTAGTTATGTACATGGTTGTCATAACTTAATTATATTATTTAGTCCCCCTTGAGTTCTTTTGTGCTTACTGTGTTGATAATATGATTATCGTCATGTTTGATGACAACCTTGGTTTGTCTATGCTGTAGGTTAATCATACTGCTTTTATAAGAATGTGGGTTCACCAATATACTTGAGATATTCTTTCAATGGTGTTTAAATTTCCAAAAACACAAGGGTCTAGAAGTTCTTTACACCTTGGACAGATAGAGTTGCAGGAATTACCTTTTACTTAGTTTCTGCTTTTGCTCATTTTTCTCGCCCTTCATTTAGTTGGTAGATTTGTAGGATATTAAATTTGTACCAAAAGCAAGCAGCGGGAGATGCATGTTCCTTTTTCTTGTTATTTATGGATGTGTAATCTACTCTTTCATCTTTGCTGAGGTAGTCTCTTTCTGAAAGAGTTTTCCTCCTACTGTGTTAAACTTACCTGTTGTAGTGCATTTTCTACTTAAAATGTCACAGATACATACATGTTTCTAATTTCTTCAGGAATGATTTTAATTCTGATCATGATAAGTTCTACTTCATTTAATCGTTTTATGGGGAGGGTGGGGCATAGAGGACCATCAACAGGAATTGATCCCTGGACCTTTGAGTCAAGGATATTTGATCCTACCAGTCAACGCAACCTTCATTAGCTTCTTTAAGGGGCTCATTATTCAGATATTAGCAAATGCTATCCTACTTAGGATGCCCTTTTATGCATCATGATTATGAAATTACTAAGTTATAGATTTAATTCGTGTTTCTATAATACAGGTTTGAAAAAGCTTGAGTTCCTCAATATTGGATGCTGTAAATGTGTTACGGATTCAGACACGAAGTCTATCTCAGGTACTGATCATAAGGTGATATGGTTTTTATCATAGTTATTGCAATTCAGGTTATGTTGTACAAAGGCAGTATTACGGTGTCTCATTCATTGGTTATAGCTTTTTCTTAGCATTGTAATCTAGTTCTTGCATTTATTCTCACTTCTAGTTAGCAAATAACCAAAAACTGGGTGGGGGGGAACATTGCTCTCCAAATTTGACTTTCTATATTTTTTCTTTTGTGCTTTTTTTCTCTGCACGCTCCACTCACTCTACTAATAACCCCCCTTAAAGCTGTCATTAACACAAAAGAGTAGCCTTACACAGAAACCTATCTATCAGGAAGCTAGGCCTTGGTATTTTTGAACTGACTGTTGGCATATAATGTTTCAGAGCTTATAAATTTGAAGGAGTTACACATTTCCAACAGCAGTATTACTGATATTGGGATTTCCTATTTAAGAGGTATATTTCCAGTGTTTTTCCTCAATTACAAGTGTCTTAAGACACTATAACTGTTGCTGCTATTTTTCGCACATGAGCGCAGCTGTAGTTCTCAATATCCATTCTCAAAAGAAAATATCATATCATTACGATCATCAATGTAGAGTTTTAGTATGTTGAATAAGTTCATGACTTTGTTTGCTCCAGGTTATTCTGTTTTCCACATTATACATTCCTGGGTATTTCTTTCTACTTACAGGTTTGGAGAAGCTTACCACATTAAATGGATGCAATATTACTGGTGCATGCTTGGAGTTTATTCATGGTAAAAATCGAATATCAATTTATTCATTGAAGTGACATTTCATTTTATTTTTCATGTTTAGACAGCTGTTTTGTTTTGTGGAAGTTACTCTGCAATTGATGTGCTTCCTGTCATTTTTATTTGGAAAATTAAGGATTTCACTAGTCCAGCACACAATCAACTGCTGTTAAAGGCAAAGACTATGTTTGAACTTGGAAACTAATTTTCTTAGTATTCCAATGGTTACATTCACCTAGTTAGATCTTTAACACAATATTTCTTTGATACAGCCTTGGCTTCCTTGGCATGCTTAAATCTCAGATGTGGTCTCTCCAATGATGGATTTGAGAAAATTGCTGGTAATTTTGATATAAAATGACCCAGTTTGAGGACTTAGTGTGTCATGTTCTTACTTGCTCTAAGGATGGCAAATCATTGGATTCTTGGTTTTACTGCATGTCCCTTTCCTGCAGGTCTTAAAAGCTTGAAGAGGTTAAGCTTGGCTTTTAACAGGATCACCGATGCATCTTTAGTTCATCTGAAAGGTACTTGAAACATCAATATCTCATAAGAGTGACTGTTTAATCCACATGCTGCTTCTCTAAATCAATAAAAACTCGTTTTTTTTAGTGTTTTTACACTATTTCAGCAGACTTTTTCCCTTTGCGTTTTAATTCCTTTTACTTTCAGTAGTTTTACACGAACACTTGATGTGATCTTCATGTTTTTCTATCTGCAAATTGTCCTGACTGTTACAAACTAAAAGGAGACGTGAGAAACTTTTTCTACATCATGAATTTTCTGAAGAGTTCTTCAAACTCTGATGATGTCTAATGAACTAATTTAATTTTTGAAGTGAACTGTATTGTAAATGAAGGAAGTATGAAAGTCTAATCTTAGCTTCAAATATCTCTTTTCATTATTCATACAAAATTATTGTCGCTATTAATGTGTGGTACTTGAGTTGTTATTGTTAATAGTATCCGTACAAAATCCCTTTTTTATGATATCTTATCCTTTTCTCTTGTAATTTCTAATAAAAGTCATATAAATGGGCACACGAAGCTGAAAAATTGGAAAGCACCCGGAAATTATTAGGTGCATAATAAACTGGCCATTTTTTCTCTAAAGCCTCTACCAACTCTTAACATTTTTAAGTGCACTTGAGATTTCAACAACTAGTTTTTATATTCCTAATTATTGCTACTAGGATGTTGAATGTCATCAATCATCGTTATTTTTACAGGGTTAACAAATTTGGAGTATTAGAATCTGGAATCTTGCAGGATAGGCGATGATGGGCTTGCTAATTTGACAGGTTTGCACTAGTATTTAACCATTTTCCTTTAGTTACATTTAAATGGTAATTGCATTGTTCAAAGTTTGAATAGATTTGTCACACTAGTTCAAAACCCTAGCTCAAAGTTTTCTTGACCTGGCGATTTGACAAGAGGCATTGAGGCTTTATACCTCTATGCCATTTTTAGCTGAATGATTGAATGGCATAATTTGATGATTGATCTGTGTCTGAATCCGTAACACATTTACAGCATCCAATATTGAGGAACTCAAGCTTTTTCAAACCTGTATTATAGAAACACAAATGAAATCTATAACTTAGTAATTTCATGATCATGATGCATAAAAGGGCATCCTAAGTAGGATAGCATTTGCTAATATCTGAATAATGAGACCCTTAAAGAAGCTAATGAAGGTTGCGTTGACTGGTAGGATCAAATATCCTTGACTCAAAGGTCCAGGGATCAATTCCTGTTGATGGTCCTCTATTCCCCCTGTCCATCATCACCTTAACTTTAAAGTCATGTGAGATTGGATATAAAATATCAATCACATTAGAAATAAGTTAACTTCTTGCATATAAATGAGGCAAAAATGAAGGATAGCAGCAACCTTTAAGATGAACAAATCTACCATGAATTTCTGAACACCTCTCAAGGTCCAACTTCTCCAAATTAAATAAGTTGGAGAAAGCACGCATTCCATCAGGCTTGACCTATAGAAACAAATCGGCATTCTTAATTGTTTATGTTAATCAGAAAGAACACTTTAACTAATCCATTTGTTACCAAAAGATTCAGAACAATTAATGTTATTCCAATCATAGCGCGCAATTCCAATTTTACATAATGTTTAATCAGGATTTCTTTTCATTATTATATTTCTTCTACAGCCATTATAAGGAAAAATAACATTAATTAATCTAAGAATAATTATGCAGGGTATACCACAAGCAAAGACAGAAATTTTACTTTAACTAATTTGAATGATTTGTATGTTAAAAAAAAAAAAACTATACGTGTTCTGGTCAGAAAAACTGATCATAAGAATAGTAAATCTGCCACTTATGTGCTTGAGCCCATATTCTGAAAATTGATCACAGTAATAGAGAGTCAATGCTTAAAGGTTTGAGCAATCCTTTAGTGACACATAGTCTATTTTTAAAAAAATTGTTAACATGGTCCTTTTTCTTTCTCACCATGTACTTATCAGAGTTTTCTTTTTCAAAAACACATTTCAAATGTGTAGTTTGAGATGCATTACATTCCAAAATATATAATTTGAAATGTAATTTTTATTTTGTTTTAATATACATCATTTAAATATATATAATATATATATATATATATATATAATATATATATTTAATTCTAAATTATATATTTTGAAATATTTTTAAAGTATATGATACGAAACTCACAAGAAAAGAAAATAAAAATTTTAAGTGCATGAAGAAGCTACTCATTCGTCTTATTCCCCCAAACAAATGAAAGCAATTATTTCTTGCCTCCATCATTTTCTTACTGGATCATTTTCAGAATTTATTTTTCAAAACACAATAAATGCCCTTCTTCTACAGAAAACATTTTTCAGAAGCTTTTGATGGTGGGGTGGAAGAATAAATTTGATGGATTGGAGAAAACTATTGCCATAAACTAAATTACTATACACCTCTTGGGCTTTTATACCTTTTGGATTTGTATTATTTTTTTAATCTTTTAAAAAATTGTGTTGCATGGATTATTATTGATATTGATAAGTAAAAACATTTTATGGGTTCTATCTGAGATAGAAATGAGGATTGAATGTATATGGGAGATGCTTTTATAATATATTTTTAAGGAAAATTTGTAATAGTTAACTAGATGTTTGGATTTATGATTTTATAAAAAAAGGTTTTACTTAGGTCCTTTTTTTATTTTATAAAATGATAGACTTTTAAGTTTACAAGATATTTTCGAAAGTGATGGATCGGTTTGTGTCACTAAAATGCATGAATCATCATTTGCTGATATGCATAAGTTCCCCACTTTCTTATTTGTTTTTTAGTTTTTGGCTTCCAAATTATTGGGTTGATCTTAGTCACAAAGTAACATGAAAATATACTAGATGGTAATAAGCATTGGATTTTTAGTTAAAAAAGAAGTAGGGGCTAATTTTATTTCCATATTTTGACTTACACATCAATTATGTTTCGAGCAATTTTAAAAAATGTTTGCCTAAAATGATGAGAACGGATCCATGAAAGAATATACTTTTCTCTCGAATATGGAGATGTACATTAAATTATGAAATCTAACAACTACACCCCTCAAAAAAATTAATCAGATTTCTTACTTTAATTAATTCTCTTGAATTATATAATCCAGTTTGCTGTACTAAGAGGATAAAATGAAAGAAAAAAGGTTTGGAAATGTAGAAAAAGAAAACGTTTCATCCTACACCTTTGAGGAGTTCAGCCTGCACCTTCAATTTTTTTTTTTTAAATTCTCATTACGTCCTGTAATTATAATGTTAATAAATTTTTAAAAACTAAAAAGAATATGATCAAAGATACATTCTGAATATTAAAATAATTTTCTTGTTTTCCTACGTGCTTATTTGTCATTTCTCTATCCAGTTTCACTTCTCCTTTGCTTTTTCCATGCACAGTTCTTTCATTTCTTCTCATACAACTCTCTAATTAATTAATTATATTTTGGTTAAATTTTGTTGTTTTGAATTAATTAATGCTTTATTTGTTTTACTGTTTTTTAATTTTTATAATTTTAAGATATTTAATTATTTTTTAATGAAATATGAAGGTTTTATGATTATATAAATATTTTAATTAATTAAATTTATTTTGAATTAAAAATTTTAGTTTGTAATTATTTAATATTTATTTATTTTTAATTTTTAGAATTTAAAGTATTTTATTTGTCATAATAAATTATTTAATTAATTAATTTGATTAAATTTTTTTGTTTTGAATTAATTAATGTTTAATTTGTTTTATAGTTTTTTAAAAAATTTTATAATTTTAAGATAATTTGTTATTTTTTAATGAAATATTAGGATTTTAAAAGGATATAGATATTTTAATTAATAAAAAAATGATGATTTTTTTTTTGTATTTTAAAGACCAATTTTTTTCATATGCATTTTAAATACTAATTTTTTTTACGAAATTAAAAAAAGTCATAAAAAACTATTCAAAATCGCAGTTGAATTTTTTTATATAAAATATTGCATGCGAAAAAATTATTTTTTACGAAAGGAATGTTTAAAGCCTTTATAATTAAAATGTTTTGTTCTCAAGCTATAAGATATTAGATATTGAATGGAATTTGGGTTAAGAACCATGTACTTATGGTTTATATCACCCTTTTATGAGTTTTTCTAATTCACCAAACAATATTGAACTGAAAATCGATTCAATGTAATAGGGTTTAGGGTTTGATGGTTTAGAAGATCATCCCTTAAAGAGAAAACTCAACTCTATATATCTAAAACTTGTTTTTTTAAATTAGTTAATTATTTTGACATAAATTCTGTAATAAATAATTGTCCTTTATAAACACTTATTTTTCTTTTTTAATTAAACTAGTTAATTATTTTGATATAAATGCTATAATTTCATTATTGCTTATCCGTATTTATGTGATCTCCCGTGCCGTCAAGTATGCTAGTGGGAAATGGGTCTAACACGGTGTAGTCCCCAAGGTTAAAATTGTTCATATAGATAAAGATAAAGCTAGATAAAAGTCAGAAGCAAGCTGAACATTTTTCCAATTGATAAGATATCTTTATTATTATAATTATTGGCTCACACTATGATAATTAATAAGATATTGGTAATTAAAAACCTTTCCTAAATCTAGATAAAGACTTATCATAATTAATAAGATATTTGTAATTAAAAACCTTTCATAAAACTAGATAAATACTTGTCACTATTTTGAATAAGTGATTACATATTTATCAGATCACCTTCCACAAATATGAACCAATAGATAGACTTAGGTATTTAAGCGAGAAGACTTAGTTGGTAATTCGAAATCATATTTATTACCATTAAACCTCTCGAACAATAAAACTAAACTTTAAAATATGTTAGAATTTTGTCTATCATTATATTTTCTTAAACAAATAATTGATTTCTTTCCTATTATGACTCAATGAGAAAGCTCTCATAATAGCTCAGTGAGAGAGCTCTCACAATGACTCAGAAAGAGTTCTCACAATGGTTGGTTGTCTCATTAAAACATAAATCCCAAGTTCTTAGAATGGTTTCTCCGTTATAACTCTTAGGCATTGCTTCTTCCAAATAAAATTAGAGAGAAAAGATGTATGCATAAAAAGTATGCACATAAAACAAATTATAAAAATTACTTTTTATCATCTTTTATTAACCAATCTTGTACTACAAAGGAATTGAAAATATGATTTTGTCATTACGTAATGTTGGAGTAGGATTTTCTTGAAAAAAATGGGCATTAGAAAAGGTTTCACTAAATCCCACGATGGTGTCAAAGTGCTATAGTCGAGAAGTATGAAAAGTTTTAGTTAGAGCACTCTGTCTGTCTTTTTTATTATACATTCCTTTCTATATTCATATAAACCTATCCATTAATATTCAGGAATAATCCCAATAATCCTTAAAAAGCTGACTTTATTCATAAAATGTCCTTTATATTAACATTTATTCTCTTAATTGAATGAAAATCTTATTGTTGGACATAAGCTAGGTCAAAGTTCGGAAATGAACTCAACACCACATGTTCATTTTTACCAAGGTGGGACTAAATTGAGAATAAGCAAAAATAGTGAGACGAAACTCAAAAATTGATGGTTCGATTGAAAAATGTAGGAATTTTTTTTTTTTTTTGCATTTAATGTTAGCCATTCAGATCCTGTTTTATTTGTATTTGTCATTTTTCAATTTCATGTTTCCTACATATATGTGGAAAAAAACATAAAGTAAAGGATGCGTGTGTGTAGGTTCTATTTGCTAGATTAATTTTGGAAAGAGCATATGGGGTGAACCTGAGGGTTAGCTATCGTTTTTCTAGATGCTGAATTTGAGCAATCGGTTCTATTTGACAGTGATATAAATGAGGATTGAATGTATACGGGAGTGTTTCTGGAACTCCAAGAATCACAGTCTTGACTGAACTTGTATTACCAGCATCAATCGTAAGGATCCATACACTCTACATTGATTATTAGCAACGTGAAGGATACATAACTATAGCACAAAGACCTTCTGGCTTTTCTTATTGTCGTTCTTCATTCATATAAACTGTCAGTGCCATTCTTCCCTCAGAATAAACGGTCAATTCCAATGTCGGTTTAGTTTAAAGCGAATCACTTCTTTTTGACTTCGCCATGCAGATTTGGATTTCTTTATTCTTCTGTTCAAATACCATGTTGATAAATGCGATTCCACTGTATGTATAATATTTTTTTAAGGAAAATTTGTAATTGTTAACTAGCTGATTGGATTTATGATTTTATAAAAAAAAGTTTGTACTTAGGACTTTTTCTTTATTTTATAAAATGATAGGCTTTTAAGTTTAAAAGATATTTAGAAACTGATTGATCGGTTTGTGTTAGTAAAATGCATGGATCATCACCATTTGCTAGCATACATTCTCTCAAGTTCTCCATTTTCTTATTTGTTTTTTTAGTTTTCTAGGCTTCCAAATTATTTGGTGGATGTTAGTCACAAAGTAGTATGGAAATATACTACATGGTAATAAGCATTGTATCTTTAGTTAAGGAAGAAGTAGAGGCTAATTTTATTTACATAATTTGACTTGCTATGTACAATATTTTTACATGTTTGTAAATCATTACTTTGATAAAAAAAAAAAAAAATTCATGTCTGAAAAATCATTACTTTGATAACATCTTAATTCGATGTCACCTTAGGTAACTCATTCCATTTCCATATCTTAAGCAAACCAGTCCCATCTCCAGTAAAGAAAAGTCCTCCATCAACGCCTAATTCAAATGATGTAATCTCTTTCTTAGCAAATAAACGATCCCTCTCTGAAAATCTATATAGGAAAAGGACATGGTTAAGATATGTAGTAATATTCAACATAGTAAATATAGTAGTATAAAAAATATAGAATTCAAGTTTACTTACGATGGCAATTCGTACATGCAAACTAAATTGTTTGTACAAGAGGAAAACAATATTGGCTTGCGATTTGCATCATGCATCCCAAATAGTGATATTATACCCTGTATAATAATAATATGAACTTGGTGAATTGACCAACTTCTTCAAGACTATTGTTAGATTGTTTTATACGAAAAATACAACCAAATGATTAGCCATCTTATACTACTTTTATAAGTAAAACATTATTACGCATTAAAATGTAACAAGGACATAAAAAGTGTTTACCTTGACAACATTTTTCAAACCCACAAAAATCCATAGCCCCTCACTTATCAAAGAGTTAACCTCTGTGCCAAAATGTATGACTTTAATACATTGACTTTTATCACAATCCCATATCTGAACGGTCCCATCAGTGCTTCCAGAATAGAGTTTGTTGGTTCCAGGTAGAAGTGTAATTCCAGTTATAACCTAATGTCCAAAAATGTAATCATATCAATTTCAATTGAATTACTATTTTAAGCATACATAATCAAAAATATCTTTTTTAATTCTAATTACTGATTTTAGAGTTATTACCTTTTTGTGTTGGTGAAGTTCTGTTAACGTGGAAAATCTATCACCATGACAGTATGAATGCAAATTGAAGCACTTTTCACCATATACACACGTGTTGTTGGTCCAATATTTGCATATATTTAGAGATATTTTCTTGGACACCTCTACAACATTTATTTGGTCTTCTTTGTTTCCACTCTTTTGAACCAAAGTTTTGTTAGGGTTATCCTTGGAGATAATCTTATAAGATGAATGACGTTTTTTTCCACAGATTTTGCTTTTGACATTGATGCCACGATAGAAAGTATGTGGTGAAGGGGTTTCTACATGTCTAAATTTGCACAGATATCTGTTACATCTCCCAGCTAGCTAGTAAATACAAGTTTTTTCAGTAATATCTTTATTCCTCATAACACACTTTACATCCATAATACTCTAAGAAAAGCAAACATTATAATTAGATCCTAAATCAATTTCTTCTTCCTTATGCATATACTATCAATTACAAACAAAAATATTGATGATATATTAGATCATTTTGAAAATAAAAATTTCAATTTAATTTGAAATATAACATGATTTACAATTATTAATATATATATATATAGTACAATACCAGTAATGTAATAAAAAAATAAACTATGTTTAATTTACATTTCCAGATTAATACGATGAAAGTTTCAAGATTAAAATGATGAAAATTTCAAATATTATTATATAAATTTCATCTATTAATTTTATTATGCATAACAAAGAATGAGATAACATAAAGTTTGAATTGAATGAATACAAAATAAGAGAAGATGAAAGAACAACATACTTACTTTTAATTGAAGATCCTGACAGTAAAAGAACCAAAGAACTTGAATACAGAACACTTCAAACTCCTATTATCGAATTGTATTTTATGAATAAAAAATTTGTAGATTTACCGTTGGTTTATATCTCTCTTATGTTTATTTATAACAATAACTAGATAGATGATAAAAAGATAAATACATCAAATAAATAAATAAGATGTATATACAAATAAATAAATTGGACAAATATAAAAAATATAAAGTTTTATGGAAATCAGGAAATATAATCTTATGATTTTAAGGTTTACATTATTTAAATTATATATAATAAATATTTAAAGTACATATGATAAGATATTATTTAAAGTCCATATAATTTAAAACTAAGACAGTTAAAGTTTATCTAAGAACCTATTATTTAAAGTGCATATAATAAAAACAATTTAAAGTACATGTGATAAAATTATTACAGAAACAAGGAAATATTTAAATAAAATAAATATAATAAGATATTTTGAATATAATCTTATATAATTTTATTAAAATATTTCCAAATCAATTTTATGCTATTTCACTGTAAAAGATTTTAAACTTAGATCTTACTTAAACAGAATTACATAGCTTACGTAATAAAATACAATATGAATAAATTAATTAATTTTTAAACAAATTAAATTTAATAATTACTTTGTCCGTTATTTTCACGTACATATTTATCTTATATTGTTATTAATATTATTTAGAAAAATTATGTATACAATTATATTACTTTGTACTAGTAAATATATATATATATATATATATATATATATATATATATATATATATATATATATATATATATATATATATATATATATATATAAGTATTAGTTTTCATTGTAAACATATAAAAACTATTGAGTTTTTATAAATATAAAATTATAATTATATCATATTATATTACAAGTTAACTTTAAAAAAAAGACTCTTAATAATGGATGAAATTAACTTTCATGCATCATAAAAAAATCCAAATATTGAAATTTTATAGGACAAAGGCACACAAGCATCATCTCAAACCATGAGAAAATATACTTAATACATCATACACATATCTTGATATTTTTATTCTAATGGATTAGGATAACTTCCTATATAATACATTGTATCTTATTATTATTATCTAACAATAACATCTAATTATATCTAATAATACTTCAAGATAGTTTTTAATTTATTACAATATCTAATATATGTCAACATCCAATAGTATCTTTTAAAATATCTAACAATATCTAATAATGTTTTTTTTTCTAATGGAATAATACTTATTTTAATCTTTAAGTCCTCCAAGATTATATCTCTTATTTTCTCTCAAAATAACAACTAAATCTTCTAAAAGATTTACCTTATCTCCTTTTATTAAATTTTCAAATTATTTAATTTACATCTTTTTCGTTCACACACCTCCTATTATTACTCTAATTAACAAAGATAAAAATACAAATTTTCCCAAACGCAAAAATACAAATAAAACTAAAGGTTTCCCTTAAGCTTTCTCTCTAGAAATTGGACCCACAACCATTCAATCCCAGAGAACCTCTATACCAACAAGCCAAACACATCACAATCCCTCAAACTTACCATAACACGTGTTGCATTTTATTAAAATAACATCAAAACAATAAAACAACAATTATGTTCTAACAAATATGTACACAAAAAAACACCAATTACCAATCACAAACACTAGATACTATATTTATAATACCCTTATTTTTCCAAGTCTTACACTAATTAAAGTCAGTTCTTTAGAAACTAATACTAACACATTAGTGTTCATAATTTTAGAGTCACATATGTTATGATGCAAATTCACCACTTATAACTATTTAATATTAGTTTTTAGATCTACCAATTTTTATTTTCTAGCATCCAAAATAATGTTAGATGTTGGTGAGAAAAAGTTTCGATTAAAAGTTAACCAAACTTATATCTATCCTTGACCATTAATCATAAAATTTTGATTTATATTTTCCTAAAAGTAATGTTATCGACATAGATAAATAATTTTGTTTGATAATGATCGAAATAAACTTACTAATGTAAGTTGAAATTATCGATTAATATTTGTTAAGAAATAATTGATATAAATTAAAAGAAAACTCAAATTATACTAATTGAAAATAATTAATATTGATTAAGAAAACTCTAATTAACTTAAGATAATAAAAATAATTCTAATCTATATTGAAAAATTTAAATAATTATTTATGTCAACCAAGAATAATCATTAATAATTTTTTCTTTTTAAATCGTGCCAACCTCATATTAAAAAATATTATCAAGTCTAACGTTAACAAAAGAAATGTAACATCACATTGAATAAGTGATGTTATGATAAAATCTCTAATCAAAATAATAATATAAAGAAAAATAATAATTAAAACTTTTGCTTCTTAAGGTTGATGTAAAATTTTTGAAATAATTTAGTAATCATATCATAGGAAGTTATAATTTTAGTTTGACATAACAACACTTTTGGTTACTATTTTTCTCATTTTTTTTATTATAGATTTCATTTTTTTCGAGTGTTTAATATAGTTCAAATTTTTTGTTATATTTTTTCAATTTAATCTTTTTTCATTACCTTGTCAAAATCGTCAACGACAATGTGTGTCAAATGTCAGTTAACGGTTTATTTTTTTAATTTTTTTATGTTTTTTTAAAATTAAAAAAAATAATTTTTTTATGTTTTTTTAAAATTAAAAAACATTTGTCCATGTGTCAAGTTAATATTGTGTCACATGGAAAATATCAGTATCACGTGTTAAAACAATATTAGTATCACTCATATGATACTTTTCATTTTTTTTAACCTCTGACTCCCAACTCCAGTCCTCTGTTTGTTTGTGGATTTCGTGGTGCTACAACTTTTGGTGTGTGCGGCGGTGCGGCCTCCGTGAGCGGCGGTGCGGCGAGTTTGTGCGGCGGTGTGGCGGTGTGTTCAGTGGTGGTGCTTCGTTTCTGCGTCTTCGAGAGATTAGTTTTTCGTCTCTTCTTCCGCTTGATAGAGAAGCTTAGTTTGTTCGTTTCAATTTCTTCTTCCGCGCATGCATGTTGCTGTTGGTTTCTGCCGAGGGCTCTGCACGAGAGCTTAGTTTTTTTGTTTTCTTTCTTGAGCATGATATAATTTGTCTTGATTTCTGCTTGGCTTTTTTAAATGTATGTAATATAGAGTTTCAGTGTTGCTTTGTGCTAGTGCTGTTTTTCTGTTTATATAAGCCTAAACCCTTAAATAGATTTGATCATCCTTCAACGGATGTCAACATCCGTTTAAGGTGAAATGGATCCGTTTCACCTTAAACGGATGTTGACATCCGTTGAAGGATGATCAAATCCATTTAAGGGTTTAGGCTATTTTTAACAATTACGTACCTCTCTACCGCTTACGTTTCTCCTTCAACCACCACCTTCAAAAATGATCACGATCACGGAGATGAAGACTGTTGCAACTTTCCTTCCACCAGGCCAATGATTCTCACAGTAAAAGAAAAGAGAGCACAAAAAAATTCGAAAAAACAACAATGAAACAGAAACGAGAGGGAGAGAGAGCAAAACGTGAGAAAAAAATTAGACTTTTTACGTTAGGAGATTGGAATTAAAATTAACCTATAAAATAAATTTTACTTAAGGGTATAATAAGAATATAAATAAAAATAAAAATATAAATAAAAAAAGAAGAGATAAAAGTGGGATGGAGAGATGAAGGGCACTAACATGGAGGTGGAGAGATGAACGTCCTAATATTATTTACTTAACCAAATAAAAGGCTTTTATTTCTGTACCCTACAACCTTTTTACACACCCACCATATTTTTACAAAATGACTACTTTACCATATTTCAGAAACTTTCTGAAATTTCAAAAAGAAAATTTTTGAAATAGAATTTCTGAAATCAGATTTTCATATTAGAATTTCTGGAATAAAATGAAATACATTATAGAAAAGGATTTTCTAATGTAGTTTGGTTCCCGTAAAATTAGTGAGGTTTAACTTTGATTTTTATATAAAAAAGTATCCTATATTCCTTCAAATTTTGAAACAATTGTTTTTAAGTTTTGTTATATTGAATATCTCCCCTGATTTATATTCCCTCATATTTTAAATCACTTTTTAAATAGCTGATGTTGAATTTAAGATAGACAACTATAATTTATTTTAGAAATTTGTAATAGTTTTTTTTTTTTAAAGTATAGCATGTTAACATTATAGCATAAAACTATTATGTTACATAAGATCATAAGTTTAATTTGAATATTAAAATATGTAATCTAAGATAAATTTCACTTATGTAACGGTAGTTAATTATTATGATTTAATTTTACCATTGAAGAACTAAAACTACCATGTCGGAACCAAACCAATGAGAAATAAATAAAAATAAAAATAAAGATAAAGAAAATAACGAATCACTCTTTCTTCCATTTCCTGCAATGTGATATGCGATTGAGATAGAGGCACACAACGACAAGGTCCAACTCAGTAAGCTACAACATTAAGCTTTCACTTTCACACGTTGGACCAATCCAACCGCACACATAACACAATCGTTCAATTTTTTTTCACTCCTTTGCTTCCGCCACCGGATGCCTCGTCGTTGAGCTGGACCGCTGAGTTTCTGAGAGATCTTCGCCTCGGCTGCATGCATTCCTTGCAGCGGTGATGAGAGGGAGCTGCTGCGGTTGGTACCGTCGGTAGAGCAGCGGTTCCCTCTACTCGCGATCTCCACTATTAAATCAATCAAGATCAAACTTCTCCTCTATTGCTACGACGCCCTCACGCTTCTCACCTTCTCTATGAGTGCTTCTTCCTTCGTCGTATGGAACAACCAAACGCCTCTTTTTCTTCTTTTCCTCATTTCATTTGACTTTTCAGGGTTTTCTTCTTCAGGCTTCTTATGATTCTATCAAAGTCATCATTTACCTATTAATATGTAATAAAATAACAGAAATGACAAAACTAAACTGAGATAAACAAAAATAAAAATCTGGATTGAGTGAGTTAACAATTGCAAAATACTCCAACCTAAGAAGCACAATCACACAAATTCAAAAATAAAGTGAACTAAAGCAAGCTGCGTCCACCTTCATGTGACCTTTCCCTCATCAAACTTTTTCTGACAAAGACACCTTGGAAACAGGCTTTGGAGAAGTTGTGACTAGTAATGGGGTACTGCATCACCTTGCGACATATTCCGACGCGCCTATGCTCGCAAGAGCCTTTGCCACCAAAGTCGACGCGCATCCGTTCAGCACCTTGAAGGGCTTCACCATGTGCAAAATTAAACCATAAAGTTCCCATCTTTGCTAAAAACAAACAAAAAACCAAAACAAAGAAAAAGCTTCTAGAATGTCGGGGCATGAATGCGGATCCGGGTCGCTTGGTGGAGTAGTTATGGCAGGCGGAGCATTTCACCCAGACAAGGGAGAAGGAGAAGAAATGGAGGCAGGGCGAGAAAGGGGACGACTGTGGAGGGGGAGGGGCGGCGAGGGAGTCACTAGAAGTGGACAGTGATGAAGGAAGAACAGTGGCAATGGCATAGAAGAAGAAGAACTAACGCGTGAACGAAACACTTCGTGATTGTGGAGGTATAAACCAAATGATATTACCTCAGTTACACATCTAACCGAATTAGAAAAGATCTACTACATCGTTTACCAACCTAACCGATGCCCAAACATTGTTGTAGTAAGCGTTTATGCCTCGGGTGACTAGAAAAACCGGAGCAATATGCTTCGTTAGTCATGTGATAGCACAAGGATATCAGAAAAAGATGTCATACGGAGTGAGTTATATGCCTCGGGTCCTTATTTGAACCAAAGCAGTATGTATTTTAGGTAACGGGTTTATGAGAACCGAGACAGTTAGGCTGATACGCTTCGGTTTTGTTGAAACCGAAGTGTAATATATGATAATGTGTGAGAGGCATCAAAGAGTATTCAACACAATGTGTTGAATTCCCTTGGCGCACTGTCCTAATTTATTAAATTTTTTACCATGCGAGATCAACTTGAGCATATCCCCTCGATCTTACACAACAATATTTAATATAATTGTATTCGAAAAAAAAATTAATAATCAAAATTTAAGTTCTAAACTCACCCGGCCTTGCGAAATAGCATAAGCAACATGCTGAACATAGTGTGTTAACAATGAAGCATCATGTGGACCTCTAGGAAATTCATTGATATCCTCCTGTATGTCTACATGCTCCTCATCATCATCGTCGTCGTCCTTAGGGGCCTCAAATGCCTCTTCGTGAACACGACCCTCATAGGCCTCATATGCTTGCTCCTCAAACGCTCGGTCCTCAATTATAGGGTTATCCTGAATAGGAGTTGCGCGCCTTCTCCCAGCCGATGTTGTAGGTCGTCTCCTACCTTCGCCTTGCGCATAACTCTCTCCTCGAGAACTCTCTCCACGAGAACTATAAGATGCTTTACATGTTCTTGCCATTTCTAACAAAAACTAATTTAATTAAATTTATATGTATTTCATTAAATTAATAATAATTTTTTAAATATTCTATAAATTATTTTAAAATACAATTAATTAATAATCTAAAGACTAAAACAAAATTAACAACCTCCACGAATATGACATATCCGTGAATGGATGTGGCACATCTCCGTATCATCAGTTTTAATTTTTTATTGAAATAATTAAATAAATAATAAATGAATAACTAAATTAAAAAAATTCCACTGACAAACTAAGATAAAAACTAAATTTAAATAAACTATATATACGTTCAAATAAAAAATTTAATAAACAAGAAAAACAAAAAGAAAAAACACCCAAAGCCAAAACGGATGTTCCATATTCGTTTAGCCTTGAAACGGATGTGCGACATCGTCGACAGATATGCGACATCCGTTTTAAGGCCAAACAGATATGCGACATTCATTCTGGCCTGAGCGGTCATCATCTTCCTGAACATAGGCAACACACAGCGAAACACCAACAAACCATGCACACATTCAATAAATCTAAGATCTATGCATGAATATTAAAGACTAAAATTCGAAGCACCTGGTAGACAAATGTCCCGATCTGCACCACGCACCACCAATGGGAACCACTACCCTACTACCGAAACACCACCGCACCACGAACAACAAGAATAGGCACACCACACCACCACGGAGAGCAAAGGTAGAGTTTGGAAGAAGTCAGCCAGAGAAAAAAAGAGTGTGACGGAGGTGGGAGAAGAAGAGGTGTGATAAAGGTGGGAGAAGAAGTGGATCTCAAAATCTTAAGGGGGTGGGGGTGAGACTATGAGCAGAGAGTAACAATGAGAAAAAAAGAGAGTAAAAGCTTAGGGTTAAGGGTTACTATGCTAAATAACATTAAAAATAAAAAAGTAAAAAAAATTAAAAAGGTTACAAAAGGAAAAGAAAAAGATTATTTTTGTAATTAAAAAAAATGAAGAAAGTTGGGGAGGTGGAAGGAGGAAACGGGAAGGTGGAGGAAGCAACCCTTCGCGTATTAGGCTTTTAGTTCAAGACCCATTATGAAATAATATTGTTTACTTAACCAAATAAAAGGCTTTTATTTCTGCACCCTACAACCTTTTTGCACACCCCACCATATTTTTCAAAATGACTACTTTACCATATTTAAGAAACTTTCTGAAATTTTGTAAAAGAAAATTTTTGAAATAGAATTACTGAAATGAGATTTTCATATTAGAATTTCTGGAATAAAATAAAATACATTATATCACTCGGGTTCTTGTTTGAACCAGTATGTACTTTAGGCAGCGGATCTTTGAGAACCGAAACAATTAGGCTGATACGCTACGGTTTTGTTGAAACCGACGTGTAATGTACGAGTTTGAATTTTTTTTGCTTATTCCGTATTTATGTGATCTCCCATGCGGTCAAGTATGCTAGTGGGAAATGGGTCTAACACGGTATAGCCCCCAAAGTTAAAATTATTCATACTATAAGGCTAGATAAAGATAAGACTAGATAAAAGTCAGAAGCTGAACATTTTTCCAGTTGATTAATTAATAAGATATTTGTAATTAAAAACCTTTCGTAAATCTAGATAAATACTTGTCATAATTAATAAGATATTTGTAATGAAAAACCTTTCATAAAACTAGATAAATATACTTGTCATTGTTTCGACTAAGTGATTACATTGTTATCAGACCACCTTCCACAAATATGAACCGATAGATAGAGTTAGGTATATAAGCGAGAAGACTTACTTTAAAGTTGTTAATTCGAAATCATATTTATTACCATACAACCTCTCTGAGCAATAAAACTAAACTTTAAAATATGTTAGAATTTTGTGTATCATTATATTTTCTTAAACAAAAAAATTATTTCTTTCCTACTATGACTCGATGAGAAAGCTCTCATAATAGCTCAGTGAGAGAGCTCTCACAATGACTCCAGAAAGAGTTCTCATAATGGTTGGTTGTCTCATTAAAACATATATCCCAAGTTCTTAGAATGGTTTTATAAAACATGGTTCTACTTAGGACTTTTTGTATATTTTATAAAATGATAGGGTTTTAAGTTTAAAAGATATTTAGAAATTGATTGATAGGTTTGTGTCATTAAAATACACGGAACATCTCCATTTGCTAGTATACATTCTCTCAAGTTCTCTATTTTCTTATTTGTTTTATTAGTTTTCTCGACTTCCAAATTATTTGGTGGATCTTAGTCACAAATTAATATGGAAATATACTACATGGTAATAAGCATTGGATTTTTAGTTAAGCAAGAAGTAGAGGTTAATTTTATTTATATAATTTGACTTCCTATGTACAATATTTTTACATGTTTGTAAATCATTACTTTGATAACAAAAGAAAAATTCATGTCTGAAAAATCATTACTATGATAACATCTTAATTCGATGTCACCTTAGGTAACTCATTCCATTTCCATATCTTAAGTAAACCAGTCCCATCTCCAGTAAAGAAGAGTCCTCCATCAGCGCCTAATTCAAATGATGTAATATCTTTCTTAGCAAATAAACAACCCCTCTCTGAAAATCTATATAGGAAAAAAACATGGTAAGATATGTAGTAATATTCAACATAGTAAAAATAGTAGTATAAAAAATATATAATTCAAGTTTACTTACGATGACAATTCGTACATGCAAACTAAATTCTCTGTACAAGAGGAAAACAATATTGGCTTGCGATTTGCATCATGCATCCCAAATAGTGATATTATACCCTGTATAATAATAATATGAACTTGGTGAATTGACCAACTTCTTCAAGACTATTGTTAGATTGTTTTATATGAAAAATACAACCAAATGATTAGGCATCTTACACTTTTCTCCTTGTGTGCATATACCACGGTCAAATTAGTTCCCACTTCCTTGCATTCCCAGATTTTAATTGTGCCGTCAGATGAACTTGAGAACAAATAATACTCCCAACAAAGAAGGGATGTGACTACACCAGTATGCTCATTGAGTGTCATTGTACATTGTAATGTATCCATGTCCCAAGCCTAAAGAAAGCAGTGTAACAAGATTTGGGCAGTGAATGACAATTGAATTGATCACTTTATAATTCATGGAAAGTTGACATGATATAAGGGAAAATATTAATATTTCAAAATCAACTCACTATAGACATACCGTTATGCTTTGGTCCATGGATCCTGAGTACAACATATTACGCCCAACAGTTAGGCAAACCACGGATTTAGTATGGCCGATCAATGAGCCAACCAATTCAAAAGGAGACTTAGCTTCAGAGTTTTCTCTCCAGGCAGTAATGACACCATCCTGAAGTTTTTAAAAGTTACATAATACATAAATTAATGGACACTAGAAACAAATGTTTAAAAATGAAGCATAGATAATGTAATGAAGCATAAAACTCATTCAATTAACTAACTCCATTAAAAAAATGAAAATTTAACATAGATAACATTTCACTTCTATATGGATTATTACCTCTGCCCCGGCAAAAAGGATGTTGTTACCAACATTCATGTGAAAGATCCGTCCTTTGGGTCCATCAAGAGTGAACTCTAAATTGTTCTTGGTATTCAAAGCCTTTATCACAAAAACATCCATGTAATGAATTTGCTTATACTACTTTTATAAGTAAAACATTATTACGCGTTAAAATAAAACAAGGACATAAAAAGTGTTTACCTTGACAACATTTTTCAAACCCACAAAAATCCATAGCCCCTCACTTATCAAAGAGTTAACCTCTGTGCCAAAATGTATAACTTTGATGCATTGACCTTTATTACAATCCCATATTTGAACGGTCCCATCAGTGCTTCCAGAATAGAGTTTGTTGGCTCCAGGTAGAAGTGTAATTCCAGTTATAACCTAATGTCCAAAAATGTAATCATATCAATTTCAATTGAATTATTATTCTAAATATACATAATCAAAAATATCTATTGTAATACTAATTACTGATTTTAGAGTTAATACCTTTTTGTGTTGGTGAAGTTCTGTTAATGTGGAAAATCCATCACCATGACACCATGAATGCAAATTGAAGCACTTTTCACCATATACACACATGTTGTTGGTCCAATATTTGCATATATTTGGAGATATTTTCTTGGACACCTCTACAACATTTGTTTGGTCTTCTTTGTTTCCATTCTTTTGAACCAATGTTTTGTTAGGGTTATCCTTGGAGATAATCTTATAAGATGAATGACGTTTTTTTCCACAGATTTTGCTTTTGACATTGATGCCAGGATAGGAAGTATGTGGTGAAAGGGTTTCTGCATGTCTAAATTTGCACGGATATCTGCTACATCTCCCAGCTCGCCAGTAAATACAAGTTTTCTCAGTAATATCTTTATTCATCATAACATACTTTGCATCCATAATACTCTAAAAAAAGTAAACATTATAATTAGATCCTAAATCAATTTCTTCTTCCTTATACATATACTATCAATTACAAACAAAAATATTGATGATATATTAGATCATGAAAATAAAAATTTCAATTTAATTTGAAATATAACATGATTTACAATTATTAATATTTGTTTGGTAAATACAGTACAATACCAGTAATGTAATAAAAAAATAAACTATGTTTAATTTTCATTTCCAGATTAAAAAGATGAAAGTTTCAAGATTAAAATGATGAAAATTTCAAATATTATTATATAAATTTCATCTATTAATTTTATCATGCATAACAAAGAATGAGATAACATGAAAGTTTGAATTGAATGAATAAAAAATAAGAGAAGATTAAAGAACAGCATACTTAATTGAATATCCTGACAGTAAAAGAACCAAAGAACTTGAATACAAAACACTTCAAACTCCTATTATTGAATTGTATTTTATGAATAAAAAATTTGTAGATTTACCGTTGGTTTATATCTCTCTTATGTTTATTTATAACAATGATAATTACATTAAATAAATAAATAAGATGTATATACAAATAAATAAATTAGACAAATATAAAAAATATAATAAAAGTTTTATGGAAATAAGGAAATATAATCTTATGATTTTAAAGTGTACATTATTTAAATTATATATAATCTATTAATTCTATTATGCATAACCAAAAATGAGATAATGGAATCACAATATGAAAGTTTGAAATGAATTAATACAAAATGAGAGAAGATGAAATAACTACATACTTACTTTTAATTGACGATCCTGACAGTAAAAGAACCAACAAACTTTAATACAAAACACTTCAAACTCCTATTATTGAATTGTATTTTATGAATAAAAAATTTGTAGATTTACATTCGTTTATATCTCTCTTATATTTATTTGTAATAATAACTAGATAGATAAAAAGATAAATACATTAAATAAATAAATAAGATGTATGTAAAAAAATAAATTAGACAAATAAAAAAAAATATAATAAAAGTTTTATGAAAATCAGGAAATATAATCTTATATGATTTTATATGATTTTAAGGTGTAAATTATTTAAATTATATATAATAAATATTTAAAGTACATATAATAAGATATTATTTAAAGTCCCTATAATTTAAAACTAAGATATTTAAAGTTTATCTAAAAGATATTATTTAAAGTGCATATAATAAAAACAATTTAAAGTACATGTGATAAAATTATTATAGAAACAAGGAAATATTTATATAAAATAAATATAATAAGATATTTTGAATATAATCTGATATATAATTTTAAAAACTATTTCCAAATCAATTTTATGTTATTTCACCATAAAAGATTTTATACTTAGATCTTACTTAAACAAAATTACATAACTTTCTTAAGACACGTAAAAAAATTCAATATAAATTAATTAATTAATTTTAAAAAAAATAAATTTAATAATTACTTTGTCCATTATTTTCACGTAGATATTTATCTTATATTTTTATTAATATTATTTAGAAAAGTTATGTATACAATTATATTACTTTACACTAGTAATATATATATATATATATATATATATATATATATATATATATATATATATATATATATATATATTAGTACTAATTTCGAAATAAAAATGTAAATATATAAAAGTATTAGTTTTCAATGTAAACATATAAAAACTATTGAGTTTTTATAAATATAAAATTATAATTATATAATATTATATTAGAAGCTCACTTAAAAAAAAAGTTCTTAATAATGGAAGAAATTAACTTTCATGCATCATAAAAAAATCCAAATAATGAAATTGTATAGGACAAAGACGCACAACATCATCCCAAACCATAAGAAAATATACTAACACATCATACACACATCTTTGATATTTTTATTCTAATGGATTATGATAATAACCTATATAATGCATTGTATCTTATTATTATTATTATTATTATTATTATTATTATTATTATTATTATTATTATTATTATCTAACAATAATATCTAATTATATCTAATAATACTTCAAGATATCTTTTAATTTATTACAATATCTAGTATATAGCAACATCCAACAATATCTTTTACAATATCTAACAATATCTATAAATGATTCTTTTTTCTAATTGAATAATACCTATTTTAATCTTTAAGTCCTTCAAGATTATATCTCTTATTTTCTCTCAACTACTCTTTAAAATAACAACAAGATTTACCTAATCTCCTTTTATTAAATTTTCAAATTATTTAATTTGTATGTTTTTCTTTCACACACCTATTATTACTCTAATTAAGAAAAGTAAAAATACAATTTTGCCCTTACACAAAAATATAAATAAAACTAAAAGTTTCCCTTAAGCTTTCTCTCTAGGAATTGGACCCACAACCATTCAATTCCAGAAAACCTCAGTACCAACAAGCCAAACACATCACACATATCACAATTCCTAAAACTTACCATAACACGTATTGTACTTTATTAAAATAACATCAAAGCAATAAAACAACAATTATGTTCTAACAATGATGTACACCCAAGAACACCAATTACCAATCACAAACACTAAGTACTATATTTATAATACTCTTATTTTTCCAAGTCTTACACTAATTAAAGTCAGTTCTTTAGAAACTAATATTAACACATTGGTGCTCATAATTTTAGAGTCACATATGTGTATGATGTAAATTCAACACTTATAACTATTTAATGTTAGTTTTTAGATCTACCAATTTTTCTTTTCTAGCATCCAAAATAATCTTAGATGTTGGTGAGAAAAAGTTTCGATTAAAAGTTAACCAAACTTATATCTATCCTTGACCATTAATCATAAAGTTTTGATTTATATTTTCCTAAAAGTAATGTTATCGACATAGATAAATAATTTTGTTTGATAATGATCGAAATAAACTTACTAATGTAAGTTGAAATTATAGATTAATATTTGTTAAGAAATAATTAATCTAAATTAAAAGAAAACTCAAATTATACTAATTGAAAATAATTAATATTGACTAAGAAAACTCTAATTAACTTAAGATATTAAAAATAATTCTAATCCATATTGAAAAATAAAAATAATTAGTAATGGCAACCAAGAATAATCATTAATAAATTTTTGGCTTAATTACCTTTTTAGTCCCAAGTTAGGAACTGAATTTTTATTTGATACATGCTTTTAAAAGTGATTTAAAAAATAATTAAGCCTAATTTTTTTTTAAAAATCGTGCCAACCTCAATTAAAAAATAATATCAAGTCTAATTAGTAAAAAAAAAATTAATAATATCATTTGTCCACTAGTATAACCTTAACAAAAAAATGTAAAATCACATTGAGTAAGTGATGTTACGATAAAAACTCTAATCAAAATAATAATATAAAGAAAAATAATAATTAAAACTTTTGTTTCTTACTGTTGATGTAAAATTTTTGAAATATTTTAGTAATCATATCATTTTAAAAAAAGTTATAATTTTAGTTTCGCTTAATAGTACTGTTGGTTACTATTTTTCTCATTTTTTTTTATTGTGGATTTCATTTTTTGTTTTCGAATGTTTAATATAGTTCAAATTTTGGTTATATTTGTTCAATTTAATCTTTTTTTCATTACCTTGTCAAAATCGTCAACGACAATGTGTGTCACATGTCAGTTAATGGTTTATTTTTTAATTTTTTTATGAATTTTTTTAAAATTAAAAAAAAATTGTCCACGTGTCAAGTTAATACTGTGTCATGTAGAAAATATCAGTGTCACGTGTTAAAACAATATTATTATCACGTGTTAAGTCAGTATCGACGCAACATGTTAGCGTTAATGTCACATGTCAGTATCTCATATTCAATTTAGTTATATTTTTTGTTATTTTTGTTCAATTTAATCCTATGTTTTGTTAATTTTGTTCAATTCAAGCCAATTATGTTTGATTTTTTCTACATGTAATGAGGGCTGGGCAAAAATAACTGATCTGTACTGTAGTTAACTGTACTATATTATACTAAAAAAAACTAATCCACTTTTACTAAAAGTTCATTTGTACTGTAGTTAACTGTACTATATTATACTAAAAAAAACTGATCTGTTTTTACTCTTTCCTCTTCTTTAGTTCTTGTACAAGTGCTTCGTCTTATCAAGAAAATGTTATTTAATAATAAAATATTAATAAAAAAATTATTCACATAAAAAATTAATAATTAACTTTTTAAGACAATTTTTTTATCACAAATTTTTATATTTTTTTATCAATAAATACATAACGTATATAACTAACGAACGTAATTTATATTTTTTATATTTTTTAATATATATATATATATATATATATATATATATGTTACATTATTTTTTATATTTTTATTAATAAAATAAAATAAAATAAATAAATAAAAAATAAAACAATTTTCATACACATATAATAATAAAAGAAATATAAATAAAATAGAAAATTATAATATCAAATAATAAAAAAATTAATTTGTAAAAAACTTATGAATAAAATAAGATAAATATTAAAATAAATTTCAATTAAAAAGAACATGTGTTGTTATACTATTTAGTTTAAAAGCTAGTACAATTCATTTTAAATTAGTACAATTAAGTTTAAAATTAGTATAGTTAATAGTTCAGTTCAGTTTATATTGTTGTTTAGTACAATTTAGTACAGTTCAATTTAGTACAATTTGATAAAACAAAAAATAGTTCAGTTCAGTTTGTCTGAACTGACAGTTCAGTTCAGTTTATATAAATTAGTTTTTAAGTTCAGTATAGATTTCAATAGTACAGTTCAGTTCTATTTACCCACCCCTACATGTAACGAATATTGAATTGAACAAAATTAACAAAAATTGAGACTGAGTTAAATAAAAGACCTTAACACGTGGCACTAATACCCAGTTGACACATGACACTAACACGGTCTTGACACGAACACTAACATTGCAAAATATCTACTTTTGAACGTTATTAAAAATAATAATTTTCTAGGAGATATTTTAGGTCATGGGTATGTTCCACTTCCTCCATTCCAAAACAGATCAGAAACCATTATTCTCTCATTTTCTTTTCTCTCTTAGATTCATTTTTCTCTTTTCTTCTTTCCTAAAAATATTTTGGGTTTGTTTGTTTTATTCTCTTTTTTTAGAGATCTTGTTAGTTCTGATATCCTTAGACATTTTTGTGAGAAGTTTCTGGGGAACTTACACAATATACCCCGGATAAGTTCTTAAGGACAGTGATTTACAAGTTTTAGGAAATTGCGATTTGAGTTTTTGTCAACATTTTTTACTACAATCTTAAGTACTTGATCGTTAGTACATACACACAAACGACTGAAATCTTAGTCTTTTGTTTTACAATCTGGTTACTGTCCAAAATTAAAAAAAAAGAGAAAGAAGACATCCACCTTAGCGGCGGATCGATTGAAGAAGGAAAACAGGAAGAAGATGGTGAAGATGTCGTGTCAAAAGTTGGCTATGAGATTAGGGCTTTGCACAAACTAATAAAGCACGAAGGTTCTAGAAGGAAGGCGTCGTGGAAGGATCCAGAAGGACGCATAATCAAGAACACCACAAGAGAAACAACGGTTTCTCAGCTCAAGGCCCTTCGCGATGACATCGTCTCGGACAAAGCAACCTTCGAGGACGTCGCGTCTCGATTCTCCGATTGCGGCTCCGCCAAGCGCGACGGCGATCTCGATCAATTCTGAACAAACTATCTCCATATTAATGATAATATTTTTCACATTAAAGTAAAAATATTAAAGTGCATTTGGTTTTGTTGTGTACGGTTGAGCGTTCGGTATTCTGAGAACAAATCTTGGTAATTCAAAATTGTGTCAGTCTGTAAATAGTATGGTTCTGTGGTATGTTAGTGTCCGGAAGTTTGAATTTGGTTATATTAATGCTTGGATGATTGGATATTGTTAGAGGAAAAATTTTAAGTAGAAAATATACATCATGGTGTGAATTAATCTTGGAATAAGAATTGGAGATATAAATAGGTGTATAAAGGAGTTAAAAGAAAAGGTAAGTATGGATGTTTGATGATATTTTCTTAACCGAGGCGTCATGAATATTTTGGGGTTGTGTTTAGAGCTTGGAATCAAATATGAGTTTGGATGCTTTGTTAACACTTGTGAAAATCTAATAAAGGAAATTAAGAAGGTGGTTTGAATTTTGTTTTGAATATTATATGAATGGGATTTCTGGTTTGGAATGTGTTGGTGCTGATATTAAATCGAATAATTATGTTTTGGTAAACTGGGTAGAGAAGACTTAAGTTAATTTTTTTTAATGATAATGATTAATGAAATGGTTGAATATTTTTGTCCGTATTCAAGTTTTGTGAGTATAGAAATTAAACAAAAATGTTGTGGTAGTACTGAGTTGTTCTATAACTAATAGTAATATGAAGAATGTCATGGTAGTATTGTTGAAATTGTTGTTTTGGCTATAATTTGAGGCACATCTATTTTAATGGTCAACTTAATTATTTGTTTTTACCGATAGGTGATGTTATAGTTTTGCCTTCAACATATTGGTTTAGTTTAGTTTGGATAAGCAATTTTATGGTATTGTGAACATATCTTCATACATATATATTATGATTTGTCGCATAAAAAAATTTGGATTCAATATTGTGGGACCATGATGAGTTCACTGCATGGCATATAATGGATTGCTATGGTGCATGACATATAATATGTTGCTGTAATGCTTAGGCATGAATTCAATGCAAGGTATCTTATGATTTGTTATAATGTTAAGTTTGTAGAAATTATTTGTTTTTCAAATATTGACACATGGTATTAGATGGAAAGCTAACGTATGGTTTAGTGCTTTTGGCATATATTATTTTGATTTAACCTAGGTGGTGCATATTTTGTGTAAATATAGTGGCAATTTTGATTTAAAAACAGGATGAGTGTAGGTAATTTTACTTAATTATTCAAAGAAATAAATTTGGCTTTTCAACTAATGATACTGATAAATGTGTGTACTCTAAATCTGAAAACGGTGATTGTGTCATTATATGCTAGTATGTGGATGAAATATTAATCTTTGGTACATGCAATGAGATTGTCGGTAGAACAAAATTGTTTCTAGGATCAAAATTTTGAGATGAAAGACATGGGTGAAGCCAATGTGATTTTAGGTGTTAGAATCATAAGGAAGGGAGATAGTATATTTCTATCCCAAGAACAATATATTGAGAAACTTCTTACTTAAGAAGTTTGAGTATTATGATTTGAAACCTATGAGTAACCCTTATGATGCTAACTATAAATTAATGAAAAATAAAGGAGAATCGTTATCTCAACCTTAGTATACCTAGATAATTGGGAGACTACTGCACTTGATGAACTTTTCTAGACTTGATATTGCTTATGCAGTAGGTAGACTGAGTAGGTACACTCAATGTCCAAATCAGGAACATTGGGATGCACTTGTTAGGCTTATGAGATACTTAAGAGGTTCAATGGATTATGCCATTGAAATTTCCTGATGTACTAGAAGGGTACAATGATGCTAGCTGAATCTCTTATTCAAACGAGACAAAATCCACTAGTGGTTATGTATTCACACTTGGGGGTGGTGCAATTACATGGAGACTAGCCAAGCAAACTATTATTGCAAGATCAACAATGGAATCTGAGGTTGTTGCTCTTGAGATGGCTGGAAATGAGGCTGAGTGGGTGAAAAACTTCTTAGTGAACATTCCATTAGGAATAAACCAACCCCATCGATATCAATACACTGTGATTGCCAATCAATAATAGTTATAGCTAAAAAAAAGAATTACAATGAAAAGAATAGACATATGCAACTGAGACATAATTTGGTGAAGCAGCTGCTAAAGAGTGGAACTATTTCCATTGACCATGTGAAGTCAGAACAGAATCTAGCAGATCCTCTGACAAAACCCTTGGGAAGAAATATGATTTTAGAAACATCGAGGGGAATGAGACTTAAGCCACTGGCAAACAAACAAATGATGGTAACCCAACCTTTGTGATTGAAGATCCCATCAATAAGGTTCATATGGGTAAAAAAAGTCACTTGTTAGTTCTGATAACACTAATTTGATTTTTAAATCAAATATGTCCATTCCTATTGTGTGTGTGAAAGTGCTAAAGACTGCATTATTGAGAGGCTAAACTTTGGTATTAAAATTCTATGTGGTGAAAAAATTTTAGTTTAAGCAAAGTTTTTAATGATTTTCATATCCCTTATAGGTGGTGTATGATTTGCAGCATACACTTGATGAAATCACCTATATGAGTGTCAAGTGGGGCAGCTTGCATGAGATATTGGCATGATCTCTAGAGTACTAATGAATATCAGGCATGCGCATGGCCTAATAAGCACATCACAATGATAACAGCAAGAATGATGGGGGTGTATTGTGATTGATAAACCTTTAATACACTTAAGTGTCTTTGGTTCATATAGTTTGCTATATTAACTACATTGTGTGTTAAGTTTCTTGATCTAAGAATGATTCATATAGTTTGCTATACCAGTTCTGATGCATTACATCTTGTGAAACCTAGAATAATTTCTTTTCTCTTTCGTTTATATATATATATTGCAATATGTGAAAAATTGTTATAAATTTTGAATATAATATTGCAAAATATCTACTTTTTGGACGTTATTAAAAATAGTAATTTACTAGGAGTAATTTACAAATTTGATAATATAGCCATCAATATTTTTAAATGGCTAATCAATTACTTTTTTTTTATTTTAATGAAAATATTTTTAGGTGGCGAAATTAATGGAAAATAATTTAGCTACCAATATATTTTTGGTGATAAAGTATATTATTATATTGGGTGAAAATAAATATGTACTGATTTATCGATTTTAAAGAAAAAAAGTGACGTTTTTCTTTCATTAATGTGTTCAAATTCAAAGGTACGAATTTACATTAATGTAGTCACCCTTGATATTATATGTATAGTCTCTCTGCTTCTGAATTTCTTCATGCTTAAGAACTGAATTTGACTCTAGGACCTCGTAAAGTTTGATATCGAACTATCGTAAAATCCATTGTACAATAACATTAACAAAATCCATTGTGTAATAAAAGTACATATCAGTTTTTCTGCAATAAGATAATGTATAAAACCTATTTTTAGGGATTTTAAATTAATTCCTTAAATGTAGAAAAGGTATTTGGTGATTTGTATATGTCGGAAATAAGAAAACCTTCTTATCTCTCTCCTATAGTAAATGTGAAAGTGTTAAAAATTAATATAGGCACTGCCTCAATTTCATTTGGAAAAATAATTAAAAAATAAAAGTTTTAAAATGTTATTAAAAAGGAAATATATGAAATATTAAAATTAAATAAAGTATACAAAATATAAAATAAAGAGAAAATTTTCTACATTTTATTTTTTGTAAATTGAAAAAATTATTAGTACAAAGATGAAAGTACACTCATATGATACTTTTCATATAGTATTTTCATATGGCCTCATGTGAATTACAAATATGATGCGTAAATTTTAAGAGACAAAAAAAACTTCTTCAATACATACACTCTTCTTCTTTTTAACTCTCGTTTGAAATACTTCAACATTTGGTCCATTTCTTTTCGGAAAATGTTTTTTAACAATTTTTTTAGCAACTTTTTTACAATCGTTTATGTGATAGTAAATGATTAGCTTATTTTAAATATACAGATCAATAAAATAATGACAAATAATCTATTATAAAAAATTGTTAAAAAATTGTTAACATATCAGGTCCTTTTTCTTTCTCACCTTTATCTATATGCTTATTACATTTTTCTTTTCCAAAAACACATTTCAAATGTGTAATTTGAGATGAATTACATTCCAAAATATATAATTTGAAATGTAATTTTTATTTTGTTTTAAAATACATAATTTAAATATATATATATATATATATATATATATATATATAAATTTTAAATTATATATTTTGAAATATTTTTAAATTATATGATTCGAAACTCACAATAAAAGAAAATAAAAATTTTAAGTGCATGAAGAAGCTACCCATTCGTCTTATTCCCCCAAACAAATGAAGGCAATTATTTCTTGCCTCCATCATTTTCTTACTCGATGAGTTTTAGAATTTATTTTTCAAAACACAATAAATTCCCTTCTTCTACATAAAGCATTTTTCATAAGCTTTTTATAAAATGATAGGCTTTTAAGTTTAAAAGATATTTTAGAAACTGATGGTTCAGTTTGTGTCACTAAATTGCATGGATCATTAGCATTTGCTAGTATACATTCTTTCAAGTTCCCCATTTTCTTATTTGTTTTTTAGTTTCTTGGCTTCCAAATTATTCGGTTGGTCTTAGTCACAAAGTAATATGAAATTATACTAGATGGTAATAAGCATTGGATTTTTAGTTAAGCAAGAAGTAGAGGTTAATTTTATTTTCATAAGTTGACTTGTTAGGTACAATATTTTCACATGTTTGTAAATCATTTTTTAACATGCATATAAGTATTACGAATTTAAATAACTTGCATTTTGTCTTCCTCTTCAAGTTTGTCCCAACCTCTACTTTCTTCATTTTTCTGCTGAACTAAAAATAACAACCTCACGAATGTTCAACTTGTGGAAAATCGGATGACAACAGTGTGCTTCGTTAATCATGTGGTGGTTGGACGACATGTGATCCAAATCCAGTCATTGTTGCACCTAGATCCTGTGAAGATGAAGGTGAAGGCATACACATAATCGAGAGGGAGAAATGGTCGCTATTCAGAGCAAAAAATCCTAGGTCGACGGTCAGAGTGACCCCAATGCACGTTTGCATGTTCCAAATGTTGTTATTGATTGCATGCGCTGATACTTGTGCAATACGATATGCTTCACTCTTAACATTAACCTCTAAAAATTTTTATTTCAACACCTAAAAACACCTGTTTACAAGCAAGATACAAAACCCAAGTGTATGATCCGAAATAGAGATAACACAAGATGAAATCATTCAAATAATGAAATAATGCATGAAAATAGCCTAAACTAAGGTATGAATGATAATGGAACTAAAATTCAAATAAAATATAATGATAATGGAAACAAAAGGATGAATGCTTTAAAATGGAAATATATCATATCATCTAAAGTCCAATTCATTCAATGATATCTCAAAAAACACACATTTCACAATGTTTTATGAACAATGATTAACTTGTTGGGTCCCTGAGTGCAATGATTAATCGAGCCAAGACACAAGAGTTTAAGATAGATAATTTTTGTAACTTTACTTTTTATTTATAAAATATTTTCTCTTAGGTTTCTGACCTAGAAGGCACTTACCTACCAACTAAGCATGGATCTTCCACTCAAATGATTTGCACTTGCCACACTTGGTCTCAAAGGAGTACCAATTTACTAAAAGAAAATTCTAACTTTTTTTATATCTTTTATTTAACTAATAAACAATTCTCCAGTAACCTAATGCTTTGCACTTGGTCTCAAAGGAGTGTCTCTTTCCCCAGTAACATATTGTCTCAAAGGGGTGTCAATTTTGTTTTTTGGCAAGATTACATGTGTAGTGTGTGAAATTTCCCAACAAGTAATCATGGTCACGAGACAAATATCAACAATGTGCTAAGAAAATATCAGTGAACAAACTTGGAACTTAGAGTTAATATGATGAATTTCCAATTAAAAATGTGTTATGAAAAAACAAGATCTAATGGATAAACTTTGTAAATGCATTAATGATGTAAGGTGTTAGACAAGATGGCAAGCATAAGAATGAAGAACACAATGTACTTTGATAACAAAAGGAAAATTCACGTATGAAGAATATAGAAAACATATTAATTCGATGTCACCTTAGGTAACTCATTCCATTTCCATATCTTAAGCAAACCAATCCCATCTCCAGTGAAGCAGAGTCCTCCATCAGCGCCTAATTCAAATGATGTAATCTCTTTCTTAGAAAATGAACGACCCCTCTCTGAAAATCTATATAGGAAAAGGACATGGTTAAGATATGTAGTAATATTCAACATAGTAAAATTTAGTAGTATAAAAAAGTTTACATACGATGGCAATTCTACATACAAAATAAATTGTTTGTACAAGAGGAAAACAATATTGGCTTGCCATTTGAATCATCGATCCCAAATAGTGATATAATCCCTATATAATAACAATATGAATTTTGTGAATTGACCAACTTCTTCAAGAATGTTGTTAGATTGTTCTATAAGAAAAATACAACTAAATGAATAAGCGTCTTACACTTTTCTCCTTGTGTGTATATACCACGGTCAAATTAGTTCTCACTTCCTTGCATTCCCAAATTTTAATTGTGCCACCAGATGAACTTGAGAACAAATAATACTCCTAACAAAGAAGGGATGCGACTACAACAATATGCTCACTAAGTGTCATTGTATATTGTAATGTATCCATGTCCCATGCCTGAAGAAAGCAGGGTAACAAGATTTGGGCAGTGAATGACAATTGAATTGATCACTTTATAATTCAAAGAAAGTTGAAATGATATAAGGTGTCGCAACCGGTGTCGCGATGAGACGACGATCCAAAAAGAAAACGAGTTTAGAAAAGAGATTTTGGAGTCGCCACCATAGTTTATTCTGGAAAACTACGGAAAAACCATAAAATGATAAGGCTTGGTCTGCAAAAACCTGATTTTAGGTTTGGGAGTCGGTTACGTGTAGGGAAGGTATTAGCACCCTACAATGCTTGCCCGAAGGCAGTACGTTTAATTAAATGCGCAAATGTGATGTGGTTTTCAAAATGTTTAACTATCCCGGAAAACAACAATATAAAGAAACAAAAATATTTTTTAGTTTTTTTGGGCCTGACATGGATTGACCTTATTCTCATTCAAATGAGAAATCAGGGTTACGTAGTTCTAGGTGAGGGATTGTTTGTTTGTTTGAAAATGTAGATGTTTTTTAGTATTTTTTATAAACAAGAAAGAAGAAAAAAATTTTCTAGCTCAAGGACGATACGTGCGATCACACATGTGCTTAAACCCTTAAAATATATTTTTAATTATTTTTATAAAAGAAAAAAGTTTTCTAGCACAAGGACGAGGCGTGCGATCACACATGTGCTTAAACCCTTAAAATATATTTTTAGTTATTTTTATAAATGAAGAAAATGTTTTCTAGCACAAGGACGATGCGTGCGATGACACATGTGCTTAAACCTTTAAACCATTTTTAATTAATTTTATAAACGAAGAAAAGGTTTTCTAACACAAAGACGATGCGTGCGATCACACATGTGCTTAAACCCTTAAAACATTTTTAATTATTTTTTATAAAAGGAGAAAAAGTTTTCTAGTACAAGGACGATTCGTGTGATCACACATATGCTTAAAACCTTTAAAACATTTTTTATTATTTATTATTTTTATTTTTATTATATGAGAATAATACATACATAAATACTTAAAAATCAAATTATAATACATCACAATGATAATTATCTAAGTATTTCAAAATAAAATAAAATAAGAGAAATCTAAATAAAACTAAATTAAAAGCAAAACCTTAGTTATTAAAAAGGTGTTAACTATCAAAATATAAAAGAAATATTAAAACTATTTTTTGAATTTTATAATATTATATTTTTAGAAAAAAAATTGTTTAGAAAATATTACCATTAAAAAGCCCTAACACCATTTTTTATATGCCGTTTTCATTTTTGTCTTTTAGTTTTTATGTTTGTTGCGTCGTTTTCAATTAGCAAATAAAATTGAAGTTTATAATAAACAAATCAATTAATAAAATACAAAACATGAGATAGATATTATAATTGTCAAACAAATACTAAAAGAGTAAAGAAAATAAAATAAAAAAAGAAACAACCAAAACTTAATTAAACAAATACTAAGAGGATAAAAAAAAACAACTAAATAAAGGTAAGGGTATAGATGTAAAAACCTTCCCCAAATCAGGCAGTTGGTAGGTCAAGCCCCAAACCTTTTAGGGTTTTTTTAGGTAAGAGGAAGGAGGTGGTCTCCCTTTCCTCCGAACCGGCAAGCTGCAAGTGGTCGGTGCTTCCACCTTTGTACCGCATTCAAAAGCCAAAGTGAGTGTAGCTGCTGCCTCCTTTTTTTTTTTTTTTTTATGTTCTCTTATGTACTCTTCCCGAAATTCAATTTTTTTTCTCCTCTATCTTTTTCTCTTCAAAGTGCATATTTATATACACACATTATAATATTATTGTGATCTTGCATTAATGACGAATTAATTGACTATTAAAGAAATGGTGAAATAAATCAAATTATAATAATTGTCAAAAAATTATCCATTAAAAAGAAATCATATTTTTCTTTTTAGAAAGAAACTGAATACAACAATCAATATATTATTTTTAATTATTGCTTAGAATTATTGGCATAATGTTGATTCAAATTATTACCAAAAAAATTCTAAAGTGATCTATCATGCGTCAATATTAATTGCTTATTCATCACGTGCAACACATCTCCCATTTATTCACGTGCACCCCCCTTTTTTTCTTTTTTTTCCCTTCTTCCTTATTTCCTTTTGTTTTTCTTTTTCGTGTTTTCCTTCTTCTTTTTTATTTTTCTTTTCCTTCTTTTTTTCTTTTTTCGTTTTCCCTTTTTTCTTTTTGTTTGCAGTTATTTCTCTTTTCTTCTGTTTTTCTTTTTTTTAAAAGAGTAAACAAAATAGTAAAATAAAATAAAAAATAATAAGATAAAAGTAAAAAAAGAAGTTCTATTATTTAGCCACCCAGATGAAATTGGGTGTCGACAACTGCTCCTCTTTACTTAGATATTGCTGGATAATATGAAAATTTGATATTTTCGTATTATTTGAGTAAAAGCTAAGTAAAGATAGAAACACTAATTTCGTCTGGGTTCTAAAGGAGAGTACCATGATGCAACAAAGAAAGTTTGACCATTGTCCAGCAGAGGGCCAAACTCACAAAAAGAAAACCAAGATTCGACCATTGCCTAGCAGAGGGCCAAAATCACAAAACAAAAACTCAAATTTGACCATTGTCAAACAGAGGGCCGATAACAAAACTAAAACCTGGATTTGACCATTGCCAAGAAGAGGGCCAAACTCACAGAACAAAAACCAAAATTCGACCATTGCCAAGCAGATGGCCGATATAAAAAGAAAAACTTGAGATTAAGAGGGCCAAATGAGTTGGGCTTGATGGGCCAGTGTAGAAACTGGGCTTTGTAGGCCAGGCGAGCTGGACTTATAGGGGCCAGTGTGGAAACTGAGTTGGGTGGCCAGTGTAGAAACTGAGCTTTGGGGCCAGTGTAGAAACTGGGCTTTGGGGCCAGGCGAGCTGGGCTTGGGGGCCAGTGTAGAAACTGGGCTTAGGGCCAGTGTAAAAACTGGACTTAAGGGCCAGTGTAGAAACTGGGCTTAGGGGCTAGTGTGGAAACTGGGCTTAGGGGCCAGTGTGGAAGCTGGGCTTAGGGGCCAGGCAAGTTGGGCTTGGTGGGCCAGTGTGGAAACTGAGCATATGGGCCAGTGTAGAAACTGGGCTTATGGGCCAGGTGAAACTGGGCTTGGGGGCCAATGTAGAAACTGGGCTTTAGGGTCAGGCGAGCTGGGCTTGGGGGCTAGTATAGAAATTGAGCTTGGTGGGCTAGTGTGGAAACTGAGCTTTCAAATTTTGAAATTCTTGAAATTCATAATTTTGTGAAATGTTTTGTAATTTTGACAGAAATTTGATTTTTGAAACAATATGGCTTGAAAGAGAAAATCTGAATGTTATTCTTTTTTTGTATTTTTTTTTGAAGAAGGATTCGATAACCATTCATAGAGCCGTCAAAATGGGTCACAACCTGCGGGCCAACCCGTCCCGTCACGGGTTCGGGCCAGGTTGGGTTTGAAAAATACAACCCACCTATGTGCGGGTCAGATTTCGACCCGGCTCATTTAGACCCGGCTCATGCGGGCTGAACCCGTGGTGAGCTGGGTTGGCCCACCAACCCACCTACCTAACTTTATTTTTTAATTTATTATTTTATTTATGAAACCCTAAAAAATAAAATATTCTCTTCACTCACTGTGTATACCAAAAAAGTAACATTTGCTCTCACAAATCACTCTCACGGTACTTGCCCTCATTTGACGGTGCTCTCACTCTCACTTTACTAAAATTATTCAAGGAGCAGGTAAAACACCATTCCTTTTTTCTTCTCTTTTCTCCACATTTTTTTTCTCACTTCTTTTTTTTTTTCAAAAACCTTATAATGACAAAAATAGGGGTTTGCGTATTTGTTTTTTGTTGTGGGAGATTTGAAGACATTGAATGATTTTTTTTCCTGTTCTGACATGCTTGTATAAGAGTTTGTTCATTTTATTTAAAGAATTTGAGTATACATTATTTGAACAAGCTGCTTTTGATATCTTTGAATTTGTGAAATTATGTTACAAATTAAACTATTAATTTTTTGTTGATGTTGTTCAGTATTAGTTCTTTTTTGATATCTTTGAATTTGGATTATATTGTACTTTTTATTATTATTTTGAATTGTCTTTAACATAATTTTTTGGGAGTGAAATTTGTTTAAATTTAAATTATAGAAAGTTTGTATTTTTTTTTATTTAAAAAAATGTAATTAAGTGAGCTAGTGAGCCAACCCATTTACCCACCAACCCATGGTGGGTTGGGCCGGGTTCAAGTTTTTCTGGCTCGCTATTAATGAGCCGGGTTGGGTTGGCTTACTAAGTGACCAACCCGTGGTGGGCCAGGCCGGGTCAGACCGGGTTACCCGTTTTGACAGCTCTAACCATTCATATGAATGAAAAGGGTTTCGATCAGAAAGACCTTCTCTTTTATTAATTGATGGCAACTTATGTCATGCACATGTGAAAACATTTGTTTTGTTTTGTGTTTCTTTTTGCCTGAGTCAATCATCTTACTTGCAATCATGAAACTGGTCTTTATTTTCAATGTTTTGTGAAAATTGAGGATTGTCATACATCCGAGGTCTAATGTTAGATATGATTATATGTTCGACTTTCTCTTTGTTTGACATCAGTGCACACATGCTTGAATTTATTGACAAGAGGATGGTTTTGAAGAGAATGAGAGCTGTTTAGATTTTTTTTTTGGAAGGTTGGGACAGGCACGTGAGCACTACAATCCTCAAAGGAAATTTAATATGTGAGTGTCAAGACAAACACGATATACCAAAATTTTGCCCCGGTCTGGTGTTTGGAAAAACGAGCTGGGGTTTGGATCCATGAAAATTAGGATGGACCTAATTTTTTTTTTCATGCTTCTGGCTAGTTGACAGGGAGATCCCCTCTTCTTGAGACATTACTTTTCTCCTTTTTTTTTTTTTTTTTACGACCTATTGAAAGTTATTTCGCCTTATCGCAAAATTAAGCTTTATGAAAATTTGAGCAAATATTATCCAATTTGTGTGGACTTTATTAGGCTTGTAACGTTGCTAGGGGTTAAAGGTATTGAAAGAAAGGATATAAAGGCCCAAATGAATGTTTGTTGTTTATATTTTTTGAAACAAGGGTTATCATCTAGGCATCGCATCCACTATTTTACTTTGTGAGCACTTTGTTTTTTCTTGAACTTTGATTTTCTTCCTTTTGTTCACATCACTTTGTGATTTCTTTTTGTTCTTTTTGTTCTTTTTGTTTTTTTTATTCACTCTTCTTGATGAATTCTCTCTATATGATCATTGGGTGCTCTTCATTTGCGTCATGAGTTGACTCCTACTTGGTGATAACCCTTGTTGGGGGATAATTTGGAAAAGAAATTATTTTTGGATCAAACGGGGTGGCAATGGATGTATATTTTCTTCAATAAAGAAAGAAGGCCACACATCGTTTCAAATTCTGATTGCTTTATTTTCAAAAGATTAATTTTGCGACTATATGACCTCAACATAAGTTGTTTTTTTTCCTTTCTAGATTGCCCTTTCGGGTTTTCGATCTAGCGGAATGTTTCTTCTTTGTTTGTTTTTTTTTTAAAAATCCTTTTTTTTGTTTCAACGGATTCAGGGATCACCTTACTAGCGCAAGCAAGAAATCTTTTGGCCAGACCAAATTGTCCCAGTCTAAAGGTTTTCTTGTTAATGAGGGCAGTGACAATGTTTGTTGAGGGGAAATCCTTTATTTTGGAAAACTGAAGGGTGAAGGTCTTCAAATAACATGTGCACAAACGTCTAGAAAGGAAATGTCAAATCGTTATTTTTTATTAGACACTTGACCTCGGAAAAGTCTGACTCTACAACTTTTGTTTTTGATTTATCATTTTTTCCTTTTTTTTGCTATTTTCGAAAAAACAGGGGTTTGAAAGTTTGCAAGAAAGACAAGCGACTCAAGATTGCCTTCATTTTTTATTTTCCAATTTTTTTATTTGCAAATTTCGTTTTCTCCGTGACACCCTATTAGGACATGATTTCCAGTAAACCTTGGAGAAATCACGTAGTGAAAGTTCACATTAAAGTCAAAGATGAAGGTACAATATCAATGAGCATGGTCTTTACAACGAGACAATTCAAAACATGAGCAAAGCAACATCAGTTTCACTCTTTACAATATCCCATGCTTTCCTATATAGTCCTAGAGTCCTCTTCACTCGTCCACGACATTTGTAGAGGTTAACTCACGCCTTGCCTCAGTGTTGGATTGACTTTCTTCAAACTTTACACATCCTGAATCGATCAAAGATTGCACCTTATGCTTTAGAGCCTTGCATGCCTCTGTTGAATGTCCACGTGCTCCTTCATGATAATCACACCTGGCATTTATATTATAGTTCTTTGGGTAAGGAGGTCGTACAGGCCTGGTGGGACAAACCTCTATGAGGTTATTGCGGACAAGATCTAGTAGTAGCTCCTTATAAGTCATGGGGATAGGAGTGAAATTGACGACCTTCTCATTCCGGTTGTAATTTCTCTGCTTAATGGCTCGATTGGACCCATAGGAATGCGCCATCTGGGATTAGGCAGTAAAATGCGGATTAGCCTTTTTCTTTCTCTTTTCCTCCTGTCCAAGACCATACTCATTCAGACTCGCCACCAGATTTGGAACTAGTGCAATTTTTCCATTTTTTATGCCACCCTCGACCCTTTCTCCAATTACTACTATATGAGCAAAAATCGAGGAGACACTGTGACGCTCGGGCACTGACGAGGGCGGGGAGTGAGCAGCTCCTGGCAGGCTTCGAGTGGAATGGGCACATGGATGAATCAAACATACACCAGAATGAGAGGGATCTGGAGACTGTATAGGTATGAGACTATACGGTTGAAGGATAGCTTAAAGGAATTGATTTGGCTACTCATATCATCAAATGCATTTGCTTTTCGGTAGCCTAGCCCATAAGAACTCCATGGTTAAGCGTGCTTAGCCTGGAGTAATTATGGGATGGGTGACCTTCCGGGAAGTTTTCCCGGAAAGTGTGTGAGTGAGGACAAAGCACACTGGAAAGCCTCGTGGTGATCTGTGGGGGTAGTCAACAGTCCCTGTAAGTTGTCAGGGTGTTACAGACACTGCTTATCATGTGCTCATAAAATGGTGGTTGTAGAGTATTCAGAAATATGGTAGTCATTTCCTTGTCACTCAGAGGAGGTTCTACTTGAGCAACAATTTCTCTCCACCTTTGGGCATATTCTCTAAATGATTCAGACTCTTTCTTGACCATGTTCTGCAGTTGTAATCTGTCAGGTGTTAAATCCTTATTATATTCATATTGCCTTAGGAATGCATCCACTAGATCCTTCCATGAGTGGATATAAGTTGTTTCTAAACGCATGTACCAATTTAGAGCCACACTAGTTAAACTTTCTTGAAATAAGTGAATCAAAAGTTTTTCATCATGAGCATAGGCTGCCATTTTTCTGCAATACATGGTTATGTGGCTCCTTGGGCAAGTGTTTCCCGATATTTTTCAAACTTTGACAACCTGAACTTTGGAGGTATCACCACATCAGGAACTAAACATAGTTTTCTCGCATCTCTAAATTCAAACATTTCTTCGCCTTCTATGGCTCTCAACCTCTTCTCAAGCATTTCTAATTTTTCAAAATCTGTTGGTGTAACAGCAAAAGGTATACTTCATCTCGGGTTGTTTTTTCATTATCACGTTCGCCATACCTGATTGGATTGTCTCCCCATGAATTATGGCAGTGTCTGCCCCAAGCTTGTCTTCTACTTCAACTGTAATATCTTCAACCTTTTGAGCGTCAACATGTCCCAAGTCCGCTCCTGAGAGTGGAGTGTAATTCGGAGGAAGACCATAAGGAGGGGGAGTTTGTGCCTCTGATACTCTTAGTTGCGACCGTGGTGCGCGCGAATCTTCAGGGCTTTGTAAGGCATTCAGGGCCTCTGGGATTTGGCTCATTTGTCCCTTCAGGTTTTGGATACCGGCTTCCATCCCCACTTGAACTTCTCCTTGGTTTTCCATGATTTTTCCACTGGTTCACGCCTTTTAGGGTGTCTTGGAGACTTAGTTGTATTTTTAGTTTTTTTTTTTAATTTTATTAGATGAAACAAATTAAGAAAAAAAAATAAAAATGAAAAGAAAAGAAAAGACAATGTAGTTCAAACTCTTTGGTCAGAAATTATAAAGCTGTGAAAAGATTGCCCCAATATAATTTGAAAATTAACACGAAACAAAGTAAATAGGGTGGCTCGTCATTCAGAAGTTCCCAAAATGTGAGTCAGGAAGTCTTGGTCAACTACCTTGGGCCTTGGCCATCTCTTCAAAAATTCTAAACTCGAATGCCCTTTGACTCAAAATCCCATGTTAATCTCCATTTTTACCATAAGGTAAGCACAATTTTATAACTTCTTGACTAGAACCCACAAAATGTGATAAGACCATGAAGAAGCATGAATAAAAAAAAGAAACGAAGAAAAAAAGACATAAATAAAATGATATGGTGATATGTACAAGGTTCTTGATTTTATTAAGTAAAGATGAGGGTTATAAGACCACACACATCTCCCTTTGTGCCTTAACAAAGGTTCGACGCTTAAGATTTAAGGTCAAGTATATGCAATCTCACAAAGATGGTTCCCTGAGCCCAAAGATCAATAGTCACTAGAGCTATGGCCCCCTCCATAGTATCTCCACAACAGTCGAGTAATCAACTAGATGCAGAGACACAAGTGAAGAGAACAAACTCTAGTTGGGGTTCTCACGATAGCCAAACAGGAAGTATGTCCCAAATGGCACCGCTCAAAAACCCCTCTATTTCTAAGTTACACTCAGACCCGGGTATAGGGCCCCACTCATGATATGCATAAAGTGTGTGTGGAGGGAGAATGCAATGCATACCTAAACCCTCACCTGCAAAACAACCAGAAAAATCCCAAGCAGATATAAACATGTTTTCTACCTTAGGGTTCAATATAAAAACAATTCACATGCGATTATTTCAAACATCAAACATAGATAAAGAAAAAGGGAAGAAAAACGCAAAGTAAAACCACATCGAATTCACGCATCTAATTAAATGGCCTGACTTTCGAAGTCCCCAGTGGAGTCGCCATCTGTCGTAACCGGTGTCGCGACGAGACGACGATCCAAAAAGAAAACGAGTTAGAAAAGAGATTTTGGAGTCGCCACCATATTTATTCTGGAAAAATACGGAAAAACCATAAAATGATAAGGCTTGGTCTGCGAAAACCTGATTTTAGGTTTGGGAGTCGGTTACGTGTAGGGAAGGTATTAGCACCCTACAACACCTGCCCGAAGGCAGTACCTTTAATTAAATGCGCGAATGTGATGTGGTTTTCAAAGTGTTTAACTATCCCAAAAAACAACAATATAAAGAAACAAAAATATTTTTTAGTTTTTTGGGCCCGACAAGGATTGACCTTGTTCCTACGTATTCTCATTCAAAATGAGAAATCAGGGTTACGTAGTTCTAGGTGAGGGATTGTTTGTTTGTTTCAAAATGTAGATGTTTTTTAGTATTTTTTATAAAAAAGAAAGAAGAAAAAGGTTTTCTAGCACAAGGACGATGCGTGCGATCACACATGTGCTTAGACCCTTAAAATATATTTTTAATTATTTTTATAAAAGAAAACGTTTTCTAGCACAAGGACGATGTGTGCGATCACACATGTGCTTAAACCCTTAAAACATATTTTTAGTTATTTTTATAAAAGAAGAAAAGGTTTTCTAGCAAAAGGACAATGCGTGCGAGCACATATTTGATAAAATTGAAGTTTATAATAAACAAATCAATTAATAAAATACAAAACATGAGATAGATATTATAATTGTCAAACAAATACTAAAAGAGTAAAGAAAATAAAATAAAAAAACGAAACAACCAAAACTTAATTAAACAAATACTAAGAGAATAAAAAGAACAACTAAATAAAAGTAGGGGTGTAGATGTAAAAATCTTCCCCAAATCTGGGAGTTGGTAGCTTAAGCCCCGAACCTTTTAGGGTTTTTTTTAAGCACAGGTAAGAGAAAGGAAGTGGTCTCCCTTTCCTTCGAACCAGCAAGCTAGATGTGGTCCGTGCTTCCACCTCTATACCGCATTCAAAAGCCAAGGTGAGTGTAGCAGCTGTCTCCTTTTTTTTTTTTTTTCTGTTTCCTTATGTTCTCTTCTCGAAATTCAATTTTTTTTCTCCTCTGTCTTTTTCTCTTCAGAGTGCATATTTATATACACACATTCTAATATTATTGTGATCTTGTCTTAATGACGAATTAATTGACAATTAACAAAACAAGAAAAGAAATGGTCTAATAAATCAAATTATAATAATTGTCAGAAAATTATCCATTAAAAGGAAATCAAATTTTTCTTTATAGGAAGAAACTTAAAACAACAATCACTATATTATTTTTAATTATTGCTTAGAATTATTGGCATAATGTTGATTCAAATTATTACAAAAAAAAATTCTAAAGTGATCTATCATGCATTAATATTAATTGCTTATGGGCATTTTTCCAAGGAAATCAAATCCAATTCATCATGTGCAGCCCCTCTCCCGTTTTATTCACGTGCACCCCTTTTTTTTTTTTCTTTTTTTCCTTCTTCCTTATTTCCTTTTGTTTTTCTTTTTCGTTTTTTCCTTCTTCTTTTTTATTTTTCTTTTCCTTTTTTTTCTTTTTTCGTTTTCCCTTTTTTCTTTTTGTTTGCAGTTATTTTTCTTTTCTTCTTTTTTTCTTTTTTTAAAAGACTCAACAAAATAGTAAAATAAAATAAAAAATAATAAGATAAAAGTAAAAAAACAAGTTCTATTATTTAGCCACCCAGACGAAATTTGGTGTTGACATAAGGGAAAAAATTAATATTTCAACTCAACTCACTATAGACATACCTTTATGCTTTGGTCCATGGATCCTGAGTAAAACATATTACGCGCAACAGTTAGGCGAACCAAGGATTTAGTATGGCTGATCAATGAGTCAACCAATTCAAAAGGAGACTTAGCTTCAATGTTTTCTCTCCAGGCAGTAATGACACCATCCATAAGTTTTTAATAATTACATAATATATAAAATTATGGGCACTAGAAACAAATGTTTAAAAATAAGAATTCTTAACCTAATCAAAGAAAAGAATGGTAGCATAAGTAATTACGATGAAATAATAGGTAAGGAAAAAGGTATAGGATGTTTAGATAATTCAAAAATCTTAATGTAATGAAGCATAAAACTCATTCAATTAACTAACTCCATTAAAAAAAATGAAAATTTAACATAGATAAAATTTCACTTCTATATGGATTATTACCTCTGCCCTAGCAAAAAGGATGTTGTTTCCAACAATCTTAATGTAATGAAGCATAAAAATCATTCAATTAACTAACTCCATTAAAAAAAATGAAAATTTAACATAGATAACATTTCACTTCTATATGGATTATTACTTCTACCCTAGCAAAAAGGATGTTGTTTCCAACAATAATGTGAAAGATCTGTCCTTTGGGTCCATCAAGAGTGAACTCTAAATTGTTCTTGGTATTCAAAGCCTTTATCACGAACACATCCATGTAATCAATTTGCCTATATTAATTCTATAACTAGAACATTATTATGCATTAAAATAAAATAAGGACATAAAAGTGTTTACCTTTTAACATATTTTTCAAACCCACAAAAATTCATAACCCCTCACTTATCAAAGAGTTAACCTCTGTGCCAAAATTTGTGACTTTAATGCATTGACCTTTATCGCAATCCCATATCTGAACGGTCCCATCATTGCTTCCAAAATAAAGTTTGTTGGTTCTAGGTAGAAGTGTAATTCCAGTTATAACCTAATGTCAAAAAAATGTAATCATATCAATTTCAATTGGATTATTATTCTAAATATACATAATCAAAAATATATTTTTTAATACTAATTACTGATTTTAGAGTTAATACCTTTTTGTGTTGGTGAAGTTCTGTTAACGTGGAAAATCCATCACCATGACACCATGAATGCAAATTGAAGCACTTTTCACCATATACAAACATGTTGTTAGTCCAATATTTGCAAATTGAAGCACTTTTCACCTTGGAGGTTCCCGAGTGGAAATGGGATAGCATAGCCATGGACTTTGTTACCCATTTGCCACGCACTGTTAGGAGGCACGATGTTATATGGGTGATAGTGGACGGATTGACCAAGAGTGCCTACTTCTTGGCAATTGATTTGAGGATGTCTATGGCCAAGCTGGCACAGTTGTATGTTAAGGAGATAGTGAGGTTACATGGGGTACCTTCGAGCATTGTATTAGACAGAGGCCCAAGGTTCACTTCCAGGTTTTGGAAAACACTCTAGAGTGAGATGAGAAGCAGACTGCATATGAGCTCGGCTTATCATCCCTAGACGGATGGACAGTCTGAAAGGACGATCCAATCGCTTGAACATTTGTTGGGGACTTGTATTTTGGATCACCTAGGGGTCTGGGATGAGGTGTTTCCACTGGTTAAGTTCACTTATAATAACAGCAATCAGGCCAGTATTGGTATGGCTCCATTTGAAGCTCTATATGGGAGGCGCTACAGAACACCCTTGTGTTGGTTCCAAGATGGAGAAGCTGTGTTGACAGGACCAAAACTTGTGCAGCAGACCACGAAGAAAGTGAAGCTCATTCAAAAAAGGATGAAAGCATCTCAGAGCAGGCAAAAATCATATGCTGATAAGAGGTGAAGACCTCTAGAGTTTGCAATTGGGGAACATGTGTTCCTCCGAGTGACTCCTACTACTGGCGTAGGAAGAGCCATTCGAGGTAGGAAATTGTCTCCTAGGTACTTGGGCCCTTATCAGATCCTGAGGTGTATAGGACAAGTTGCCTATGAGATAGCCATGCCGCCTCAACTTGCTAATCTTCACCTGGTGTTTCACGTTTCACAGCTTAGGAAATATGTGCCAGATCCGTCTCATGTCCTAGAAGCGGAAGATGTCCAAGTTAGAGAAGACTTGTCTATGGAAGTACAACCAATTAGAGTGGAAGAAAGACAGACCAAACGGCCTCAAGGGAAGAGTACCAGACTCGTCAAGGTCATCTGGGATGACAGAATGGGTGACTCAACCTGGTAATTAGAGGAAGAGATGCGAGAGTCTTACCCTCACCTATTCTCTAGTAAGTTTAATTTTCAGGGACGAAAATTTTATTTGTTGGGAGAATGTAAGGGCCTGAAAATTATTTTTATAGCTATTGGGCCTATTGTTAAGGCAACTCAGCCCATAAACTAAGGAAAACATTGTCTTGGGGGAGACTTCTTAGAGGTATGATTCACTTCTGCTCAAACCTTTCTCTCTCTAAAAAGAAACATTTTTCTTCTTAGAGAGAGAAACTGTTTGATTTTTAGTTTGAAGATGCCTAAACGTTCACAGTGGCAAGGGCTTCATTTTGAACCAAACAGTTTCTTATTCCGACTGGTAAGTCACTTTCCCCCTTTTTCTTCAATGTCTTCAACCTAGGGCATGCAACTTTGCTAGTTTCATGTTCCTCATGTGTTTTTCCTTCTATTCTCTGCCTATTCGAGCTCTAAGAGTTGTGTCCTATCACCAATTCGATGATTTGTAGGTTCTGTAAGCCAACACTGAGTGTGTTCCTGTTAGGACATAGTTTGTTTGAGAAAGTCAGGTAGGGGGAGTAACCTAGAATTATTGTTGTGTACAATGGTTTGCTGTTTATATATATATATATATATATATATATATATATATATATATATATATATATATATATATATATATAGGTATTTGTGCTCTGTTCGAGTATTTTTAGGTTTGTGAAATATGTTTTCTTATATGTCATGTGAGTGTGACAGTTTCATGATTGAAAGAGAATAGGAAAAGTTAGTTATGTATTGGATAGGGTTGTTTGACGTCCTGGATGTACAGTGAGAACGGTTGTTCATGGAAGTAGAAAAATGGGAGAAATGAATTAGAGACGAGTAGAATAGAGCAGGTGTGATGAAAAAAAAAGAAAACTGTGAATGAGTGTGGTACGCTACAGGTCCTAGGTGTTATATGAAGTGAGGGGAAAATATGATCTAAGTTGAGGTGTTTGACCTTCGGTTAGTGGGGAAAAACTTTGGTTGAGAATAAGGTGTGAGTAGTGTAGGTTTTGAGTGTTTTAAAAATGTGTGCGCTGGGTTATGTTAGGCAAGAAAAATATAAGAAAGAGAGTGGTGGGTGTGTTTCTAGTAATGGCTACGTAAATTTAGAGAGAGGAAGGAATGTGTTATTGTTTGGAAAAGTAAAATAGAAAAGAAGAACACATATGTGCAAGGATAAATCACATAAGTCTGGGTGTGAAGAAGATGGTATTTAGTAACTAGAATGAAGAGGAAAAAGAAATAAGGGAGAAGGGCTAGAGGTTAGTATTTAAGTAGAGTAAGAGCGGGTGAAAGGGTTGTAGGTGTAGTATAAGATATAGATAGGTGCATAGGAAGAAAGAATGGGGTTGTGACAAAATATATAATAAAGGTGTGTGCGTGAAGGATTAGGTGAGAGAAGTCAGGGTATCTTTCATGAGGTGAGATTAATTGTTTAGTGAGTAGAAATAAAATGAAGAAAGAGAGAGTAGTTGAAGAGAGAGAAAAATAGGAGAAGAAAGTTGACTTTTCTATGAGAGAGGTTTATGTATTATATGCAGGGATTAATTGTGCTTTAGGTTGCATGATTAAAGGTTTTGTTTCCTATTATATGCCAACATGAAGTAGAATAGGAAGTGTTTATTTTAATATTTTATATTATAGCCATTGAATGGTGTAGGTCCCACATAGGAAAAGAAAAGCTAGAGTAATGGTTGGTGATGCACATAAAAGTGGTTCGAATAAAAAGGGAGGAGAGAAGTTATGTGGGTCCACTTAGGTGGTATATGTATTATTTATGTTATCTTAGTAGTTTTGGGTTTTAGTTATTTAAAAGGGGTTGTATGTAGTATATATACTTCTTACATCTTATTTTGGTTGATTATATTTGGAGGTTGTGGTTGACTTGTCACTATTTTGATAATTGTTTCTTATTTTATTAAAAATGTTTAGTACATACGAATTTTCGTTTGGTTATGTGAGTAAGATATTGTTGATTTCTCACGAAGCATGACTTAAAGTTTATTGCACAACATTATAAATGGTTATGGTGGTATTAAAAGTATGTGATTACTAAGTAATGAAGTGTAATTCAAGTTGAAATCCAAGTTCCATCTATGTAGAATCTCTCGGTGAGATTCTTAGTGTTTTAGAATGAAAGTAGGAAGCTCAGTCTTGGGGGTCATCCTGAAGCTCCAATGGTCAATCATGCTCACCTAGAGAGATTGAACCATGTGGTGAGGAGTAGCAGGAGGTCTTAGTCTTGGGGCTCCCAGTATGCCTCAAGGCGCGGAACAGGCTAACCTCGTGAGTGTGGCAGGGTGGGAAACCCATGTATCATAAGTCACCACGAGTGCAAGACCCGCCATAGCTCGACTATCATTCTAAAGTCCGGACAAGTCAGGTCTAGTATTCAACATGTTAGGATCTGTTTCTGTTTGATTAAAGTTAACCCTTGTATAGTCTATGCTTGACATATTGTATGCTTTTTTTTATATAATTAGCTCACCCTTGCTTGCTTGTTGTGTTGTACCAAGTTGTGTGTGCCTTCCTGTTGCAATGATCATCCACTTGGATGTAAGCAGAGGAAGAAGAGGTTACTTTGGAGACAGTCTTGGAGGGAGACAGAGATGCTGCAGCTTAGCTCTATAGGCTTTATTCCATGGAACTCACGTTGTTTTGAAATACTCTTCTATTCGTACCACTTGCGATACTCTTATGTTTAAGTTTTAAATTCCCAGCAAATTTGAAAGGATGATTGTACTCCTTCATACCTTAAGTTACATCTCTAACTGCTTTCTAGTATTATATGTGATGACATCTTATTATGATATACCTGTCGTATATTTTGGGATGTCACACACACAAAAACTAACATTTCCATATTAAAAAGATGAAAGTTTCAAGATTAAAAAGATAAAAATTTCTAATATTATTATATAAATTTCATCTTTTAATTCTATTATGCATAAGAAAGAATGGGATATTGAAATCACAACATGAGTTGAATTCAACCAATAAAAAATGAGAGAAGATGAATTGAAGATGTGACAGTAAAAGAACCAAAAAACTTGAATACAAAACACTTCAAACTAATATTATTGAATTGTATTTTATGAATAAAAAATTTGTAGATTTATATTGGTTTATATCTCTCTTATATTTATTTATAATAATAACTAGATAGATACACTAAATAAATAAATAAATAAGATGTCTATACAAATAAATAAATTAGACAAATATAAAAAATATATAAAAGATCGAACTATGTTTTATATATAATAATAGTTTTATGGAAATCAGGAAATATAATCTTATATGATTTTAAAGTGTACATTATTTAAATTGTATATAATAGATATTTAAAGTACATATAATAAGATATTATTAATGTTCATATAATTTAAAATTAAGATATTTAAAGTTTATCTCAGAAGATATTATTTAAAGTGCATATAATAAAAAAAAATTAAAGTACATGGGATAAAATTATTATAGAAACAAGAAAATATTTATATAAGATAAATATAATAAGATATTTTGAATATAATCTTATATAATTTTAAAAAATATTTCCAAATCAATTTTATGCTGTTTCACCATAAAAGATTTTAAACTTAGATCTTACTTAAACAGAATTATATAGCTTCCTTAAGACACATAATAAAATACAATATGAATTAATTAATTAATTTTTAAACAAATAAAATTAAATAATTACTTGTCCTTTATTTTCACGTACATATTTATCTTATATTCTTATTAATATTATTTAGAAAAATTATGTATACAATTATATTACTTTATACCGGTAAAAATATTTACATATATATTACTAATTTCGAAATATAAATGTAAATATATTAAAGGATTAGTTTTCAATGTAAATATATAAAAACTATGGAGTTTTTGTAAGAGTATATGAATAGAGTATTAGAGTAGATAGATGTATTAAAATAATGAGAGTGTATTATATTTTAAAATAATCGTATAATATAAATAGAAATTTCTAAAGTTCATCTCATTGTTTAAATATCTTTTATCTCTCTAATACACTAGTAAAAAATTGGTCATATACAACGCACATTATGCCACGATTCACCAGAAACCGCAGCATAATGCTGCGCGGTGGCAGTTTTGTAAATAAATTGAACTTATATGCCGCGGTTCCCCACTTAACAGCGGCATATACCCTGTCCACCAACCCCTTTGACTCCACGTCAGGGAAAAAAATTTAAGGACAGGGGAATAGGCCGCGGTTCTCTGACCAACAGCGGCCTATTCCCCTGCCAATTTATTGCAGGGGCATACTGATGGAGAATGTCAGCAGGTAGCAGTGGGAATAGGCCGCGGTTCTCTGACCAACCGCGGCCTATTCCCCTACCAATTTACTGCAGGGGCTGACTGATGGGGAATGTCAGCAGGTAGCAGGGGGAATAGGTCGCGGTTGGTCAGAGAACCGCGGCTTATTCCCACTGCTACCTGCTGACATTCCCCAAAAGGCAGTTGTGAGGCAGTTAAGGGGATTCTGAACGTTGGGGAATAGGTCGCGGTTGGTCAGAGAACCGCGACCGCGACCTATTCCCACTGCTACCTGCTGACATTCCCCAAAAGGCAGTTGTGAGGCAGTTAAAGGGATTCTGAACGTTGGGGAATAGGCCGCGATTGGTCAGAGAACCGCGGCCTATTCCCTGATCTGAGTAAATTTTAAAAATTTCATAGAGTAGGCCGCGGTTGGGCGCTAAACCGCGGCATATAAGCTAAAAAAAAAATCAAAAATGCCACTAAGTATTATTTCTTTTAATGAATAGGCCGCGGTTAAGTGTAGAACCGCGGCATATTCCCCATTTATGCCGCGGTTCAGTGTAGAACCGCGGCAGATGCTCTTCTGATGGTTAAAAAAAAACTTTGAACAGTTTTCCTCCTCACGCGATCAGTTTCAGAAAACGAAAACATCCTCTCTGCACCGTCTCCGTCGTGCCGCCTCTCACGCCAGTCATCCTCCATTGACGCCATTGACGCCAGTCATCCATTGACGCGAGCTTTCCTCCATTACGCCAGCTATACTCTCTGACGCTAGCCATCTTCTCGCGCACCCGTGCTTCTCCGCCGTACCTCCGTCGTGACTCTTCTTCTCCGCCGCGCCAACCTGGTTTGATATCAATATTTGTTTTATGCGATTGATTTTTTCGTTTTGCTTAACCTGATTGATTGGTGGATGAAATGTTCTTGCAATTGATTTTTGGTTTTATGCAATTCCTTTTGATTTATGCGATTACATTTCAATAGCAATTCATGGGTATGATGTTGTGCATGTTGAGTTTGGTTTATGGGTTTTTACAAAATATATTAATTGTGACTATATTTCTTTTGAGATAAAAAGTTTTGATGGTAAAAAATATCATTTATAATAGGATTTGAAAAGTAATAATAATAACATGTTTATATTTAAAATTTTACAAATAATGAATCTTTTAAAATTTTAAAATTTTGAATAATAAAGAATTGATCATTTGAATGCTTATTATTAATTGTATGATTGTATGACTGAATTGATTGTATGATTGAATTTATAATTTTATATACAAAATTGTATAATTGTAATTTCGTCAAATTTAGGAATATGGATCGAAATTGGATTAATTTACCACGTATTAGTGCTGAGTACGAGAGAGGTGTAGAGGAATTTTTACAATTTGCGCAACGTAATGAGGGGAGAAGTGACGATGAAGTGAAGTTTAGATGTCCTTGTGTGAACTGTTTGAATGGGAGAAAGTTGAACGCAACTCAAATTAGAGAACATCTTATCTGTGATGGTTTCTTAAGATGCTATACAACATGGATATGGCACGGGGAAGAAATGCACTTTTCGATTGACTCAACAACTGAAAATGTTACTGATTCCACCATGGAAGAAGATCGACCGGATGAAGAAAAATTAGAGGACATGATCCGCGATGTTGGCGCAGAAAATTTTGCCAAAGCTCATGTGTATGAGACGCTGTCGACTGATGCCGAAACACCTTTGTATGTCGGTTCAACTAAGTTCACACGTTTGTCAACTGTGTTAAGGCTCATGAATTTGAAGGCGATCAATGGATGGACTGATAAGAGCTTTACAGAATTGTTGACGTTGTTGAATGAAATGCTGCCAGATGGAAATACACTGCCCACTCGTAATTATGATGCGAAGAAAATTCTTTGTCCAATGGGTATGGAGTATAAAAGGATACATGCTTGTCCCAATGACTGCATTTTATACAGGAAAGAGTATGAATTTTTGACAAAGTGTCCAAAATGTGGCGCATCACGATACAAGTCAAAAACCAACAGTGAAGATAATGGTCAGATAGAAAAAAATGGATCTGCTTTGAAAGTAGTTTGGTACCTTCCAATAGTGCCCAGACTTAAGCGTTTGTTTGCGAATCCCAAAGATGCTAAAAACCTTAGATGGCATGCAGATGAGAGAAAAATTGACGGGTTGATTCGTCATCCAGCTGATTCAGAGAAATGGAAAAATATCGATCAACAATTCCCCCAATTTGGTAAAAAGTGTAGAAATGTTAGACTTGGTTTAGCCACTGATGGAATGAACCCATTTGGTAATATGAGTACCAATCACAGTTGTTGGCCAGTTATATTGATAATTTACAACTTATCTCCTGCATTGTGCATGAAGAGGAAGTACATGATGTTGTCTATGATGATATCTGATCCAAAGCAGCCTGGAAATGACATAGATGTTTATCTAAGCCCACTGGTTGAAGACTTGAAGTTTTTGTGGGTTGATGGGGTTGAAATATTTGATTCATTCGCTTCTGAGAGTTTTGTGATGCGTGCAATGTTATTTTGCACCATTAATGACTTTCCAGCTTATGGTAATTTGTCAGGATACAGTGTCAAGGGTCATAAAGCATGTCCTATCTGTGAAGAAAACACTGCAAGTCATCAATTGAAACATGGAAGAAAGACGGTGTATCTACGTCATCGGAGATTTCTAAAACGTAATCATCCATATCGAAGGTTAAAAAAAGCATTCAATGGAGATCAAGAGAGGGACGAAGCACCAAATCCACTTACTGGCTTTCAAGTTCTTGAAAAAGTTAATAAAATACATCATGTGTTTGGGAAAACATCGAAGAAGTCATCTGTAACGACCCCTTGGAAGAAGAAATCAATATTCTTTGATCTTCCATATTGGTCAAAGTTAGATGTTCGACATTGCATAGATGTGATGCATGTTGAGAAGAATGTGTGTGATAGCTTGATTGATACACTACTCAACATTCAGGGAAAGACAAAAGATGGAGTGAATGCTCGTTTGGATTTGGTTGACATGAATATCCGAGAAGAGTTGACACCCAAGGATATTGGTAAACGTACTTATTTGCCCCCTGCATGTTACACAATGTCTAGACAAGAGAAGATAAGTTTTTGTCTTTGTTTAAAGAGTATCAAAGTACCACAAGGATACTCTTCAAATATGAAGAGTTTAGTGTCTTTGCAGGACTTAAAGTTTGTTGGCATGAAGTCTCACGATTGCCACGTCTTAATGCAACAACTTGTTAATGCAATAGTGGTCAAAGAACACCGGTGAACGTTAATGTGATCACGGGTGTGGCAACTGGCCCCTATGCAGATGACTTCCGATCTTACCTTGGATCTGTGGCACGTGACACGATTAGTATTCTCACTGAATCTTATGACCATGTGTCTGAGGTTGATCGGAACATTATATGGAACGATATATTGGTAAGTTATTTATATCATTTCAATTAGAGTTTGTTTATTTTGATAATTTTGTACTGATATAACTTTATTATGTTTTTTTAGCTGACATTTGACATTCCAAATGTCCCAACACTTAGAAATAAGTGTTTGTCAACTGTTGCAGAAAACTTCAGAAATTTCAAAAGTAAGTTGACTTCGCGATATATTTATGGACAATACAAACATAAATCCCCATGTGATAAATATAAGTGCATTGATGAGGAGACCTGACGGATCTTTGTAGAGAGTCGGCAGACAGAGGAATGGAAGGTTAGTATAATTCATATTATTCAATTCCTAATTAGCAAATACATATCATATGAACTAAATAATTAAACATATGTGACAGGCAAAAAGACAGAGAGCACAAGAAACAAGTGCTCAGAACAAAACCCCCCACTTATTATCTCGCGGTGGGTATAGGAAGCTTGAGGAGAAAATCCTTAAGGAAAAGGCAGATGCTAGACCAGCATCTCAGAGTGGTAGCCTCCCACAACCTCCTTCTCCACCTTCTCGACATGAGAAATGGAAGATGGCTTGTGTGAGACTATCGGACACCTACTCTTCCGACAGTGCACGGGAAATTGCTGAAAGAATTGTAAGTTATCATTGTTCCTAAAATATTAATAATTGTAATTATACATACTACATTGAACTTTCTAAACAACAATGGTGTTTTGTAATGTTACAGGACTCGTTGGTTGAGCAGAGCTCCCAAGGTCAATTCATTTCAGAGGGTCGCCAGGATATACTTGCTGCTGCGATTGGACGACCTGAGCACCCTGGATGTGTACCTGCTACTGGTTCTGGAGTAGGAATTAAACATTATTTTGGGCCCTCATCTCATCAGTCTTCATATGCATACAGTGAAGCACAAGAACAAAGACTGACACAAGAGATCACAAAGAAGGTTCGAGCGGAGCTGGAATCGCAAATTAGGGCATAGGTCAGAGAGGAAATGCAAAGTGAGTTCAGCTCTATGTTCCAGCAGCAGTTTCAAAGCTATGGCATGCGCCCGATGCCATCTCCTGTACAGGTACAGGTACAGGAACAGGAACAGGTTGATGTAGCGCTTCCCACAGGTAAACTTAATAAACATTTATGTGCAATTATTTCTATATTTTCTATAATCTAACATTTACTCTGACAGGGAGAAGCGGGAAAGGAAGTTGTTCAGCAGCAGGAGTCTCAGGGGATGACATGGACGATACTAGTCCATGTATGCTATACACTGAAGACGATACTGAGACGACCCTGGTAGCTCGTGGAACAATGTATAAGGCAGCGACTGTTGTTCATGGTGTGCAGCTATTAGAGGATAAGGTGAAGGTCTCAGTAGACGAGATGATCATACCAGATGCCTTAGTTCCTCTGTCCACAGATGAGATTTTCACTGTGGAACATGCATTCAAGTCCTTTATCGCTTGGCCTAAACATTTGGTTCGTTCAGCTTCTGACCCCTAGGTATGGAATTCTACTTTACACTTCTCAATTTGAAAGTTTACATATTATTGATGTCAAAATTTATCTTTTCTTTCAATGTAACAACAGACGCAAGCACAGTAGAAGATTCCTCTATCTGAGGATGATCCTCTTGCTTCATTGCAGCTACTTGCTGACATCTGTGATGATAAGCCTTTCGAGGTTGCTTATGATGCTGATGTGTTTGGGAGACCCTCTGAGGTCCCAATATACCTCCATGGCCAAGATGTCAGAGAGCTTTGGTCGGGCACAGAAGAGTTGAATATTTCAATTATTCAACTATGGATAATGTAAGTCTATGAGCAATTATTTATATATAAAATTGATTTATAAATCAACTATCCTTATATCTAAGTTAATTTCTGATTTCAGGTATATGTCTGGGGTCAGTAACAATTTGGGACACTCTGATGATTATGGATTCCTTGATCCCCAATCCATTCATGAATCAAATGATTTTGATCAAATCAACGCATATCTCATCAACAGTTTTGGAAGAGGCAAGAGGATATATTTTTTGCCTTATATATCCGGGTAAGTGAAGTTTGTTAACATAATAAAGTTTCATATGTGATTTCAAAATATAATAGTTAAGTTATTATGAATTTCAGGTGCCATTGGCAACTTCTTGTTGTGTCTATGCACGAGAGCTATGCTTTATGGTTCTGCTCGTTCCACAGGCCTCCTTCCGCAAATCTTAGACAATTAATTGATTGGTAATATTCAACTCAATGTTTGGACTGACTGTTATATCTAAATGAATGCTAAAACGCTTTTTTTTTAAATGTAGTGTTATTCCAGCAAGTCAGATGATTGTTGGGAGATCAATTGTTAACACTAGAAAGATTGCATGGATTTCTCTGCAGGTTTGACATATGCTAAAGCCATACTTTGTTATAGTTGTTTTGTTTTAATGTTATTCACTAATTATATGATGATATATTGCAGTGTTAAGACAGAAGGGGTCATATGAGTGCGGATACTACGTAATGTATTGGATGACCCATATTGTTCGTTCTCACATCACAGGAAGCTGGGAAACGGTAATATTTAAATCTAACAAATTTTGATTTTTTCCCCAATGTAGAATTCATATACACTAATTATATATATGTTTAAACCTCTTTTTGGTCCCTAAGTTATAAGCGGATGTTCAGTTTAGTCCCCGTTTTTAAAAATGTAAATATTTGGTCCCTAAGTTATAGAAAATGTATCAAATGAGTCCTTTTATGACTTGAAATACTATTTTTGGTTGTTTCTTAACAACTGCTACATATTTAGATTGCTCTGATTTGTTTCTTAATAATAATAGCAATTTAGATTGCTCTTTGTACTTTGACCATGAACATAAAAAAATGACTCATTTGATACATTTTTTATAACTTAGGAATCAAAGGTTTACATTTTTAAAAGCGGGGACTAAACTGAACATCCACTCATAACTTAGGGACCAAAAAGAGGTTTAAACCTTATATATATTGTCTTGTGCAGAAATTCAAGAGTACTAGAGCACTTCCTGAGAAACCACTTTTATTCATGAGGAAAGCTCTTGCAAAGTATATAGTTAGATTATATAATAGTTCTTAGTTATTAGTTATTAGATTTAAACATTTTATTTTAGTACATTGTATTTTATTAGACATTGTACTTTATGTTTTGTTTGAAAGCATTTGAACAGCTGTTTGATATGTGTATTCTGTTGAAAATGTATTTTATATGCAGGTCTGTTTTTGTGGTAGTGGATATCACAAAAACAGACCTGCTATTTTAAAAAACTGCAGGACAATATGTCGCGGTTCTTACCAAGATCGCGCTAGAAAATAGGACAATATGTCGCGGTTCTTACCAAGACCGCGGCCAAAAGCCCATCGTTTTTTTAATTTTTTTTTTAAATAAACATATGGCTGCGGTTGCACCTAGAACCGCAGCCTATTCTTGGGTTTTTACCGCGATTCCAATCGCGGCCTATAATTGGTTTTTGTTATTTTTTTAAAAAAAACAGGTTTTTTGGCTGCGGTTCCTTTTGCACCGCGGTTTATTCTCGGAACCTTTTACCGCGGTTGCAACCGCGGCATATAGTCAAAGGACTTTCTACCGCGCCTTTATATGCCGCGGTTTGGGAACCGCGACGTATAGGGAAAAACAACCGCGGTCGTTTCCCAGATCTGCAGTAGTGATACATTCTCCTATTTCATTTCTCTCACTTCTCTCTAAAGTTTCTTAATCCTCATTCATTTGTTCGACGATCAAGAAGTGTCTAGGTGAACTTGGTGTCGAGGGATACAATTCCTACCAATTATTTTCTTGTTTTGAGCCGGTAAGATTCGTTCCCCTTTTCTAGGTTTTCTCTTAAATCGATTATTATGCAGATTTTCTATCTTGCATGATAATTGTACCTCTCTTTCTTGATTCTTAGCTCAATTTAGGTTCTAAGGTTGGTTTCCTATCGCCAATCGGTGATTTGTAGGGTTTTCTATAGTTTCCTTGCGGTCCAAGCATCGGTCGGGGTTTCTTTGAGTCGTGCGTTTTGGTTTGAGGTAAGGGAAGTTGGATTCTCGCTTTATTCATTGAATGATTTCGTGGATGTGTGAAGAATATGCTAGTATTAGATGTATTGAGATGAAACTTTGGGTTTTAATGGTAGAATTAATGTATGTAATGTGGTTGTTATTGGAATTATTTTATTCTCTATTCATATTTTATTCTTTATTCATATCTATGCATTTATGTTCATATATTTTTATACTTATATTCCTTTTTTATATTGCTCTGAACAATTATATATATCAATTGTACTCTCTCTTTATCAATGGAATAAGAAATACATTCTTTCTTTTTTCTTATTTTGTAACATGGTATCACAGCTTGTCTGATCCGCTTCCGCTATCTTTGTTGTCTGTTGGCGGTCGGCCGCCATGGCCGCTGGCAGCCCCCTAAATAAGTTTCTTTTTCAACACGTGCCTTTATACTTCAATGGGCAATCTCTAGTTTCTATCTCGCATCTGTCCGGTGTTGCTGTCCGCCGCCGCTCGCCAACAACCACTGTCTCCGGCTGTCATCTCTGGCCACCATCTCCGGCCGTCATCTCCGCCACTTGACCCGCTGATGCACCAAACCTTCAACCCTCGGTTAATGATTATGGCCAGGGAAAATCTTCATTTCAAGGTTCTCAGGCCGTTATCAAGGTTCTCAGACTCGTTTTTCAATGGGAAACCCCTCGGTTCACCAGTGTCTTGACTTCAGCCCCTAAAAATCTCTTCTTTTTTCTTGAATTTTTTATTGGATATTTTTCTTCTTGAATCTTTCCTTTTTGAAGCAACTTTTTGAATTCATTTTTTTTTCTTTAGTCATCTTCTTGAACTCTTTCGCTTAAATTATTTTAATTCTTTACGTGAATTTTTTTTTCTTAACTTCTTATCTTTGGATATTCTTACCCTTGGATCTTCTTATCCTTGGATCTTCTTCTCCTTCGATCTTCTTCTCCTTGGATCTTCTTCTCCTAGGATCTTCTTATCCTTGGATCTTCTTCTCCTTGGATCTTCTTATCCTTGGATCTTCTTCTCCTTGGATCTTCTTATCCTCTTCACAATTTCAATCTTTGTTGTTCAAGCTGAGCATTATGGATATATATGCTGCAGCTTGAGGGGGGATATTGGAATTATTTTATTCTCTATTCATATTTTATTCTTTATTCATATCTATGCATTTATGTTCATATATTTTTATACTTATATTCCTTTTTTATATTGCTCTGAACAATTATATATATCAATTGTACTCTCTCTTTATCAATGGAATAAGAAATACATTCTTTCTTTTTTCTTATTTTGTAACAGTTGTTTTAAATGTGAATGGATGAACTTTAAATATAAATTGTATTGTATGCTGTTTGAATTGGTTTAGATGTATGGAATATGATATATTGTGTTAAGTATTGGATGATTGTGAATATATGTAAGTGATCTTGGTTTAGGGCTCTTTTAGAGGAAGTGGGATGGTGAAAAATTGATTTAGAGGTTAGATATTGATTTGGTCAGTTGGGACAACTTGAGTAAGTGAAATGTGACTTGTTTGAGTCATTGAATTTTTAAAAAATGTGTCAAAAGTAGTAGGATGAGATTTGCGTCCCTAGGTTGAGAAATTTGGTGTTTTTAAGGGGGAATTGGTTAGTAGTCACTTTAGAATGTGGTTAGAAAGGTTTATACACACTTGTTTAAGTCTAATTAGGTGTATAACATAATTTAGGAGAGTTAGAAGTTGGGAAAAATAGTCGGAATTGGTAAATTTGATGTAAGCTGCATAATTCTGCAGATTTGGTGTTGTTATTTATGAAGACTCGCTGAGTGATTGGAGTCGCTCAACGAGTGGATTGGAGAGGTTGGTCTTCTGTCTTAGGATTTTCGCTCAGCGAGAGAGTGTGAGCGAGTGATTGATGTCTAGGAACACTGTCAATTTTATTTGGATAGTGAATGAGTGGCTAAGCGATTGAGTTGAGGGTCTCGTCCACTGCCTGGAGAGTTTCGCTTAGCCATAGATGTCGTTGAGCGTAAGTTCAAGGTCTGATACCACTGGGAGTTTATTCGCACAGCGAGATGAGTCGCGTTGTGCGAGAAACCTCTAGTTATTTTGGATGAATGTAAGTTTATACTTTATATTATAAATCCTTAATTGTTCTATCTTATCATATTTGTGATGACTCTTTTATATAGTTTTATACTATATTTTTGAGATGTTACAGTTTTTATAAATATAAAATTATAATTTTATAATATTATATTAGAATTTAACTTTAAAAAAAACCTCTTAATAATTGAAGGAATTAACTTTCATGCATCATAAAAAAAATCTAAATAATGAAATTTTATACGACGAAGACACACAAGCATCATCTCCAAACCATGAAAAAATATACTTAACACGTCATACAACATCTTGATATTTTTATTCTGATGGATTATGATAAATCCCTATATAATGCATTGTATCTTATTATTATTATTATATAACAATAATATTTAATTATATCTAATAATACTTCAAGATATCTTTTAATTTATTACAATATCTAGTATTTATCAACATCCAATAATATCTTTTAAAATATCTAACAATATTTAATAATGGTTTTTTTTTCTAATTGAAAAAGACCTATTTTAATCTCTAAGCCCACCAATATTATATCTCTTATTTTTTTTCTCAACTACTTTTTAAAATAACAACAAATAAATCTTCTAAAATATTCACGTAATCTCTTTTTATTAAATTTTCAAATTATTTAATTTGTATGTTTTTCGTTTCCACACTTCCTATTTTAATTTGTACCTGTAATTAATAAAGGTAAAAATATCATTTTGCCCTTAAGTAAAAATACAAATAAAACTAGAGGTTTCCCTTAAGCTTTTTTTCTAGGAATTAGACCCACAACCATTTAATCGTAGATAAACTTTGTACCAACAAGCCAAACACATGACACACATATCACAATCCCTCAAACTTACTATAACATGTGTTGCACTTAATTAAAATAACATCAAAGAAATAACACAACAATTATGTTCTAACAAAGATGTACACCCAAGAACACCAATTACCAATCACAAACACTAAATACTTTATTTCTAATACCCTTATTTTCCAAGTCTTACACTAATTAAAGTTAGTTCTTCAGAAACTAATACTAACACATTAGTGTTCATAATTTTAGAGTCTGATAACGGTCTAAAAACCGTTATTTTTATACTTAAATTTGATTTCAAAACACACCCTATATGGCTTATAATGAGCTTAGAATCAAGTAAAACACTTAGTTGAGTCACATGAGAGTCAAAAGTTGTTTTTAGAGATATTATCCTTGTTTTGCATTGTTTTGTAGGGTTTTGATGAGAATTGAATATGGAAGTGAAGTAGGGAGGACTTAGACTCAAGAAAGAAGGAGAAAAAGGAAGAAAAGAAGTGTTAAAGACACCGCTCAACGCTCTTTTCCAGCGCTGAGCGCCAGACTCGAGGGAGCAGCCACTGCCTCTCGCTCAAGCGGTGCCACTGAGTGTCCAGGCGATTAGAGGCAAACCGCTGAGCGGTCAGGCGATTAGAGGGAAACCGCTGAGCGGCCAAATTAGGCGTTGAGCGGTGGAATGCTGTGCTTGGCCTTAAATTTTGTTACTTTTATGCGTTATAAATAACCTCAGTGTGATCTTCAGAGTACTCTTTTGGCAAGCAGAGAAGTCCATAGATCTTCTACACTCCTTGGAGACGGTTTCTTGGATGCTTAGGCTCCAAATTATCAAATCTAGGGTTTACTCTTTCATTCTTTCATCTAATTCCATCTAGTTTCACCATGTTCATGGTGAACTAAACCTTTTGTTGTTGGGGAACAATGTAATCTCTTGAAACTCTCTTATATTGAAATTCTTGTTTTATTCATATGCTTGCATATGCTTATATTGTCAATTGTTGGGTTTCTTATCTATGCTCAATGCTTTTATCATTTAACTCATTCAATAAGAAGATATTTGCCTTTGTCGATACAGAGACGTACGGGGAAGTCATGAACTGATAGGGAATTCCGATTAAGCAATACTGCTTAGAGATAGGGGTAGGACGATCAATTGTATTTTGCTTGTGTGATACATGCATTGCTAATTACTCAGGGAGACTAGAGATAGTAAGCTAGTAGTTAGTGATAAGCTCTTTTTGCCGAGAGATCGGGTTTAGGGTAGGCAAAGAAAGTTTGCATGACAATTAGATAATAAAGCAAATTTAATAAGAAAAGTAGATATAAGAAGGCGGATAAGATGAAATCGTAAACCCCAACAACTCCATTCATTCATATCTTTCCTTTGCCAATTGAATCATTTGCATTTGCATGTTTATTTTCGTGTTTGCATACAACCACAAGATTATTTCTTTTCAAGTCTTATAAAATCAATTTACATGAAAGATAAGGCCTAAGAGTTCTTTGGGAGATAATACTTAAACTTACTGTTTATATATTACTTGATAACGATCTGGTACATTTACTAGGGACTTAACAGAGTCACATATATATCTTTTTCATGCAAATTCAACACTTATAACTATTTAATGTTAGTTTTTAGATCTACCAATTTTTTCTAGCATTCAAAATAATCTTAGAAGTTGGTGAGAAAAGGTTTCGATTAAAAGTTAACAAAAGTTATATTTATCCTTAACCATTGATCATAAAATTTTGATTTATATTTTCCTAAGAAATATGTTATCGAAATAAATAAACAATTTTGTTTGATAATAATCGAAATAAACTTACTAATGTAAGTTGAAATTATCGATTAATATTTGTTAAGAAATAATTGATATAAATATATAGAAAACTGAAATTATACTCATTGAAAATAATTAACATTGACTAAGAAAACTTTAATTAACTTAATAATAAAAATAATTCTAATCCATATTGAAAAAAAAAATAATTAACATTGTCAACCAAAAATAATCATTAATGATTTTTTTTGTTAAAAAAATCGTGTCAAGCTCAATTAAAAAAATATTATCAAGTCTAATGTTAACAAAAAAAAATAACATCAAATCATCATTGAATAACTGATGTTTCGATAAAAACTCTAATAAGATAATAATATAAAAATAATAATAACTAAATTTAAAATATGAAAGCATATAAAACTTCTACTTCTTACTATTGATGTAAATTTTTTAAACTAATTTAGTAATCATATCATTTTTAAAAAAAATTATAATTTTAGTTTGGTTTAATAGCAATTTTGGTCACTATTTTTCTTGTTTAATGTGGATTTTTTTTTTCAAATCTTAAATATGGTACAAATTATTTTTAATTTTTATTTAATTTGAATTTTTTTCATGACCCTGCCAAAATCGTCGATGACATATGTCATCATTTTTTTTAAGGTTTAATAGGTTCGGAGGTCCCTATATTTGGGGTTTGTTTCAATTGGGTTCTCCAATTTTGGAAGTGATCAATTAGGTCCCTAATTTTGTCAATTTGAATCAATAAAAGCCTTTCCGTTAAATGCAGTTAACGCCATGAAGATTTTGAACATGTGGCACGCTGACGCTTCCAGGTGGCACCGTTTCAAGTGTATAGGTGGATTATAAAAGGGTGAAATCTCTTTTAATTTAGGGATTTCACCTTCAAATACACCTTTTAATTTAGGGATTTCACCCTTTTATAATCCACCTATGCACTTGAAATGGTGTCACTTGGAAGCGTCAGCGTGCCAGATGTTCAAAAACTTCACGGCGTTAATTGCATTTAACGGAAAGACTTTTATTGATTCAAATTGACAAAATTAGGGACCTAATTGATCACTTCCAAAATTGGAGGACCCAATTGAAACAAACCCCCAAATATAGGGATCTCCGAACCTATTAAACCTTTTTTTAATTTCTTATGATTTTTTTTTTAAATTAAAAAAATTTGTCTACGTGTCAAGTTAATATTTCGTCATGTGGAAAATATGAGTGTCATGTGTTAAAACAATATTAGTATCATGTGTCAAGTTAGTATCAATGACACGTGTAGCGTTAATGCCGCATGTTAGTGTCTCCTATTCAATTCATTTTTATTTTTGTTTATTTTTGTTCAATTTAGTCCTAGTTTTTGTTAATTTTGTTCAATTCCATCCAATTATGTTTGATTTTATCTACATGTAATAAATATTAAATTGAAAAAAATTAACAAAAATTAAGATTGAATTAAATAAAAGACCATAACGTGTGGCATTAATATTCACTTGACATCTTATGGTATATTATGTGGTACGGTAACTAATATCAGACTAACTAGGATGATATAGACGAATAAAAAAAATGACCAGAGTTGTGTACTTACGATCAACTAAGATATAAGTTGCTTAGTTTGATAAATTAGGGTGAGCAGTTAAACTGAAATACTAAATCAGGGCAATATCAACACCAAGGCCAATATACAAATAAAACCTAAAACAAAATAGTCCATAAGCTCACGGAATCACTTTCTCATGGGCATATCAACAAACATGTGGAAATCATAAGTTTGAGAAAACCTAACCCAATGCAAATGATTATTCAACTCCTACGAGAAAAATATATGAAAATTAGCAACATGAACAAAAAGCTCGAAGGCTTGTTGAGCAGTGGAAGGAACACCATCTTGAATATGAAAAAGGGAGGACGTTGCTCCCACAAGAAAAAAGAAATTAGTAAGCATAAAGATTATGAATTTATTAATAAAAGGACAGAGATTGAGAGACCTGGAGGAGCCATTGACGCGAAAGCGAAAAGGGAACCGATGAGACAAATTCACACAATGTTGGAACAGATAGCTGGAATGAATCTTATACTCAAGTACCTAAGATTCAAATTGAAGGGAGGGAAATAAGGCATAGAAGAAAACCCATTTGGATGGAAAATTATGAAATCAGGAGAAATTGTTATGATTGTAACCGAAACTAATCAAGTAACGGTTGAAGAAGCCATTAAAAGTAAGAAGTGGAGAGATGCAATGGTGAAAGAGGTGGAAGCAATATAAATAAATCAAACATGGGAGTTGGCTAATGCACTAATAGGAGTAAAACCTATTGGAGTAAAATGGGTATTCAAGACCAAATTTAAAGAAAACAGAGTAATTGATAAGTGTAAAGCAAGTTTAGAAGTAAAAGGATATGCATAACACGATGGAGTGGAATATACAAAAGTGTTTGCACCAATTGCCAAGCTAGAAACCATATGAATCATACTTTAGTGGTTGCTCAAAATGGCTGGATCATATTTCAATTAGATGTGAAAAGTGTATTTCTTCATGGAGAGCTCAAAGAAGAAATCTATGCACAACAACCAGCTACATTTGTCAAGAAAGGTGCAGAAGAGAAAGTATACAAATTGAAGAAGGTACTCTATGGGCTCAAACAAGCCCCAAGGGCATGGTACAATAGAATAGAAGCTTACTTTATAAAAAATGGTTTTGAAAGATGTTTTTGTGAACATGCATTGTTTATAAGATAAGCAAAGGGAGGTAAAATATTGATTGTGAGCCTATATGTGTAATGATTTTAAAAATTCCATAATGTCAAAATTTGACATGACTAACTTAGGGAAGATTAGGTATTTCCTTGGGATTGAAATTTTGTAGAATGAACATAGAATTTTCATGTGTCAAAGGAAGTATGCTAATGAAGTCTTAGCTCAGTTTGGCATGTTGGAATGTAATGTAGTGAAAAATCCAATTGTTCCAAGAACCAAACTGTCTACAAATGATGCAGGGACTAAAGTAAATGCCACTTTATTCAAGCAAGCGGTTCGAAGTCTCAACCAAATTCGATGTATAGAGTTATCCTGTTTAGCAAATTTATGGCCCAGAGCCTACTGAGACACATTGGTATGCGATCAAACGAATCCTAAGATATCCGGAAGGAACTACAAAATTGAGAATTTTCTTCAAAAAGGAGGAAGATACAACATTGATGACTTATACAAATAGTGATTTTATTGGAGACATATATGATAGGAATAGTACATTAGGTTTTATTATTGGTTTCCAAGAAGCAACCAATAATAACTCTTTCTACAAGAAAATCAGAGTATACTGCATCATGTGCATCTCAATGCATATGGATTAAGAGAATTTTGGAAACTATTGGTTTTAAATAATCAAAATAGATTTTGTTTTATGTGATACTAGTTTAACCCTTAAATTATCTGACAATCCAATATTTCATGGTAAAAGCAAGCATATTGCTGTTAATTTCATTTTCTAAAAGATCTTGTTAGAGGAAAAAGAATCAAGTTGGATTATTTCAACACTCATAATCAAGTAGTTGATATAATGACTAAACCATTAAAATTGGAGCAATTTCTGAAGTTTAGAAGTATGTTGTGCATGATTAAAGCATCATAAATAAACTACTAGATGTTTTCTTAAACATTTAGTTTAAGGGAGGGATTATTAATAGTTGTTATTTAAAATTCTGTTTTTCATTTAAATTGTTTCAATTTTCTGATTCCATAAATTTATATGTTGTCTATTTCTATAGGGATAAAGGATGCTAACGTTTAGCTCCTTATTTTTAGGTAACCACGCAAGTTTCACGAATGATGTGGGTAGTATATTTGCCTTTGCAAATTTCTTTAAATTGTTGTAGTTCATTTTTACAATTTGTGAATAATAAGCACCATTTCACTTTCATAAAATCTTATTTACTTGCTTGAGTTAACAACGTCGACCAGCCCTGGATGTCGTCAACGATGTCGTAGTGTACATCACCGACAATCACCATCTTGTATCCCTGTCAGTACCAGAGCCTTCATTGTTGCTACCAACACCGCTTCTTAGCCTTCCAAAGTCGTATGGAAACCACCTCACCTATGGTTGTTTGTGTCACCACCACACGTTGTTGTTGGTGCGACTGCTAAAGGCTCGAGGTGGGGCCATGAGATTGCTAGGGGTAAGAAAAAGATAGCTTGGTGAGATTTGCGTTAACGAGAGCTTGGTGAGGTTTGTGTGAAAGAGAGGAATGATGGATCTGATGAAAGTGTGTTTGGAGAAGGTTGCAAAGGTTGAGTAATGTCACTCAGTGAACATCGGTCAGTGAACATGTATAATTGTTTTTTTTACATTTTGATGCACGAGTTTTGCAAAATTGGTGATGTTGGTAATGTATGCTTGGTGTTTGATGAAATTCCCAATATAAGGACTTTTGAAGTGTGTTATGGAGAGTGAAGTAATATATCCTAATGTTTTCACTTTTAGCGCTTTGATAAATGGGTTGTGTAGGTAGGTTGAATGACATGAGTTTTTATTTGATGAGATGTGAGGGAGAGGATTAATTATGAATCATGTTACATTCGCAAAGGTAATGGAACTGATTTTAGTGAGAGAAGCATAACAGTATGTTTTCGTTTTACTTTATAATAATAATAGTAATATAATAATAATATAATAATAAATAATAATAAAAACAATAATAATAAATTACAATAATAATATTTAGTTGTTTATCCTTTTTGTAGTTCACTAGTACATATGTATTCTGGCTAAATAGAGAATTCACAAATCCACAAGGTACATATGAATGAGTTTCTTTTGAAACTTTATGATCTGACCATTCATCAAACCATTAAATATGGCCAAAGTGGTTGATGAATTTGTAAGTTTTAAGACATAGGGAATAAGAAACTAGGTTCATTTTGTTTTTGCTGTGGTGGACAGAGTGGTGTTCAGAGTTTTTTCAGGTGAGTTATCTGTGTATGTGCGTGGTTCATGGGTCACAGGTCCATGTTCAATAATAGGAGTTGTGTTGTTAAGCTATGATGTGTGATGTAGAAGTGTTAAAAAGTGTTGTCGAGTTGTTAAAGCATGTTGTCGAGCTATTGAGGCGTGTTATTGAGTTGCTAAGGTGTGTTGTGGACCTATTAAGACATGTTACCAAGGTTCCAACGTGTACTGTCGAGCTTTTAACATGTGATGCTAAGCTTGTAAGGGTTGTTGCTAAGTTGTTAAGGCTTGTTATCGAGCTTCCCAACTGTGCTATTGAGTTGTTAGTATTGTATCATGAACAACCTGCATGATGGTGAAGATGGAGATGAGGTTAAAGATGAAGGAGAAGGAATCAATTCCCCTTCGCATGTAATCGATTCCATCATACACCAAAACGAAAAATGGAATCGCTTCTATTAAAGCTCGTAATCGACTTCAACAGGTGTAATTGATTCCAGCTCATAAGGAATCGATTCCAAAAGCTTGGAGAGGCATTGTAACTCATTCCAAGAATATTTTAATTGATTCCATGGCGTTCTAACCCATTCTAATACTTCTTTATGTTGTAGGAGATACATGATGGAAGGGCAAGTTGGAACTAGTACGTGCATGTTGTGAAGCTAGTTCATGTGGTGATGTTGACTTCGTGGTGGATCTAAGTTTGTGACTGGTGTAGGAGGTGGAGGATGTAGTTCTTAACTATTGCAGGTGGTGGAGATTAGTTGGTGGTTCTTAGAGGTGAAGTTGTTTATTATTTGGTTTTGTTGGATATATGATGGTGTAGGTGTTGGAGCTATCATAGTTGTTCATGATATCTTACTCTATGTGATTTAAACCATCGGTAAAATAAGAGTTATTATAATCTAACTTTTAATAGTTAATACCTAAATCAAACAATAATTTACATGTCAAACATGTATATGTCACCATATGTTCATATAATTCTTATCATTCTCAATAATCATTTTCATATTTCAAATACAATCCATTACAACAACAAAGTAAATAAATAAATGAATAATATCCAAAAATATATTGTTTATCTTTAGGGGACATTTTTTTTACTTGAGCGAAAATTTTGTCCCTTGACCTAAGAGTTAAAGATTGAATTATAGTGTTATTTTTGCTTAAACAAAAATGTTGAAGTAATAGACTATAGAAGGAGGATCGAATAAAGTCTTAGACTCTTTTTTGCACAACTAAAACTAAACATAACTTAAAATAAATAGGTGAAGCATGAAAGAGATTTTACACTAGTTTACCTTGGACTTCCTTAAGCACATAACTTAAGATGTTTTACTAATGACATGGTTAGAGAAAATACACAATCCTTTTTAAGTTACTTAACTACACAAATATCTCTAGATTAAATGAATATAAATATCTCGAGATAATAACAAATATAAACTTTCTAAGTAAATACTTCTAAATCTCTCCTTTAAACTAAAAACTATCAAGAAAAAAAAAAAAAAACTCTCTCCGTAAAGAGAATAATTTAAACTCACAAGAATAATTTTATACAATGAAGAACTTTGCAAAAGATTTTTACACAGCCACTAGACAATTTGATCTCGACACGATTACAATTATAAGACGTTGTAAGCACAAGATTGTATCTTTTTATATGTATTGTTAGTATGTATTTTTTTTTTTTTTTTTGTCTTTTTCACTTTTTCAAACTTTCTTTGTGTATCTTCAACTTAAAAGTCTTTTCATATCTTCAGAAAAGATGACCATTATGACTTTTAAAACGGAAACATTTGATGATGCATGACTTTTATCATCATCTTCATATGGATGCTAAAAAAAAGGTTTTGATAAAATCTTCAATGTCATCTTCAAAACTTTCTTTCCTTTGGTTCTGCTATGAAAACAATTTTAAAATATACACACATAATTAAGAAAATTAAACTTATCATAAGTAACTTGTTTTTATTTAGAGATAAAATGACCAATGATTCTTAAGAAAACTTTGATCATATATTTTTTAATATTATTAGATAACATTTGCTTTAAAAAGATTTGATATTATATTCTTCAACCTTAAAGAATATTTATTCTAAAGGAAACTTTTTAAAACAAATTATATAAATATGTCAGAAAGATCATACATCAACATATATATAAACTGATTTGTTTCTATAATTAAGTTTTAAGAAATTAATTCACATATAAACTATTCGTTAAGATTCTTCTTAACTTGATGTGATATTAAATTATAAAAATGACTCCACTATTTTATTTATCATTGAAAAACACAAGCCTTACAGTAGGCAATACACAATACATGACAAACGAGGTCACGTATTCATCTAATCTTTTAATAAAACTTAATAAAAATGTTTTCGTCTTATTTTGCTTGAGAAAAAGTAGGATCAAGAGTCAGATTCCATTTTCTGTTTATTTTTACTTGGACAAAAATACCAGAAAAAACAATTTTAACAAAATCAAACCAATTTTCAAAAATATTTTCAAAAACATTTTAACCATATAACTTATAAACAATTCAAATAATCAATACAAAAAATGAATTATGTAAATATTATCTTGTACTCGTTTCAAATCAATAATAAACATAATTATACTCACATCACATTCATAAAGTATTATAAAAAAAAAGTTATAGAAATTTATTCTATTTATTTAAACTATATTCAAAATCCAATTTAACGAAACTCTACTTGAAATGCATAACTTAATCAGTAGATTAACTTATTGATAAGAATATCCAATTCAAAACATTTCATAAAGAATCATAAACAGTCGTTTAAGTGAGACCCAACAACGCGATCATGCGATCAAGCATTCAAGCAAAATTTTAACCAACCTCAATCCCTACAGAGTGAGTCGAAAGAAGTTGAATTAACAGATAAACACAAAAGATGTGTAAGTGAATAAGATTGAATGAGTGATGCCACTAACCATTGCATTCGAACTGATTTGATTGGAGGTGAGTTCTGAATAAAATCCTTCGATTTTCAATAACTAGTAGATTCTTGGGGAAAGGGATTCGTTGCGTTGTGTTATCTTCTGCGTTTCAGAGTAAGGTTTATGAAGATAATCAATTCTGCTCGTGATACCATTGAAATCGACTAAATTTAACGTTTCAAATGTAGCTGATTGAATGAAAGTGGTAATTGAATTTTCAATAAAAATGAATTCTTGTACATTAAGAAAATATTACCAAATCAATCTTTAAGAGCATTAAATTTTCTGATATTATGGATTAAGGATACTTATGTGTTTTTCTCTGTATATAAAAGGGAGTCAAATCATTTGCTTAATAATTATCAGAAAGTTATTCATCTTTCTCCATCAAAGTGTTAAACAGAACTAAATTGACCAAAATCAAAATTATTAGCATTTTTACTAATACAAATCAAGCTCTTCAAAATCAAAAATTGTTACTGTAAACAAGGTAATATAAGAACTGTATCCATCAAACTACTCGTACTGTCTCCGTTTTCATATTAAAGGCAATAACAAAAATTTCTATAGTTTCTAAGACACATATAGACAAACATATACGAAAGGCCATAACATAAATCCCTAATTTTTCTGAATTCCTTAATTAACAGAGTCTAGGTTAGAACAAACCCTATGATGCGTTTATAAACAGAAATGTTTAATATATTTTGCTCAGTGCTTTTCTTTTTGCAAAAAAAGTAGTTAAAGCAAAACCAACAAAACCAAACTTAGAAAGTTACAGGGCATACTTTTTTAACATAATTCAACCCGAAAAAAAAAATTAATGAGTAAGACCAAGTTAGTGCATACCTCATCAATATAATTCCTCATTTATTTTAGGATTTGTTACTCATGACACCACTCTCCTTCCCTCTCCATGCTCTCTTTCAAAAAATTCATTTGCAATCCCAGAAACTCTGCCATTTTACAAATATTCACATACTCAGGATGTGACTTATCCCCAGAGGAGAAACTATGCAAATACAAGGAATCAACACTAGAAACATCCACCCAACTAAATCCCACTTCCTTTTTTACTCCCCTCCCTCTCATCTTTTTTCGCATTTCCGCAACTTTCTCCCACTTCCCTTTCTCTGCATACATGTTTGCCATTAACACATATGGACCTGAACTTGTTGGATCCATTTCTATCAAACTACAGACAACTTTCTCAGCCATCTCCAGATTCCCATGTATTCTACAAGATCCAAGCAAACTTTGCAACACAGACATTCCAGGTCCTCCTGGAATCTGGTGCATCAACCCTTTTGCCTCGTCTAGTCGTCCAGCACGGCCCAACATGTCCACCATAATAGAATAATGTTCAGAGGAGGGCTCAATTGAATGTTTATTCACCATAGACTCAAATACTCTATGGCCTACATCAACCATGCCCTTTCTACAGCAAGCAGCCAAAACAGAAAGAAAAGTGATGCAGTCAGGACTGATTCCTTCCCTCTCCATTTCTGTATACAAACTCATCACAGCCTCAAAGTCTCCATGGCGGGCATAGGCAGATATTATTGCTGTCCAAGCATATTGGGTTCGTTCAAGTGCCTCATCGAACACTCTTTGAGACTCAATAATGTTTCCACGCTTGCCATACATGTCAAGTAGAGCCCCTGAAACAATTGGGTAAGTGTTTAAACCAAGTTTGAGCAAGTAAGAATGGCAACATTGCCCATGTTTCAACGATATATCCTCAGCAGCAGCAATAGCATTTAACACACTACTAAATGTGTATTGGCTGGGCGTTATCACCTTTATAGCAGACAAAAATGTACAGAAAGCTTCTTTGTACAAGCCATTTTGAGCATACCCTGAAATCAATGCATTCCAAGATATCGTTTCATGATAGTTCAGCTCCTCAAAAATCTTCTTTGATTCTTGAATGCACTCAAATTTGGCATACATGGTAACAAGGCTATTGGAGACAGTTTGTTCTGACGAAAAGCAACTTTTTATGCACAACCCATGAATCATTAGACCTTCTGTCACTAAATTCCTGACTGTTACAGCATGTATTAGTCCTATAAACGTAACATCATTTGGATATACTCCACCAATTCTCATCGCATTAAAGAGAGACATTGCATCTTCTTCGTCAATAGAAATCATTGTCGTCCAAGATACTACATTCCTATTACTAATGCCCTTGAAAACAGCTTTTGCATCATTAGGGACCTCACATTTAGAATAAGTTGACATCAAAACATTGCAAACTGATACATGTGTTCCATATCCCACTTTCTGGGCCAAACCATGAATTTGCCTCCCGAGCTTTAAGTTTCTCATGTGACCACAAGCTGAAACCGCACTTGTAAGTGAAATATGGTCGATTAATATATGGTTACTTAGCATGTTGACAAACAATAAAACTGCTTCCAACCCATAACATTCCCCTTCTTGTGCATACCCTGAAATCATTGCATTCCACGAAACCAAATCTCTTTTGGGCATTTCGTCAAACACTCTCCTAGCCTCATCTAACATCACCCTCCTTGAATACATTGTTACAAGCGCATTCTGAACAAAAACTTCACAACCAAATCCACACTTAACCACAAGAGAATGCAATTGCCACCCAAATAAAATCCCATGATCACCCCAACAGAATGAAAGAGCAGTAGTATATGTCACATGATCAAAAACTATCCCACGAAAATGCATAGAACGTGCAAAATGCAAAGCATCCAAACCCTCCTCAAACCCAGAAAGCACAGTATTCCAAGACACTATGTCAGGATGACTCAAATTCTCAAATACAAGCAAAGCCTTCCCGAAATTCCCAGACTTGCAGTACATTTTCATGAGAGAATTAGACACGGAAACAAGCAAAACAAGCCCACTACTCACCAGGAGTCCATGGATTTGACATCCAAGTTTCACATCTCCTTGACATGCCTTGAGGGACAAGGCAAGGGTGTAATCGTCAACATTTTGAAGAGAATGCAACCGAAACTGGTCCCTGAATGCAGCAAGAGCTTGAAAGGGGAGGTGGTTGTGCAAATGGTTGAGCATGGAACAGTTAACCGATGCAGTATTTAGGTGGTGAATAGGGTCGAACAGGTGGTGTTCATGTTTGAGTGCATGGAAGAATTTGGAGCCATGCTTGAATGATAGTTGTAAGGGCACTTTATGGAGGATTTTGAGAGGGTATGGCATCACTATATAGTAACTCACTAATTGGTAGAAACTTATACAGTAACTCACTCTTTTAATTTTTTAACACCTACTAAGGGCTTCATAATATTTACCAATAATCAAATTAGCCTCACAAACAGATAGTAAACTCAACCAGAAGTTAAAAACAACATTAACTCCTTAAAAAACCAATAAAAATTTCTCCAGTGATCTATGTTTAGTGTCCTGTATTCATTTTGGACCTGTCAAATAAGTATTTCAACTATCAAGAAATAATTTAATGTGTACGGGCATTAAAAGTCTTTTCAATATCTTCCACCTAAACAACACAACTTTAGTGTGTATCACATACAAGGAGTAACCATGGGAAATTACTATCCTTTTATCATACACATTCCATGGGAAAATATTTCAAGAATGTACACTACTTTTAGATCATGAAAACATAAGAAAACAAGAAAAGAAAGTATTAACATCCTTCACAATCAAGCATATTTGCTGGACATAGCTGAAAATTGTTATCAAGAGTCATTTCATGCAACTGAAAAGGTTTAAGAACTGACATGCAGATAAGCATAACATCACAGCATATTATTATTATTATATAAAAGCCTAAACTAACTTTAGATACTCAGTTAATAAATTAACTTGAGCAGGAAATTCATATCTCAGAACAACATTCAGATTATAATGATAGCTCTATAAAATAATACCTCACCTCCTAATTTGTTACATTGGCGTTTTTAAATTCAGATTCCACTGTACAATTTTCATCCATTGGTTTGGTGAACAAAACAAATTTTACACTGCCTCTAATTTTTGGAAAATCACCATAGAGAACAACCCAAAACTGGATAGATAATTTACATGATGGCAGAGGTAGTGCCACTTGAACTTAACCATAGCAATTACAGACATATCAAATGTAAGAACCAGTAGCAATTACTTTTAGAAAAATTGAAATTGGAATAACAGGTTAGAGAAAAACCTGATAACGGGCTATCCTTGTCTTGTAATGAACCTTCCACCAATAATGTCCAGCGATTTGCTCACCACACAAGATTCGTGCAGGACAACACAACAATCAGATGTTGGGGTGTCAAAGATGAAGGAAGAGAAACAATCCCTAAGCCCAATGACAGTGAAAAAGTGGTACCGACGAGACCACGAAACTGGTGGCAACATTGAAGCGAGTAGCGGTGAGAAGGAGGTAGCAAGACGACGCACTGGTGGCGGCAACCAGTGTTATTTTCACTATTGCAATAGGTTATTTGCTTCTCACTTTATGGAGGGAGGTTTTTTTTTTCATTATTTACAAGTTATTTTAGTCTGATATGAGGAAATAAAATTTCCCCACAAAAGATTTGTTTTTTTAGAGTAATTTAGGTCATGTTTTTTTTGTTTTTAAGCCACATTTTTTTATTTCTAACTCAGACTTTTTAAAGATAATATGTAAATATATATGAGATAATCTATAACTATCTTCAATCCAAATTTATATAATTGATTCGTTAGCTTTCGAAAGTTAATTAAAAAAAATTCTTAACTGATTTTTAAAAATCGATTAAAATTTTTTTTTAGCATTTCGAAAGTCGATTAAAAAACATGAAGAAAAAAGTTCAACCTTATGTTTTTTTATCATGTCATCCTCTCAAAGCGATAGATCAAGGTAGGTGGAAATTTAATATCTATCAATCTCCATCTCACTTCTTGTTCTACTCATACAAGAGGAATTTCTTTTCTTTTTTCCCCATTAAGGATGTTAATTTTCTGACTTAAATTTCTTCTCTTTTTGTTTCACAAAAGATTTTGTCATTAAGTTTACTAAAATAGCATAATTATTATTAATTAGCATATATGTGTCTATTTTATGGTTTAATATTTCTGCTATGTTTATTGTGGAATAAATCTAAACATATTATTGGAAAGGAAAATGTTTCTTCAACAACGACATTTTGATAACAATTTGACAACGACACGAGTCGTTCTGTCATTTGTTGTCAAAATTAAATTTTTATATTATTTAAAATGTGTTTTTAAGGGCGTTTTTGGAAGAAGCAAATTGTTGAAAACTGTAAGTTGTTCGCACCTTCATGTCTTGCCTCTCTCTATCATAGCCTTTACGAAACGAAACCCCTTCATCTCTATCGAACCTTTCTCTATCCTCACCAAAGTGGTATTTCTTCACTGTTTTTCGTTGGTGGTTGTTTGCAGGTATTTTGTGGAGGAAGGCCTTTGTATCTGTCCGTATACTCTCTCTCTCACACACACACAGCCCTTACGAGTCGAACCTTTCTCTCTCAATCTCTCCCCACCACCGAAGTGGTATTTCTTCACTGTTTTTCGTTGGTGGTTGTTTGCAGGTATTTTGTGGAGGTCTGTCTGCATTGAAGTGTTGGGAGGAAGTGTCGATTACAAGAGAACTGGGATGTGCCATTGCTGCAAGAAGTCACATCCCAACCCACCTACACCTCTACTTGGACTTCCCTAAACATAGGACTCACTAAACTTTGAAATTGTCGTTCCGGACACCTTCACCCCATGGCAAACAGGGTTAACCAACCCATAAAACATTGAAAACAGAACAATAAGGACTCGACAGGAACCACTTTGCCATTTGTGGATACCACTTATGAGCTTTTGGTACAAAATATGTTTCCCTACCGGTAATCGATTACACATTCATTGTAAGCGATTACAAGAGAACCTGAGTTGTGCCATTGCTGCAGAAAGTCACATCCCAACCCACCTACACCTCTACTTGGTCTTCCCTAAACATAGGCCTCACTGAACTTTGAAATTGTCGTTCTGGACACTTTCACCCCATGGCAAACAGGGCTAACCAACCTAGAAAACATTGAAAACACAGCAGTAAGGACTCGTCGGGAGCCACTATGCCATTTGGGGCTAGCACTCACGAGCTTTTGGTACAAAATATGTTTCCCTACCGGTAATCGATTACACATTCATTGTAAGCGATTACAAGAGAACCTAGGCTGTACCATTGCTGTAGGAAGTCACATCGCAGCCCACCTACACCTCTACTTGGTCTTCCCTAAACATAGGCCTTATTAAACTTTGAAATTGTCGTTCTGGACACCTTCACCCCATGGCAAACAGGGTTAATCAACCCAGAAAACATTGAAAACACAGCAGTAAGGACTCGTCGGGAGCCACTATGCCATTTGGGGTTTAACACTCATGAGCTTTTGGTACAAAATATGTTTCCCCACCGGTAATCGATTACACATTCATTGTAAGCGATTACAAGAGAATCTGGGTTGTGCCATTGCTGCAGGAAGTCACATCCCAGCCCACCTACACCTCTACTTGGTCTTCCCTAACATAGGCCTCAATAAACTTTGAAATTGTCGTTTTGGACACCTTTACCCCATGGCAAACAGGGCTAACCAACCCAGAAAACATTGAAAACACAACAATAAGGACTCGTGGGAAGCCACTATGCCATTTCTGGGTAGCACTCATGAGCTTTTGGTACAAAATTTGTTTCCCTACTGGTAAGCGATTACACATTCATTGTAAGCGATTACACATTCATTGTAAGTGATTACAAGAGCACATGGGTTGTGCCATTTGTGCCATTACAAGAGCACATGGGCGTCGAAGACGCAGAACGCTAAGCATCTTCAAACGCTAAGTTTTCAGCATTGCCACCACTGAGCGTTAGCTACCACTGAGCGCCTAAATGAATGGGCCTGGGCCGAAATTCTGTTACTTTTTTGGCCTATAAATAGACCCAGTGCGATTTCAGAAGTAATCTTTTGGCAATCAGAGACATCTAAAGCTCTTCTTCAGTCCTTGAAGGGGGCTTTTGGATGCGGGAGCTTCGAATCACCAATTCTAGGGTTTATATTTTCATTCTTTTCATTAATTCCATATAGTTTCACCATGTCCATGGTGAACTAAACCCTTTGTTGTTGGGGAACAATGTAATCTTTTGAAACTCTCTTATATTGAAATTCTTGTTTTATTTATATGCTTGCATATGCTTATATTATCAATAGTTTGAGTTTTCTTATCCGATTATAATGCATGCATCGTTTAACTCATTCGATGTATATATTGATCCTTGATTTTGTCGATATGGGAACATACGGGGAAGTCTTGAACTGATAGGAATTCTCTTGGTTAAGCAATACTACCTAGGAATAGGTATCCGAATCACTAATTGCTTTAAATTCTGTTTTTCATGCGTTATTGGTTACTTAGGGAGACTTTGAATGGTAAACTAGTAATTGATAACAGGCTCTCATCGCCGAGGAATCGACTTTTGAGTAGATTAGATTGCTACATGACATTGATAATAAAGCGAATTTAACAAGAATAGTAGATATAAGAGAGTGGAAAAAGGTGAAATTGTCACTAAACTGTGAAATTGTCGTTCTTGACACCTTCACCCCACGGCAAATAGGGCTAACCAACCTAGAAAACATTGAAAACACAGCAGTAAGGACTCGTGGGGAGCCACTATGCCATTTGTGGGTAGCACTCATGAGCTTTTGTTTCAAAATTTGTTTCCCTACCGGTAATCGATTACACATTCATTGTAAGCGATTACAAGAGAACTAGGGTTGAGCCATTGCTGCAGGAAGTCACATCGCAGCCCACCTAAACCTCTACTTGGTCTTCCCTAAACATAAGCCACACTAAACTTTGAAATTGTCGTTCTGGACACTTCACCCCATGGCAAGCAGGGCTAACCAACCCAGAAAACATTGAAAACACAGCAGTAAGGACTCGTGGGGAGCCATTATACCATTTCGGGGTAGCACTCATGAGCTTTTGGTACAAAATATGTTTCCCTACCGGTAATCGATTACACATTCATTGTAAGTGATTACAAGAGAACCTGGGTTGTGCCATTGTTGCAGGCAGTCACATCGCAGCCCACCTAAACCTCTACTTGGTCTTCCCTAAACATAAGCCTCACTAAACTTTGAAATTGTTGTTTTAGACACTTCACCCCATGGCAAGCAGGGCTAACCAACCCAGAAAACATTGAAAACACAACAGTAAGGACTCGTGGGGAGCCATTATACCATTTCGGGGTAGCACTCATGAGCTTTTGGTACAAAATTTGTTTCCCTACCGGCAATCGATTACACATTTATTGTAAACGATTACAAGAGAACGTGGGCTGTGCCATGCTGCAGGAAGTCACATCCTAGCCCACCTACACGTCTACTTGGTCTTCCCTAAACATAGGCCTCACTAAACTTTGAAATTGTCGTTCTAGACACCTTTACCCCATGGCAAACAGGGTTAACCAACCTAGAAAACATTGAAAACACAGTAGTAAGGACTCGTCGGGAGCCACTATGCCATTTGGGGTTTAACACTCATGAGCTTTGGGTACAAAATATGTTTCCCTACCGGTAATCAATTACACATTCATTTTAAGCGATTACAAGAGAACCTGGGATGTGTCATTGCTGCAGGAACTCAGATCCCAGCCCACCTACACCTCTACTTGGTCTTCCCTAACATAGGCCTCACTAAACTTTGAAATTGTCGTTTTGGACACCTTTACCCCATGGCAAACAGGGCTAACCAACCCAGAAAACATTGAAACCACAACAGTAAGGACTCGTGGGAAGCCACTATGCCATTTCTGGGTAGCACTCATGAGTTTTTGGTACAAAATTTGTTTCCCTACTCGTAAGCGATTACACATTCATTGTAATCGATTACAAGAGCACATGGGTTGTGCCATTGCTGCAGGAAGTCACATCCCAGCCCACCTACACCTCTACTTGGTCTTCCCTAAACATAGGCCTCACTAAACTTTGAAATTGTCGTTTTGGACACCTTCACCCCATGGCAAGCAGGGCTAACTAACCCAAAAAACATTGAAAAAATAGCGGTAAGGACTCGACGGGAGCCACTATGCCATTTTTGGATAACACTGATGAGCTTTTGGTACGAAATATGTTTCCCTACCGGTAATCGATTACACATTCATTGTAAGCGATTACAAGAGAACCTAGGTTGTACCATTGCTGCAGGAATTCACATCCCAGCCCACCTACTACACCTTTATTTGATCTTCCCTAAACATAGGCCTCACTAAACATTGAAATTGTCGTTCTCGACTCCTTCACCCCATGGCAAACACGTCTATCCAACCCAGAAAACGTTGAAAACATAGCAGTAAGTATGCTTGGGGAGCCATAATGCCATTTGTGGGTAGCACTCAGGAGCTTTTGGTACAAAATTTGTTTCCCTACCGGTAATCGATTACACTGTCATTGTTAGCGTTAAAAGAGCACCTAGGCTGTGTCATTGTTGCATGAAGTCACATCCCAGCCCACCTACACCTCTACTTTGTCTTCCCTAAACATAGACCTCACTAAACTTTGAAATTTTCGTTTTGGACACCTTCACCCCATGGAAAACAGGGTTAACCAACCCATAAAACATTGAAAACACAATAGTAAGTATGCCTGTGGAGCCACTATGCCATTTGTGGGTAGCACTCATTAGCTTTTGGTACAAAATTTGTTTCTTTACCGGTAATCGATTACGTAAAATCAAGTCAAATTCAATCAATTTACACTACTTGAAAAAGTTAAACCTCGAGTCCCCGGCAACGACACCAAAAACTTGTTAAAACTCTGGCAAGCGTACCAGATCATTTCAAGTAATATAATTGGTAAAATCCAATATCGTTCTTCCCAAGAGACTTGAAGGCCTTATCGTTCGTGTAAATTAAAATCGTAAGACTTGTAAAGAAAAAGTGATTGGTTTGAATGCAAGAAACAATAAGTAAACATGCAAATGCGATTGATTCAATTGACGAGAAAAAGACTATGGATGAATGGAGTTGTTGGGGTTTACAATTTCATTTTATCCACTCTCTCTTATCTACTCCTCTTATTTAATTTTCTTTGTTATCTAATTATCATGCAAACTTTCTTAGTCTACCCTTAACCCGATCCCTCGGCGAAAAGAACCTATTACTAATTACTGGCTTGCTATCCCTAGCCTCCCCTAGTAATTAATAATGCATTATAAACAGAAGCAAAAACAATTGATCGTCCTACCCCCTATCCCTAGGTGGTATTGCTTAATAAAGGAATTTCCCCCAATTCATGACAGTATCGTACGTTCTCGTATCAATAAAGACAAACAACGATTATCAAATGAGTTAAACGATAAAAGCTTTAAGCGTAGAAGAGAAACCCAACAATTGATAATCAAAGCATATGACAAGCATATAAATAAATAAGAGTTTCAATAAAAGAGAGTTTCAAAAGATTACATTGTTCCCCAACAACAAAAGGGTTTAGTTCACCATTGTCATGGTAAAACTAGATGAAAAATGATGGAAGAATGGAAAAACAAACCCTAGATTAGATAAAAAGGAGCCTAAGCATCTAAGAGATCTTCTCTAAGGAGTGAAAATTAGGTCTCGCCGCCCTCTTCTGTCAAAATAATGCATCTAAACTCACACTAGGGCTATTTATAACCAAGAAAAGTAATAAAATTTAGGCCCACGCCCATCTGACAACCGCCCGACGCCTAATTGGACCGCCCGGCCGTTTCCCCATAATTGCGCCACCGCCCGATGTCATATTTCCCCGTTGGGCGCTGGTTAACTACAATCTGGTCAACCGGTTGACTTTTCTGCATTCTGGTTGACTTTTCTGCATTGCAACCGTTTGATCTTCAACCTTTCTTTCCATTCATCTCAAATTCTCATCAAAACCCTGCAAAACAATGCAAAACAAGCATAACATCTCTAAAAACAACTTTTGACTCTCAAATGACTCAAATCGAGTGTTTTACTTGATTCTAAGCTCATTCTAAGCTATAAAAGGTGTATTTTAATATCAATATAAGCATGAAAATAACGGTTTTTCAACCGTTATCACCCACCAACACCTCTACTTGGTCTTCCCTAAACATAGGCCTCACTAAACTTTGAAATTGTCGTTCTGGACACCTTCACCCCATGGAAAACAGGGCTAACCAACCCAGAAAACATTCAAAACACATTTGTAAGTACGCTGAGGGAGCCACTGTGCCATTTGTGAGTAGCACTTATGAGCTTTTGTACAAAATCTGTTTCTCTACCGGTAATCGATTACACTGTCATTATAAGCTATTACAAGAGCACCTGGGCTATGCCATTGCTGCAGGAAGTCAAATTTGATTACAAGAGCTTTTGGTACTTATAATAATTGATTATTACTGGCAGTTGTAACATGACCTTTCATATTCAGACTTTGGCCTTTCAAATTTGAATTATGACCTTTCATATTCTGACTAGCTGCCTATAAATAGGTACTTTGAGAACTTCAGAAAATAATGTTGTTGAACGAAGTGCTTTTGCAGAATACAGTAGGTTTGAGGAAGTTCTCAAAAGCTAGTTCAGTTCCCTTGCCTGGTCTCGTGAATAGGAGAAGCTCGCGTATCGTTGGTCGATAGTCAGAGCGGTTCTCTACGAGTTGGTAAGGCGCTTTGCCTGCTCTCGGGAATAGGAGAAGCTCGTGTATCGTTGGTCGATAGTCGAGCGGTTCTCTTCAAGTTGGCAAAGTGGTCGTCGTTTCTCTATACTGTTCTGATTCGTTGGTCGAAGGAAAGTGCAGGTTGTTCGCTTTTGATTCTTTTTTCGAAGGAAGCATCCTTCCGGTTCGTTGGTCGAAGGAAGGTTTTATTATTCTCTTTATTCACTCTTATTGTAAAACTGTGAAACTGTTTTTTAGTGAAATTGTTAATCACTTTTTATAGTGATTAACGACTGGATGTAAAAATTATCTGTGTGGTTTTTCTACTCCCTACACTCTTTACGTTTTTACGCATGTTAATTGTTTGATAAATTTTCTGTAAGAAAATTAATTTGCTAAAACAGACCATTTTAATTAAACTTCGTGACCGAACACACTTTCCGCTTTAATTATTTTTTATTCCGCTATGCGACTCTATCTATTTGGTACCGATTGTTCCAACAATTGGTATCAGAGCTTGCTTTGATAGTTTTTCAAAATTTTCGAAAATGGCCGGTCACAATCAAAATCTTGTATATGCCGAGGGTGCTTCTATTAACAGACCACCTTTTTTTACTTGTGATAATTATGCGTTCTGGAAAGTCAGAATGGAAATTTTTATCTGGGAAGCAGTACAAAATGGTTCTTTTATTCCTAAAAGAACAGTTGAATGTGTAGAAGTAGAAAAACCATTCTTTGAGTGGACTAATGAAGAAAATAGACGAGCTCAGTTTGATATTAAAGCTCGTAATATTATTTCATCTGCAGTTGTACTTGATGAATTTTATAGAATTTTAGTATGTAAGACAACACAGGAAATGTGGGAAGTCCTTAGAGTCACACATGAAGGTACAAAGGACATGAAATGCACAAGGAAGAACACTCTCATCCAAGAATATGAGATGTTCAAAATGCAACCTGGAGAAATGATATCTGATGTCCAAAAGCGTTTAACTCACATAGTGAATCACTTGACAGGGTTGGGTAAGACTTTTGATACCGATGAATTAAATGTAAAAATTTTGAAATCATTGGACAGGTCTTAGCAACCAAGGGTGACTACCATCTCGGAGTCTCAAAACCTCACTCAAAAGTCAATGCTGATACTCTTTGGAAGGCTCCGTGAGCATGAGCTTGAGTTAAAAAGATTAACTGCTGAAGAGGATCAAGGCAAACGAAAAACACTTGCCTTCAAATCCGAGATCTCTAAAGGAAAGAGATCTAAAAGGATTGAAGCTGATGATTTTGATGAAGATGAGGAGAACATGAGCATCATGTTAAAGAAATTTGCTAAATTTATGAAAGCAAAAGGTAAGGATAAATTCCGTAGAGAAAGGAGAGAAAATCAAGAGTGTTAAATGCTATGGATGCGGAGAAAGAGGACATGTAAGAACTGAATGTCCTATGAACAAGAAAAGTAAAGAAAAGAAAGAAAGGAAAATCCCAAAGAAGAAGAAAGCTTACATGGCTTGGGAAGATAATGCATCTAGCTCTACAAGCTCAAGTGATTCAGATGAAGAAGCTAATATATGCCTAATGGCTGACTCTGAAGATACTGGAAGTCAAGTAAGTGATTCTAGCTTTGAATCTAGTGAACTAGACTTGCAAAAAGCCTTCTTTGAATTAATGAATGAATCTGAAAAACTTGATGCTGCACATAAAAAGCTTAAAAAAGAGCATAATGATTTAAAATTAAAGTATGAAAAATTGCTTGATGAAGAAATTGTTTTGAGAAACAAAGTAAGCAATTTAGAAACAAATTGTTTGATTCAAATGCAATTGTTGAACCTGTTGAATGTTTGTCTTGTAAGAGTCATATGTTTGACATTGACATACTTGAAAATTTACTTGCAAAGGCAAATAAGCCTAAATCACATGCAAAAGAAAATTTTGGTAGAAGTCATGTTAGGAGCACAAACATGCATCAAAACAAAAAGTCTAAAAATAGAAGAACTCGTAGAGTTTGGGTTGAAAAATGGACTTTTGTTAAAAATAAAGTGAATGATGTTTGTTGTTTTTACTGCATAAAACGTGGTCATACATCTAACAAATGCAACATTAAACATTTTGGTGTTCGAAATGGTAAATATGCATGGGTTAAAGTTCTGAAATAATATATGTTTGCATGTACTAACCCTAAGGACCCATAAGATTGGGGACCTAAATTCTTGCCAATTTGTTTTGTAGGAACCTACTAAGTCAAAGAAGTCATTGTGGTATCTTGACAGTGGTTGTTCAAGACACATGACTGGTGTCAAAAAGAGGTTCATCTCCTTTGAGAAGAAAAAGCAAGGATTTATAACATATGGGGATAACAACAAAGGTAGAATCATGGGAACTGATAACGGTTGGAAAACCGTTATTTTTATACTTAATTTTGATATCAAATACACCCTTATTGACTTAGAAACTTGCTTAGAATCAAGTAAAACACGTAAGTTGAGTCACATGAGAGTCAAAAGATGTTTTTAGAGATATTATGCTTGTTTTGACATTGTTTTGTAGGGTTTTTGAGATGAATTGAAGATGGAAGTAAAGCAAGGTGGACTTAGACACGTGAAAGATGAAGAAAAAAGATGAAAAAAAGGGTTAAAGAAACCGCTGAGCGTCAAAAATGGGCCGCTGAACATCCAGGGCGATTTGAGGCAAACCGCTCAGCGATAAAACTGACCGCTGAGCAGTTGCGCGGCTAAGGGGAAAACCGCTAAGCGGTTAAATTAAGGGTTAAGCGGTTGTCAGTTTTTATTTGGTTTAGATTCTGATAGATTCTGTTATCTTTGTGGCCTATATATAGCCCCAGTGCGAATCAAAACTCATTCTTTTGGTAGAGAGAAACGTCCACAACAACTCTACACACGTTGGAGGAGGTTCCTTGGATGCTTAGGCTCCAATCTACCAAGTTTAGGGTTATTTCTTCCATTCTTTCATTACTTTTCATCTAGATTCACCATGTCCATGGTGAACTAAACCTTAGGTTGTTGGGGAACAATGTAATCTTTTGAAACTCTCTTATATTGAAATTTTTATCTTCTTTATATGCTTGCATATGCTTATCTTTATCAATTGTTGGGTTCCTTACCTTTGCTTAATGTTTTTATCATTTAACTCATTCGGTAAATGTTGTTTGTCTTTATTGATACGGAGACGTACAGTAGTGTCATGAACTAGGGGGAATTCCTTGATTAAGCTAATACCGCCTAGAGATAAGGGTAGGACGATCAATTGTATTTTGCTTCCGTTTATCATGCATTATTAGTTACTAGGGGAGGCTAGAGATAGCAAGCCGGTAATTAATAATAGGCTCTTTTCGCCAAGAGATTAGGTTAGGGGTAGACTAAGAAAGTTTGCATGACAATATGATAAGTAAGATATAAGAGGAGTAGATATAAGAGGGTGGATAAGATGAAATTGTGAACCCCAACAACTCTATTCATCCATAGTTTCTTTTAGCCAATTCAATCACTATATTTGCATGTTTACTTTTGCTATTTGCATTTAAAACCCTAAAATTAATTTCTTTTCTCAAGTCTTACGAAATTAGGTTACATGAAAGTTAAGGCCTAAGAGTCCTTTGGGAAACGATACTTGGACTTACCCATTTTATATTACTTGATAACAATCTGGTACACTTGCCAGGGGTTTAACAAGAACCAGAGACATTGGAGGAGGAAACACCTTGACCATAAAAGATGTGTCATATGTTGAAGGTCTTAAACACAACCTCCTAAGCATAAGTCAATTATGTGACAAAGGTCTCAAGCTAACCTTCGAAAGTGATAAATGTACTGTTTATTTTAAAGATTCTACTGATATTGCTTTACAAGGTGTTAGGAATAATAATATTTATTTGATTGACATTGAAAGTTCATCTAGTCATAGTATAACATGTTTAGTTGCTAAAGAGGAAAATCCTTGGCTATGGCATAAAAGAGCCGCACATCTTCATATGCAACATTTTAATAAATTGATTTCAAAAGATCTAGTAATTGGTTTGCCTAAACTGAAATTTGAGGAAGATAAATTATGTTCTGCATGTCAAAAGGGCAAACAAACCAAATCATCTTTTTCATCCAAAAGCATGATTTCAACATCAAAACCGTTAGAACTTTTGCAAACGGACTTGTTTGGTCCATCTAGAATTTAAAGTTTGGTCCATCATACTAGATTTACTTGGACTTTCTTTTTAACTTTGAAAAGTGAATCTTTTAAAGCATTCAATTCATTTGCAAATCGTATTCAAAATGAAAAGGATTTGAAAATTAAAAACTCGAGAAGTGATCGCGGTGGTGAATTTGAAAATGAGTCTTTTGAAAACTTTTGTGAAGAACATGGCATTACACATAATTTTTCTGCACCTAGAACCCCCCAACAAAATGGTGTAGTTGAAAGGAAAAATAGATCCTTAGAAGAATTAACTAAAACTCTAATGAATGAATCAAATGTGCTAAAATATTTTTGGGTTGATGTAATTAGTAGTGCTTGTTATGTGTTAAACAGGATGCTTATTAGGCCAATTTTAAAATTGACTCCTTATGAATTGTGAAATGGTAGAAAGCCAAATGTGTCCCATTTAAAAATATTTGGATGCAAATGCTTTGTCTTGAATAATGGTAGAGATAATCTAGGTAAATTTGATTCAAAATCTGATGAAGCAATCTTCCTAGGATATTCTTTAACTAGCAAAGCATATAGGGTATTTAATAGAAGAACTTTAATAATTGAAGAATAAATACATGTTGTCTTTGATGAGATTGTAGACCTTGAGGTAAACCCTCTTGAGTAAAATAAACCAATCACAGGTTATGAGGAGTATTTGAAGGAAGCTCTTAAAGAGATGTACTTAAATGAACATTATCCTCCGGAAATTCAAGAAGAGCATCAAATAGTTGATCCTAAAAGCTATCAACAACAGAGAGGACTCTCTCTGAACAACATCATTGGAGATATATCAAAAGGGGTAACTACTAGACACAATCTTAATCATTTTTGTCTTATTGTAGCTTTTGTGTCTTAGATAGAACCCAAGAACATAAAAGAAGCTCAAGCAATTAGATTATTACTTGCCTATGCATCTTTGATGAAATTTAAATTATATCAAATGGATGTGAAAAACACATTTGTAAATGGTTTTATAAAAGAAGAAGTTTATATTCGTTAACCTCCTGGTTTTGAGGATCTTAAATATCTTAATCATGTTTATAAATTGAAAAAGGCATCGTATGGTCTTAAACAGACACCTAGGTCTTGGTATGAAAGTCTTAGTACCTTTTTGATTGATAATGATTTTTCTAGAGGAAATGTTGATTCAACCTTGTTTATTAAGAAAGTAGGAAGACATATCTTGATTGTTCAAGTGTATGTAGATGATATTATTTTTGGATCTACTGATGATTCCTTTTGTAAGGGATTTGCAAATATAATGCAAGGTGAGTTCGAGATGTCTATGATGGGTGAGCTTAATTTCTTTTTAGGATTGCAAATAAAGCAAATGGATGGAGGTACTTTTATCTCCCAAACAAAATATTGTAGAGAAGTGCTCAAAAAGTTTGGTATGGATACCTGCAAAAGAGGCAAACACACCTATGACAACTTCGTGTTATTTAGATAAGGATGAATCTAGCGAAGGAGTAAATGAAACTATGTTTAGAGGTATGATAGGATCTCTACTGTACCTAACTGCTAGTAGACCAGATATTATGCAAAGTGTGTGTGTGTGTGTGCTAGGTACCAAGCTAATCCCAAAGAATCTCATTTGACTGCTGTCAAGAGAATCTTGAAATATCTTAAAGGAACCACCTCTTTTGGACTTTGGTATCCTTCTGATGCTTCACCTAGTTTAATAGGATATTCTGATGCAGATTATGGTGGGTGTAAAATTGATAGGAAAAGTACTAGTGGAACTTGTCACTTTTTGGGTTGTTCTTTAGTGTCATGGCACTCAAAGAAATAAGTGTGTGTAGCCTTGTCTACCACTGAAGCTGAATACATTGCTATTGGCAATTGTTGTGCCCAAATTCTATGGATGAAACAACAGTTGGAGGATTTTGATATCTTCCTTGATCACATTCCTCTAAAATGTGATAACACTAGTGCAATAAACCTGACTAAGAACCCCATAATGCACTCAAGAACTAAGCATATTGAAATTAGACATCATTTCTTAAGAGACCATATTCAAAAGGGAGATTGTCAAATTGAATACATTGACACTTTACATCAATTAGCTGATATCTTTACCAAAGCACTACCTAAAGATAGATTTTATGAGCTTACAAGAGAGTTAGGAGTGTTAGATATGTCTTAGGCTCAAAATTTATAACACTTTCTCAATTTTTCGTAATAACAGCGTTTTTAATCGATTATCACAGGGTAATAATCGATTATTTTTGGCTTTTGGAAAATCTTTAATTGTAGATAATCGATTATTCCATAGAATAATCGATTATTACAACTCAAACCCAAATCTGAACATTTATGAGCAGATAATCGATTATCTTCATACATAATCGATTATCACACAAATTCTGGGAAGTGATTTTTGAACAAATAATCGATTATCTCTAGCAATAATTGATTATCACGCGAACAATTTTAAAAATAGAGTCGTTGGAGCGTCCCCTAACGGCTATAAATGGCCATAAACGGCTAGGTTTTTTTTCATTTTTCTTATAAATAGCCCCCTATAATCGATTAATGATAACTTCTTAGCACCTAGAAACTGCTGAAATCAAATCTGAATCCAGATTTCTCTTCATTTCTTCTCATTTTCTCAAAGCCTCACTACACCAAACTCTTTCCATGGTTGAACCAAGAAGAAATCGCCGCCGAACTGCTGGTGCCTCCTCTTCCTCCCGACCTCGTCCTGCCACCATTAATGGGTGGATTTCGGATCAAAAGAAGCATACAGATTTTTTCAATTTTTGGCAAGAAAGAAGAATCTTGGGGGTAAAGTTTATTCGCCTTGATTTTTATCACTTCTATGGATTTCAATTCCCCGATCTTTTTGGTGCTCAAGGTATCACACATATAGTGGAGAAAAGGGGATGTATCTATCCCGATCTTATCCGGGTTTTCTACTTCAATTTGCGATATCGTGATGGGATAATATCCACCAAGGTGAAAGGAGTTCCAATCATTTTGGATAATGATGTGTGGAGCAATGTTGCCCAACTCACCATCTGGGATGATGCGGTGAAAGTTCATCTCGGTGTTCCAGATTTCAACCGACTGTTGGCTTTTCAATCCTTTCTGCGCCATCCTGAATAGCAAATCAACCGTCGGCAACTGTTTGTTGGTGGTTTCAAAATTGAAGAAAGGATGATCCACTATTTAATCGTGTGGATACTGTGTCCTAGAGCCACTAACCATGCTCAATGTTCTGAGCAAGATTTGCTTCTTTTGTATGGGATCATAAATCACATACATATTGATTGGCCTGTACTCATTGTTGACACCATGCTGAAGGACAAAAAGTATAACTCTTATCATTTTCCATATGCTCTTCTCATCTCTAGAATATTGGAGTACAGAGATGTAATGTGGAAGGAGAACTTTGTTAGGAAACAGGTAGGCTTCGTTTTACACCAAGAGGGGGGTGAATTGGTGTTAGTTCAAAAACAAAATCTTTTCGCAATCTTTATACAAAAATGCAAAGCTTTTTGATCTTTCTTGAAATGCAAGTAATGAAAATTCAATGCAACGGAAAAACGCAGTTGACTGCTAAACAGATAAAGTCGACTAGAAATAAAGAGTGCAGGGATAGAGAAAATCAAACTCTAATTTTTATACTGGTTTGGCCAACAATGCCTACATCCAGTGTCCTTCCAACGCAGGAAGCAAATGCACTATAATGGTTGCGGTTTTTACAACAAGGAAATTATAGAAGCACCATGCAAAAATATAAATCTCCTCTCAAACCCAAAACCAAAATATAGTTGCACACAAAACCAGAATTGCAACAAGAATCCCCTCTTCTGCAATCTGAACCCACGTCGAACAATCCTCAACGTGTAACCAGCACTCTTCACAGGATGCCAAGCCTATCACAGCACACTTCACAGGTTGCCAAGCCTATCACAGCACACTTCACAGGTTGCTAAGCCTTCAGTCAAACGCAACAGTCTTCACAGGATGCCAAGCCTTAAAGATCAATCAAAAAGCACCTTCTTCGTGCAGATTATGATCAAGCAATCAACACAATTGATTCCTCGCTTTGAATCTCTCTCAAGAAAGATCACCACCGTCTTCTTGGAGAATTCTTGGAGCTATTAAAACAAAGAATTCAATCTGAAACAGGAAAATGAAAATGTTAGATCATCAAAAGTCTCAGAACAACTCTTGTTCTGTCTATTTATAGTTTTCTGTTAAACAGATTACTTCGTAGTCAAATAGCCTACTAATTCAGTCGACTGTATTAAAACATTTATAACAGACAGTCAACACAAAGGCTCCTCAATCAACAAAAAATCAACACACATTCAATACAGTTGACCAAGTCATCAATGCTTAACTAACTTTTGAAATATAGCCATTGGAGCGTGTAAGCATAACAGAATTCCAAAATAGATCAATACACAGTCGAATATGCAATCCACAATGTCGACTGACACGTGTAAAAGCACTTTGAAATTCTTTTCAACTCAAAATCTCACATAGCACAGGTTCACAAAATCTATACAAAGATTTTAGCATAGTTGAATTCATTAAAGGTGTATTCGACTGGACTAGAACTTTGTCACAACAAATATAAGTTCATAAAGGTGCTTATGATCTTTTACTTCTAGAAATGTGAAATAAAATGTTTTCAATCAATCAGTTCATATTTCACATATTCAAACAAGCATGTTCCACAAATATATCACACAATCAATCATAGGAACATACATTGCAGTACAACAAAACATGTTAAGCAGATATGATAGTTTATATGAACATGTACTGCAGCAACATATGTACTGTTATTAAGCATTGTGTTGTCATCATCAAAAACTAGTTTGATATAGAGTTTGTGTTGTCAACAATCTCAACAAACTTGTCCAAGTCATTCAAGTTGTTGGCTCGGAAATTTGAGAAACTACCTTTCGTCAAATGGGATTTGTTGCTAAAGGAAGAGTTCTCATTCACAAAGATGATAACCATCATGATGATGATGAAGAAGATGATATGGATGCTCACATGGCGGAACCAGTGAAAGTTGTTGCTCCTTCTGATATTGGTCCCTCTCATATGCCTTCATCCTCCACACTCACTATGGAAGAGCATTTTGCTAATTTGTCCAAGCAATTGGAGGATATGAGTCTAGCACAGAAAGCTCACTTTGATGAAATCTATGAGTGGCAACAAGCTCATGACGAATATGTAGTTGATCAATTTCTTGATCTTGACATTCGTCTAACAAATATAGAAAATCACCTCAACCTTTAACCACCGGAGAAATTCCCTAGTCCTGAATTTTAGAGTTATATAGAAAATGTTAGTGTGCTTTGTTCCTTGTTTGTTGTTTTAATCCCTCTATGTTATATTTCTGTCTTTTCAGTTGCTTTTTAAGATGTTAATGCAATCCTTCTTTTTATGAATAAAATGATCTCTTGTTTTTTCTGCATACGTTGTTTATTTGAGGGGGAGATCATATTAAGGGGGAGCTTTTTACATTAATCTTTTTGTTTATGATCAAAAAGGGGGAGAAGTATTATTTTAAAGGGAGAAGTATTTTAGGGGAGAACTAGTGCAGTTACTGCTAACCTTTTTTGTTGTCTATTAGCTTATATGTTTTGCAAGAAAACCAAAGTTGCTTTTAAAACATGCATTTTTTTATCATCATCAAAAAGGGGGAGATTGTTACCAATAAGGAACATTGGTAAACTTTGAAGAAAATGATTTTGATGATGCTCCAAGAAGATAGACTTAAAGAAGATATTATAATTTGTCTTTAAAAGCAATTTGTAGATCATAAATGTGTTAGAAATATGTTTAAATATACAAAACTCGTATTTTTAGTTCTGTCACGCATTTAATCGATTATCAGGAGCAATAATCGATTATCCTGAGCTTTTCTAAAAAACCATGTTGCTCTAGAATAATCGATTATCACTCCAAATAATTGATTATCACAGGTCTGTTTTTAAAAATTGCCCAAATTATTTTGAGAAACCTATAACGAATTTAAATAATCGATTATCACTTACAATAATCGATTATTACTGGCAGTTGTAACATGACCTTTCATATTCAGACTTTGGCCTTTCAAATTTGAATTATGACCTTTCATATTCTGACTAGCTACCTATAAATAGGTACTTTGAGAACTTCAAAAAATAACGTTGTTAAACTAAGTGCTTTTGCAGAATACAGTAGGTCTGAGGAAGTTCTCAAAAGCTAGTTCAGTTCCCTAGCTTGATCTCGTGAATAGGAGAAGCTCGCGTATCGTTCGTCGATAGACGGAGCGGTTCTATTCGAGTTGGTAAAGCGTTTTGCCTAGTCTCTTGAATAAGAGAAGCATGAGTATCGTTGGTCGATAGTCGGAGCGGTTCTTTTCGAGTTGGCAAAGTGGTCATCTTCCAGTTCATTGGTCGAAGGAAGATTTTCTCTGTACTGTTCTGATTCGTTGGTCGAAGGAAAGTGCAGGTTGTTCGCTTCTGGTTTGTTGGTCGAAGGAAGCATCCTTCCGATTCGTTGGTCGAAGGAAGGTTTTATCATTCTCTTTATTCACACTTATGGTAACACTGTGAAACTGTTTTTTAGTGAAACTATTAATCACTTTTTATAGTGATTAACAATTGGACGTAGATTCTTTTGAATAGAACCAGTATAAAAATTATCTGTGTGATTTTTTTACTCCCTACACTCTTTACGTTTTTACACATATCAACTGTTTGCTAAAACGGACCATTTTAATTTAAACTATGTGACCGAACACGCTTTCCGCTTTAATTATTTTTTATTCCGCTGTGCGACTCTATCTATTTGGTACCGATTGTTCCAACAACTATGCCATTTATGGGTAGCACTAATGAGCTTTTGGTACAAAATCCATTTTCCTACCGGTAATCGATTACACATTCATTGTAAGTGATTACAAGAGAACCTGGGCTCTTCCATTGCTGCAGGAAGTCACATCACAACCTACCTACACCTCTACTTGGCCTTCCCTAAACATAGGCCTCACTAAACTTTGAAATTTTTTTTTTGGACACCTTCACCCCACGGCCAACAAGGCTAACCAACTCAGAAAACATTGAAAACACAGCAGTAAGGACTCGTGGGGAGCCACTATGCGATTTGTGGGTAGCACTCATAAGCTTTTGGTACAAAATCTGTTTCCCTACCTGTAATCGATTACACATTCATTGTAAGCGATTACAAAAGAACATGGGTTGTGCCATTGCTGAGGGAAGTCACATCACAGCCCACCTACACCTCTACTTGGTCTTCCCTAAACATAGGCCTCACTAAACTTTGAAATTGTCGTTCTGGACACCTTCACCCCATGGCAAACAGGGTTAACCAACCCAGAAAACATTGAAAACACAGCAGTAAGGACTCGTGGGGAGCTACTATGCCATTTCTGGCTAGCACTCATGAGCTTTTGGTAGAAAATCTATTTCCCTATCGGTAATCGATTAGACATTCATTGTAAGCAATTACAAGAGAACCTGGGATGTGTCATTGCTGCAGGAAGTCATATCCCAGCCCACCTACACCTCTACTTGGTCTTCCCTAAACATAGGCCTCACTAAACTTTGAAATTTTTGTTTTGGACACCTTCACCCCATGGAAAACAAGGTTAACCAACCCAGAAAACATTGAAAACACAGCAGTAAGTACACCTAAGGAGCCACTATGCCATTTGTGGGTAGCACTCATGAGCTTTTGGTACAAAATCATTTTCCCTTCCGGCAATTGATTACACTCTCATTGTAAGCAATTACAAGAGAACCTGGGTCGTGCCATTGCTGCAAGAAGTCACATCTCAGCCCACCTAGACCTCTACTTGGTCTTCCCTAAACATAGGCCTCACTAAACTTTGAAATTGTCGTTTTGGACACCTTCACCCCATGGCAAATAGGGTTAACCAACCCAAAAAACATTGAAAACACAGCAGTAAGTACGCCTGGGGAGCCACTATGCTATTTCTGGGTAGCACTCATGAGCTTTTGGTACAAAATTTGTTTCCCTACCGGTAATAGATTACACATTCAGTGTAAGCTATTACAAGAGCTCCTGGGCTCTGCCATTGCGGCAGGAAGTCACATCCCAGCCCACCTACACCTATACTTTGTCTTCCCTACACACCTCAAATATCTTGCAAATTTTTATAACTTAAATAATGGATCAAAATTGAATAATACAACCAAAAAACACATGGAATGAACATTAAAATCAAATTTCCAATAACCACTTTCTTTATTGACAATCATATTAATTGTTCAAAATACAGGTATCCATACTTAAAGATCTACCAAATACTGCACTAGTAAGAAATTACATAAATCACTCAAATTTGGAACTATATCCAGTGGAGGGAGTTCTACAAGCTTTGCTTTTGTAACGCTTTCAACATTGTCCTTCCTTCTTAACGCTTTCATGGCTGTAAATTCGTCCCTCACATGCAAAATCATTGTAAAACTCATCTTCTTTAGAAGGCGTACTGTAACCACCTTCATCTTTATTCTTCTCTTCAAGCAACTCAGCCTTCAATGCAGATAACTCTTCTTGAAGTTCTTCAATTACAGCATCTTGTTCCTCTAAAGCTTCCTCTAAAACAGCTAAGCCATTTTCTTTTTCCTGTTTACTATTGCTTGTTGACTTTATTCCTTTCTTTCTTCATATCTTCTCTAGTTGGATGTACTGATGCTTTCACAGATGACTCACCCATTTCTTTCCTTGATGCACCATAATCATCAAGCATATGCAAATTAATCACAATTACTACCGAATAAAACCATTCAGTCAAACAAATTTAATAAAACAATGAAGCACATACCACACCTGTCTCCATTGCAACTTTGATGAACTTGTCCCATACAGTTACAGTCATCCAATGCAAAATTCTTGGGTATTTATGTACACAAGCATTTGAAGGAATGAAACGATCACAAAACCAAACCTGAAATACATCATAAAAGTCATAAATACTCATTTGAATTCACTGCCAACAAACAATACATTTCAAAAATTTACCTAAAACACGTATATGCAACCATCAACATAGATATTAGTTGCACCTTTTCATCTATTCCAGGCTATAGAAGCTTTGCAGAAACTACTAAGCAGATAATGGTACATTATACGACCCCAACAAAATGTACCAAAATCACTTATTCTATCAACAATTTCAATCAAAATTTGGAATATTGTTCTGCTACGATTAGGTAACAATACCTCAATAATTCCAACCAAAATGTAAAGTCTACAAACATCTATACAAGGCAATTTTTTGTGTTTTTTCCAAACAAAAGCGTATATCATATCCAATTCATATTTTCCTTTTTCCTTTCCTTTACCAAAGTAGTTCCGACAATGACTTTCTAAAAGGTTCTTCTCGTTAAATTTAATCTTGTCACCAATTAAACCCAACCCTAAGCTTAAGGTAACATCTACTTCCTTGAATTCAACAAATTTCTCTCCAAATAAAAAGCCATCTCTCTCATCAACCCATCTAATCAGTAAATCGCTCAAAATATTCCTACCAATCTTAAGGTTATCCTCTAGTTCTAAAAACCATGCAAATGGAGTCTTAGAAATAATACACTTGTGCTCCTCAATCAAAATTGCATTCAAACTAGCAACAAACTTTCTTTTCAAAGAATGACGAACAAATAACTGCAAAAAAAATAAATTAAAGTAAACATTTTTTCATACAAATAACGAACATAAATCCAAACCCACGAAACCAAATTACCAAAAATCCCAACCCCCAAAAGCAAAATGACGACCAACAAATACCATAACCCATAACCTAAATACCAATACGCAACAAGGATCATGTTCATACCTTGTTCGAAGAATCAATGTCACCTGACGAAGCCATGGCATAAAAAAGGTAACAACTTCCACCAAATATGCACCCAACGACCACAGAAGCGTAATCTCGAATTCAACAAAGAAACCCAACGACGAAGGAAATCCCTCAACGTCCACAGAGATTGCTCACCACTTCGACGCCTTCAAAAAATTGACACAGAGAGAAGACCTTCAAAGGAAAACGAAAAACTTGAATGGATAGAAAGAGCTTCAAAGAAAAAAGAAAACCTAAAATGGAGAGAAAGAGAGTGCTTCCAGGTACAAAGACTACTAAAAACGATCCAGGGTGTTTTCGGAATAACAAAAACTTCCCTTTTTTAAATCAGTTTGTAAATAAAAAATAAATAAAATTAAATGAGCCAATATAACCTGACACGTGACGTTATCAAAACATTGTTAAAAACGTTGTCTATCATATCGCGATCCTATTGGAAAAGTGTTTACGACACAAATAAAAATACCAAATAAGATTAGTAGAAGGTGAATAAAGAACGAAAAAAAAATTACAAATAAATATAATATATTTTGAAGCATTATCGAACCTTAATTTACATCTACAATAAAATTCATTATGAAACTATAAGTGTTTTGCTTGACAAATTCATTTCTGTTATGGATTTTTATTTATTTAATATAAATTAAATATATTTGTAATTTTTAAAATAAAATTAGAATTTATTTTTGTCTTAAATTTTGATATATTTTAATCTTTAAATTTTAAAATGAATAGATATAATTATTTTAATTCATTTACGTTAAAATAATGGATATAATTAGAATTTTGATATATTTATATATTTTTTAAATTTAAAAATCAAGTTGTTATACATTCAAGATATAAAAAAATTTGTTTAAACCGAAGTTAAGGGTCAAAATGATATTCTAGTAAGACTATTCAAACTAAACTATAATATGTATATATTTCATATCACATTTTAGAATAATTATACAATCTAAAAACCTTATAAAGATTTTTTGAACGAATCTTCGTATAATTTTATTGACAAAGGATATTAATAGAAAAGTGTTTAATATAAATACATAAAATATATTAAAAGGAATGGGATGAAAGTTGAATTAAGAATAAAGGGGACATGCTATTAATAAAAATAAAATTTGTTTTATTTTTATTTTCTGTTGAACTTTCTAATCAACAGAGTCATCTTCCTAAGAACGTTTCTCTCTCTAGAAAGCTCTCTCACTTTTTTCTCTGTCTTCCCTCTCTTTCATTGCTCTACACTGACTCATTGCATGCTCTTTTAGGAAGTGCCCAAGTGTCCGCAATGTTGAGGGTTTCCTTTTGATCCGATTAGATTTTCGTTCTTCACCGGTAAATAGTTTTCCCCTCTTCTCCGCAGTTTCTGAAACTTAGGGCATGCTATTTTACGGGCTGCAGACAAATAGGAGCATTCTTCTTCTTATTTTGTTTAAGGCTTAACTCTAAGAGCTGATACCTTCACCATTTTGGTGATATATAGGTATTGTCAAGTTCTGTGCTGTATAAAGTTGTTGTGAGAGGGTCCCCGTAAGTTAGACACTTTATCTTTGAGGTAAGGGGAGCTAATTATTTTTGGTTGAATCTGTTTCAGTGTTTTATGCATGATTTATTTATATGATGTTCTGTTGGGACTGTGTTGTTACTGCCTTATGTATTTGGTTGAGAGTATGAACTAGACTGTATAACTAAAAAGGATGAATGATGATACTGTTATTGATTTTCCTGTGGCTTGTCTTGATGGCTATGACCATTCTGGAATGAGCTATTGACTGTGGTTTTGATGTTTAGGAAAGGTTTTGGGTGAGACTTAATTAGCATCGTTTGGGTAGTACTTGGATGCACAGTTGTTGTTTCAGGGTATTGTGAGAGGAAGAAAAATATAAAAATTTGGCATTCGAGGTCTAGAGTATGACAAATTAGTTTAGGTAACTTAAATAAATTAATTAAAACTTGTTGAGACTCTTTCTTTATTGGTATGATAGAGGAACCTTAAAAACCTGAGTTGGCACATCCCTAATCATAGAGCAGCCCTGGCTTGGTCCAGTCAGTTGTGACTAGTCATATGTGGTGGCATCGAAGGTGAGTCTGATGTGTCCAGACATCTGGGTCCTCTTCGGTGACCAATTGGGGGGAAGGTAAGATCTCTACTGTAATAACAATTAAATAAACAGTTTAGTAATTGGGAAACATTTTAGCTTGGTTAAGGGGAAGTAAGAGGGTGATTTTGAGCATTTAGGGTTTTCAATGCACTTGGGCTGTTGGGACAGACTTAGCAAGTGAATTGTGACTTGTTTGAGTCACCAAGTTGGTCAAAATGGGGGCAAAGTGTTAGAATTGGGTTTGGGGTCCTCTAGTTATTGACTTTAATGTTTTGGAGTAGAATTTAAGTTAGTTTAGTACATCTAATTCATATCCAAATGACCAATGCAATACTTTACTCTCATCTATAAATATGTTTCATATCAATATTAATGTTACATAATTTAAATTGATCAATTGGATATGTCTAAGATGCACCAAAACCAAAAAAAATCAGGTTGCTGTCAAAAAATGATAAGAATAATTGATTATTGTTAACACCCTGGCAAGTGTACTAGATCGTATCAAGTAATAATAATACGGTAAGTCCGAATATCGTTTCCCAAGGGACTCGTAGGCCTAATCGTTTATGTGAATTGATTTCTTTAGACTTGAAAAAGATTGAAATTTAGGGTTTATAATGCAAAAACTAAAATAAACATGCAAATGCAAAAGCTTGATCAATTGACAAATAAAGATATGGATGAATGGTGTCGCTGGGGTTTACGGTTTCATCCTAATCCACTCTCCTATATCTACTATTCTTATTAAATTAAACTTTGTTATCAATGTTCATGCAACTTTCTAATTTAATCTAAACCCGATGTCTCGGCAAAGAGAGCCTACTCTCAATTACTAGTTTACTATGTATAGCCTCCCTAGTAATTAGTCATGCATTTCAGTGCACAGAAGTTTAAAGCAATTGACCGTCTTATTCCTTTGTCTAGGTAATATTGCATAATCAAGAGAATTCCACTCATGTCTAGATTTCCCCGTATGTGTCCATATCGACAAAATCAATGATCATGACATTGAATGAGTTAAATAATGCAAGCATAAAGTATAGAGAAGAAAACCCAAACTATTGATAACACAAGTATATGAATAAAATAAGAACTTCGATATAAGAGAGTTTCAAAAGGATTACATCGTTCCCCAACAACAAAGGGTTTAGTTCACCATTGTCATGGTGAAACTATATGAATTGAATGGAAAATATGAAAGAGATAACCCTAGAATTGAAAGATTGGAGCTTTCGCATCCAAAAGCCGCCTCCAAGGAGTGAGAATGGGTGTTTCTGCGTCTCTTCTCTGCCAAAAGATAACCCTAAGGTTCGCACAAGTCTATTTATAAACTGTGAAAAATTACAGAAAACAAGCCCAAGCCCAACTACAGCGCTCAGCGGTAGGTGCGACACTCAAGTGGAACGCTCAGTGTTCACGCCAAGGCATTTGGCAATGCTCTTACTGAGAAGGCTAACGCTCGGCATTGGATCTAGCGCTCAACGCTAGATATGGCCCTTAGCGGTTGGCGCTTAAGCATTTGACAGTGGATTTCTTCACAAAGCTGGCGCTCAGCGCTGAAACTGGCGCTCAGCGCTGAAACTGGCGCTCAGCGCTGAAACTGGCGCTGAACAGTGGCTGCTATTCTTCCTTTGCACCTTTTTTCCATCCTTTCTTGAGTCCAACTCCTTCCTACTTCACTCTCCATCATTCAATTCTCGTCTAATCTTGTCAAAACAAGAAAAAATCAAGCATAATATCTCTAAAACCACCTTTGACTTTCTTGTAACCTAACTAAAGCAATTTGCATGATTCCAAGCTAATTTCTAAGTCGAAAAGGGTGTATTTTATATCAAAATTAAGTATGAAAATAACGGTTTTTTAACCGTTATCAATTATCTCACTTGATAATCGATTATTCTAGTTAGAAAGTCGTATTTTCTTCAAACCTCTCGTAATATATCGATTATTACATATGATAATCGATTATTGTCGTTGGGAAATCATCCAGGATAGTTTTTGATGGTTTTCAGGGCTTTGGGTATCATTTTTAGACGTTATTTAGGTCATTTTAGGGGTTTTGGACCGTTCTGAAATTGTTGGTGATGGTTTCAAAGTCATTTCCTTCGTCTAAGTATGAGTTTACGGGGTTTTGTGTTGTTTAGTGGTTCTTCTGGGACTCTTATTGTTTGGTAATGTATGTGGAATGATTGCAATGTAAATTATGATTAAGGTGATGTTGTTAACTTGGAAGTATGTGATCATAAAGGTTCTGAATTGGTGTTAAGTGCAACAAAGTGTGGTTAATGGACGTAATTCCATGATCCTCAAGGAGAGATCCATGGTGGTGCCCTTCTAGTATGTTTTAGAATGAAAGTAGGAGCTCAGTCTTGGGGGTCTTTCTAACACTCCAATGACCTTTCTTCTCACGTAGAGAGGATTGGATCATGTGGTGAGAAGTAGCAGGAGGTCTTAGTCTCGGAGGCTTCCAGTATGCTTCGAGGCGCGGAACAGACTAACCTCGTGAGTGTGACAGGGTGGGGAACCCAAGTTTCATAAGCCACCACGGGTGCATGACCCGTCATAGGTCGACTCTCATTCTAAAGTCCGAACGAGTCAAGTCTAGTATTTAACATGTTAGGATATATGCCTTAATCTTGTTCCAGGATATTTTGAAGAACTTTATCATGTTCTAAGTTTTAAATTCTCTGTATTTTAGGGAGAAACTCTATTAGTCCAAGCTTTTAAGCTCTAGTACTTTAGTTTTCATTCCAGTACTATTCTAAGGATAACTATTTTCTTATATTATGCATGATGACGTCTTTATTATGTATGTCTTTCTTATATAATTTTCTTATATAATTTGGGACGTCACATTTGAAACCTTTTTTTTTTTCTTAAAAACAATATTTCTAAAATGGATAATAATATTTTGACAACATTTTAATATTATAATAAAATTAAAATATTTTCATGTAAAAGTATCATTATCCTTCTAAAATTGTTGGAAGTAACCACGTGTTTGTGGTTCATCATTAAAAAATGGATGAAATTGTCACAACTTCAATCAATTAATGATAACAAAGTAAAATATCAACGGCAAGTCATTACATCTCAAGCACTGGGAATCTTACTTTGTAGTATTTCGTTTTATGATTTTTTTTAGTAAAATCTTAATGTTAATATTAATTCCTAAGCTAAAATGTATTTTATAAAAATACAGTATTAAAATAAATTATTGGACATTACATTATTTGAAAAATTGAAATTGAATTAAAAACATATGGCGTCGCCCGGACTCGAACCGGAGACCTTCAGTGTGTTAGACTGACGTGATAACCAACTACACCACGACACCAATTGTTCAAGGTCTGCATCGCTTGCATTAATTCTATTCACCAACAATCACAACATTTCGTTTTTAAATGTGACATCTTAATTATGATTTATGGTAAAAATAGTAAAAGTAAAATTTGTATAAATATTTTACTAAATAAAAATTACTGTTTTTCTAAAAGAATCTTATATGTAAGAATTAAAAATTAATTGATATAAAAATATTTGAAACTGAAATCTTCAATCAGTTAATGGTAAGAAAGTAAAGTGCTAACTCATCAAGCATCCGAAAAATTTTGGTGAAATAATTGAAAAACTTTTTTTTCTCAGAAAATTTGAGTAAAAATACTTTTTTTCTAATAAAAGTAAATAGTTTTTCTTAGGTTTAAATATCTTTTTGGTCCCTAAGTTATAAGTTGGTGTTTTGTTTAGTTCTCGCTTTTAAAATTGTTAAACCTTTGGTCCCTAAGTTATAAAAAATGTTTCAAATCAGTCCCTGCCGTTAAATACCCACTAACGGAGTTAACTTTTTCTTTCTCTCTCTTCTGCTCCTCTAAATTTATCTGAACACTAACGGCTTTTTCTTTCTTTCTCTCAATTTCTCTATTTCTCCTTCTTTATGTTTAAATATATATTTTTCGCTCTCCTCACTCAAAACTCACCACCACCAAACCCTCTCTCTCAATCTGCTGAGGTCCTAGAGGTCCTGTATGAGAAAGTAAAGGCAATGGTGGGCCCGAAGGAATTGAGCTTGAGGCACCATTATCAACATAGTGGCTGCTATGCAAGTCCCTGCTGTTTCTAGCAAAATCTGGAAGACCCCGATTGAACTTATGTGATCTTCTCTTCCTTTTCTTTTTGACACTACACCTGGGGTCCTTTGGTACGGAAGGAGGTGGTCCAGGAATCACAAATGGAGGAATTGTAGGCTTATCTTCCCCATATAATAGACGAACTGATTGAGCAATGGCTGATACTGTTGGTGGCAGTTCAGGATTGGGAAGTTTGATAGGGGAGCTAACAACTTCTCGTAACCAGTGGGGAAGCTTGTCTTTTGAAGTACGGTTTCCACCCACTTCCTCTACTTTTGAGTGCAAAAGATCAGATCTTATGGGGTTAGATAACAATCCAGAGCTAGTAGAATCGTCATTACCTACATTAACATGATTATCACACATATCATTTGGTGATCTAGCTAGAAGTATGGGCAACTTTCCACGCTTGGTGTTTCCTTGGTCATCCTCCTTCTGGTGTGCATCAATGCTGCCTGAGCAATTCAAACCTAAAGAGCCCAAGGTACGGGTTCTAAAAGAATTGAGTGAGGAGAGAGAAAAATATATATTTAAACATAAAGAAGGAGAAATAGAGAAATTCAGACAGAGAAAGAAAAAGTTGTTAGTCTTCAGAGAAATTCGGAGGAGCAGAAGAGAGAGAAAGAAAAAGTTAACTCTATTAGTGGATATTTAACGGCAGAGACTGATCTGAAACATTTTTTATAATTTAGGGACCAAAGGTTGACATTTTTAAAAACGGGGACTAAATTGAACACCAGCTTATAACTTAGGAACCAAAAAGGGATTTTAAACCTTTTTCTTAAGTGCAAAGTCTTACTATGTTCTCTTTCTTCAAATCATAAGTAATGTATAAAAAAGTAATCACAAACAAAATTTTTGAATTGAAAGTGATATGATTTTCTTTTCTCATAATTTATTTTAATATATTGGTGTATACTTATTTATCTATTGTAAATAATAAATTATTAATTTTAAAATTTTTATTTTTATTCTAAATATTTATAATTTGCAAGTTTAATAGATTGTCTAGAGACTTAAACTCAAGAATAATGAAGATGTGCACTTGAAGGCATGGGTAGTAGCATTCACATGTATCCGATTTTGTCTCACTCGAAAGAATCACATTGTTATGTGCCTTTTGATTATATGCTTTCTTAATATAATCCTTGCTTATCAAATTATGTGTTAATTTGTTTCAGTTTCATTTAGGTATTGAGCTAAATCTACTCTACAATTTAATGAGTTAGACACATTAGAAGTCATGTTTCACTTGATCATGGAGTCTCATGCTGCAACACTTTTTTCACTCTTCAACTGGTCAAGAAATTTCGACATGTACAAGAGAATCTCATTAATATCCTATCTTGTTTCTTTCATGCTTATATTCTTATCATAAAATGTGATAACTATCAAATTATGTCATTATTAACTAATAATATATACACTATTTAGATAAATATATATAGTATAAAATAATCATAAAACATATAAGTAATTTTCTTTTATCCAAGTTTAGTTTTTGAATTATATAATAATGATGTTTTCAAATAAAAATCAAAGGAAAATCTTTAAATAAATAACTATATATAGATTAGAATATTATAAACATATATAATAACAAAAATATTAATTAATATAAAGAACTAGTGCATATGAAGATAAATGAAATTAAATAAATACAAGGACAGTGCATAATAAAAGATAAATTAAATGAAATAAATAAATTAAAAATAGTATGTACTTGGATATAAGTAAAATAAAATTAATAAATTTGATAACCATATAATTGGAGATAAATTAAATTAAGTAAATAATACGACCAATGTGTAATTAAAAATAACTTAAATAAAATAAATAAACAAAATCGCTGAAAATAAATTAAATAAAATAAATGAGAAGGAGTTATGCGTAACTAAAAACAAATAAAATAAAATAAAATAAATAGACCAACTAAAGATGAATTAAATAACATAGACATAAATAAATAAAGAGAGTAAATAATGGAAATAAGTTAAATGGAAGTAAATTAAATAATATATAATTCAAAATAAATAAAAGCTTAATAAAATACACATGAGCTTATTAAAATTAACATAAAAGATTTTAACATCATTCACTCCTTACCTTGTTGATTAGAGTGATTCAAACTCTTTCTTCTTCTCTCTCATTCTCTTTCTATATTTTGCTCCAAACTCTTTCTTCTTCTCTTTCATTCTCTTTATCTAACCTAACTCACCATTATTTTATTTCTTTTTCACATTCCTTTCCAATTCAATTAAAAAAAAATCTCTAAGTATGATTTCAATGAGTTAAGATGAAACCAATGTCAAAGTTTTGTATTTGTGAAGTCCGAGTTTGGTACTCTGTGAGATGAAAGGCAAGAACCATGGTGGTCTCTAAGGAAGTTTTACTGTGTGCTATAAAAAGTGCATCGGTCGCAGAAGTTAATTGTTACCCTGTGCATGTAGTTGAGCGATTATTGTTTGAATCAACCAAACGGTCAAACCACATTAACATTAGCATATAGGTGGGGAGGTATTAATGGCTAATTATTAGGTTTAATAATTATATTAAATGCGAATATACGTTACTTATGAGTGATTGACAGGTTATATTGCTTAAGAATATATTGTATTAATAGGTAATTAATGGGCTTAATGACGGTGAAGCCTATGAGTACAAGGTTAATGACTAGGTAAAACAATCGTTTTCCATAATCATACTTAGACCTTTTTAAGACATATTTAACTTGAACGTCAGAGTGTTTTCTGCAGGTCTTCCCCATTCAGTATTGGACGATCAGAGGATTACAATAGGTCACCAAAGGAGTAAAGCCGAGAAAACGGTCGACCTTGGAACCTTCAATCGAAACATTTAGCGCCCACCGTGGCGCCCGAGGAGTGCGAAAGAAGCCCAATTTGAGACCACAATGGCAGAACAACTCCAGCTAGAGGTACTTCAGGAGATGCAGAGATAGATGCAGGAATTAAGGGTAGAAGTAGCAGCTTTAAGGGCGGAGGTAGCAGCTTTAAGAGTCAAATGTGACGATGGCTAAAGGGAGCAGTCGGTACAATAGTTGGTGGTACCAACACAGGAGCGCCTGATAGATAATAGTAAAACGGCGCAAGCAAAGAATAAAGGCCAAGAGGCAACCAGTGTCATGGCAAGAAACGTTCAAAATGCTCAACAGAACCCGGTTAATCGTCCTGGTCGTGAGGATAATGCAGCCGCAGGCTATCGTCCCAACCGGGGGGGACAATCTTGCACTGGTGGAGCGTTCGGATAAAGCAGATGGGCTTCATCCCTTCACATCTATAGTGATGAGGGCTCCTATGCCCGAAAACAAAATGCTTCCCCCAATTGACAAGTATAGTGGAATGGTTGATCCAGAGAAGAACTTGCGGTCTTTTGTAGATGCCACGATAGTTTACTCGTCGGACAACTTAGTCTAATGATGGGGATTTTCTCTGTCTTTGCAGTGAGAAGCCCTAGATAAGTTCCACTATTTAGCACCAGGGAGCATTGATAGATTTGGCACGTTGCATGATTTGTTCGGTCAACAGTACGCGTCCAGCAGGGCGGAGGGTCTGACGTATCTCGCTTTGGTGAAGATAAGGCAAGGAAAAGATGAGAAGTTGAAGGACTTCATGAACCGATTTAACAAGACAGTGCGCCAGGTGAAGGACGTGGGGAGAAAGTTTATTCTAAGTAGCTTGGCAACTACATTAAAGCCTAGACCTTACGCTGATAGTTTATATGACGAACCTTCGCAAACGTTGGGCGAATTTCAAAATAGAGCAACCAAACTCATACACATTGAAGACATGCGGGCTTTTCAGAAAAGCCAAAAGGAAGAGGCGGCGCAGGTGGGAACTGATAATGGTTGAAAAACCGTTATTTTCAATGTTATTTTAGACCAAATTACTCCCTTTACTGCTTAGAATGAGCTTGGAATCAAACAAAACTCAATAAATCAGTCAGTTGAGAGTCAAAAGCTTTTTTAAGCGATATTATGTTTGTTTTGCATTCTTTTGTAGCAATTTTGATGGAAGTGAAGAATGGAGTTGAAGATGAAGGCCTTAGATTCAAGACAGAGGAAGAAAATCAAGAAAAAGAAGAGTCTAGGAACCGCCCAGCGGCAGAAATACACTGCTGGGCGGCCAAATGCGAGGAGATGGCACCCTGGCAGGGACGCCTGGCGGTTTTGCGATAAGAGGCAAACCGCCGGGCGGTAGCGCGATAAGAGGCAAACCGCCGGGCGGCATAACTGTGAAGCCGGGCGGTTGCCTGCTGGGCTTGAGCCTGTTTTCTGTGACGCTCCTCAGCTATAAATAGCCCTAGTGCGATTTTCTTGTCATTCTTTTGACAGAAGAGGGCGGCCATACCTAATTTTCATTCTCTGGAGAAGATCTCTTGGATGTTTAGGCTCCTTTTCATCCTATCTAGGGTTTGCTCTTCCATTCTTCCATTATTTTCATCATGGTTCACAATGACAATGGTGAACTAAACCTTTTTGTTGTTGGGGGAAACAATGTAATCTTTTGAAACTCTCTTTTATTGAAACTCTTGTTTATTTATATGATTTTCATATGCTTTGATTATCAATTGTTGGGTTCTCATCTGCGCTTAAAGCTTTTATCGTTTAACTCATTCGATAACTGTTGTTTGTCTCTATTGATACGGGAACGTACAGTAATGTATGAACTGGTGACAAATTCCTTGATCAATGAAATACCACCTAGGGATAGGGAGGTAGGACGATCAATTATTTTTGCTTATGTTCGGTAATGCATTGCTAGTTGCTAGGGGAAGCTAGGGATAACAAGCCGGTAATTAGTAATAGGCTATTTTCGCCAAGGGATCGGGCTAACGGTAGGCCAAGAAAGTTTGCATAACAATTAGATAACAAAGCAATTTAAACAAGAGGAGTAGATAAGAGAGAGCGGATAAGATGAAATTGTAAACCCCCAACAACTCCATTCATCCATAGTCTTTTTCATCAACTGAATCAACGCATTGCATGTTTATTTTGTGTTTTTGCATTCCACCCAATTAATTTTTCTTTACAAGTCTTACAATTTTAATTCGCACGAACGATAAGGAAAGCCTTTCGAGTCTCTTGGGAAGAACGATATCGGGTTTTACCGATTATATTACTTGGAACGATCTGGTACGCTTGCCAGTGAGTGAACAGGAACCCCAATCATGAACGAAAAGAAGGGAAGAGACTATTCGGTTATGGTGTGAGGAAAAAGGTAGCTCGGGACAACGAGATTTTTCGAGGAGGCCTAAATTTACAAATTGTACACCTTTGAGCATGATCAAGACCAAGGTATTGGAAGAAGCATTGTGGGCGGACCTATTACCTGTAAGGTAGCTGCCCCCCCCCCCCCCCCCCCCCCCCGCCCCCCAAATGCTGATGAGGGAAATTATTGTTGTTATCATCAGAGTCTCGGCCATAGTACGAAGGATTGTGCCGTTCTCAAAAATAAGATTGAGGAGATGATAAGGGCAAGACATCTTAATAGGTACGTTCGTGGAGATTTGCAGAAAGGACCCCTAACGGGAAGTAACCGTCAGAGACGAGACGATAAGGATGATTTGTTGGAGGAGGATCGACTTCGACGGTCAGGCAGAGGCTGTAAATAAGACCATAATTAACAAGTTGAAGAAGCGGTTGGGGAAAAGCAAGGGTGCCTAGGTATATTAGCTCTTGGAGGTATTGTGGAGTTATCGTTGTACCCCACACGATACAACTGGTGAAGCACCATTCAACTTGACGTATATGGAATGGATGCAATGTTGCCGGTAAAGGTCGGCGAACCTACGATCAGAAGAAGGATTGATAGTATGGAGAGCAACGACGCTCAGTTGAGGGTGGGCTTAGACACTCTGCAGGAAAGAAGAGATTTAATTGTTGTCCATGCAAAGGCTCAAAAGAGATTGGTAGCACGCCGATACAACACAAAAGTACGTCCACGGCAATTTCTGGAAGGTGACTTGGTGTGGTGTATAACAACAAAAGCACGGAGAAACCGAGCCCATGGGAAATTTGCGGCTAACTGGGAAGGCCCTTTCAAGATAAAAGAAAGTCTCAACAATGGAGCGTATCGCTTGGAGCACCCTAGTTGCAAGGACCCAACACTTGGAATGCGTCCCACCTTAAATTTTATTTCAACTAAATGTAATTTGTAATTTGATGTTGAAGGAATAACACAATATATTTTTAGTATTTTATGTTGATTTAGGACTCTCGTAATACGCTACTCGACAACTTTAAATCAGTGGCCCTCACTGCTAGGTGGTTCTAAAACGAATTCACCTTAAGCTCTAGTGGCTCACGTCGCTCGGTGGTTCTAAAATGGATTCACCTTAAACTTTAGTGGCCCATGCTGCTCAGTGGTTCTAAAACAAATTCACCTTAACTTCAGTGACCCACGCCGACCGATGGTTCTAAAACGAATTCATCTTAAACTTCAGTGGCCCACGCCGCTCGGTGGTTCGAAAAACGAATTCGCCTTCAACTTTAGTGGCCCACGCCTTTCGGTGGTTCTAAAACGAATTCACCTTAAACTCTAGTGGCCCACGTTGTTCGGTGGTTCTAAAATGAATTCACCTTAAACTCTAGTGGCGTACGCCGCTCGGTTGTGTTAAAACGAGTTCACCTTAAACTCTAGTGGCTCACGCCGCTCGGTGGTTCTAAAATGCATTCACCTTAAACTCTAGTGGCTCACGCCTATCGGTTGTTCTAAAACGAATTCACCTTAAACTCTAGTGACCTATGCTGCTCGGTGGTGCTAAAACGAATTCACCTTAAACATTAGCGGTCCACACTGCTCGATTGTTCCAAAACTAATTCAACTTAAACTTTAGTGGCCCACACCGCTCGGAGGTTCTAAAACGAATTCACCTTAAACTTTAGTGGGCCACGCCGCTCGGTGGTTTTGAAACAAATTCACCTTAAACTTAGTGGCTCACGCCGCTCAATGGTTCTAAACCAAATCATTTTGACCGACAGTGAGCCCAACCTTCGAATTCAACTATCACACATCCCACGACTCCATGTGTCCCTTAATCCACGGTCACTTTACCTGTAGTCTCTTTTGACAGTGATTCTTTCTTGCTATTTCTAAACCGATTAAACTATACAAAACCCCTTCGCAACCACCTTTAGTTGCTTAGGGCTTGGGGGTTTATGTACCATACATGGTGCACCGGTTGCAGAAGTTAACTGTTACCTTGTGCATGCAGCCGAGCGATTATTGTTTGAATCAACTGAATGGTCGAACGACATTAACACCAGCATATATGTGGGGAGGTATTAATGGATAATTATTAGGTTTGATAATTATATTAAATGCGAATATATGTTATTCATGAGTGATTGACATGTTATATTGCCAAGAATATACTGTATTAATGGGCAATTAATGGGCTTGATAACTACGAAGCCTATAAGTACAAGGTTAATGACCAGGTAAAATCATCTTTTTCCATAATCATACTTTGACCTTCTTGAGACATATCTGACTTGAGCGTCAGAGTGTTTTCTGCAGGTCTTTCCCATTCAGTATTGTACGACTAGAGGATTACATCGAGTGACCAAAGGAGTAAAGTCAAGAAGACGATCAACCTTGAACCCTTTCAACCGAAACACCGAGTAAGTGAATATCTTAATAGTTTAAAATAATGTCCTAGACTAGGATATTCATAGGCCAAACTTGGAACTATGAAATACTTGCTCAATATCGCCAAGGATACATAATGAGTATACATCTCTTTTGTGAGTCACTAAATGGATAATATTCTTGAGATATAAATTATTATGATTGTACCAATATTTATATGATAAATACTTAACTACCTAATCATCCCAAAGGAGCTTTTCATGTTTATAGTGGATCATCATAAGTGAAATATGAAGATATTGAGTCTTGTTGTTGTAGATCTAATTTTAAGTCCCCAATGATTATATTGTTTATTGAGTTTATTAACATTGATATTTAGGGATTACAAAGACCTCACTTATTTCATTTTTTTTTTCTTTCATATGTACCTGTTGTACGAGTGAAAGAAGAACATGCTCAATAGAGTTGTTTGAGAAATTGTTGAGAGATCTTCTGGAGATTGACTTATAGATAATTTCTAATATCCCCAGTAGATATTAATATATAGATAGTTTTCTAATTAATGTAGAACTCTTAAAATTGTACAAGTTTTTGTAATGTTTTATGAACAATTACATAGATGTAAAATATTGACATATTTATGGATATAAAGTCATGTAATTATCAATGTTCTCTAGGAAAATCTTATAAAAAAGAAATTATTTCCACTCTTTTATCGAATAATAATTATTTATATAATAATTGAGGTGTTCATTGTGAGTCTTCCAACAATATTTTTTTGTCCTTCTATGCCATTAAGACATCAAGCTTATTGGATTCATCTTTCAAAACTTCATGAACATCATTTGAACCAAAGGAGCACACATCTTTAATAATCATAATCCAAAATCATTCAAAATAGGAAATTTTTGGAAGTCATGATGGTTTATTTCACATTCATCACAATAGTTTTTCATGGAATAATATGTTCAAACTCACTCTAAATGATAAATCAATAACAAAGAAAGAAATCCACAAAAATGTGAAAGACAAAAGAAAAACTAAGAAAGAAAAATAAAGAATCACACACATAAATAACATAGTTCAATTGAAGTCTTAGAGATCTTTAATATACATTCATAAATAACATTGTTCAAACTCATTGTAAACGATAAATCAATAACAAAGAAAGAAATCCACAAAAACGTGAAAGACAAAAGAAAACTAAAAAAGAATAATAAAGAATCACACACATAAATAACATAGTTTAATTGAAGTCTTAGAGAATTTTAATATACATTCATAACAAATTTCCCTATAAATAGATATTACAGTTCGAATTCTCTCAGGTTTTTGTTATTACAAGTGAGCAACAACTCCTGATTAACATAATTCACAACAAGAAAGAAATAGAATTTATTAATAGGCAAAATATTTGTTGATATTAACAAATTTTTTTCAATAAAAAAATTATAATGGAAAAGCAAGAACCAAAAATTTATCAGGTAAATTTTATTAACGGATATGAAAAATCCATTAACAATTACTGACGACCAAAATATATTTATAATTTTTCGTTGACAATTACCATTAATGAATTAAGACACACTCAATGAAAACTTTCACTTCTACCAATGCTAGGTTTTACAAGTTTCTTTTCAAAACACAGAAAGTTTCTTTTGCAGCATAATACTAAACCTCTAAAGAGAAAAGTTCTTTTGAAATTAGGTTTGGGTACAATATATATATATATATATATATATATATATATATATATATATATATATATATATATATATATATATACACACTTTTATTTTGAAAATTAGATCAAAAAATTGAAAAGCCTATTCGTAATTGTCATTGATAATCAATTATTATAAGTGGTAATTGATTATTCCAAAAACTATCTAAAAAATTATTCTCTCGTTGTGATAATCGATTACCAATAGTGATAATCGATTATCATAGAGACTTTTAGGAAAAATTAAAATTAATTGGAATAATCAATTACCACTTATGGTAATCAATTATTCTAGAGCGTTTTTGAAATAAAAAACTTTCTTGAGTGATCTTATACAAATTACTATGTATCATTCTAAACAAAGTCGAATGCACAACTATAAAGAACTTATTACAAAAGCTTAAAACTAAACTACAAATATTTTAACATCTACAATGTTTTGAAATCTTGGACTTTTTTTTTTCATCATCAAAATATCCTTATCTTCAATTTTTCTCTTGTTTAACATAATCGTTGATATATTTTGAGTGTTGGTAATTATCCATAAATAATTATTCTGATTTGATTCTTTTTCTTTCTCCGACTCTTTTGACTCTTCTTTCATGGAAAATTTCATGTTCAATGTAGATGGATTTTTATCATGAAATGATCAAAGTTCAAAGATAAAAACTTTAATGTCTATTTTATCAATGAAATTTTTTAGTAATTACAAAAACATCTAATATTAACGAATTTTACCAAGAAAATCCATTACTAATAAAAAATGCCAATAATAATTATAAATTATCAATAAATTTTAGTAACAAAATTTATTAACAAAAATATTTTCCGATAATAAAAAATATAATTTACCAAAAAATATTTATCGGCAATAGAAAAATATAAAATTTGTTTTACCAACAATTTTTTTTAATGATTATAAAATTTATAGTAAAGATTGTTGTTAGAGATTTTTATTTATACATCATAATTTGTCGTCACTAACTTCCGTCAAACACCCGGAAAATAAATATAAACAATGTTTCTTGTTACTGAGCTAACATATCACTTAGGCAACTTCTTCTAAGAGTGTAGTCTTAGTAAAAACTAAGAATAAATTCTCTAATGAAACTATATTCTTCTACATAGTTTAATGAAGCTAGACGATTTAAAAACCTTGGCGAGATTTTACTATACAAATCTTCATAAAAAAGATATATATATATATATATATATGGGTTTGTTAACACGCGTACGCCTGCTTTTCAGTTGGTACGTTTTAACAATGTGTACCGGATTATAGCAGACAAAAATACCCTCATTTATCATGGATTCTAAGTTTTAAGGTCAAGGATATTTAAATAATTTTCATTCCCAAAACTAAAAAAAAAGAAACCCTGAAACCCTTAATCACCTCCCTCATTTCTCTGAACATCTTCTCTGTCATATCTCTCACTCCAACATTTTCTCTGTCATCCCTACTATTGCCCCAATTGAAAAAAAAAATCATAAACCCTTGTCTAACCCTTGTCCTTTTCCCTTTACATAAAGTGTTTCTTTTTCCTTTCTCTATTGGTATGGGATACATGATGTAAGATTGCAACCTAGAATTAAAAGAATTGTACTCCTAGGGAATTCTTCTATACCTATTTCTTTAATTTCCTTATGTCCCTTTTTTATCACTGAATCAACTTCTACAGGCAAGATAAAAAAAAACAGTAAAATCATTTTTTACCTTTGAGATTTGGAAAGAGTAACATAAAATGACAAAGTTTATATTCATTTTACACACATTAATAAATATAAAATGATTATAAAAGAGTAAACTTTTTCAAATTTTAAAAAATATCTCTGATTCAAATTGCTACCACCATCTTCAATTGGGTTGAGATGAGAGAAAAAATGTTGGAATGATGACAGAGAAAATGTTGAAATGAGAGAGAAAATATCTCTGATGAAAAGGGTTTATGATTTTTTTTTTCAATTGAGGCAACAGTAGGATGACAGAGAAAATGTTGAAGTGAGAGAGATGACAAAGAAAATGTTGGAGTGAGAGAGATGAAAGAGAAAGGGTTGAAAGGAACGAGGGAGGTGAGTAAGGGTTTGGGAGTTTCTTTTTTTTTTGTTTTGAGAATGAAAATTATTTAAATATCTTTGATCTTAAAACTTATAATCCATGATAAATGAGGATATTTTTGTCTACTATAATCCAATACACATTGTTAAAACATATCAACTGAAAAACAGACGTGTTAACAAACTCCATATATATATATATATATATATATATATATATATATATATATATATATATATATATATATATATATATATATATATATATATATATCGAATTATTTAATTCTGACACACTGAAAGATTAAGCCGAAAATAGAATCTTGTGGGAGCACAATTATACATTTCTAGAACTATCTATAAGAATAAAAAAATGGATTTAAATTTAATTTAAAAAATTTTAATCTTTAAAATGAAAGTAATAAAGTTTGAAAATATATACATCCACAATAACACCAATCTTTTACTAATTTGACGCCTTTAATTTGAAGAAGACTGATGTGCAAGCGTCTTTGGTCGTTTATCTTCTATAAGTCGCAGTGGGGATTAATAATAATTTCATGATCATATATTTTAACAATTTTTTATAATAATTTTTTTACAACAGGACATACATTATCATTTTATAGTCTATTTGAATTTATTTAAAAAAGTTATTTAAAACAAATTATCACGTATGTGTTGTTAAAAAAGAATTCTTAAACAATTTTTTTCCTAATTCGATCGTCACTACGGGTGGGCAAACTGCTCCATATTATACTGCAATGTAAAAATTATAGTTTACTATAAACTATTTTTCTGTTTCTGTTTTTATTTTTTTGTTTTTATTTTTCTATCTTTATTTAAAAAACGAAAAAAAAAATTTACTGTTTTTTTTTAAAAAATAGGTTTAATTATCTTTGTAGTTCCCAAGTTGGGGGCTGAATTTTTGTTTTGTACCCGCTTTTAAAAATGATGTTATTTGGTCCCCAGATTACTAATTTTGTTGTTGTTATTAGATCCCTTCCGTTAAATAGGTTGCAACCGCGTTAACTTTACTGCATTTTTCTTCTCTCTCCTCAATCCTCCTGCTGACACTTTTTTCTCTCTCTTTTCTATTTCTTTGAGCATTAATTACCTTCACATTTTTCTCTCTCTTCCACCATTATATGCTCCTGTTCCTGCCAGAATTAATTATTATGCTCCTGCTCCTGCCAGAATTAATTACCATCTCCACCTTCGGGTTGACATCCTATTGCAATCACGCATTGACAGATTATGTTAATTTCTATTTCTTTTTTCACGCAGTTGAAAACATTTAAATAGTTATGACACATACCCCATATAAAGTAAGATGTGCCATTGATTTTATGAAGGAAAAAGAGAGGAATGTATGGAAAAGAAAGGTATTAATCAGTTTATCTAAAAAGATTGAGTAAATTCAAAACATTTATTGGTGATTTTCATTGATTATCATGTGCATGCTTTATTTTTCCTGCACGTAGAGTGTATGGTTGTGTAAAGTGTACATAATATTTCGACTGTTTCTCTGATGGGTGTTTCACCTGAGGACTCCAAAGTTAGCAACTCAATTAATACAATTTTAATGGTTAGATTAGTGCCATTAAAAAGGAGGTATAAGGGTTTTGGTAGAAACTTCCTGCACGTGAAAAGTTATTAAAAAATTGTTTAAAGAGAATGAAGCTAGCTCTGTCGGGGTATAAGGAAACCAACAGTAGTTTTTTTATCCATATTAATCCAAGATGTTGAATCAATTAAATGAACGAAGACAATCTTGACTTCATCAAACTTCACATGACTCAAATTAAGTCTACTCAATTCATGTCATTATATCTAATAGATCTTAGTTTAACTTATTAACAACCAATTATCTTTATGTTATGAAATTTTTGTACGTTCAAAAGATAACATTAACAACCAAACTTGATATGAAGAAGTTGTTTCTTTTACAGTGTGATTTCTGATACCTGCATGGCTATGGGAGAATGGGTGGCAAATCCACACACCGAATATGCTCTTAGTAATGTCCTTCCGTGTGTTGATCAGAGTACCACAAACCAAACACTCTTCTAAAGTAAGCAAGTGGTCACCAACATTGCAAATGTTGTGAATGTTCATCTATAATTCTGCAAACCTAAATATAACACAAGGAAGTCTTGGCTACTACAATCAGTCTGGGCCTGTAATGCCATCTTTATGCTACCCTTTTGACTCTCAGCTTCAAGAGCGTCAATGTACAGATCAGGAAGTTTCTTCCGCCAATGCCTCAATGGTAATTTTCTTCTTCGCTTGGTGGCTTTTAGAAGCTTTATTTCACTGCCCTCCGGTAAAAAAATCAAGTGTGTTTTTATTGATAGAAATGTTAGTTCTTTTAAGCTTTGGAATCTCAGTAGAAAGCTGAAGTGGTAAAAAATTTCAGTGCTATGAACTCCATATGCGTGTCATATAATTTGTTTAATGCCAAATGAAAGCATTTTACATAACTTGTTATGACTATTTTTATTATTTTCCGTGGCCCCATTGGAAATCTTATGAAAAGTAGTATCTCAATAGTTATAATTTTTTTGTCGTGTTATATTATCGATTTCTGCAAGTAGTATAATTTAGTTTGTCGATTAAAATTTTTTAAGTTTGGAAGAACTTTGAATGTGAGGTATCTGAATCTGGCATTTGCACTACATTTGGGAGGGTACACCAGAGATTTACTTGCAGATAATGGCTGCAGTGAATGAAAGCTATGCATTAGAACATTACACCCCACCTTTACTTAGCCTTCAGAATTGCAATTTTGTGAGAGATGCATTCACAAAAATTACTTTAACCGACTGTCATCCATTAAAACAAAGGCATTTTCATTTGCATGCATCTCCCTAATTCAAGACAAGAAAGTAATTAAGGGCAGAGAGAGAATCTAATATCTAATATGGATTGTAACAGTAAAGGGAGCTGATGGGCAGGATAAGGGTGCTCAGAGTAGAAGGAGGGTGTTGCGGTGGTGGTAACGTGACCGGGGGGATTGGCTTGGCGACGGGAGGAGTTGATGAAGAAGCGTTGAGAATGGGTGCAGTGTTTGTGGAAGAAAACAAAGTCGTGAGAAATACTGGTAGGAAGTGTGGAAGAGAGAAAAAAATGTGGTGGCAATTAATGCTCAGAGAAATAAAAAAGAGTAAAAAAAATGTCAGAAAAAACAGAGGAGAGAGAAGAAAAGTGTAGTAAAGTTAACTCTTACAACCTACTTAACGGAAGGGATCTAATAACAACAAAATTAGTAATATGGAGACCAAATAACATCATTTTTAAAAGCGAGTACGAAAAAATTCAGTTCCCAACTTGGGAAACAAAAAGGTAATTAAACCAAAAAAATAATATATCTTTTTCTATTTTTATTTTTATGTTTTTTTATAATATATATATATATATATATATATATATATATCTTTTTCTATTTTTATTTTTTCTGTTTTTCTTTTTTTATTTAAAAAAATTTAATTAAAAAAACGAAAATTAAAATAAAATAATATATTTTACTCTTTTTATTTTTTGGCTAATTTTGTGCTCTGGTGCAGTGTTCCTTAGTGTGTGCAGGATAAAAATTTGTATTAGGAGCACAACATCATCAGGAGGCCGTAAGAAAGGAGAATTGGTTCACCAACACCCTGATGTGAAAAGTGACAAACCCAAACTTGGCACACCAAGTGAAATTCAAGAATAAGTTATGGGTTGTCAAGACTATCAAAGCAAATAAAGCTCTTAAAGTTGGAGGAAATTTCTGAGATGTTGTTGGTGTCATGAAGGAAGGAAGAACACCAACATAAAAAAAAAAATTCAACACCTACTAATGGGTGTTTGGACTTTACCGGGTCAAGCTAATAACGTTAAAGAAGCGTTTGCTGAGAGACAACCCAATTTCTAACTTTTTCTTTTTAATTGATTTATTTGTGTGGTGTGGATTTGATTTTTTTTTTCTTGTTTGAGTTTTTTTTAGGTTAAATACTGCTTCTGATGGTAGTGATGATAGCATCTACTGATGAATGCTTCTACAACATCTACTAATGGATGTCACTGACAACATTTACTGATGAATGCTACTGGGATAGCATCTACTGAGGGATGCTAGAAAAGTTTAAGTGTCTACTGAAGGATACCAGGAAGGTACATCTACTGATGGGTGATGGTAAGGTTTGCACCTACTGATGGGTGCTAGAAAGATTTTGGGTCAGGCTCATGACGTTAAACAAGTGTTACCTAGGAGGCAACCCAGTTTTCTAAACTTATCTTTTTAATATTTGTTTCTGCTTTTAGAATAGGTGTTGATGTACTTGGTTTAAAACTTATATATGATGCAATGGGTTAATGATGATTTGATGAGTGTGCTTGATGATGCTTTTATATTGATTGATGTTGAGATGTAAGATGTTATATACAGTTGGTGGTTCACAACATGTATGAACAGATGCATGATAACATGATTGTGATTGTGATACTGGGCAGGATGTGTATCTATGTATTGGAACTTGAAAGTACCCATTTGTGAGGTTTTAAACTCCAGAGTTTTTGATTGAATGATTGCTATTACTTTGAAATCATGAATGACTTTGCCCAGGTTTCTATGGTAAAATCACTTGCTTGCATGTGTCATATGATCAAGGCCATTTTTGTTTAGCCCTTTCTTAGCCAATGCAAAAAGTTTTGTCCCAATTAAAAAGAGCACAATGTGTTCTACCCTTTTTGAACCTAAGCTTTAAACATTATGTGAAAACCCTTTTGAAAACCTTTACCTTGAGTTAAGTTGAGAATTATTGTGTGGTATTGATAAAGGTTCAAGTTTGGGGCTGACGGGAAAGTTGAAAAGGAAAAGATAAGCATTGAGTTAATGTGTTGAGCAAAATATGAAAAGATGAAAAAAAAAGAAAGAAAAGAGAAAAAAAATTAGAAAAGATAGAATGAGAAGAAAAGCTCAATGCAAAGAAAAGGGAAAATTGGGGATGAGTGAGATTGGTTATTAAAGAAATTTTGTGCTTAAATTATAAAACGTGAATAACTCTTTTAACTCAAGGATTTTGTGATCCAGAAAAACCAATGTTCTTCTTAGCCCAGCCTCATTAAAGCCATGAAAAGTCCTTGTGATGATAACTTGCTTGTGAGTATGATTGATTGTGGTTAAATGAAAGGAAAAGTTAATTTGTGTGACATTGTGATAGTAGAGAGAATGAGTCACCCCAATCTACATTTGTATGCTTGAGTGAAACATTTTTCTTGGTGAGGAGTAGTTCCAGTTATACATTATTGCATCTGTGCTTGGTTAATTGGTCATTTATGATAATAGAATCTGTTGGAAAGACTATGATTATGTGAACACCATATTGAGTTTAATGGAAGTAATGCATCTATACATCTTGACTGATATTTTTATGATAAGTTGAGAGTGATTACTCGTTTTGGACGAAAGAGTTTTTGAAAGTATTAATCCATTGTATTGGTTGTTTGAAAACTAAGTTACATCTTGTTTTGCTTGAGGACAAGCCAAATTCTAAGTTTGGGGCTGTGATAACGGTTGAAAAATCGTTATTTTCATACTTAATTTTGATATTAAATCACACCCTTTATGGCTTAGAATTAGCTTGAAATCATGTATTTTTCTTAAGTTAGAGAATAAGAGAGTCAAAGTTGGTTTTCTTGGTTTTATGCTTGGTTTCCCTTGATTTTGTAGGTTTATTGAATGATTTGAAAGAAGGATTGAATTATCAAAGAGTTGCAGTGCAGAAAAGTCAACCAGAATGCAAAAACGTCAACCAGAAAAGTCAACCAGTCAACCAAAAAAGTCAACCAGTTGACCAAAATGCTGAAAAGTTGACTAGAGCACTGTTTTTCTGCTGCAAGTGAGCGCTGAGCGGTGGCACTGAGCGCCAGTTTTGCCCGTTTTTCACCGCTGAGCGCCAGAACTGACCTCTGGGCGTCCTACGATTCCACCGCTAAGTGGTAATGGGCGCTGAGCGCCTAAATGAATGGGTCTGGGCCGAATTTCTGTTATTTTTATGGCCTATAAATAGACGCAGTGCGATTCTCAGAGTAATCTTTTGGCAATCAGAGACGTCCAGAGCTCTTTTTCACTCCTTGGAGGCGGTTTTTGGATGCGGGAGCTCCGAATCACCAATTCTAGGGTTTATCTTTTCATTATTTTCATTAATTCCATATAGTTTTACCGTGTCTATGGTGAACTAAACCTTTTGTTGTTGGGGAACAATGTAATCTTTTGAAACTCTCTTATATTGAAATTTTTGTTTTATTCATATGCTTGCATATGCTTATATTATCAATAGTTTGAGTTTTCTTATCAAATTATAATGTTTGCATCGTTTAACTCATTCGGTGTATTGATCCTTGATTTAGTCGATACGGGAACGTACGGGGAAGTCTCAAACTGATAGGAATTCTCTTGGTTAAGCAATACTACCTAGGAATAGGAGTAGGACGACCAATTGCTTTAAACTTCTATTTTTCATGCGTTATTGGTTACTTAGGGAGACTAGGAATGGTAAACTAGTAATTGATAATAGGCTATCTTCACTGAGGAATCGGGTTTTGTGTATATTAGATAGCTGCATGACATTGATAATAAAGTGAATTTAACAAGAATAATAGATATAAGAGAGTGGATAAAGATGAAATTGTAAACCCCAACAACTCAATTAATTCATAGTTTTTCTTTGCCAACTGATTCAAATTTGCATCTGAATGTTCAAATTATGTTTTTGCATCAACCTTACAAATTATTTTTCTTTTAAGTCTTATAAAATCAAATCACACGAACGTTTAGGCCAGAGAGTCCTTTGGAAGAACGATACTCGATCTTACCGTTTATATTTCTTGATAACGATTTGGTACATTTGCCAGGGGCTTAACAATGCCATTTACATTAACGAGGCAAACGATATCAGAGCAAAAGCACCTTTTGAGCGTAAAAATTGGAACTTTGGTGAAAGCCTCTCGTCAGCATTGCATGTATGTTGGGTATGCTTTTGACGATGTTGTTGATGTGAGCGTCGGTGAATCCATTTCTGTTGAAGAAAGCGATGACTGAGTCGGGCTTTTGAGGGGTATCGAAGCTAACGTGCTTGGAAACCTTGAGAGCGGTTTGTGGTAAGAAGAAGCCAAAGGGATGGGTGACGACAAGACAGACGACGGCGGGATGGTCAGCTATAGGAAGAAAGAGGGCAACGGACATTGGCAAAGAGAGATACTGATGAAGAAAGGATGAAAAGAAGCATGTGTGAAACAGTTAACCTGTTAACTATACTAAAATTATTAAGTTTCAGTTTTTTTAATCTGAACTGTAAAATAATCTAATTAGTTTTTAGTAAAAACATTTCACTTTTTTAAGTATAAAACAATTCAGTTAACTACAGTGCAAGTTCAGTTTGATGAACTATGCCCACCCCTAATCGTTACATTCAGGGATGTTGGCTCCTTTGTTTCATAAATTTCGACGACTATTTGCATGATCACAACTAGCATATTTTAAAAAAATATTAGGTATATTACAAAATAATGATAAAGTATTTTCAAATTAATACTTTAAAACAATTATCAAATTATTTCTTTAAAACAAGAAGACTAAAAGAAGAAGGGTGTTGCTCCCTCCACCTCCCCAAATGGGTCCTGCACCTCCCCACTATTTTAATTTATTTCAAAAATATTCTACACCTCCCAACTATTTTCTTTTATTCCAAAATTACTCTACACCTCCCCTATTCTTAACAATCTTTCTCTTTCTCTCTCTACATTAATGGAGCATTTACATGGCTCAGTAATGGAACATTTACATGACTCAAAATTGAACTTCTGATATATTTTCTTAAATAAGTTTGATTCAATCTTATTTTCGCTGTTGAATATATATTTTTCTTTTCAAATTAGGTAATAAATAGTAAAATTTTGTTCTAAATTTCTAGAAAAATGTTTATATATATATATATATATATATGTGTTTTTTTTTACATATAATATCTATAATTTTTAACATTATATTATGTTTTAACTCACTGACATGTTTGACTCAAATAACTTGAATAAAATATTTAATTTATTAGATAAATAATATAAAAATATTATTAAATACTTAAAAATATTAAAAAAAAGTTATTTGTTAAAGATTTAGAATTTATTTAGTTCTTTCGTCATTATAAAGTTAGTAATAATAATAATAATATATCATTATTTACTATTAATATTATTATGTTTATTATTTTATATTTGCATCTAACTTTTAATTTTATAAAATGGAAATGGTAGAAGTACTAATTTTGAAGTTTCTTCTGAATTTTATATTTTATAATATATCACAAATTCAATGTAAATGCTCCATTAATGTAGAGAGAGAAAGATAAAGATGGTTAAGGATAGTGGGGAGGTGTACTGTATTTTTGGAATAAAAGAAAATTGTGAGAAGGTGTAGAATATTTTTAAAATAAATTAAAATAGTGGAAAGGTGCACGACCCACTTGAGGAGGTGGAAAGAGCAACACCCAAAGAAAAATCAAGTGCATGTCTAACCCAAACAAAGTACCAATTCTAGCCCAATTGCATTCAAACACCTAAGTTCAGATCAAGTCCATATCTTTAATTTTGTATTCTTCTCTTTTATTTTCATCTTTCCATAGAATACGTTGTATATATATTTTGTATTTGGATTTCTGTTAACATTTACTTTGTTTTTTCTTTATTATGTTCGAAGATCACTATCTATCACGTCTTCAAACCACTCTTAATGCTGACATTTCCTTTGTTTCTTTCTACACCCCATATAGTTCAGAAACCCCAAATTATTCCTTATTAAAATTAGAATAAAAAAAAAGTATACCTTCTTTTTCTTATTGAATTTTGGATCATGCAGATTATTTTAAAATATACATTTCAGAATATATTGAAAAAATACATCTTGAGATGTATACATCTAGAAATACTTTCTGAATTTTATAATCCAAAATAAATTTTAAAAAACTATATTCTAAAAGGTACATTTTGAAAATACCTTCTAAAATATATATAGAAATAAGGTGTATTTGTTTTTGTTATTCCCTTCTGTTTTATATTTGCACAAATAAGGTTGTATACATACTCTATATTACTGTCATCCTATATAAAGAAAAATCATTTGTATTAAGCCTTTTTATGGTTTTTTTTTTTTCTTTTAAAGAGTAATTTAAAAAATTAGTGTAAAAATTGAAAAAAAAAACGGAGATAAATCTGCCATTGCTAATACTGAATGCTTTTAAAAACAAATTTTGATGGTTGTCAGCTGCAGTGTACCTCAACTTGGTAAGAGAGAAACTATAATGCAACGAAATAGTAATATCATATCAGGAACAGTCCCAAAGGGGGAAGATGCATTTCACACATAAAGTGGATCCTAGAAACAAGTGTTAGAAAGTTGGGAACTGAATTTGGGAGCCACAACTGCCTTTAGGAAAGACAGGGCATTCGATGAAACTAGAGGCTGAAGTTTCCACACACAAATAAACTTGGTAAAGCTGGCTGTTACGTGACGCATCCAGATTGCACTCAACGTATGGAGTATACCCAATTGCTTCTTTTATAGCCCCTTTGATGCTGCTAAGACTGTAAAACCCTCCATCTGCTTCTATCCCTGTTAATCCAAATACGTCTTTATCATAATAAAAACATTGCTTTCACATTACCAAAATAATCCAACCACTTTTAATGTATTATGTACCAGCATTTGCAAGAGCTCGGAGGAGGTTGGCTCTCTGCTTCAGATCCAGAGCTGCTTCAAAATAGTCATGTTGCTTAAGGAGTGACTCAGAGCAAGTTCCATGTTTCTCCCATTCGTGACCCCAGAATTGAACACCACTACCACTTGGGCATGCTAGAGTCGGCCAATTCCTCTGCAAACTGCTTGTCAAATCTGATATCTGTCATCGTATGTAATTTATCAGATGTACAAAGACGTAACAAGATTTTTAAATCAATTATCATGTGGGGCAATTATGGCAACACAATCATAGAATGAAGTACCTGTGATTGCTGAAAACGATTGTTTGAATCACAGTTAGACGGGTAAGAACCATCTTTGTTATTAGGCCAGAGTCCATGAATGCCAAAATCTGCAGCGGGTTTCCCAGTGGTCGGGTAGCAGCAACTGTTCTGTGTGTCACAGTAGGAGCCTGGCCACTGATAAAAACAACATTTGGGTGTAAGAAAAAGAATAAAAGCCATAATAATGAAGAACCTTAAAGAAACAATCTAACCTGCTGAACGAAGTAGTAGAAATCAAAATCCTGTGAAGAACAGAGAATGGCCAAATGCAGAAGCAGCAAAAGCTTCATGGAGATGGACCCTTTGGACCCCATGTCTGCCTCTAGCCTTAAAGAGAGAAATTTTGATGTGGTTTTGTGGAGGAGGCATGGATTGATGAATTTATAGAGATGTGAAAGGGAACATGAGTAGGTGTGAAAGCTTGCATTATGAAAAATAAATAACGTTGACTGCTTAACTACCTTATCATTCATATCATAGGTTTTTTTACGTGTGCAACTAATTAAACCGTAACAGCGACATGTCGGTTCACTCATTTTTGTTTCTTTCCATAGTCCTAACACAACTAAATACCATGTATCGGAGAAAGAAGTGTTTGTTTTCGTTTCGATGGGAATGCGTGATATTTATAGTTTTTTATTTGTTTTATGCTTTGTGGTACTCAAAGAGCCAAATAGGTTTTTTTGTGAGAGATGAGTACCTAGAATTTTGGGCACTTGTACAAAAAGCCCAAAACGGAGGCAGCTGGTTTGGTTGCGTTCACATCATTTTTACATGGGAAACTACAAAGTCTAACTTACACACTTCGTCGGTCACAATTTTCTCTTTTGTACGTTGTGGTGGTGCTTCGTCTTGGACGTTGCCCAAGTTATTACAAAAGATTTATTAATTCATCATGATTGTAAAAACCACATATGACATTTCTGAATGCTCCCTTCTAAGGATTAAAGTCTACTGAAATCTCAAAAGTTAAAATTAAAAATTCTGATTATATATATAATTTTTCAAAAAAAGAAAGGAAAAGCAGCAACCATAATTTCAACAAATTCAAGTTCAAAAATAATCTCATATGCTCTTTATGTATCTAATATTGATACAAAATTATTAATGTAAGTCAATTGATATAAAAAGGATTTGAAGTATCTTTGAAAATTAAATAATGACTTGTCTTATTGGTAAGGATATTTTAAAGATTAAAATGAGAGGTAAAAATTTCTCATTTAATCCAACGGTAACGAATTATGAAATTTGCTTACGCTTTGAATGCTACAATTATTTTTACTTGCATCGTAGTTTAGAGGTTATTTCCATTCATTAACAAAAATGGAAGAAGGACAAAAATTTGGATGAAGCTGAAATTATAGTGATAGTAAAATTAGATGAAGGTGAATATGCCCAACAAATATCGCTAAGATAGGCTCTAACTATAGCTCTAATACTATGTTAGAAGTGAGTTTTAGGCCTAACTCAACCCCACAAAACCGGCTTGTAGGGTGAGGTCTGCACCCCACTTATATATTATAAATTGGCCTTATCTCTAGTCGATGTGGGACTTCCAACAAACATAATTTAAGATTTTTATCCTGTAGCACTTTGAAAGATCACTCTTAACACCCCTCCATCTTTCACAAATTAGCATTGCAGCTATCATGTTGTTCAGAATCATGTCCCCTATAATATTTTCTTCCTGCTTGAATATATGACTTTTCTGCTTAGAGTTTAAGAGTATAATGAAATACCTATTAGGGAACAGGACACAAGAAAATAACATTATAAACATTTTTTACCCCTACAAAGTGTTAATCCTCCATTCCATCTCCGGGACTATATCCAAGTGTTGACAAGAATACCAAAGGAATCATCATCACAAGAAGTCACTCTCAACCACAGGTGACGAAGTTTCCATGATCAGCCAGAAACCAAGACTTCTCTCACTCACCACCACACAAGAGAAGAATCTATAGATAGCACACCTAATATGAATGATTTGTAGAACTCAGTTTTTTAATTACATTGTATTGTTATTTATTTATTTGCCTTCGCATGGGATTTGGGCATAACTTTTTATACCAAGCACCAGTGATAGACATCATCTTCTATAATTGTTGTAACATACATTATTTAAAAAATCACTTTTTATAACCATTATTTATATCCGTTATAATCCAACGGGTATAAAAAGTGGTACGTAACATAACTATAAATATGATAATACTTTTTAGGGTTAAATACGTTTTTGGTCCCTTAACTTTCAGTAAAAATTGGAATTATTCCCTCTTCAAAACTTTGGTCTAATTTAGTCCCCAAACTTTAGAAACGTATGAATTTAGTCCTTTTAACCAAATTTTGTTAACTTTAATTGATGTTTCAAATGCGTTTCTCAGTTAACATCGAAGCAAAGATGTGTCAAACATTGTAAACAATCCAAATGCTATCATGAAACGCACTTAAAACATCAATTAAAGTTAACAAAATTTGGTTAAAAAGACTAAATTCATACGTTTCTAAAGTTGGAGGACTAAATTAAATCAAAGTTTTGAAAAGGGACTAATTCCAATTTTCACTAAAAGTTAAGGGGTCAAAAGCATATTTAACCGTACTTTTTATATTGCTGGTAATTATAATAAGCATAAAAAGTGAGCGCGATAACATTTTGCAATAAAAAAAAATTCTATATCGATTCTAGTTATAACTGGTATAAAATTTGGATACAAAGACATTTTTTTAATAAATAAGAAAACTTTCTATATCGACTCTAGTTATAACTGATATAGAAATTTGATACAATTTTTTTTAAGGGTTAAATATGTATTTAGTCCTTATACTATCAAGCGGTTTTGGTTTTAGTCTCTCTTTCAAAGTAAGGTACATTTTAGTCCTCCTCCTTAAGGAAACTTTGATTTTAGTCCTCCAAAACTAACGACGTTAAAAAAAAAAAGCTTATCTGGTTGACGGTGGTATGCCACGTATTTTTTTTTCTAACATCTTTCCCAACTTTTCTCCCTCCCTCTCCCTTTGACTTGTTCCTTACATCTTCGTCCCTCTACCACCAAACATCAACTCTCCTTCTCTCACCGGAAAAGATACCGCTATGTCGCCCACATTTTATTGCAGCTATTGTCCCAAAAGACTCAAACAAAGCCTTGTACATTGTCCCAAAAGACCTTTCACAATTACACTTGAGGCACGAAACCCCTTATTAGCCAAAACCTTTCTTCTTCCTCAAACCATGCCACTTTAGAAAAGAAACATACCCCAAAACCACATGCACCAGGTAGAAAAAAGCAGGACCAGCTGGCAACTGAAAGGCCAAAAAAAAATCTCTTACCACGATTCTTACTACCCTAAGTGGAATTAGAAGAAATAGGAGTTGAGGAAGAAGGAGAAAGTGGAGAAGGGTGTGGCAGAGGTGGTGGTGTTGGTGACGGAGAAGGTGAAGTTGGTGGAAAGAGAGAAAGAAGGGGTGGTTGAAGAAGAGGGTGTCGGAGGAAGCGATCACGAATGGGGTGTTTCATTAGCCCTCGGCTTTGACGATGATGCTGGGCTTCCTAGTAGATTGCTTCACAATTCGAATTCGCGATTCTGGTTTGCTTATGGGAGTAAATTGACAGCGACGTAAACTAGTTCCACCTGGTGTCACGATCGTTGTTTTGGTTTTTAATTCATAAGGTTTGAGACGCGAGGATGGAGGCGAAGGAGACAAACTCAAGGTGCTCTAGTGACAACGACGTTTGGTGGCACGACGAAGGTTGATGAATGAACCTGATTTGGGGGTTCTCTCTACTTTGAAGGCATGCTGGATCTGAACCGCAAGAGACGCGATTTTGCAGAGGTGCTTCGACAACGTCAATGGCTTCCATGGGGTTCCCTGTTTCCTCATTGCAGGTTGTGCGATGACGATGGAGGACAATCCCAGTGACGATGCGGCGGGGGAACGGTGGCGTTGTGGCGATTTCGGTTGTGAGCAACGATGCTGATGGAAATCCTCGTTGGCGATGGCAGTGGTGGAAATCCAGCCGCAAGAACGGTGCATTGCAGGTGAGAGAGAGAGGGAGAAAAGGTGAGAAACATTGACTCAACGTAAGAAAAAAAAAATCGTGTCAGTCTACAGTTAGTCACATCTGCTGGTTTTTAACGGTGTTAGTTTTGAAAGACTAAAATGTACTTTACTTTGAAAGAGGAACTAAAACCAAAACCGCTTGATAGTATAGAGACTAAAATCATATTTAACCCTTTTTTTAATAAATAAGAAAAATTTCTATATCAATTCTGTTTACAATCGCTATAGATAGTTGTTTCTTATTTTTTTTATTATTTATAAACACAAACCTACACTCAATCCTTTCAACTTTCAAAATCCTTATGGTAGAACCACAAACTCCAATAATGAATCCTTTTTTTCCTAGTCATGCCACCTTCGCGTAGCCACAAACTAGGAAGTTGTCATCGCGACACTGACGGCCTCCGTTGGCGCGAGTTCTTCTTTTTCTCACGACGAGACTCAATCACCAGTGACGTTATCCATCGAGGCTTCGTTGTGACATTGAGAGCTTTGCACCCTGAGGCTCTTTTCATTTATCTCAATGCCGACCACTACAACCTCAAATGTCCATCGCGAGCCTTACCGTACATTGGTTCCATCGATAAGAACCATCACGAGTTAATCACCTTCAATTTTCCTTCGCAATTGTTGTCATGACCACACCTGGGTCTCTTTTACTTGCGCCTCAACACCCTTGCCCATCGGCAGAAAACAATACTCGAGCAAGGAGGCGTGTAACCACAAACAAGGTATAGTGTCGTCGATACTTCTAGATCTATTCAATTTGTTGTTGGTGTTGCTAGATTTGCTTTCTGTGCCACTAGAACTGCTCTACCTAACTAGATTTGTCGTGCTTGTTGCCAGTAATACTTTGTTCACTAAATTGGAATATGTGGCTTTGAGAGCACTAAATCTGATGGAGAGATCCTAGTTTTGTATTGTATGTTAATATTGTTTGGGGATGTCTAGTCTTCATTTCGTGGCCTTAAATTTGAAACCTGAAATTCAAATCTAGATCTAAACCTATATTTGGATTTCGTGATCTTCATTGTAGTGGTAGAAGAATTGTGGGCCATGTAAGTTTAGAGGGATGTCAACAGACTGTGTTATTGTGTGGCCTGGAAGACTCTTCAACTTCATAATTTTTTTCCTTGGTCATCACAATCAGACCTTAAGGATATTGAAGAAAAGGGAAATGTTGTAGTTTGTTTAAAAAGATTATTAACATAAGTACAAATGGATAAATACAACTAACTTGGACCAACTTCGAAGTAGATCCAATGATCAACATTTAGCTTTTCTATACTGGTTGTATCTTTAATTGATATAAAAAGTTACATTTTCTATATCAATTCTTGAACTAATATAAAAGTTTAATACTTTTTATATATCCTACATCTATGCTGGTTTCAGAATAAAAATTTATTTTTAATCAATATAAAAAGATTTTTTTTTACATTAATGATTATTTATTTATTTATTTTTTATTTCTCCTACCTCAGTTTTGTTATCTCACAAAAGTGACACTCAAAATTTGTATATTTGAGTTTGAGGCAACAAAATAAAAACTTACTCGTCTTGCCCTAAATTTTTTTATACTCATTAACGGTAACATTTATCTTATAATTACTTCATGCATCATATTAATATAATAACAATATGTTATATGCATAAAGCACTATTTAAGTTTTTTTTCTTAATACCTAAAATAATAATGCAAAACTGATGCAAGTAGTGATCAACGAGAAAATAATAGAAAGAAATTACCAGTTTATAAAAAAGTGAGAATATATAATATGCAATTTTATGTATCTTTTAAAATGGTAAATTAATACTAGATATTGTTATAACTATAAGAAACAAAGGCACATAATAAAAAATAATACATATATTTTATATATTATATTTAAGATTAAAAATATAATTAATATTAATTTTTAACTTATGGAAGTAAAATAATGTGATGCGAGCATATAGTCTCACACGGCCTGTTTTTGTCCCGGACATTGATTCCTTCATAATTCAACTATTATTATTTATTTTAATATTAAAAATATGATTAATTACTATAATATTTTTAATATTTATTGGCGAATGATTAATTCTATAAAAGTTCAATTTTAATAATAATTATTGTTTTATATTTTAATATTAGATTATGTTTAACTTGTTTTTACTATGTTACGCACGGTTTCATAGTAAATTTATTCATTTTAATAATTTAATTATCCAAGCATTACTTAAAACAAGATTCTGACCTATGATCATACTTTTTTACTATTAACAATGATTACACATTTTTCATTAAATGTTATTACATAATAATTTAATTCACAGGTTATAGACTAGGGTTAAATGCTCTAAAAGTATCAAAAACTTTTTTCAGTCAAAAAAAAAAACATAACAGGTTTTATTTATAAATGACAAAAAAAATAAAATTTGTAAGAGGTATCTAGAGATAAAACTCACAACAAATAGTTGATACTCACATGTATTTATTATCTGCATATTGTAAATATTTTAAAACTTGTTTATAAATGGGTAGGGTACAAGTAATATATTATCTATAGTCTTAGATATCCGTTACTAGTAAAAAGTAAAAATAAAAATTTATTTGTATTTTATTAAGTTAAATTTAATTAAAATTAAAATTAATTTATATTTTATCAAGTTAAATTTTAATTTATATTATATTATATATATATATATATTTTAATTTTATTTTAAAAATTTATAAAATATATATTTTCTTAAATATTCATGGATATCAACATCTATCTGCGAGTTTTAAAATACCCGTGAATATTTTTAAACAAGTATCCACACGACTAGCAGGTGAGTTTTTTTTGTTGCGGGTCGAATAGAAGATAAACACTATCGTGTCTGACCCAACTCGATGTCATCCTTAATTTTACTACTTTAGTCAGATTCATTATTTTAACAACTTTACATTATATTTATTAATACTGAAGATATAAAAAATTACAAATATAATACATTTATAAATGGTTGTGAGATTTTATTATATTTAAAACTAAAATTATATAATTAAGAGTAGGTCAAGTCAAATGACAATAATTAATTTTAATGTATTATATTAAAATTTTTTAAGTGAAAACTCAAGTTTATAAATGAATATTGCTTACATTGAAGTATAAGTTTTTTTATTTTAGAATTTTTACAAGTTTTGTTAATTCAGTGAATAATAGTGTACGGTGGTGTATCCTCAAAGTCAAACGAGTTATTGGGCTCGAAGCCCAGCACCAGAATAAAAGGATCCCCAGGTATATCAATCATATATTCTAAACAGAAATATATCAACCAAGATATATTGCAATATCAATCATATATATTCTAAACAGAAATATATCAACCAAGATATATTGCAATATCAATCATATATATTCTAAACAGAAATATATCAACCAGATATACTGGAAACATAAATAAAATCCAAACAAAGATATTTTATTCAGAAATATGCCAAGTAAGATTATATTATTTTGTTTATATTTTGTTCATCTTATATCAATCCAAAGCCTATAAATAAAGGCCTGAGGACTCCAAACAAGGTACGAGTTCTACACTCCCCCAGTACACTCTACTCATAGTTCCTTAGCACATTCTTTGCTATCGAACTCTCTCAACCCTCTTTACACACGCCTAACTTGAGCGTCGGAGCGCCTTTTCAGGTACCTCCCCCCTCCGGTCAAGACTTGGAGATCACCGGCCGGTCGCAGCGGATACCAGCCGGACGGTCCTGAAGAAGAAGAAGCAGACGGAAGAGCAGAAAGTGACGTGATCAAGGTTTGACCTTTCGGTCCCCCAATTTATACCGAAACATTTTGGCGCCCACCGTGGGGCCGAATGGCAAACCCAAATAGCGACCACGAGGAGCATGGAGGAACAACAAAACACCAGAAAGATGATAATAAACAAAGACGAGCGTTCGGTCTCAACATCACTACTCCATATCAACATCAAGAAATTTCACTAAAGCCGTACAATCTTAACCGACCGATTACTAAAAGCGGTTACATCTTAACCGACCAGTTTCAATCAACCGACCGGTCTCAATTATATCTTCAATATTATATCCCTTGCAGATTGCTAAAGCCGTACAATCTTAACCGGCCGGTCTCAAATATATCTTTCTGATATTATATCTCTTACAGATTGCTAAAGCAGTTACAATCTTAATCGACCGGTCTCAATATATTTTTCTGATATTATATCTCTTGCAGATTGTTAAAGCAATTACTAAAGCGATTACTAAAGCGGTTGCATCTCAAACCGACCGGTCCCAATTATATCTTTCAGATTATCAAAACAGTTATATATGTGGGCGTCGCCGACCATTATGACTAGAGAGATTTTGATTCTCCGTTGTTGCACTAACAATGCTCCATATGCGTTACCATATCTTGTATTCCATAATTTCAAATGCAGGTTTGGATCCAAAAGCAGGACCGGACGACACGTCCCACCGGGCGACAAGCCCGCCACTTTGCGGACACAACGTCCCACCGGGCGACAAGCCCGCCACTTTGCGGACACAACGTCCCACCGGGCGACAAGCCCGCCACTTTACGGACACAACGTCCCACCGGGCGACAAGCCCGCCACTTTACGGACACAACGTCCCACCGGGCGACAAGCCCGCCACTTTGCGGACACAACGTCCCACCGGGCGACAAGCCCGGCATTTTCAGGACACAACGTCCCACCGGGCGACAAGCCCGTTACTCTCAGGACACACAGTCCGACCGGCACAACAATGCGGCAAAGATACACCGAGCGCCAACAAAACTAAGTCCTTCGGTCAGGCAGGAAGCAAACCCCTCCCTTTCCCTCGGACTTGGGGGGGATGATGTACGGTGGTGTATCCTCAAAGTCAAACGAGTTATTGGGCTCGAAGCCCAGCACCAGAATAAAAGGATCCCCAGGTATATCAATCATATATTCTAAACAGAAATATATCAACCAAGATATATTGCAATATCAATCATATATATTCTAAACAGAAATATATCAACCAAGATATATTGCAATATCAATCATATATATTCTAAACAGAAATATATCAACCAGATATACTGGAAACATAAATAAAATCCAAACAAAGATATTTTATTCAGAAATATGCCAAGTAAGATTATATTATTTTGTTTATATTTTGTTCATCTTATATCAATCCAAAGCCTATAAATAAAGGCCTGAGGACTCCAAACAAGGTACGAGTTCTACACTCCCCCAGTACACTCTACTCATAGTTCCTTAGCACATTCTTTGCTATCGAACTCTCTCAACCCTCTTTACACACGCCTAACTTGAGCGTCGGAGCGCCTTTTCAGGTACCTCCCCCCTCCGGTCAAGACTTGGAGATCACCGGCCGGTCGCAGCGGATACCAGCCGGACGGTCCTGAAGAAGAAGAAGCAGACGGAAGAGCAGAAAGTGACGTGATCAAGGTTTGACCTTTCGGTCCCCCAATTTATACCGAAACAAATAGTATTATGATATAATTTCAATTTGAAGATTATTTGGATTCTTAGTTTTTTTTAATAGTTAATATGTTATTATTTTCTTTATTTTATACATTTTTATATTTATACTAGTTTTATTATTATTTTAAGGAGAATTTGTCAATAATGCTTTTTGTGGTGAGTTAGTCTTATTGTTACTTTATTGTGGATTTTAGGATTGTAGTACTTTAAGTTTGGACTTTGGTGGAGAAAAAACATAAATAATATCTCCAAAACATTCAACCGAATCAAGATTTAACACTTTCAATTTAATGTATGATTATATACATTTGTAAAAGATTTCAAGAAAATAAGTATGTATGATGACAATCTCTCCAAGAACTTACAAGAGGATGGATATCATTGGTGAAAGATGGACCCAATCTAATATCTTTTGGGTTTATCTAGGTTGTAATAAATAAAATATGTTTCTTTTTTAGTCTTGTATTATAGGCTTATAGTAATATTTTGGACCTTGTATAATGAACTAAGTAGTGTAGAATTTTTTGGCTTGGAAGAAGCCCATAGGGTGGGACACATTTGAAGAATTGACCTTAGTCAACATGCCCCTATTCAAAGAAGGCTTCCTCTTTAAGGTTTAGGGATTTTTGGTCTTTCATCCTTGTGAGAGTAGTGGTCATGTGACATGCTCCTAATGGAGAGGATTAGTGGTCATGTGTTATTATCTTATTAGAGTTCGCCTTAGTAGTGGCCACGATTTTAGCCTTTGTCTCTAAGTTAGTAGAATTAGGGTTTTCCTTCTCATTTTGTGAGACACCTTTAGGGTTACTTGATGCTATAAATGTCTCCCTCATATAAAAATCACATTTGATTTAAGTAAAGTTATGCTGTCAATTTTGTGTCATATTACTCAACTTAGGTCACCAAGGCTAGAAAACTTCTTCTAGGCTTCCTCTAGCCACCCTTCTTAAAAGTTAACCCAACTGTTGATAGGGGGAGCTTAGTCTTTTTATATCTTAGTTTTTTATGATGAATGTTAAACGATTAATAATGGTTTCTTGCACAACAAAATGGCATAACAATTTTTTCTTTCTTTAACATGTGTGTGCTAGATGATTGAATCCATTAATGCTAAGTGAATCATGTTTAAAATAGATTAGAAATCTACTTTCTAGTATAAAATATCAATTACATAAAGTGTATAATCTGTTAGATTTAGGCAGAACACTTAGATTTAGCCAGAACACTTCGGAGGAGGTGTCTCATCCTTTGTGAAGATTCAAAGGAGGTGCAGGTTCATCTCTTGTGATATCAAGAGAGGTGGTTTCTAAACTTTTACAAATTGTTTCTTTGTGATTATTATTTGTAATTGTTTTGTGATAGTGGACTGTTTATCTCGGTTTGAGATAAGCGACTGGATGTAGGATTGGTAAGATCCGAACTAGTATAAAAATCATCTGTGCAAATTTCTCTCAACCTTACTCTTTTATTTATATTTATTATTTGCGTAGTAAGATAAATTGAGAAGAAATTAAAAGGCACACAATAATATTAAAAACCCTCTTGGTTTGTTATTCCACGCTAACAATTCTGCTGCAACCATTCTGAAAATTGGCATCAGAGCTCGCTTTGATAGTCATTCAAATGGCAGGATCATATCAAACCTTTGCAGAGGGTGCCTCTATCAGTAGACCACCTCTATTCACAGGTGAAAACTATGCATTCTGGAAGGTTAGAATGCAAATTTTTATTGAGTCTATTGATTGTGAGATTTGGGATGTTATTGCATCTGTTTCGCCTATTCCTACTAACAATTTGCAGGAACCAAAGCCCTGTGTTCAGTGGACTGCTGAAGAAAAGAAAAGGTTTCAAAACGATGTAAAAGCTCGTAATATTATTTCATCTGCCTTAACCGTTGATGAGTTTTACAGGATATCTATTTGTAAGTCTGCTCAAGAAATGTGGGAAGTGCTGAGAGTAACCCACGAAGGTACAGATGATGTGAAGAGAGCGAGAAAAAATACCTTGATCCAAGAATATGAAATGTTCAGGATGAAGCAAGGAGAAACAACATCAGACGTTTAGAAACGCTTCACAAACATCGTTAATCTTATCATTGGACTAGGTAAGTCTTTCGAAAATGATGAACTTAATATAAAATTTTTGAAATCTTTAGACAGGTCGTGGCAACCGAAAGTGACTGCAATTTCTGAGTCACAAAATCTCAACACAATGACTATGGCGGCATTATTTGGAAAGTTGAGAGAGCATGAACTTGACCTTGGAAGACTAGATGAAGAAGAAGCAATGGCAAAAACAAAGAAAAAGAGTCTAGCCTTAAAATCTGAGGTAGAAAGGAGCAAAAACAAAATAGAAGATGAAGACTCAGAAGATGAAGAAAATTTGAGACTCATGATAAAAAGGCTCAACAGGTTCATGAAATCAAAAGACAAAGGAAGACTAAAATTTGAAAAGAAAGAAAATCAAGGATCTTCCTCACACTATAAATGTTATGGTTGCGGAGAAAGGGGGCACTTAAAAGCGGACTGCCCAAATCAAAAGAAGAATGAAGAAATAAAGGAAAAGAAATCCTTCAAGAAAAATAAAGCCTACATCGCATGGGACGATGGCAACGAAACAATTTCTGAGTTGAGCGAATCTGATGCGGAGGCAAACATCTGTTTAGTGGCAGACGACGACGCTGGAAGCCAAGTAAGTACATCTAGCGATTCTGATAATTATAGTCAATATAGTGAAAGTGAATTGCATGAAACTTATGCTGCTTTAATAATTGAATCTGAAAAATTATATAAAGCTCATAAGAAATTGAAAAAGAATTTCAAAGAATTAAAATTAAATTTTGAAAATGTTCTTGAAGAAAATAAAAATTTAAAATTGGATTTTGAAAACATTTCTAAAGAAAATAAGGATTTAAAATTAAATGTTGAAAATATTTCTGAAGAAAATAAAAATTTAAAATCAAATTTTGAAAATATTCTTGAAGAGAATAAAAATTTGAAAAAAAAAATTTTATCTTTTGAAAAAGGTAAATATATTAGTAGTGATGAATGTGCTTCTTGTGAAAATTTTAAGAAACTACTAGAACACACAACCTTGGGAGAATGTAGTAAAAATAATGAAAATAAGGTTGTTGAAAATAAATATGTTCCTAAAATTAAAAATAATCATAATAATAGAACCAGTAGAACATGGATAGAAAAAGGAACAACTTATAGGAACACAAACTTTATATCATGCTTTTATTGTATGAAAAAGGGCCATACCTCAAATAAATGTAAAATTAAGCATTTTGGTGTTCCAAGTGGTAGATATGTTTGGGTTGTAAAATGATTTCATTTTTTTTAAATATAACCCAAAGGACAATGTTTATTTTTTTAATATATTTTTTAAATATTTTAATTTTTTAGAAAAAGAAAATTTGAGAAAATTTTACTCCAATCATGTTGTCTTTGATAAAATTGTGGACCATGAGGTAAAACCTCTTGAATCAGTTGAATTAGATGCAGGTAATGATGAAGACTTGCAGAAGACAACAAAGAAGAGAAAAATTATGACAATCCCCAAGACTAAGATCTCAACAAATTATCATCATGGAGACATTTCTAAAGGGGTAACATTAGAAGAGATCTAGGAATTTTAGAAATCTCTTAAGATTTCATTTATATTCTTTTGATACATTTTATGCATTTAAAAAAATAATATAAAAATTTAACCATATTTGTTTTATGCTTTAAAATTTCTATCTTGTATGGTTTAGAGTATGATTTTTCTTTAAAGTTCTTTATCCTAAAATTATTTTCTTTAAATCCCCTATTGTGTATGTTTGAATGAATCTCTAAATTTAAAATATATTTTATGCATACATGCTTTTATTAAGGGGGAGTATTATCTTAGGGGGTGAACATGAAACACAACTTTTTAATTATGATAAAAAAGGGGAGAAAATATCTTAAAGCTTATTGTTATTCACTAATGCCCTTGTCCTTCATAAGTTGTGTTTTTACTCAGATTATTACTAAAAGCTTTAATTCAAAGGAGTTTTTGATCATCATCAAAAAGGGGGAGAATGTTAGCAAAATGATGAAGATGAGGTTTTGATGATGTCCAAATCAAGTCAAGATTTATCAAGTTTCATGAAGATCCTTTGAAGACTTATTTTTGTTATGAAAAGCTTTTGTAATAATTGTAGTTTAATTGTATAGGACTTAGATTTGTAGTAGGTTTTGATTCTTGTACCTTTATACTTTGTATTTGTTGTTTAGAATCAAAATTCCCAATTTTTATCGATTAATCCCTGATATAATCGACTAAAATCGCTGCAGAAGCCAAAACCCAATCAGCTTTGGAATAATCAATTAAAGCAAGTTTTAATCGATTAGTTAATCGATTAATCTTGAGAATAATCGATTAATACTAGCCGTTGGAGGTTTTTGATTTGAAAAACTAGCCGTTGTACTTATTTTAATCGATTAACACTAATATTAATTGATTAAAAACGTTAAATGGCCAGTTTCGAAGAATGGAAGAGTTTTTGCTTGAGTCTATAAATAGGCTCTCTTTATCCATCATAAGTAACTCTTCCCTTGTGCTAAAACACTCAGAACTCTTTGAGAAGTGTGTGCTCTTGTTCGACTTGAGAAACTCTTGTCTGTGGAGTTGGTGAAGTGCTGCTACGGTGTCAGAGAAATAACCGGTTCATCCTTGGTGCGTCTAAGGAGGTGTGTGGAAGAGGATCATCCTTCGTGAAGTATTCGGAGGAGGTGTTTCATCCTTCGTGAAGTATTCGGAGGAGGTGTCTCATCCTTTGTGAAGATTCAAAGGAGGTGCAGGTTCATCTCTTGTGATATCAAGAGAGGTGGTTTCTAAACTTTTACAAATTGTTTCTTTGTGATTATTATTTGTAATTGTTTTGTGATAGTGGACTGTTTATCTCGGTTTGAGATAAGCGACTGGATGTAGGATTGGTAAGATCCGAATCAGTATAAAAATCATCTGTGCAAATTTCTCTCAACCTTACTCTTTTATTTATATTTATTATTTGCGTAGTAAGATAAATTGAGAAGAAATTAAAAGGCACACAGTAATATTAAAAACCCTCTTGGTTTGTTATTCCACGCTAACAATTCTGCTGCAACCATTCTGACAGATTACATAAGTTTGATAATCAATTAAAACAAAGAGCATAGTATAATCATTACACACTTAGCCTAATCTGTTAAGACTATTAAAAGAAGTAGCCATAGGCACAAGTAACGAAATAATCGATTACACACATAGGATAATCTGTTAAAATAGAGAAAAAACATAATAGATTATGCAATTAACATAATCGATTATTGTACGATAGGATTTGACAATCCTATATATATATATATATATATATATGTGTGTGTGTGTGTGTGTGTGTGTGTGTGTGTGTGTGCGCGCGCGCGTGTGTGTGTGCGCGTGTGTGTGTGACTTGAAACCTGTTTCAATAATGCTACAATTTTCGAATACTAACATTTTCATTGAGCTTTGATTACATGTGATCTCAAGAAACATTCTTGGAGGATCTAAGCTTCATTGGTTGATTACACATCAAGATTCCTTTGGACTACATTGGTTCTGATTCAATCTGCACTTAAAAAGTGTGATAAAGATTAGGTTCATCATGAATATGTGGATTGTACACCTGCGTGAGGATAACCAGGTTTAAAGAACTACGATTGCTCTTGTGTTTGTAAGAGATTGAGTGTGTTCATATATTGTTTTACTATTTTGATTTTGAGTGGTGAGAGGAGTGCAATTGAAGGTTGTCATTGTATTCTTGTATACTCCATCATTATAGTGGATCCCCTTCGACTCAGGTTGTTGAAGAAGAATTGGATGTAGGCTTGTGATAGCCGAACCAATATAGATTATGTGCCTTGATCTTTCTCTCCTTCTCCTTATCTTTGTTGATTCATTTGCCTTTGATTATTGATTTCAAGTTCAAGAATTCATAAAGATTTCAAAAGGATTTTAAAAAGGGATAAAAACCAATTCACTCCCCTCCCCTCTTGGTTTGAGATATAAGGTTTCTCTTTTCTAACAATTGGCACCAGAGCTGAGAATTTGAAAGTTAATCGAAATTTAATCGATTAAATTGATCCTGATGGCTTCTATATCTCAAACCTTTGGAGAAGGTGCATCTACAAATAGACCACCACTATTTGCAAGTGAGAAATATCCCTTTTGGAAGATAAAAATGAAAATCTTCTTGGAATCGGTAGACAAATGAGTATGGGATGTTGTGATAAATGGACCATTTGAACCAACCAAAGTGGAGAATGGAAAAACCAGGATTAAGGATTTTTCTAAATGGAATGCTGATGAAAATAAGAGACCTCATTATAATGTTAAAGCCAAAAATGTTATTTTTTCTGCACTACTATTAATAAGTCTTATAGAATCTCCATGTGTGCAACGGCTAAAGAGATGCGGGATGTGTTAGAGGTAACACATGAAGGGATGAATAAGATGAAGAGAGCAAGGAAGAATTCTTTAATCCAAGAATATTAAATGTTTAGGATGAAGAGTGGTGAGACAATATATGACGTGCAAAAGAGGTTCACCCACATTGTAAACCACCTTCTTGCTCTTGGGAAGACATTTAATAAAGTATAGATAAATATCAAGATATTGAAGAGTTTGAATAGAAGTTGGCAATCAAATGTCACTACAATATCTGAATCAAGAGATTTGACTACAATGAATATGGCTACTCTATTTGGAAAATTGAGAGAACATGAGCTTGAATTAGGGAAATTGAAAGTAGAGTAAGAAGGAGAGCAAAAGCACACAATTGCTCTTATGACAACAAGCAAAACAAGTTTAAGAAGACATGTTGAAGAAGATGATTCTGAAACTGAAAAATTTGATCTTGAAGCAATGGATTTTATCTTGAAAAAGTTCTCAAAATTCCTGAAGTTAAAAAAACCTAGTTCTAATTTTGTAGGGAATGCAAGGATCAATAGAAGGAAAGGAAAAATTGTTGCTACTCCAACATGCTATGAATGTGGAAAAGTTGGACACATCAAGCTTGAATGTCCAATCACCAAAATGAAGCAAAAGTTGAATGATAAAAGCAGCCATGACAACAAAAATTAGAAGAAGAAAAAGGTTTACATAGCCTGGGAAGATAGTGCTTCAAGTTCCCCATCAACTGATTCAGATGAGAGTCTTGAAGAGGAAACAAATATGTGTTTAATGTAAGTTCAACATGTCCTAAGAGTAGTGCTAGCAGTTTTGAAGCTGAATCCATTGAAGATAGGTAGTATCAATTACTTGATGCTTTCCAAGAGTTGCATGATGAGGCTAGGAAAATGCAGTACCAAATAAATAAGCTTAAAATTGAAAACAGGTTCTTAGATGATTGAACAGAAAATCTGCACAAAGAGAATGAAAGCCTAAAGTCTGAATTGGAAAGTTTGAAAAATTCACATAGGTAAACCATAAAAGAGAGTAAGGTGAAAGTTCAAGTATGGACAAACTGTCCAACACAACCAGAGAGAATCAAGTACCTTATGAACTCATTGTCAAAATTCACTTTAGGTAGCTCTAACCTTGAAGCCTTGTTAGGATCACAAAGGAGTGTACTTAATAAGCAAGGAATAGCTTGTTGTGGTGTTCTCCTGTGTGCCCTGGGAGGTTGTGGTGTTGGCACTGGTAATCCTTCCTCATCTAGCATGCAATATTAGGTATAATAGGAGGCGTTAATCTTCTTCCTTGGATGCTCAAACAGAGGTGTGAAGGTGTTCACTCCTACAAGCTCACAAAGGTGAGTAATGAGATATGGTTGCCCTAGACGAGACTTGCTACTTGCAGCATGAGCGCAATGCTTGATCTCATTTGCTATCACTTGCCTCACATTAATGTTTAATCCTCCGAGGACACAATGCAGGAAGACAACTCTATTTGTTGTGATATCTGATACATGCGAACATGGTTGGATGTTGGCATGTGTAAATCCCATCCAATACTTTACCAAGGAGGTTAGGTAAGATCTCCTAATATGAATAGGCGTATCTTGCCTATTCCTTTGAAAGTGACCTCCTAGAATGCATAGGACTCTTTCCACATCAGCATAATTAATATCCTTTTCCATTGCTAAAGCAAACTGGCACTGATCCCATGTTCATTCAGTACCTAAAAACCTATTGATAGTGACAACATCATAGGGTATTATCTTTCCCCTCGCATAGTTGGTGTATGCTTCTTGATCAACACTGAATGCCCTTGCATTTGTGTAGAACTCTTTCACTACGACAATGTTGGCAGGAGCCGGATAAGAAGTTAAGTTCTCCCATTGTCTTCTCCCAAGCTCCCTCTCAAATTGAGGCGCCATAAGAGGTATTAATCCTACTTTCCTCTCCATAAGCAGTCTCCTGTTTTGAGCTATCTAGAAGTGTCTCTCATGCATATGCAAAAGGAATTTATTTGAATAAAACTACTCCTTTCGTTTCCTCCCTTTTCCAGTGTTTGTGGCAGTCGTCTTAATCCGCTTAGAGCCTGATGAGGATGCCATATCTACACCAAAAACATACACAACATCAAACACTAATAAGCAATCGAAAACAATTCAATAAATCACATACTCATTATAGGTTGCAGATGTGTTCTCTCATGCCAAAGCACAGTTCATTCTCTAAACAAAGAACAAAAAGCATAAGCATCTAGAAATTAAAACATAAATCAACATTCAATGCCTCTTGCTGGCGCTGAGGGCCACTTAGGGGGCGCTCAGGGTCACCTGCACACAATAACAGCCACTGGAGACCAGAACAATCACAAACTAAACTCGCTAATGCTAAGGGCCACTTAGGGGGCGCTCAACGTCGTATCAAAAAGTGTAATATGGCCCTAGCTGGCCTAATACCTAACACAGATGCTCCAAACAGTGTTTATATTCGTCAACAATTCATCCTAACACAGTTTAATCAGCAACATCAACAACACATCATGCATAGACATCAATTTTCATAAAAAATCAAAACTTTCAAGAACAAAAATTGAAATTCAAGACACCTACTTGGATGAAGATGCAAAACTGTGAGAGAGGCACAAAGAGATTATGAAAGTTTAGGGCTTCAAAGAACACTAGGAGCAACAACACACAACACCCTAAACTTGATGTAAGGAAGCAAAGTGAATGGGATGAGATTTTTTTTGTGATGGAATGAAAGGGTAAAGTGAGAGAGAACTCTAAGCAAAGGTTTACTGCGGCTAGGAATTGCAAGAACAGAAAGTGGGAGTCTGGTCGCATTACTTAGGGTTAGAAAAGTGGTTGGGCCTAATGACGCTAAGCCCTAAAAAGCCCAAACTACCCAACTCGCAGCGCTGACGTTCAGCGTCACACAGGGGGCACTCAGCACCAAGCGGTAGTTCCATCCTCCCCTTTATGGTTGCCCTAGGCGTCCCTATGCAGGAGGCCCTCAGCTTCAACTCAAATTTTTCATATTTTTGCACTTCTCTCCCAACTCACACTTCAACAATTCATAATTAAAAACAATTAAAGCTCTCTACACACACCACAAACATTCGTACAACCAGGCATCCTACGACCTTTTGTAGCCTTCTATTCTAGTCCTTTTTCTGTCCCTTCTGAGTTCCAACTCCTTGATACTTCAACTTCTCTTCCAAATCATCTCAATAACCTACAGAGTCAAGGGAATTTAGTAATAAAATCATAAAGTATAACATCAACTCTCTTTATTTGCAAAATAACTAAAAACAAGAATTCAAGCAAGTTTCTAAGTCAAAAAATGATTAATTTAAAATTATAGCACAGATAACGGTAATTTCAATCGTTATCAATATTATAAATTGATAAGTGACACAAAAATGTTCATTATTAGAAACTAATTTATTCGCCTTTTATGTTTGCTTTTGGATTACATTTGGATTATGTGGTACTTTTTTATTTTGAATTGTGTTTGGAGTTTAACATAATTTTAGAGTTAAATTTATCTAGATTTGAATTACAAAAATTTTGTATTTTTTTTTAATTTGAAAAAAAAAACTTGTATTAAGTGAGGCAATGAGCCAACCTGTAAGACCCTAAAAAAAATTGTAGAGCATAAATATAATACTGTATTTAGGTCTACTTTAAGAACAATGGAAAGTCATGTCTGTAGCCCCATTAGTGATAGCTCCATGTGGATTTAATGATTTTGTGCTCTAATTTTTGCTGAATAAATAAATAAATTATTTGTTTTATTAATTTACTGTTTAATGTATATGGTGTGGTATGTATTTTCATATATATGTTTGGTGTGTACTAATTAAATAAAATTAGTAGTATAACGGTTAAGATTTTGTGTATTTATTTCAATGGAAAAATCAAAGCTTTCCTGTGAAGCTTGGATTAAAAATTGTTTGTTTGACTGTTATACTTTTAAATATTCATCGTGGGGCCACTTAACTCATTTTAAAATTGGGTAACACCATAATTAAAATATGCGTTCCGATATTTTGACACCATTAGATTTAACACTGTTTTGACACTGCCACGTGTCGTGCTATGATTGGGTGATATTTTATTTTTTACAAATTTCGATTTTTGACGTCAGCAGAGAGGATCAGAATTGAAATTTAAATTTCCCGTTTTACCCTTTAGGTCTTTCATGAGAGTGAGACCTTCTTTTTCCTGTCATTTGTTCTTCTCACCTTGGTCGTTCTTCCAGCCTTCGTCAATATGTTGTGAAATTGGAAATTTCGACCTTCGAACCACCCATCTTCTAGGAATTTGCTTTCCAAAATTTCCTTATTGAAGAAATGGGTAACAAAATTCTGATATTGTTCATCCGTAGTGAAAAGGCCATTGTTTGGTGGTGGTGGTGATGATGGTGGGGAAGGAGATGGGGATAGCGGTGGGGATGGTGGTGGGGATGGGGTCGGGCTATGGCGACAACGACCACCACGAGATGAAGACGCTTTTTGTTTCTTCTTAGCCCGATCAACCATTGCAAGATGATTAGTAATTTTAAATGAAGTTCAATGTAATAAGGTTAGACTAAGAGGTTAAATACTTGGAGAAGATGAAGTGTAGGGTTGGTTACATTGGGAACGTGGAGAGACAATGGGTGTGAGTGGGTAATTAAATGGATCCACCATCAAAGGATAGTTGGAGAACGTGGGGCAGGACGTTGATAATGGTGCATTTAAAGCAATGTTGCAGTTCGTGTAATCGTTTACACACTTTTGGTAAACGATTACAACTAAATAAATTGTCCAATTAACTATATTTCAGACATTTAATGTTGGTTTTAAGATGTGTGCATGGGTTTTTGATTTTTTTGGTTTTAGGTTGTGTTTTGGGGGTGGAGAGTTCATTTTAGGGACCCCAAATACCATTGAGGGAGGTGTTGTGTTCACACAAAGTGCTTGGATGAAATCCAAAGTCAAGTGGCTTCAAAATGGGTGGTGTAAACGTTTACCAATAGGTGGTAAACGTTTACGCGAGAGCTTTCTTGAATTTGTACAGAAAGTCCTTCACAAGGGACCACTTTTTTGTACACAGGCGACCAAGATGTCAATTTTGAATTTTTTGGCAAACTTTGCATGGGTTTTTGATTTTTTTGGTTTTAGGTTGTGTTTTGGGGGTAGAGAGTTCATTTTGGGGACCCCAAACACCATTGAGGGAGGTGTTGTGTTCACACAAAGTGTTTGGATGAAATCCAAAGTCAAGTGGCTTGAAAATGGGTGGTGTAAACGTTTACCAATAGGTGGTAAACGTTTACGCGAGAGCTTTCTTGAATTTGTACAGAAAGTCCTTCACAAGGGACCACTTTTTTGTACACAGGGGACCAAGATGTCAATTTTGAATTTTTTGGCAAACTTTGCATGGGTTTTTGATTTTTTTGGTTTTAGGTTGTGTTTTGGGGGTGGAGAGTTCATATTGGGGACCCCAAATACCATTGAGGGAGATGTTGTGTTCACACAAAGTGTTTGGATGAAATCCAAAGTCAAGTGGCTTGAAAATGGGTGGTGTAAACGTTTACCAATAGGTGGTAAACGTTTACGCGAGAGCTTTCTTGAATTTGTACAGAAAGTCCTTCACAAGGGACCACTTTTTTGTACATAGGGGACCAAGATGTCAATTTTGAATTTTTTGGCAAACTTTGCATGGGTTTTTGATTTTTTTGGTTTTATGTTGTGTTTTGGGGGTGGAGAGTTCATTTTGGGGACCCCAAATACCATTGAGGGAGGTGTTGTGTTCACACAAAGTGTTTGGATGAAATCCAAAGTCAAGTGGCTTGAAAATGGGTGGTGTAAACGTTTACCAATAGGTGGTAAACGTTTACGCGAGAGCTTTCTTGAATTTGTACAGAAAGTCCTTCACAAGGGACCACTTTTTTGTACACAGGGGACCAAGATGTCAAATTTGAATTTTTTGGCAAACCTTGCATGGGTTTTTGATTTTTTTTGGTTTTAGGTTGTGTTTTGGGGTTGGAGAGTTCATTTTGGGGACCCCAAATACCATTGAGGGAGGTGTTGTGTTCACACAAAGTGCTTGGATGAATCCAAAGTCAAGTGGCTTGAAAATGGATGGTGTAAACGTTTACCAACAGGTGGTAAACGTTTACGCGAGAGCTTTCTTGAATTTGTATAGAAAGTCCTTCACAAGGGACCACTTTTTTGTACACAGGGAACCAAGATGTCAATTTTGAATTTTTTGGAAAACTTCGCATGGGTTTTTGATTTTTTTTTTTTTAGGTTGTGTTTTGGGGGTGGAGAGTTCATTTTGGGGACCCCAAATACCATTGAGGGAGGTGTTGTGTTCACACAAAGTGCTTAGATGAAATCCAAAGTCAAGTGGCTTGAAAATGGGTGGTGTAAACGTTTACCAATAGGTGGTAAACGTTTACGCGAGAGCTTTCTTGAATTTGTACAAAAAGTCCTTCACAAGGGACCACTTTTTTGTACACAGGGGACCAAGATGTCAATTTTGAATTTTTTGGCAAACTTTGCATGGGTTTTTTATTTTTTTGGTTTTATGTTGTGTTTTGGGGGTGGAGAGTTCATTTTGGGGACCCCAAATACCATTGAGGGAGGTGTTGTGTTCACACAAAATGTTTGGATGAAATCCAAAGTCAAGTGGCTTGAAAATGGGTGGTGTAAACGTTTACCAATAGGTGGTAAACGTTTACGCGAGAGCTTTCTTGAATTTGTACAGAAAGTCCTTCACAAGGGACCACTTTTTTTTACACAGGGGACTAAGATGTGAAATTTGAATTTTTTGGCAAACCTTTCATGGGTTTTGGATTTTTTTGGTTTTAGGTTGTGTTTTGGGGTTGGAGAGTTCATTTTGGGGACCCCAAATACCATTGAGGGAGGTGTTGTGTTCACACAAAGTGCTTGGATGAATCCAAAGTCAAGTGGCTTGCAAATGGATGGTGTAAACGTTTACCAATAGGTGGTAAACGTTTACGCGAGAGCTTTCTTGAATTTGTATAGAAAGTCTTTCACAAGGGACCACTTTTTTGTACACAGGGAACCAAGATGTCAATTTTGAATTTTTTGGTAAACTTCGCATGGGTTTTTGATTTTTTCTGTTTTAGGTTGTGTTTTGGGGGTGGAGAGTTCATTTTGGGGACCCCAAATACCATTGAGGGAGGTGTTGTGTTCACACAAAGTGCTTGGATGAAATCCAAAGTCAAGTGGCTTGAAAATGGGTGGGGTAAACGTTTACAAATAGGTGGTAAACGTTTACGCGAGAGCTTTCTTGAATTTGTACAGAAAGTCCTTCACAAGGGACCACTTTTTTGTACACAGGGGAGCAAGATTTCAAATTTGAATTTTTTGGCAAACTTTGCATGGGTTTTTGATTTTTTTTATTTTAGGTTGTGTATTGGGGGTGGAGAGTTCATTTTGGAGACCCCAAATACCATTGAGGGAAGTGTTGTGTTCACACAAAGTGCTTGGATGAATCCAAAGTCACGTGCCTTGAAAATGGGTGGTGTAAACGTTTACCAATAGGTGGTAAACGTTTACGCGAGAGCTTTCTTGAATTTGTACAGAAAGTCCTTCACAAGGGACCACTTTTTTGTACACAGGGGACCAAGATGTCAATTTTGAATTTTTTTGGCAAACTTCGCATGGGTTTTTGAGTTTTTTTGTTTTAGGTTGTGTTTTGGGGGTGGAGAGTTCATTTTGGGGACCCCAAATACCATTGAGGGAGGTGTTGTGTTCACACAAAGTGCTTGGATGAAATCCAAAGTCAAGTGGCTTGAAAATGGGTGGGGTAAACGTTTACCAATAGGTGGTAAACGTTTACGCGAGAGCTTTCTTGAATTTGTACAGAGAGTTCTTCACAAGGGACCACTTTTTTGTACACAGGGGACCAAGATGTCAAATTTGAATTTTTTGGCAAACTTTGCATGGGTTTTTGATTTCTTTGGTTTTAATATGTTTGTTAGGGGTAGTGTGTTGATTTTGGGGAAAAAAAATTACAATATGGTGATTTCACACAATGATATTAAGTCCAAATAACATTAAACATATACTTTATTAATATGGTGACTAACAAGGACACATTCCATGAACCTTGGGTGCCCAACCATGACCTCCAACACTCCTAACACACTTTACCAACCATTCCCAATAAAATGCACTGGTCTCATGTGAAAAAATCACAAAAATCATAGTTAACTTGTAAAAACTGGCTCCTTGTGAACAACTTTCTGTACAACAACTCATACCTATTAACTTAAGTTGCTCAATATGATCAATATACAAACAAAAATTCACATTCGTATACATTTTAAATAAATAAATACACATTGTACATAACATTGGTTGGATATAAAACATATGCCATTCAAATTCAACAATCTGCACATATATTACTGTCTGTAACAATCATTATTTTTACAATTGAAGATGAACAATTGAAGATGAATTGGAATATCATTGTTCATCTAAATACATATGAAATGAACACATTAATCTTTTGTAGATATCCATCAAAATCCTACAACAACCCATATTCATCTAACGCATCAAATAGTCGACTGTTGTCGTTGTCTAGGATCCAATATTTGACATAGTTCTTCCTTATTTGACTCAACTCCTCCTGAAAAAAATTAGTTGTAAACTTTAGATATAATTAACAAAATCATCAAACAATGCTACCAATGAAATCCACAATCATATCTTAAATAATACAACCATTTATAAGTAATCACAATAAACGATAAGAAAATATCCAAATATTTCATTACAATTAATAAAACAACTTACAAGTTTGGTTGGGATGAGATATTTGCTTGTTAGCAACCACAACTATTACAACTTACAACGATTACCATAAGCTGTTAACAACCACAACTATTACAAGTTCACTTTTATTGACCAAATCCACACCATAATGCATTGCAGTCATTCAAATGCATTGCACTCATTGAAATGCATAACAATTATGAAGAGTGGTCCTCTGCATTACTAGTGTCTTATTCCATACAATAATCACATAGTAACAATCGAATTGCAAATAATATTTATTCCATATAAATTCAAATGCCAATTGCTATACATTTATAGATGTCTGTAAGAATCATTACTTATTACAATATAAGATTAATACATATGTCATTGTTCATCTAAATACATACATATTAATATGTCCATATACATCCAATTCTACAAGAACCCATATTCATCAAGCGCTTCGAATAATCTAATGTTTTAGTTGTCTAGGATCCAATACTTCACATAGTTCTTCCTAATTTGACTCAACTCCGCCTGAAACAAAATATATTTAACCTTAGATAATATAAACAAAATCATCAGTTGTTGCTAACATTGAAATTATTACTTACATTCGTGTACTCTGGCATGCTCTTCCCGTTGTATTTGTCCTCTCCATCTCAAATTTCCATGGCTTTTAACATGATAACTCCACAATCATACCTTTAAAAATACATCCAAAAAATTATTGACTTATTACAACAAACACTGATACAATATCCACTTATTACAATACAATTATGTAAACAACTTACAATATCCATTAAGCCTTACATTTGGTTTTCGAGATGCCATTGAACCTGCAGTCAAAAGGGCAAATGTGCAACAAATCTTTAGCTTTCACCAAATAAGAACAAAACTTCTGTACTGGACATTACAACACTATTCCACCACTTCCACTTAACAATATAACCAACACAACAACACAATGCACCACAACGACACAACGACACAGTGCACCACATGCTCTCGCTTCATAACACACACATGTGCGAAAGAGTAACCATTTCACCACAATCAATGGTGACTTTACCAATTCAACACTCATAGAAAACACATTCAACAACATGAACCGTGGGTTCACACACAACACACTTATCAACGACCCACCAACGCTTCAAAACAAACATAAACACATGCGGTGGCTTTACCTCAAACCCACCAACGCTTCAAAACAAACATAGACACTTGAGAGCAAAACCCACCAACGGTTCAAAACAAAGACAGAGACAAGCGGTGGCTTTACCTTAAACCAAAACGTTCACCGGAGAATCGTTGACACACCCAAGGAGAAAACACTCCACACAACGATAATGAGATGATGGAACCAAAATGAGATGATGGTCGAGGATGACAACGTCAATCCCTACAGAGAACGAAAACCAAAGTGAGATGGAGATGATGGAACGAAAATTACATGATAGTTGAGGATGGAGATGGAGCCTGTCTCTTCACAAGCCCTAAACACAACGAAAAAGGAACCGCCAAAGTGAGATGGAGATGGAGCACGACTGATAGAACGAAAATTAGATGATGGTTGAGGATGGAGATTGAGCCCGTTTCTTCACAAGCCCTAGAGAGAACGAAAAAGGAACCGCCAAAGTGAGATGGAGATGGAGCACGACTCTTGAAAACCAAAACGAACCGCCAAACCCAAATTTCCCAAATTTTCATATTTCTCTTTCCAACTATGCCCTTACCAACGTCTCAAATTAAGCTTTCTTTTTAAATTCAATTGCTCCAATCATCAATTGACATGTGTATAGTGTCAAATTGGTGTTAAAAAAGAGTGTTGAAATATCATTTGGCTTAAAATATCTAAGGGCAGTTTTGAATGACTTTCACGAAAAGAAAGGCAACAAAGTCAGATAGGAGTTAGTGGATGGGGTAGTTTTATTTAAGAGAGGGCTCTGGAAAATTGAGGGGATACAAAGTTTAACAGAAAAAGAAAAGTGGTGTGTGCACTGGGAGAGAGTGACTGGAAAATCCAAAGAGTGTTTTGGAGTTTTCGTGGAAGCAAGAACGTGGGTGGAGGAGGTGAAAGTTTTGGGTTGTCAACCTTGGGCAAAGAAAAGAAGTTAGGATTTATCACGGTAAGGGAAGCTGACTCTGTTTTATTTGTTTGGTGTGTAACTTCATGAGTGATTATATGTGTATCAGGCGAATGATATTTTTTTCGTTTCTGTTTCTATCTTTTGGAGATGATATGTATATATATATATATATATATATATATGCTTTGACCTAAGTACGTTGTCCTTTGTATTTTGACTGGAATGGTGAGAGCGTTTGCACATGAGTGGTGCCTTGTGAGCGTTACGGTTCTACCATAGATAGACCAGAACATATTAGGGGTGGAGGTTTTAAGCTTCCTTTGGTCATAGAATGGGTGATCTCGTGTTATTGCGCAAGGAGAGTGGCTAGGATGTATCATTTGTAATTAATGGGCGTGGGTGATGCTTTTACGGTTACTTTCGCAGTTTCATGTTATATGGTTGTTTGTGAATGCTGATACGTTTGCTTGGGTCTTGGTGTTGGGATAAACGTTTTCCTTTCGATTGAGAAACCGGTAAGGAGAGTATACTCGAAAATCATTCAGTGTCAGGATGTTTTATTTTGCATGAGAGTTGTTTCGGTTATATATATATATTTACATGTATCAAAGGTTGCTAATTTTGAGAATCTTGTTCTGATTATGGAGAGAGTAAGCCTGTAGGTGAGTGGTTTTGATCAAACCGTGAGGATGGCTGTCAAGCAGAGTAGAGTGTTCAAGTTTGTGTTATTTTTCTCGCTTGGGGTTGGGTACGTGATAAACTGGATTCAACACTCTCTAAACCGAGAGTGGACTTGGAAATTCTTGGGTAGGATATTTGGGATGATTTTGGAAAGGCTTTGGTTGAGAATAAAGTGTGAGTGGGGTAGATTCTGGGTGTAGTAAAATATGTGCGCTGGGTGTTGTTAGGCAAGGAAGAAAAATATAAGACAGAGAGTGGGGGATGTGTTTCTACTAATGGCTGCATAAAAGTATAGAGAGGAAGGAAGGGGTTGTTGTTTGGAAAAGTAAACTGGTGTGTGGGTGCTACTGTGAATGTTGGCCTTTGGAGAGTGACGTGAAGTTTGAGTTACATGCAGAGGTTTCATATTGGTTTCATCTGCTACGTGAATAAGAAAAAGAAGAGAAAATTTATGAATGGCATATAACTGTAGATGGCAGAGACAGGGATATTATTCCTTAGTTGTGTTAGGTTGGATAGTAAATTAATGTGTGAGAGAGAAATTGGCTGTGTGATGAGAAATAAAATATATGTGTGCGTGAGGGATAAAATAAGTTAGGTCTTAAGTATGTTGGGATGCATGGTTCTTTATTAGGGGGAGATTTATTTTTGAAGGACAATGCGAGAGTCCCCTTCGTTCTTGATTGACTGGAATGTATAAGTAAAGGAGATAGAATGAAAAGTTTTAATTGTTAGGATGGTTATATTAAATGAAGAGTGAGAAAAGTTTGGAAACGAGGGAAGAAAACATGCATGGGCACCTTGGGTTTATTTAATTGTAAATATATACTTGTAAAACGTGGATTTTGGCATGCAGGGGTTTAATATGGGATGAGAGTGTTACTTTTTTATATTGAAAGGGTAATTTAAAAGGATGCATGATGCTTATAGGAGAGAGAAAACTAAACAATTGTAATTGAATAAATTATTAGGTGATGTAGGTCTCGCGGTTAATGAAGGTAAAGAAAAAAAGAAGAAATAAAAGAATTTATGAGAAAAGATGAGAGAAAAGGAACAATTTTTAGTGAATGCATTAAATGGTGTGGGTCTTCGAGAGAAGTGGTGGAAGAAGAGTTTTTGTTTTAGTATTCAATGTCATCCATGTTTTAGGTGCATATGCTTCACGGTTTTGGCTTTGGATTTTCTAAATATATATATTATGTATATATAATAATTAATTGGTTTATGTATATGATGAACAAATAAAGCATTGAGGCCGCGCGTGAAAAAGTATATATGTAGTTATATATATAGGTATGATACATTTTCTTTTAAGCCGATTTGAGAGCTTTTATATCTGTTTTAAAATTTTAATTTCTTTACTTAGGATATTTTTTTAATAGATTGACAATGAAGGTTGAATATGGTGTTAAGTGTGATTCTGAGTTTTATTATCTAGTACGAGTTTATGTGATGAGTTGTTTTTATGTCGGAATAACATGTATGTTGTATTCTTTTGTGTATTTTGTAATACCGAATATGATGTGGTTCGTTTGAAGAGATAGTAGAAGAATTCGACTGTCCTGTTTTGGTGAACAGGTCTATGTATTTTGTTTTGGTGAACAGGTTTATGTGTCCTGTTTTGGTGAACATGTTTCGTATAGTAGAGTACCAAGGAACAATGTGCCTCATTTGATTGGTTGAGTTGTGGTGGAGACTTGATTGAATGTGCTATGTTACAATATTACTTTGATGATTACTAACTGTTATGTTGATATTTTATTATATGATGAATAAAGTAGTTTACCCTTATTGTTTGTGTATGTGAATGCGATGATCGTATAACTCGTGTTGTTATACGGGAGCAGACGTTGTTACAGATGTTCCAGTTGATGACTAGCGCAAATAATAGTTTGGGAGAAACTGGGAGAGAATTATTTCGTTTTCCTTTAGAAACATTTTCTGTTTATTTGATTTATTGAGTTTGGAGTTACAAGTTTGTAATAAATACCTTTTATTTGGATGTGACGGACTAAGATTTATTTTCTCTGGTATAAGATTTATAGGGAACTTCCTATAAGTATTTCCGCTTAGAACAAAATAAACGGTTTTTGACTTGTGACATAATATAAAAATGGGATGTTACACAACCTATTTAACCTATCAACCAGTGGTGAGCCGACTGAGTTCAAATTTTTTTGACTCGCTGATAAATGGGTTGTGTTTAGTTGGTTCACTAAGTAACCAACCCGTGGTGGGTCAGGCCATGTTACCCGTTTTGACAACACTAATATAAATAGGTGCAAATATCACATTCTAAGTCGATTTTGTTGAATTGGATTAAATTTAAAGTTTACTTCTTTTCTTAAGATGACATGAGAGTTAGAGTTTAAACTTATCCTAGACAAGTTTATGGGTTAAAAGTTTTACAACAATTAAAAATAAGATAAATTTATAATATATAAGTGGATGTAAACTTTATTTATAAATTGATTTTGAAGAATTGAATTAGACTTAAAAGTTAACTTTTTTATTGCAATTAATACAACTTTTATTAATAAGTGACACATGATTTGTATGTTTCCTAATTTATTTTCAATTAAAAATGTAATTTATGCGAAATTAATTGTTACTATTAGAAAGAAAACATGTTTTATCATTAAATTAGTTTGTATCATAGGTAATTCTATTATTATGAGAGGAATGTGTTAGTTCTTTATTGGTCTTCTTCCTCTTCGTGAGAGACTCTTCTTTCACAAGTTCTCATTCCATATGTGGACCTAATACTCCACGAGTCTCCAACTTCGTGGAAAAACTAAAGAGAACACAACATCCTTTTTTGTGGCACTTAGTGAAAGTTCAATGTCCTCATAAACAAAATTCACACCTAAAATAAATCTCTCTCTACATTTTAAATATTAAATTCAAAACCTTAAACTTTTAAATCTTAAACCTCTTTTAAGTAACCTATGTTACCATAATATATATACACATTGGGTTTGCTAATTTATATAAAGGGTTTTTTTAGTTCGTACATTTTATAATGTCCTGTTAAAAAAGAAAACTAACTTTAAATCTAAAGGTATTTTAATAATTTTAAAATTTAATTTAAAATAAAAAAATAAAAGTTAGTTATTAAAAATCCTGATTGGTAAGTTATTATTTTTTATTTTAATTTTAATTTTAAAAAGCAACTACCTTTTATTTTATTTTTTATTTTAAAAACAACTACCTTTTAAAAAATATAATGGTTTAAGGTTTAAGGTTTATAGAACCCGTCTGGGTTTATAGAATCCGTCTGGGTTAAAAAAACAACTACCTTTTATTTTATTTCTTATTTTAAAAAACAACTACCTTTTAAAAAATATATAATAAAAGTTAATAATTTCTCTCGTTGACGTAGACCAATCAGTTTTTAATAACTACCTTTTATTTTTTATTTTTAATTAAATTTAAAATTATTAAAATATCCTTGGATTTAAAGTTGATTTTCTTTTTTAACAGGGACATTTTTGTAATCTAAAACTTGGTACACTTTGCTAAAATGTACTAACTAAAAAATCCCTTTACGTAAATTAACAAACCTATATATATATATATATATATATATATATATATATATATATATATATATATATATATATATATATATATATATATATATATATATATATATATATATATATATATATATATATATATATATATATATATATATATATATATATAGGGATGGCAACGGGTCGGGTCGGGTACTGATAGTGCCTATCCGCAATCTGACCTTTCGGATAAAATCGTATCCGCTACCCGATCCGTTACCTATTGGATACCCGTTTAGAAAATGCCCGCAGATATTTTAAAAAGCGGCGGGTATCTGCGGATACCCGCAAAAAATAAAAAAAAAAACATAGTTTATACATTGTTAAAATAAAATTTAAATAAAATTACAAAAAATTTATATAGTATAATATAACTTAAATCAAACATAAATCAAAATTTAATTTTAAATTAAATTTAACCTAATAAAATATAATTTTATTTTATTTTTAATTAAATTTAATTAAGAAATATATAAATTATTTTTTTTATTATATTTTGCGGGTAACGGGTACTCGCGGGTCAGATAGTGTATTACCCGTACCAGAGCTATTTAGAAACGCGTATTAAAATATCCGTTACTCGTTACCTACGGATAATAAATATTCGCACATAATAACAATTTGCCGCAACTTATTAAAAATAGAAACAGTTTTATAGAAGTTTCAGAAAAAGCTAAACTTATTTCTTGAGAACACTTCCCTCTCTAGAATTCATCTTCTTCCATGTCCTTTACCTTCTCTCTAATCTCCACACTGATTCAACCAGTGCATTTTCGTTTAGGTGGCGTCCCTGCGTTTCCGGAGTTGAGAGGTTCGACCTGAACCGATTAGGTTCTCGTTTTTTCGCCGGTAATCGTTTCCCCCTTTCCTTATGCTTTTAGGGTTTTGAGCACGCAACAGTTCTGTTGATGCATGTGCTTTTCGTTTCTGTCCTTCCAATCTCTATTCAACAGTAGCTCTAAGAACTATTCTTGATCACAAATCTGTGATCTGTTGGGTGCGGTTTAAGTTCGATGTGACCCGGGGTACAGTAGAACCAAACTGGTATTGAGCTGTGAAATTTCCAGCTAAGGGGAGCTAGGCCTTTTCCTAAAAGTGATTTTATGATGTGCCTGCTTGGTATATTTAAACATGTTGTACTGTTATATTTCTTTCTCTGTTTTGAGCATGTTAAGTGGCTTTAAATTGAAACTGTAAAAATTGTGAAACTTGATGTACTAAATATGAATTAAGTTGAATGAGTATGCTCTTTGGGCTTAATGTTAAATTTTGGTGGCTTGAAGTCCATATGATGTTAAATTTGTAAATCGGTAATGCACTGTGGTGATCTGTTTTGAATGAGCCTTGTTGTTTTAAATTGGGCAGGTTGGGAGCACTTGGGGTATTAAAACTGTTATGATTGAATTGAACAGAAGCCTAAGTGAAAATAAAGGGTTTTTGGGTATTTTGAGAGGAACTGAGATAGTGATTTTTAGTAACTGTGGTATAAGGTGCGTTTGGAGTGTTGAGACCATTTAGAGGGGTCATTTAGGACTTGTTGAGAGAACTTTGTTGGTAGGATAGAGGAATCATAAAAACCGGAGTTGGCACATCCCTGATCATAGAGCAGCTCTAGTATGATCCAGTCAGTTGTGACTAGTCATATGTGCTAGCGCTTATGGTGAGTTTGTTGTGTTCAAACATTTGATTCTTCTCCAATGACCAATTTGGGCTAGTAAGAAGGGTTGGGAGTAAGTAACCTGTTGTGATAAGTAAATTAATGGATAATTTAACAATTAAGGAGTATTTTAGGTAGTTTGAAGGAAAGTGAGAGGGTGATTTTGAGAGTTAGGGGTTTTGGGTATAATCGGACTATTGGGTCATTCTTAGCAAGTGGATTGTGACTTGCTTGAGTCACCAAATTGGTCAACATAGGTACAAAGTGTTAGAATTGGGTTTGGGGTCCTTTAATTATTGAGTTTGATGTTTTTGAGTAGAATTTGATATGGTTAGTACATCTAACTCCTATCCCAATGACCAATGCAATACTTTACTTCCATCTATAAACATGTTTCATATCAATATTAGTGTTACAGATTTTAAATTGATCAATTGGATATGTCTAAGATGCATCTAAACCAGAAAAATCAGGTTGCTATAAAAAACTGATAAGAATAATCGATTATCTCACTTGATAATCTATTATTCTAGTCAAAAAGTCGTATTTTCTTCGAAGCTCTCGTAAATAATCTATTATTACATATGATAATCGATTATTGTCGTCGGAAAATCATCCAAGACAGCTTTGGGTGGTTTTCAGTGTTCCAGGTATCACTTTTAGACGTTCTTTAGGTCGTTTTAGGGGTTTTGGACATTTTTGGAACTGTTGGTGATGGTTTCAAAGCCATTTTCTTTGTCTGAGTATGAGTTACGGGTTTTGTGTTGTTTAGTGGTTCTTCATGAACTATTATTGTTTGTTAATGCATACGGAATGGTTTCATGCGATTTTTTTATGACTTATTGGGTTGTTTGTGGTCTTTTGAAGTATAATTAATATTATATATATGTTTTGATTATTAGAATGGTGTAAAAGTATCTATGATATTGTATGGTCAGTGAGGTTATAGGTTTGGATTCAATGTGATAATATTATGGTATTTGGTGGTTCATGTCTTGAGTTAAGTTTTAAAGTGAAAGTATGGTTGATGGACATAATTCCATGATCCTCAAGGGAGGTTACATGGTGGTACCCTGTGGTTTGTTGTGATTGACCGTATGAATGGCCGAAGTGTCCTTATGGGGTTTATCCTGACATTCTAATGATCATCCATGCTCAAGTAGAGAGTGATAAGTCATGTGGTGAGAATAGCAGGAGGTCCTAGCCCATAGGTTCTTGGGTAAGTTATAAAGGACTAACCTCGGGTGGCAACTGATGGTTTTCCATTTCCTACACCACTCGGGCGCACAAACCCCTGGAACTTGACATTTCATACTAGTCCGGATGGTTAAATCACGTGGTCGCTCATTGGTATCAGAATAATGCATTCGGTCTCAGTCTGTATTGTGGTATGGTCCTTGCATACTTGGAATACTTGGTTGTCACATGCTTATGTATTGGTTAAATTGGTATGGGTTGTATGATTTTTATACCTAGCTCACCCTTGCTTGTTTGTGTTGCCTGTGTATGTTTTTTTTTTTTTGCGATGATCATCCACTTGAATGTGAGCAAATGTTGAGGAAGTTCCTTTGGAGAAAGTGCTGGAAGGCGATGATGATGCGACAACTTAGTCTTCCTAGGATTTCTTTATTTGACCCTATGCCTTTTGAAACACTCTTTATGACTAAGTTCAAGTTTATTACTCTATTGTACTTAAAGTTTTAAATCTAGACCTCTTTTGTTAAAGTTTCAAATTCTGGAGCTAATTTGGATGACTGTAATCCTTATTTAACTGTCATTCTACTCCTTACTGCTTTCTAATATTATTTATGATTACGCCTTTACTATATATATATATATATATGTGTGTGTGTGTGTGTGTTATATAATCGGGATGTCACATAATCAGTGTAGCTAAATTCATCTTTTTTTATATAAAAACAATTTAAATGAATTGTATTAAAATTTAAATTTTAAAAAACTAATTTTTTAAAAATAATATTAATTTCATAGATTTAAATAAAAAACATAAATGTATAAAATCAAATTCTATATAATTTTTCAATAATTAATATTTTTTATTATTATTTATATTTTATTATTATCTTCTTTCTTTTTAAAAATAATATTCCAATAAACTTCACTGACAATTATGGAAGGATATAGTATCAAAGACCTATTCATTAATAATAATAATAATTATTATAAATAAACAAATAGTTAAAATATCATTATTTTCATATATTCATTCAAGATATTTTTTAATATTTACTTTGAATTTTGCTATCAAAAATATAAGCGAGTCCAAATTATTTTGTAATACCTCATCATTACTAAGGAACTATCCTCCAAAATTCTCTAACTCATACTCTTTCTCAAGAAACAATCTATTTGAAAACATCTTAGAGTTAGAACAATTAAACTTACTAACACGAAATGCAGATGTACCTAACAACTTCTCAAAAATTTTGCATACTTGTTCCCATAAAAAATACTCATAAAGATATTCATAAATAAAAAACAAGGGATATTAATCGTCAGTACACCCAACTCATTACTTCTCTTTGATCTTATGATTGTAAAATGCGAATCATTGCCGTTCATACAATAGACAATAAATTGTAGTATCTTTTACATCTCGACAAGACTCTTTGTCAGTAGTCATTCCTTGAAACGATGGACCTATATATTAGTATAAATGAAGAGATATCAAGACACACAATTTGATTTCATAACTAGATATTTAGCTTTTATGTCCTTAACGATATTTTGTCACTAATTACTCGTTGAGCTACTTATTAGTACGTGATTAGTGTATAACTAAAAAGATTTCAAATTGAAAATATGATTTTTTTTCATAAGCTTAAGTTAATCACAAAATTGACATTACACACCTAATTGTTTAATAAAACATTAATAAAAGTGTAAGGACTCTCGTTGAATTAATATAAATCCACACAAAAAATAATTAAAATATTATAAATATGTTAACAAATTCTATTATGCACTATTTACTAACTATAATTTATTACATTATTAATATGTTATGATAATTCGATATTTGAGTGTTTTTATCCAACATTTCAACTATATATATTTGAAAAAACAAAACTCTAGGAAAATTTTCAAAATATCCATTGTACATGATTGACACTTGTTTTAAATCATGTACTCTTTTTTTTCATTTGTACTGATTTGTCAGTTCACTACTTTTAACAAATTACAACATAACACTATTTGATACTATTGTTGGAGTTTAACTTACAATAACTCGCCTTGTAGGAGCTTGACCTGTAAGAGCTTGGTCTATAGGAGTTCGGCTTATAGGAGCTCGGCCTAGATAGCTCGACTTGGAGGAATTTAACTTGGAGAGCTTAGCTTAGAAGAGGTTGTCTTAGACGAGGTCAGCCTGAAGGATCTCATATTAGAGGAGCTCGGCTTGTACGAGCTCAACTAGGAGGAAGTGGGCCTAGAGAGCTCGACTAGAAGGAGGTCGACTTGCTAGAACTAGGCGTGTAAGACCTTAACCTGAACAACTTGACTTGGAGGAGGTTAGTGATAACGGTCTAAAAATCGTTATTTTTATACATTAATTTGATATCAAAACACACCCTTTATGACTTAGAATTAGCTGGAAATCATGCATTTTGTCTAAGTTAGTGAACAAGAGAGTCAAAAGTGGTTTTAGAGATATTATGCTTGGTTTTACATTGTTTTGACATTTTTTGGCCTATAAATAGACCCAGTGCGATTTCAGAAGTAATCTTTTGGATATCAGAGACGTCCAGAGCTCTTCTTCACTCCTTGGAGACGGTTTTTGGATGCAAGAGCTCCGAATCACCAATTCTAGGGTTTATCTTTTCATTCTTTTCATTTATTTCATATAGTTTCACCATGACCATGGTGAACTAAACCCTTTGTTGTTGGGAAACAATGTAATCTTTTGAAACTCTCTTATATTGAAATTCTTGTTTTATTCATATGCTTGCATATGCTTATATTATCAATAGTTGAGTTTTCTTATCCGATTATAATGCTGGCACCATTTAACTCATTCGGTGTATTGATCCTTGATTTTGTCGATATGGGAACGTACGGGGAAGTCTCAAACTGATAGAAATTCTCTTAGTTAAGCAAAACTACCTAGGAATAGGAGTAGGACGACCAATTGCTTTAAACTTCTGTTTTTCATGCGTTATTGGTTACTTATGGAGACTAGGAATGGTAAACTAGTAATTGATAATAGGCTCTCTTCACCGAGGAATCGGGTTTTTAGTAGATTAGATAGCTGCATGACATTGATAATAAAGCGAATTTAACAAGAAGAGTAAACATAGGAGAGTAGATAAAGATGAAATTGTAAACCTCAACAACTCCATTAATTCATAATCTTTTCTTTGCCAACTGATTCAAATTTGCATCTGCATGTTTAAATTTTGTTTTTGCATTTGTAATATTAATTATTCTTCTTTTATGTCTTATAAAATGAAATCACACGAACGTTTAGGCCAGTGAGTTCTTTGGGAGAACGATGCTTGGTTTTACCGTTTATATTACTTGATAACGATATAGTACACTTGCCAAAGGCTTAACAAGTTTTTAGAGCCGTTGCCGGGGACTCGTGGTTTAACTTTATTAGTAATGTGATTTTGATTAAATTTGACTTTGTATATATTTTGTTTTAGTTTTTATTTTTATTTTTATTTTTTCTATAAAAGTGTTTTTAGTTTTTTTGTGAAGCACTTGCTGATGGGTGCTAGAAAAGGTTTGGGTCAGGCTCATGACGTTAAACATGCGCTACCTGGGAGGTAACCCAGTTGATTATTGTTTATTTTACCCTGTTTAGTTGCTTATTAGGATTGAGTGTTGCATATTAGAAGGGAAGTGCATAAAATTTAGAAATTGGAAGTTCAATTTAAGTGGTACAGTTCTGAAAACGTGAAAGCAAACTAAAAAAGGGATGAAAATTTTTCAACGCGCACTGCTGAGCGTTAGTGACCGTTGAGCGGTGGCGACGCAGAGTGGTTTTCTTGGACTTTTTAAAAGCTCAGCGTTGGAAGCCCATTTGCACACTTTTTAAACTCCTTAGGGTGCGCCTAAGCATTCTCTACAGACCAAAACACTTTGCTTTCACTTCCGAGAGCTCTCTAAGGGTTTTTCTCCACTTTCCTCTTCACCTACTCACTTTAACTCCATAGTTCTTCAACTTTCTACCATTCCATTTTCAAAGTTTGGGGTTTTTGGTGAAGAGCATTGCATTGGGAAGGTATTATCATCATTCAAGAAGCAATTGCAAGCATTTGGAAGTATCTCCATCCAAGTAAGTCATGCAATTTCATTCTTAGGGTTTCTAGAATTGGAAATTGATGAAGAACATGTGTAGAAGTGTGATAAATTAGGGCTTTTGATTTCTATGCATGATTTGATGAAATAGAAACGTTTTGCACCGATTAAATTGCATGAATTTGTTCTGGAACTGTAGTATTTGTGATTAGATGGAGATTAGGCTAGTTAGGAAGGGGTTTTTGTAAAAATCCTGACGCCACCGCTGGGCGTTTTGCGACGCCACCGCCAGGCGTTAGGAAACACTGAGCGGTGGGCGTCAGGTTTAGTTTTTGGCTGGAAATTTCTGATGCAGGCAGTTCTAAAGGGGTTCTGTTTTACCCTTAGTGTTATATAATGCCTAGATATTGAATGTTTGATAATGTGCTAACCTTTAATGGTCATTTCCTCGGTCTCTTGAATTGTGTTTGATGTAGGAATGGAATCGTCAACAAGGTGAGTAAAGACTAAGGGAAACAAGAGGAAGGAACCAGAGAGGCCTCCAAAATTTTATTCTCATATATTCCTTTCTAGGAAACATCAGGAGCACTTCCAGATTGTGCAAGAGAGGCAATTGCTTATGGAGAGAAAAGCCATATTCATTCCAGAATTGGCTCCTCAGTTTGGGGTAGAATTGGAAGGCAGAAACTGGGACAATCCGGCCACTTACCCCGCACCAGCAAATATTGAGGTGGTAAAATAATTTTACACCAATGATTTGTTTAGAGGTGTGCAGATGGAGAGGTACACTAGCTATGTTCGAGGGGAGATTATTAGATATGACCCTAAGACCATCAATAACTTTTTGGGCACATAGTGGGCTGGAGAAGAGTGCTAGTTTGCACTGAACATCAGAGAGTGTTCAGATTATGATGATATTGAGAGGGTGCTCTGTATTCCTGGAGGGCACTTCTACAGAAACCCGAATGGTGTTCGTATCAACATCAAGAGGGCCGATCTGACACCTTTGGTGAAATACTGGATGGCATTTACTCATGCCAACGTCTAGCGCTGTTCTCACGTTTCTGATAATACTTTTCACACGACCATCTTCATTTACTGCATGCTGAGGTAGTTAAATGTGAACATTGGTGAGGTCATCGCCAATGAGATAGAGAGTTGTGCTGCTACTACGAGTAGTAGGACACCTTTGGGGCATCCGTCCCTCATTACCTATCTGTGTCAGCAGGCTGGGGTGGATACTTCCATTTCACCATTCGAGAGGCCTAGGAAGGTCATAGATGCCTCGTACTATAGGAAGCACTGCAGAGGTGATGAGGAGGCTGAACCAGTGCCTAAGATACGTCCTAGGAGAGGAGCAGCTAGACAGGATGAGCCAGCACACCATGCAGAGCCATTCCAGATGAGGGACATGTACATGTCCATGATGGAGGCTAAACTTGAGGCTCTTCACAGAGGGCAGGTGGCCACTGCCGAGATGATAGTAGGCTTATATGACACATCACCGGTGCACAGGTAGACTATGGACGAGTTCCATAGTACTGTGGCATGTCCTCAGGAGTAGGCGCAGGGCAGTGGATCTGGAGCAGCTGAAGCTCCAACTATGGATGATGATGATGAAGATGACGCCTTTGAGGATGCAGAGGCTGGAGATGAGGATGATGACAACATGAGCTTATTTGACATCTACTAATGGATGTGTGTGCAGAAGAGCAGGGTTTATTTTTCTTTTTCTTTTGTACTTTGAACTTGTAGTGTAGGTTTGCTTCGGTTGAGTAGTGTAGGTGTGTGTCAACTTGTCTGAACATCTTATCTGATTGTGGTTTGACTTGTTTTAATGCATGATGAGTATGCTTGATAATGCTTGATGTGGATGATGATTGAGATTGTTACATGCTTCTATACAGGTGAATTGTTCACAAGCTGAGTGAACAGATGCATGTTGAGTTATGATTATGGTTATGATGCTAAGCAGGATGTATGACTGAATGATTGAGTAAGCACAATTGAGTGAGGTTTTGAGCTTCAGAGTATTTGTTGATATAATTGCTATCTAATTGAAAGCATGAATGATATTGCCTGAATCTGTATGATTGATTGAATTGCATGCTTATGTCATATGATCAAGGCCATTTTTGAAAGCCCTTACTTAGCAAAATTTTCGCCCAAAGTAAAGAGAACCATGTGTTATACCCTTTTTGAACCTTAGCGTGAGAAACTTTGAAAACCTTGTTGATAAAAATCTTTACCTTGAGTTATGTTGAGAAATATTTGATGGTATTGATAAAGGTTCAAGTTAGGGTTGTTGGGGAAATGAAAGGCAAAAGAGAAAGCATTGAGCAAAATGTGTTGAATGATAAAAGCATGAGAAAAAAATAAACAATAAAAAGAAAAGCATGAAAGATAAAGTTCAATGCGAAAGAAAAAGGGAAAAATTGGGAATGAGTAAATTGGTTGAAAGAGAGTTGTGCTTGAACTATGAATATTGAATAACTCTCTTAACTCAAGGATTTTTTGATATGGAAAACCAATGTTTCTTTTTAGCCCAACCACGTTATAAGCCTTGAAAACTCCTTGTGATGACATGTGTATGTGAGAATGTTGGTTGTATTAGATGAAAGTCAATTTTGTTGCATGTGACAAGAGGATAGTAGAGAGAAGAGTGACCTCCCAAAACACTAGAGTGATTGAGTGAAACACTTTGCTTGGGAAGGATTGATGAATTTCATGATTACATCTGTGCCTAGTGGAATGGTCATTCATAATAATAGCATCTATTGGAGAATATATGATTATGTGAGCAATCTGTGAACCTGAATGAATTGAAGCATGTTTGCATCTTGGTTGGATTTCATTGAAAAGTTGCATTGAGTCATTACTTGTCATGAAAAGATATGTTTTGAAAAGTGTTGAACCATTTTGATGATAGGTGGAAGGTCAAGTTTTGTTTTGTTTGCTTGAGGACAAGCAAAGTTCTAAGTTTGGGATTGTGATAACTGTCTAAAAACCGTTATTTTTATACATTAATTTGATATCAAAACACACCCTTTATGACTTAGAATTAGCTGGAATTCATGCATTTTGTCTAAGTTAGTGAACAAGAGAGTCAAAAGTGGTTTTAGAGATATTATGCTTGGTTTTACATTGTTTTGATAGGACTTTACGAGAATTGAATGATGGAGATGAAGAAGGAAGGACTTGGAACAAGAAAAGGGCAAGAAAAGATGAAAAATAGGTGCCGCGACCACCGCCCAATGTTAACTAACGCTGGGCGTCCACCGCTGAGCGTTTGCAAATGCTAAGCATCCATCATTGCCACCGCTGAGCGTTAGCTACCGTTGAGTGCCTAAATGAATGGGCCTAGGCCGAAATTCTGTTACTTTTTTGGCCTATAAATAGACCAAGTGCGATTTCAGAAGTAATCTTTTGGCAATTAGAGAAGTCCAGAGCTCTTCTTCACTCCTTGGAGGCGGTTTTTGGATGCGGGAGCTCCGAATCACCAATTCTAGGGTTTATCTTTTCATTCTTTTCATTTATTTCATATAGTTTCACCATGACCATGGTGAACTAAACCCTTTGTTGTTGGGGAACAATGTAATCTTTTGAAACTCTCTTATATTGAAATTCTTGTTTTATTCATATGCTTGCATATGCTTATATTATCAATAGTTAAGTTTTCTTATCCGATTATAATGCTTGCACCGCTTAACTCATTCGGTGTATTGATCCTTGATTTTGTCGATATGGGAACGTACGGGGAAGTCTCGAAATGATAGGAATTCTCTTGGTTAAGCGATACTACCTAGGAATAGGAGTAGGTCGACCAATTGCTTTAAACTTCTTTTTTTCATGCGTTATTGGTTACTTAGGGAGACTAGGAATGGTAAACTAGTAATTGATAATAGGCTCTCTTCGCCGAGGAATCGGGTTTTTAGTAGATTAGATAGTTGCATGACATTGATAATAAAGCGAATTTAACAAGAAGAGTAGATATAGGACAATAGATAAAGATGAAATCGTAAACCCCAACAACTCCATTAATTCATAGTCTTTTCTTTGCCAACTAATTCAAATTTGCATTTGCATGTTTAAATTCTGTTTTTGCTCATAATATTAATTATACTTCTTTTAAGTCTTATAAAATCAAATCATATGAACGTTTATATTACCGTTTATATTACTTGCCAGGGGCTTAAAAGTTAGCCTATAAAAGCTTCGATTGTAGTAGCTCGACTTGTACGAAGTTCCCTTTGAAGAAGTCGGGTTGGAGAGCTTGGCCTGTAGGAGGTTGACATGTAGGAGGTCGACCTATTAGAGCTAGTGATGACTTTGGCCCAAACCCAATTTCCTTAGTTTAGCATTTCTTTTTTGCATGTATAATATGTGTAAGGCATGTGGGACTTTTAGTCCTATATAAAGGCATGTCCACACCTTTTGTAAGGACTTTTGAGATATTGGATTAATTTTTCTGTTGAGAACACTCCAGAATTTAATCCCCTTGAAAGTCAAGGTTGAAGAATCCAAGGGATTCTCTCAACCATTTTCCATTATTTCCTTTTTCCACATCAAAGTTTCTCATTCGTCCACTGTAACATCAATCCTCCAATCCCTTCCCTACACGTCAGCCAGTGATTCGCTGACACATCACCCCTCATCGGAAGCCACCAGACTTCCACGCCACGTCTTCAAGTTTCTTTTGTGCTTCAGAGTCACCAATTTCATTCTCACATTTCATCACAAGCCTAGGGTTTCTTCTCGAGAGCATTCTCTCTCGAGCTCAAACCTCCGACCACCACGGTAATTTCCATTTTCTTTATCAGATCTTCAGCTTTTCACCATTTCCTTACCTTTAATCGAATGTTTTCGGCCTTTTCCTTCCATTTCACCGATTGAACTCATATATGATCCTTTACACCGAATAGAAACCTTGAAGCCTTCCTTTTTACCGATTCAATCGGTGAATCATTTCCTTACACCAATTAAAATCTTCCATACGCCTAACCCTAGCACCTATACCGAACAAACCACCAAAATCTAGGTTTTACATACGTTTTTCCTCTTCCGCTGCGTCGAATGTTCGTTCCTCTGCTCGCTCTGCGTTAGATCTGAAACTCCTCGCTGGAGTAGACTGCATCATGTGGTAATCAGAGCTTTGGTTCCTTTGCGCTTCGACAACTAAGTATCACTCTCCTTTGATTCGCATCTCTGATATGATTTTTGGTATCTTGTTTCTCTGATTTACGAGTTGTTCATTTTGTCTTGTTCTGAGTTTCCTTGCGTTGTCATTATATTTCTATATTGACTTGCTTCATATGTTGATTTGTTTCACTTGAGTCAGTCCTTTTATGATTCATCTTGAATTTCTTATTCAAATCATTTTGATATGTTCTGGTTTGATATTGAATTAGTTTATGTTTTGTTTTCATGTGTTTAGGTTTCTAAATTTTGAATAAGGTTGCTTGATCTGAATTGTTGTGTGCCTTGAGTTAGTCTTACTTTCGTTTTATTCGGTCAAAATCTGATTTGAGTCATTTTATTTTTTAATCAGTTCCTGTTTTGTCTAAAAGTTGTGTTGAGTCGTTTGAAATTGTCATTAATTCTGGTGGAAAACCATGTTTTACTCAATCTGCAAAATCTGTGTGATTGATCATCATTGACATACCATTAGAGCTATGACAATATCACGGAGAGCTCAAGTGTGTTCTGTTTGAGATCAGAAACAATTGCATTTGTCACACAACATTATTCTGTTTCAATCTAAATTTTTTATCGAATGAAGGTTTATCATTGAGATGCATTTGATTTGGTTGAGTTAGTATCATGTATACACTAAAAAGGGATGAATTTCTTAGGCAAAGCTTGGTGAAACTGAGAAAACTCCAACAGAGCCCTCCTTGGCAGTTGACCGATCTGCATTGTCTTGTTTGAGTCTAGTTTTTATTTTTAAAATCTGATCTGGCACATAGATCCTTGCTGGACATCTTGCATTCACTGTTTCCAACATTATTTTTTTTTCTTGCCTGTTCTGCATCTCAATGTTCAAGTTATTACATGATGAAGCCTGATTTTAGCAGAATGCTCAGTTAGTCAAATTGCCAAGATCAATTTGCACGAAACTGCTATAGTGGTCGAGTGTCTTGATCCTTTCGTGTCTAGCCTTTGTTTGATTGTGTTTTCTGAGTTGAACCATTGTGCTTTTCACATGAATAACCTGCTGAACAGTTGAAATATGGTAGTTCTTTATGCTGTTGTGAACTATAGCAAAAGCTTTCAACATCAAAACAGTCTTGAATAATCATGATAGTTGGTTTCTAAAATAACCAAGGAAAGAAAGAAGCAATTTGAAAAGTGCAGTTCACAATATGAGTATTACCACTTGATTTATCAATTTTATTTGTGGCAAATTCTCAATCTATTTGCTTGTCAGCAGTGCATTCTTTCAATCTGTCTGTTTGGTTCAACTTAAATCCTTTTTCTTGTTTTAATAATCTGTTCTAGTTCTATTCATTAGGATTCTGTTGTGTGCCAACTGTTCTAAACTGCCTTTGTTTCTTGCTTGTCTTTGTTGAAATTCTGGTTGTGTCTATATCATTTGTGTACTCAGTTCTGCGGTTAATAATTGAATCTTTTTGTTGCTTTATTAATTTGGTCCTTAATCTGTTACTCTACTGTGTTCCATTGCACTGGGGTTGTTTGTCCATTACCAAATCTAGCCCTTTCCTGATTGAGAATTTGATGTTTATTCTGGATTATGGAATTGATAGAAGGTAAATGTGAATGGTAGCATTCTAGGTGGTAGTGATCCACATGATTCTTTAGCCGATGTAACATCCCGAATTTTTGAGATGTCACGGTAATTTTTTTTTTAAAAACATAACCTTTCTAGAAATACTCATTAAAGATGATCATACTTTACTCTATTGAAATGCAGAGGCAAAACATATATATCAACATCGTCTGAAAGGTTCAGAATGTCACTTTTACATAAAATTACAGCAAATCTGAAACTCTTAAAGTAATAAACAATTAACCCCGAAATCAAAGATCCCAACTCTCGTCAGCCACTTCAATCCGATCTTATCTGCAACGCCATCTACTCCTGTACAAGTACGATCATCGTAGGTGGAAATCACAACCACAAACATTGCAAGGGTGAGCAACTGAAAACATCATCATAAAATATAATACAGTAACACAACATCAAACACAGGCTATACCAAGTAATGAATTCATATCTCAAAGCTTAGACAACATCACACCAATCCATCTATAAACCAATGTCATTTCCTTGTACTTTGTCGTCCTAACCTGTTACGCAAAACAGGGCGACTCGAGTCGTCCTCCATCGCAACTTCAGACCTATCTCCCCGACTTATGGAAAAGCCCTTTGGGCGAGACATTCACCTTCTTTCGCAAAAGGAAGCGACACTCGAATCTCTGTCTCTATATGAGACCCAACATCCTTATCGTATCACAATACGAAAGGCTTACACAACCAACAACAGTACGAGGGAATGACATAGTTTCATGTTCACATCACAATTTCATACACATTCTCATTATCATATGTTTCTCCATAAATCATAAGATTTATCTTATTCTCAAAATATACATAGTCTCAACAATATACATTGTTCACCAATCACAAGACTTATAACACACTCTCATCACGTTCCGCCTTTAATCTCAATAAAAGACATTAGCTGATATGCATTGTCCACCAATCAATACACATTCTCAATAACAGGTATTATACAAACTACTCACAAGGTCAGTAACACCACACTCATTACCTTTCATGCATACTTTCAATAATATCTATTTATCACCAATGATGAAGTTTATAACACAAATATATTCCATACACAATGTTAATGACATGCGTTGCTCGTCTCTACACTAATTTCATAAATACAAGTTCAATTACCCTTTTTATCTCATCATACTATAAACACACTATAAACAAGGTTTATGAAATATTAAACCCCAACAAGGACTCAGACCCTTCATTCAACTAAAAATACTAAACATTTGCTTTTCTATATTATAAAACTCCTTGACGTATATCTCTTCCTTCTTTTCCTTTACTTAACACCTAATATAATATTATATATCAATATATATACGTAACATCACATAACATATTATATATTTTAGATATATATATATATATATATATATATATATATATATATATATATATATATATATATATATATATATATATATAACTTTTATTATCAAAAGCAACCCCACTTCAATGCCCCAACTCTAAATCACTAATATACATGGCATAAAACTCTGAAGAATTTAAGCACCACACCCAATCTAAGGAATTGGAAGAAAAAATAAAACTTCTGTACTTTATAAAAGTAACATTATAAATGACAATTTTTATATGAAAAGAATCTATAAAAAGATTCATAGTTACTGGCCTATTACCTTGAAATAATTACTACATGCAAGGTTTCCATATGAAGTATAATTAGTGGTGTATATTTAGATTAATAAAAAAAACGAATAATGAAATCCTTGTAGAAAATTGTATATTATACCACATTTAGTAATCCAAGTTTTATGAAAGTTAAATTACAAACTCTAAACCATTAATTGAAACAAACCTCTCCACCATATTTATAAAACGGAAGTCATATTAAATAAAAATAAGGTGATTAATTGGCATAAAACAATTTGCACTGCATGCTAAAAGAAAGAAAAGTTGCAACCTTAGTTATTTATTGATTGAAATAGACTCACGAGAAGGTTAATAATAAATAATGATAGTTTCATGCATTTAATATTCTATTCTTCTCACACCAATTACAGTACTCGATGAAACCACGGTTTTTTATTTTCAAACTCGCATACCTTTATATATATACTCATTGCATGCTCACCTAATCTATGCAGAAACGTAAATTTCCTTTCCTACTCTCATTTTATCTCTCTTATTTCTTTATTCTTTTCCAATTTATGCACATATAAAGACCCAATCAGACTCAAGGCATATGATTATTTTTAACAGTATTTATGCGGACCATAAAATCATGATTCCAAGCAGCTATATCACTCAAACAGACTCAACACAGTACACAACAACAACATATCATTGCATCACACTCAAAACCAACAACTACTATATTGATCAACCCATATACTTAAGTCCTATAATTTGACAGTAATTAATTAAGATTAGAGAAAACAAAAAAAAGAACATGATAGCATATAAGAAACAACATCATGCACGCAAGGTATTGTTAAGGAGCCGAAACACATAATGAAAGTATGCGTCAATCATTAACCACCCTCACCCAATATGATCATTTTGGAAGCATAAAAATAACCATCACAGAGACACTCTCCATTCAAAAACGAGCCCCAACGGTATTATACCCAATCACAGCCAACACTCTTCCTCTCAAGCAAAGTAGGTTAACAATAACAACATCTAGTACAATATGCTACAAAACATAATAACCCAAAAAACCCTTATACACATATGATAACTTCTTGGTCATTCCCCTTACCTGGATTTAAGAGGTCTCTAAGTTTCTCTGGTTCATCAACTTGCATCCTGCAGTTTCTAACGTTTCCTTAGAGATGTTTGAATGTCTCTCCTTCACTTGCCACTCACGGTGTATGCGGAGAGAGCAAAAGCTCTCACTCTCCAACACTCAATCCATTCTTAGGTGAAAGCTAGGTTTGGGGTAGTCTTTCTATTTCACACGGCCACTCGATATATCCTCCCGCTGTTTGACCTAAAAGCAGTTTTAATATACTCCTCTGCCACTCTCCACGTTTCCTCGAAAACTTCTCCCAAAAAAATAGATTTTATAACCATAAATATATAAGCCCATTCCTTATAAAAGTGTCCACAAAACAAGACCATGCAAAAACAAAAGGGTCCCGTTATTTTGACACCCAGTTTTTGACACTCATTTGACACTGCCACGTGTCAACGTCCTATGGGTAGTTTTCAAAGAATTTTTATTCCAACTGTACCCCTCGCCTATTTCATCAAATTTGTGTGAAACCTCTCTCTCAGATTTGGTCGTCTTCGTTGGTGTCCGCTGCTCTACCGGCGTCTTCGTGCTCTCCGGTGTTCTCCAGTGATCGTCGTCTTCGATGGCAAGTTCCGGAATGGACCTTCGTTGGACCAAGGTAAATGCCTTCTCCCGTTGTAGGTTTGGATATTTGGTTTTAGGTTTGGGTATTGGGGTTCTTGTGGTTTGTTGCAGACGTTATGGGTTTTTGTGGTTTGATTTTTTTTTTTTTTTACAGTTGACGGTGCGTCATTCATTTTCAACTATGTATGTTTGCACTCTCAACGAACGGTTGACAGATAAGCAACGGGAAGTCATTTCGAAGACTCCATTTGGTTGGTTTTTGGAGTTGAGTGGTAAAGTCATTTTGAATACTAAAATTTTGCGTAAGTTAACCAAGACATGGGTGGATTCGAGCAACTCTTTTATTATTGCAGACAAGCATTTCAATATCAATGAAAATGATTTTTGTTCAAGAATAGAATTAAGTGTAGATGGTAAAAGTATAAACTTGAAGGATTCTTCAGTGGGAAGTAGTAAATGTGTGAGATACTTAGGTAAGGAAATTAAGGATTTGAATTTCATTTACAAATTCTTGTTGAACAAAAATAAAAGAACCATACCTTGTGAGCATTTATGTAGGTTGTACATCTTGGTGGGGATATGTGAGATTTTATTTCCAAATCGTAGAGGACGAGTTCTTCCTATACTGTTTGAAATTGTTGATGATTAAGTGGTCTAAGTAAGTACTGTTGGGGTAGTTTAGTGTATCGTTATTTGTTAGAAAATTTGAGCAAAGCTTCAGATTCTGTGAAGAAAGGCAAAGCTACAACCAATGTTTATGTCGATGGCTTTGTGTACATGTTGTAGGTACACATTTCAGTACTAAAGTTTGGAATATTTGTTGTTTGACTATGAATAATTTTTAACAATGTCATGAATTATAGGTTTGGTTTTGTGAGCATTTCATGGCTCTTGAAGGTGCAATAGAAAAAGTTCCAAGGATCTTGCACTGGATGAATACAACTGTTGGAGACAACATTGTGAAACGTGTTTTTGAGATGGGTGTGGTATGTGTTTGTTTTTTTTTGTACTTTTGAATGTTATTTTATATTCAGAGTAGTTATATAACATTTTATATGTTGTTAAATTTCAGGTTCATGTTGTAGATGAAATTGGTGCTGTAAAGAAGGATGACAACGATGTGATAGAAAAACAACAACCACTAAAAAGCTTTGAAGAGCAACGAAGAAAGAAAATGCTTAAAAAAGATGCAGGGAGAGAACTTGAAAGGGAGGTGAACGTCTTAGAGGCAGAGAAGGCCAGAAGAACACCTAAAAGGTCAACTGCATATGATGGTGTTCAAAGTGCTACACGTCCACAAGCATTTAGTGAAAATGCATTTGTTTCACCTGTTGGAGTGTCGACCGAGGAAGCCGGTGGAATGTCCAACAATGAAGAAGGTGCAATGTCACCAAATGCAGCGGGTGGAATGTCCGACAACCAATCAAAGCTGAAGACTTATGCTAGGATTGGTTCACGAAGGCGATTTAAGAGCCAAGCACTTAGGACACCATACACAAGAAATGTAGTAGTTAGAAAGAGAAATGATTAATTATTGTATTAGAGTTTCGTGTTAGGAGCTGAAAAAGATGGTGTAATTAAACCTAGTATTTGGTTCCATATATAGAACATTGATGTTTGGTTGAATACATTTATGTTATTGCAAATAAAATGTGTGTTTTATTGAAGTGGTTCATAATTTGATTTCAAAGTGATAATGTTTGTGGAAGAAAATAATTCATGATTGTGATTTGATGTATATAGTTGAATTGGTAAAGATAATGGTGATAAAGAGTGGAATGTAATCGTTTACAATGGGACCACAACTTCAGTTCTGTTTCATCTAATGTGAAATTGTGCTTTGTAAACGATTACAAGCAGCTGTAATCGTTTACACGAGCCTGAACAGGGATTTGGACATCCTGTTGAACTGTAGGAGCCACCAGTTATAACGTGGAGGACCACAGTGTGTTTTTAACCAAATCCAATGAATTAAATTGTGTTTTGGGTTCTGGAGTGAGGAGAGGCTTCAACCTAATGTTCTGGGACCCCATCATGTATGGAGGGACCATCCATGTTGAGAACCCTGAGTCAAATGAAGTTAATGTGTGTATGTTGTGAAATTGTGCTTTGTAAACGATTACAAGCAGTTGTAATCGTTTACACGAGCCTGAACAGGGATTTGGACATCCTGTTCAACTGAAGGAGTCACCAGTTACAACGTAGGGGACCATAATGTGTTTTTAACCAAATTCAATGAATTAAATTGTGTTTTTTGGTTCTGGAGTGAGGAGAGGCTTCAACCTAATGTTCTGGGTCCCCCATCATGTATGGAGGGACCACCCATGTTGAGAACCCTGAGTCAAATGAAGTTAATGTGTGTATGGTGTGAAATTGTGCTTTGTAAACGATTACAAGCAGCTGTAATCGTGTACACGAGCCTGAACAGGGATTTGGACATCCTGTTCAACTGAAGGAGCCACCAATTATAACGTGGAGGACCACAGTGTGTTTTTAACCAAATCCAATGAATTAAATTGTGTTTTTTGGTTCTAGAGTGAGGAGAGGCTTCAACCTAATGTTCTGGGTCCCCCATCATGTATGGAGGGACTACCCATGTTGAGAACCCTAAGTCAAATGAAGTTAATGTGTGTATGGTGTGAAATTGTGCTTTGTAAACGATTACAAGGAGCTGTAATCGTTTACACGAGCCTCAACAGGGATTTGGACATGTTGTTCAACTGAAGGAGCCACCAGTTACAACGTAGGGGACCACAGTGTACCACAGATCAATATCAGTGTTCATTGACTGATAATTACTTCCTTCATTTGTAGTTGGTTGTATATATGTGAAATATAATACGTGAAACATACATTAGTTCCTTCATTTGTAGTTGATTGTATACACGTAAAATATAATACGCAAACATTAAAACAGGATTTATAAGTAAACTTTGAAATTCCAGTACAAGTTCCATATGAAAAAAAAGTACATGTAAAGATGAAATGAAAACTACGAAGTGAAATGATAAAATGGGGTGGGAGGTTGCTGCATTCGGTTCCCAAGTTTCCAACTCTTGGTTCTCGGTTCTCCATATTATCAAGTCATGCTTCTATGCCGTTAAATCTTGTAGCAATGTACGTTTGGAGTTGGTCAATGCGTTGTATGACATCATCAAGTGTTGTAGAAGAACTTGGTTGATCATTTTGCTGCACTTGTCCGCGTTCACTCTGTTGGTTTTGTGTGTCGTCTTTTTGTACCCACACTCCATCTACATTTTGCACATAACCAAAGGAGACTATTTTGTCACATCCCACCTTTTGTTTGTCCATGATTCCAGTAATATGATCAAAAGTAATAGGCACATTAAAGTGTTCCAACAACATAGTTACCAAATAAGGATAAGGCAGCCTTTCATTGTCAGATAAAGCCCTTTTCATCCTATTACGTACGACATGTCCCCAGTTTATCTGCTTTGAATTGAAAAGGGCACATAACAGCATAATATCCTCGTTGGATGCCTAACCAATATTTGTGAAACGTGGAATTAATATTCTAGTTAGCACATAATGCAAGATTCTTGGTTGCACCTTCAAACCCCCAGCAGTTATTCGACCACTCAAGTCTGATTTTTCATTACAAACAAGTTGCCTTGCAGTGATGGAATTGTACTCTTCTTTCCAGTCATCAACAAGTCGTCGTTCGTAATGAACTCCGGTACATGGGAGGGAGGTTAGTTGTTGAAAAAGATTAGGGCTCACTCTAAATTTAACCCCTTTTACTTCGCTTCGAATAACTCCCGTTTAAGAAATTTCCATGTTGGTGTAAAAAACTTTAACCAATTGCAGGTAGAATGCTTTTCTGAAAGATACAAATTCGCTCAGTCCTGCGTCTCGCAAAATGTCGTAGAAATCAAAATTGCTTACCTCAAAGTAATCCTCATCCAGGTATTTGCTTTCCAATATGTCTCGATTGACAAAATGCATAGCAAATTTCTCATACTGTGTAGGCGAAGAGAACAATTCATGTCATCGTGGTGGAGGAGATGACGATGTTGTTGGAGATGGGGGTGGGGTAGGCGTTGGACTTCGACGACGACGTCCACCACGGCGGGAAGAAGCTCCCCTCTGTATCTTCCTTGCGCGATCAACCATGAAAGGACAGCGTGTTCGCAATGAGGAGCAGGGATTTGCGAAGGAGGATTGATGAGTGAATATTTTCATGATTTCACTTAGTTTATTGTACTAGAATTAATCAGGGAATTGTGCTTAAATGTCCGGTATTTTCCTGTTTTTTATAATTATGCTTAATTTGACCGGAAATTCTAATTTTAATTAATTTGAATATTCTGAGCTAATTATTTTCATTTTTAATTGCAAGGAAAATTTTGGAGATATATTTTGGAGCATTGGGATGGAGACAAATTAATTCAAGACTCTCTAATTAGACATTTTAAATTTTAGTTATATTGTAATTTAATTACTTAAACTTTTTGCACAAACTTTTACATTGTGGGCCAATTTTTGGAATTAGATGTTGGGCCCAATTTTGTGGGACACTTGGCACCTTACTAGGTTTTTTTAGGGTGGACCCCACCATCATTTTCAGACACATGGCCCTTAGGAAATGACACCAACCGTCACTTGAAAAGGACACACTCACTCTCAGGAATTTTTTTTACTTTGCTCGAACCCACTCATCAACAATCACTGCTTCTTGGATCCAGCTGTGGAGGACATCTCCCTGCTTGATCAAATTTGGAGACTGAAGCAATTCCTCCTCAAGACTTCTTTGTTGGATCCGATGGTGGAAGAGATCTCCCTGAAAGTCCAAAATTGGCAACTGCCACCATGATCAGGGAAGTTTTTCTTTTCCCTTCTCCTCCCTTTCCCACTTTTATTACACTTGTCTTTGATCTGTTGACTATTCTTATTACTGACCTTATGCTTGTGACACATTGAGGACACTGTGTAGTTTAAGTGTGATCTATTGGGGGAGATTCTGATTTGTCTTTGATTATTTTATGTTTTCTGCGTTAAACTTTTTGTTTTCTAGGTAGTTTTTGTTGTGTCTTGTGTACAGTTTTGCATGTTTCTCTTGATTTCTGGACATGGTTTAGGTTGTAGACTTCTCTTTCACTCCATTGGTACTCTGATTAGCTTGAATTCCTTGTTTTTCTCTGCTTGGAAAGATGATTACGATGTTTGAGAGATTGATTTTATTGTGACAGAAATACCCTATGTGAGAATTAAGCCACTTGATATTCTTTCTTGTGTGTGATGTCTCTTGATTGCTTACACATATGCCTTGGCTTGACTCTTTTTGATAATTGTTGATTGATATGCATGTTTGGAAGTGATAAAGGCAATTTTGTTGTTGAGCCTCTCTAGCCAGATGAGCCTACCTTATTGCGATCCCTTGATAACCCCTTTTGAGCCTATACTTTCCCCATTTCTTTGTTTTGAAGCTTATACACTAGCCCTAAGTGAAAAACCATGATTACCTTAACCTTAGGGAATTTTGGAGCTTTGAAATTGTTTTGGGAATAAGTGTGGTCTCTTGGGAGATTCTGATGAGTTGGCTAGTTGGTTTCTCTTTTTATTTGTTTTGTAAATATATGTGAGTCTTGTCTCTTGGAGTTGTGTTCTGAAAAGAGAGAAAAGAAAAGAGACAAGATGAGAAAAAAAAAATACAGAAAAATAAGAAAATTAAAAAAAAAATTGTTGTGTGAATAATGGAGTCAAGAAGAGGATTGAATTAAAGGGTTTGGGTGTGATTTGACTGTGTTTACACTTGTTCCCCATTGCTCCTCTATTTCTTTTGGTTTGTAACTTCTCACCCATATTATATCCTCCCTTTTCCTTGGCCCCATTACATCTATAAAAGACCTTTTGATTTGAACATGCATATGTGTTGACTGCTGATATTAGAGGCTTGCCAAGTCTGTTTGTTGCTTGCTTTCTTGAGTGCATTGAGTTGATATTGTTTACCTTAGACACTTGATAGAAACACTGATATGTGCATCTGTGAGGTTCTGTGTTTTTGATTCACCTCTTGAACTAATTGATCATTTTGTCATGCTTTGAACTGCTTGGATGATTTCATGAGTATCTGCTTTCATTGCTTTTGTGTTGGATACTGTCCACTGTTAGCGGAATGGCAAGTGTACCATATCGTATCAAGTAATAAAAATGGTAAAACCCATTATCGTTCTTCCCATGAGACTCGAAAGGCCTTATCATTCGCGTGAATCAAAATCGTAAGACTTGCAGAGAAAAATTAATTAATTGTGGTGGATGCAAAGACAGAAAATAAACATGCAATGTGTGATTCAATTGACAAGATTTAGGCAATGGATGAATGGAGTTGTTGGTGGTTTACAATTTCATCTAATCCGCTCTCTCTTATTTACTCCTCTTGTTTAAATAACATTATTATCTAATTGCATGCAAACTTTCTTGGCCTCCCCTTAACCCGATCCCTCGGCGAAAAGGGCCTATTACTAATTACCGGCTTGTTATCCCTAGCCTCCCCTAGCAACTAGCAATGCATTACAAACAGAAGCAAATACAATTGGTAATCTTACTCCCCTATCCCTAGGTGGTATTGCTTAACCAAGGAAATTCTCACCATTTCGTGTCATTACTGTATGTCCCCGTATCAATAAAGGCAAATATCAATTATCGAATCAGTTAAACGATAAAGGCATTAAGCACAGTATGAGAATCCAACAATTGATAATAAACACATATGAAAATCATATAATTCAAACAAGAGTTTCAATAAAAGATAGTATCAAAAGATTGCATTGTTCCCCCAACAACAAAAAGGGTTTAGTTCACCATAGTCATGGTGAACCAAGATGATAATAATGGAAGATATGGAAGACAAACCCCAGAAAAGATGAAAAAGAGCCTAAGCATACAAGATATCCTCTCCAGAGAATGAAAAATAGGTTTGGCTGCCCTCTTCTGTCAAAAGAATGAATTGGAATTCGTAACAGAGTTATTTATAGGTGAGGAGCGCAACAGAAAAATAGGCCCAAGCCTAGCTGACCACCGCCCGGCATCACACTTTTCCGCCCGGAGGTGTGCCCTAAATCGCGCCACGGCCCGGCGGTAGGGGTCTACCGCCCGGCGGTGTCCCTTGTGCCACAAAACCGCCCGGCGTCAGGGGTCTGCCGCCCGACGTCCTCTGCTGGTGTCTTCTCCTCCCGTCTGACCGCCCGGCGCCAGGGGTCTACCGCCGAGCGGTCCCTAGACTCTTCTTTTCTTCGATTTTCTTGCTTTTTCTCGAGTCTATGACCTTCATCTTCATTCCCCATCTTCACTTCTATCAAATTTGCTGCAAAACAAGCATAATATCGCTAAAAACAGCTTTTGACTCTCGACTGACTCATTTATTGAGCTTTACTTGATTCTAAGCTCATTCTAAGCAGTAAAGGGTGTAATTTAGTCCAAAATAGCATATGAAAATAACAGTTTTTCAACCGTTATCACAACCCCAAACTTAGAACTTTGCTTGTCCTCAAGCAAAACAAAACAAAACACAACTTGGCTTTCTACCCTTTCATCCAATGATTCAACATTTCTAAAGTACATAACAAGACTTACTCAATTTCAGATACTCAGTGAACTCAAATCAAGATGCATGCTTGTTCTCAACTTAATTTAGCTCATGCTTTCCTCAACAGATGCTACACAGTATGAATGATCAGTCCACTAAACAAAAATGCAATCATGAACTTTAGAAGTTCTCACCAAGCAAGTGTTTCACTCAATCACTCAAGTGTTTAGGGTAGCACTCCACTCTTTATTGCTCACAAGTCACATGAAATAAAATTGTCATTCATCTCAAACAATCAACATCTTTCCATGCAAATGCCATCAAAAGGACTTTTCCAAGGCTTGTAATGAGGTCGGACTATCAAGAAAAATTGGTTTTTCTGGATCACAAAATTCTTGAGTCAACAGAACTATTTCATCAATGAAAAGGTTCAAGTTTAAACTCTCTCTTTGTCACCAATTTCACTCATTCCCAGCTTCTTCCCTTTTTCTTTTTCATTGAGCTCATCTTCATGCTTTTGTTTTTTTGTTTTTTTTTTCTCTACTCATGTATTCTGCTTTTCAACATTTGAGCTCAATGCTTTTCTTTTGCCTTTCCATTTTCCCCATGCAACCCCAAACTTGAACCTTTTCATTCCATACAATTATTCTCAACCCAACTCAAGATAAGTAATTTCAAATCAAAGGCTTTCATCCTCTTTCAGGCTAAGGTTCAAAAAGGATATAATCTTTAAAGCATTTTGGGTGAAAATTTGGCTAGAAAAGGGTTTTCAAACATGGCCTTGATCATTTGACATTCACATAAAAATCAATCAATCATCAAGACAATAAAATTTATGCTTCACTGTGAAAAATACATACAACAATAAAAACTCTGGAGCTCAATACCTCACATAACATGCTTTCTCACGCACAGTCATTCATACATCCTTCTTAGCATCATGACCACAATCATACTTCATAACACATCTGTTTCACAGGATGTTAACATGCAACACAACTCAATAATCATTCACATCAGATCATCATCAAATAGGTTCATCATGCAATTTATTCAGTCTATCTTCAGAAAAGTATTCAAGCCAAGCATACACACTGAAAAATAAAATTCAAAAATTTAAAGTGCAAGGGTAAAGAAGAAATTCTAGGTTGCCTCCTAGTAGCGTTTGTTTAACGTCGCGAGCTTGACCCAAACCTGTTTAGCATTTGTCAGTAAATGCCAGTCGTCCAACACCCTTCAGTAGGTGTACCTTCCGGGTATCCTTCAGTAGATACCAAAAATTAGCATCCCAGTAGATGCTACCCAAGAATTGTTCCAAATTTTACATGTTCAAAAGAAAAACTAAACAAAACAAAAATTAAAACTTGTCTTATAGTACAAAATGTTCTTCTTAGCAATCAACTCTTCTTTTTCACACTAGAATATTCATCATCCCACCATCTCAGCTTTCGTCTGTCTACTTGGCGAACAGCAGGGGAATATGGCATTCTAATTTCCACCATTCCTTTTTCTTAAATCTCACTTTACTCCATAAGTGGAGTGGATCTTCTTTTGATTTTTGGTGAATGGTTCTTCTCTCTTTATCCTCAGGTACCTGCAGAACGTAACAGCTGTCAGAATAATCAGTACCTGTTATGCTCCCTTCTTGTTCTTCGCCCATCTCTGGCTTCTCAAATCTGTCTCTTTTTACTGTTTTGATCTCATCCCCTTCACGACCAGTATAGAGAAATAGATAATTCAAATCCCTCATCATTATCCTTCCCTCATGAACATTAATAAGCATCTTTGATGTTGCCATGAAGGGTCGCCCCAAAATCACAGGGTACTTTTCCTCAGTTTTCACGTCCATAACAATGAAATCCGCTAAGAACTCAAGCCGATCTGCTCGCACAACAACATTTTCCACCATTCCCACTGGCACTTTTGTAGAACCGTCTACCATTGCTATAGTCAAGTCAGATAGTTTCAACACAAGCCCACTGATTTCCTTCAAAAGTTCTGTGGGTATTAAATTGATACTAGATCCAGAATCTATCATAGCTTCCACATCTAAATCATTTAGAGTACATGACAATGTTAAGCACCCCAGATCTTTAACCTTAGGAGGATAATTACTCTTCTGTGGTTGAAAAACACGATCCTCTTCTTCATCAATCAGCTCAACTTTATCATCAAGGTTGATTTTAATTCTTTCTGAATAGGGAGGGAGCTGCTGATTTCCTAAAGGTACCACAGTCATTCGGTTGAAAATTTCTCTAAATCCCCCATTATGATTGCTTCTAGTCCCTATTTCGTCTTTTCCTCCACCAACCTCTTCTTCATTATAACTTTCACCTTCTTCATCTTCACTGCTCATGGGTTCAAAGAATTCAGCCATCAGCATTTCTTCCTCTTCACTATCTACCAAATGGAATGGTTCACAGCCTGCTTCCCAACCATCCTGGCTCGTAATGACTTTGCATTCTCTCTTAGGGTTCACCTCAATGTTGGCCCTGAACTGGTTTTTCTCTATAATTTCTATTCTTGTTGCCAGCTGTCCAATTTGTGACTCCAGTGATTTAAAACTGGCCTGAGTGTTATTCAACTGCTGCTCATATTTTTTGAAGAAGTCATCACATCGGTTACTTAAGGTCCTAACAGACTCAGTCAAATTACTCATTTGTTGCCATAATGGTGAAGGTTGTTGCTGCCTGAAGCTTCCTACTTGCCCATAAGTATTGTTCTGATTTTATCCAATACTGGGATGATTATTCCAGCCTTGGCTAGAATTACCTTGGTTGAAATTACCTTGTTTGTATTGGAATTGGGCACCCATGTAGTTAACGTCCTGCTGCATTTCCTCAGTGAAAGCACATTAACCATTGATGTGGTCACCACCGCATAACTCACAAAGTTGTTGTGTTTGAGAAATACTTCTTAACCCTGTTGGAAGTTCAGAAATGACCTTTGTCAATTTGTCCAATTTTTGGTTAAGAAGATGATTCTGCGAAGCCATTGCATCATTAGCAGGAAGATGCAATATTCCTCCTTTTTGTGCGCTCCTCTCACTTTGGGAAGCTTCATTCAGAGCCATGTCTTCAATCAAGTCAAAGGCTTCATCTTCAGTCTTCCTATTAATACTGCCTCCAGCCGAGGCATCCAACATCATTTTAAACTGAGTATTCAGCCCTCCAAGAAAAGCAAGCAAATAAGTAGTCTTATCGAACTCGTAAACTGGGGTCTTCCTTAACAAGCCTTTAAATCTATCCCAGGCTTGTCCAAGAGTTTCCTCCATTCCCTGCTTGAAAGAAGAAATTTCCAGCTTCCCTTGGTGAATCTTAGTTTGCGGAAATAATCTGGTGACAAACTGTCTGGCCAAGCATCCCAGTTTCTGAACGTCCATTCAGCAAATGAATGCAACCAATCCTTGGCGTTTCCTCCCAAAGAGAACGGGAATAGGCTAAGTCTGATCCTCTCATCTGAGACTCCGGCCATCTTAACAGTATTGTAGATTTTGCCAAAGATAGTCAAATGTTTGTAGGGATTCTCACTCGACAATCCGTGAAACTGGTTGCTTTGGACCAACTGAATAAGTGCAGGGCTCATCACCAAATTTGTTGCATTGTTTGCAGGAATGACTACGCTGTTGAAATTCAAGGGACCCACAGTGTTGGCTGAGTCCCTCAGTGTACGTCTCGGAGGAGGAGGTTATTCCGCCATCTCCTCTAAGTCCTGTGCAAAAGATTGCAAAAGTGGTTCAGGAGAAGGAAAGTTCTCACGTTCAGAATGCTTAACTCTCCTCCCTCTTCTATCTGGTAGCCCCTCGAGAAGAGGTGGCTGATCTTTTCTGCTCCTAGTGTGTACTCCTTCCTGCATACACAAGAGAAAATACCCCTAAAAGCACTTTTACAGAAAAATAAAATAAAACAAAACAACAGAAATATATAAACAAATAATTACAAACAAGTCAAATTCAGTCAATTCACACTACTAAATAAGTCAAACCTCGAGTCCCCGGCAGCGACGCCAAAAACTTGTTAGCGAAATGACAAGTGTACCATATCGTATCAAGTAATAAAAATGGTAAAACTCATTATCGTTCTTCCCATGAGACTCGAAAGGCCTTACCGTTCGCGTGAGTCAAAATCGTAAGACTTGCGGAGAAAAATTAATTAATTGTGGTGGATGAAAAGACAAAAAATAAACATGCAATGTGTGATTCAATTGACAAGATTTAGGCAACGGATGAATGGAGTTGTTGGGGGTTTACAATTTCATCTAATCCGCTCTCTCTTATTTACTCCTCTTGTTTAAATAGCATTATTATCTATTTGCATGCAAACTTTCTTGGCCTTCCCTTAACCTGATCCCTCGGCGAAAAGGGCCTATTACTAATTACCGGCTTGCTATCCCTAGCCTCCCCTAGCAACTAGCAACGCATTACAAACAGAAGCAAATACAATTGGTCGTCCTACTCCCCTATCCCTAGGTGGTATTGCTTAACCAAGGAAATTCTCACCATTTCGTGTCATTATTGTACGTCCCCGTATCAATAAAGGCAAATATCAATTACCGAATCAGTTAAAAGATAAAGGCATTAAGCACAGTATGAGAATCCAACAATTGATAATAAACACATATGAAAATCATATAATTCAAACAAGAGTTTCAATAAAAGATAGTATCAAAAGATTACATTGTTCCCTCAACAACAAAAAGGGTTTAGTTCACCATAGTCATGGTGAACCAAGATGAAAATAATGGAAGATATGCAAGACAAACCCTAGAAAAGATGAAAAGGAGCCTAAGCATCCAAGATATCCTCTCTAGAGAGTGAAAAGTAGGTCTGGCCGCCCTCTTCTGTCAAAAGAATGAATTGGAATTCGTAACAGGGCTATTTATAGGTGAGGAGCGTAACAGAAAAATAGGCCCAAGCCCAGCTGACCGCCTGGCGTCACACTTTGCCGCCCGACAGTGTGCCCTAAATCGCGCAATGACCCGGCGGTAGGGGTCTACCGCCCGGCGGTGTCCCTTGTGCTGCAAAACCGCCCGGCGTCAGGGGTCTGCCGCTCGGCGTCCTCTGCTGGTGTCTTCTCCTCCCGTTTGACCGCCCGGCGCCAGGGGTCTACCGTCGGGCGATCCCTAGACTCTTCTTTTCTTCGATTTTCTTGCTTTTTTTTGAGTCTATGACCTTCATCTTCATTCGCAATCTTCACTTCTATCAAATTTGTTGCAAAACAATGCAAAACAAGCATAATATCGCTAAAAACAGCTTTGGACTCTCGACTGACTCATTTATTGAGTTTTACTTGATTCTAAGCTCATTCTAAGCAGTAAAGGATGTAATTTAGTCCAAAATAGCATATGAAAATAACGGTTTTTCAACCGTTATCATCCACTTCCTTTCACTGTCCAGATTTTGTGAGAATTGTGCAACTCAGTTTCTGTTTTGTGAGTCTGTGTTGTCTGTTTGTCGAGTCTGTGTCACTCTCCTGATGTCCTCTGTTCCCTTATTAGCGTCTTAATTTTGCCTAGGAGTGCAGAAGACTAAGTGTGGTCTATTTTGATGAGTGAATATTTTCATGATTTCACTTAGTTTATTGTATTAGAATTAATCAGGGAATTGTGCTTAAATGTTCGGTATTTTCCCGTTTTTCATAATTATGCTTAATTTGATCGGAAATTCTAATTTTAATTAATTTGAATATTCTGAGCTAATTATTTGCATTTTTAATTGCAGGGAAAATTTTGGAGATATATTTTGGAGCATTGGGATGGAGACAAATTAATTCAAGACTCTCCAATTACACATTTTAAATTTTAGTTATATTGTAATTTAATTACTTAAACTTTTTGCACAAACTTTTACATTGTGGACCAATTTTTGAAATTATATGTTAGGCCCAATTTTGTGGGACACTTGGCACCTTCCTAGGTTTTTTTTAGGGTGGACTCCACCATCATTTTGAGACACATGGCCCTTAGGAAATGGCACCAGCCGTCACTTGAAAAGGACACACTCACTCTCGGGAATTTTTTTTACTTTGCTGGAACGTTTCTTGCATGGAGATTTACTCTAAGGTGTTTAATTTTGGATGAAGGGGACGGTTTCACTTTCTTGTTAAATGAAGAAGATTTCTTTTCATTTTTTATTTTGGATGCAAGGGTTGGAACAACCAGGAGGAGTCGACACTTTGGAGGAATCTCACTCTCTCGGCAGATTTTGTGTTTTGGGGGAAAGCGTCTTTTGAATTTTATTTCACTTTTGCATTGCATTATTTTGTTGATTCCAGCACACAGCTCACCTTTATTTTAGTTGGATGTGTCACGTGAATGAGCACATTTCAGATTGGGACGTTACCATGAGAATGAAGAATGCACTTCTTTTCTTTCTTTCTTGCAAACGCTGGTTTCCTTGGTGTATGTGTCACAGTGCTTAACTTTGATTTTCGGAGGCAACTATTGGCTTTCTTCTTTTGCTTAGTTTGCTGCAGCTGTCCAGTTTAATCAAGCATTCTTAAATTAGATTTTAATTCCAACACCGTTGCTTATTTAATCTTTTAAATTGGAGATATGGTATAGCATATGGTCACGGGTGCATCCAGATCTTTTCTCTCTTTTAGATTCATTTAATCCTTTTATTATATGAAAAAGTGGTGTCTTGGTTGGAGCATTTATTGAAGAGACGGTGATTTCAATATTTATTTGAAGAGCTGATTCACGACAATTTTAATTTCTTTGATTGAAGCTGATTTTCACTTTTGAAATTTTAATTCTCGGTGCAACACTTTTGAATAAGCTCTTTCATTTTCATTTTCAATTGAAGCATACAGCTGATTCATTTGCCTTTAATTGTGGTGCACGGTGCTGGTTAGAAAAGTGGGGGCACATATGGAGAGCTTACGGTGATGGATTTTGGAGAATACCTTTATGAATTGCTTGGAAGAGGCCTACGACCTTGTTGGAAGAAGGAAACATTTCTCATTTTAATTTTCTTCAAATGAACCCCATGGAATCTTAACATGTCATGGGTAATGGTAAAAAGTTTTATGCTTTCTAATACTTTTGCTTTAGATTATTTTACATAGTATGTTGAGTTGTTTTTCATCTTTTAATTTAGTGTTGCATTTTAATCGCTTTAATTATGTTTGGATATTTGTTAGTCACAGTGTCAAGTTTAGCATTTTCATTTACTTTGATGTTGCCTAGTATGTTTGGTAGTGTTAATTTAATTGTCATGATTTTGTTTTTGTTTATCCGCATTCACAAACCTTTTCAACAACCCCCCATTTCGTGTGAGACCTAATTCTCGAACCACAGTTTGGTCCTTGAGAGACGACCTAGGAGTCACTTCCTAGCTATATTGCATTTCTCATATGCAATCAAATTTGTGTGGGTTGCGACAGACCATCAAGGATAATTGAAGACCTAGAGGAGTGGGCACTTAAACCTAAAGAGGGGAACGTGGGAAGTTAAACCTAAAGAGGGGAACGTGGACAGTTAAACCTACAAAGGGGAAGGTGGGCAGTTAAACCCCTCTGTTCATGTTTATAGGAAGCCAACATATAGTGTAATCGATTACACAATAATGGTAATCGTTTACAATGCGTTTTTCCAGCACAAAATACCAACTTTTTTGTTAACCTATGTTACTAGAGGTATTCTGAACAATGGACATAAAAAATTTCTTCAACAATAACTTCTTCATTTAATTAGGGTTAAATTTACATAGCCTATGCACAATAATAAAAACATGATATTCATAGACAAACATGAATGTCAACACCCAATTTCGTCCGGGTGACTAAATAATAGAAATTGTTTTTACTTTTCTTATTTTATGTTTTTCTATTTTATTTTACTTTATGTTATTTCATTATTTTTATTTTTTACTTTTACTATTTTGTTTAGTTTTTTTAAAAAAAAAGAAAAGAAAAAAAAAGAAGAAAAATAATTTAAAAAAAAGCAAAATGAAAAAAAAATAAAAAAAAAAGAGAAGAAAAGGAAAAAGGCAATGTGATCATTGCTCTTTGAGGAAAAAAAATGGTTCCTCCATCAACAGAGGCAACACGCGCACGACCTCATTAACCACCCTTGCTTCCTCACCATTTTCTGATTCTCCTAACACATACACACCCCACGCCTCATGCTTCAATCCATCATCCACAACGACATTTTTCGTCAACCATCCAGACTAATTTTTTATCACCAAGCCCAACTCCATTTTAGTGGTACACCCGGCCATTAACCAACTCTCATCACTATCCTTTTCTCTACACACACATTCCTCTTGCAGACCACCCTAACAAACATCTCTCACACCCATCACATAGAGAAAAAATCACAATTCACTGATTCCATCAATACGCATCGGACAATCACTCACCTCCACTCTAACAACATTACTCTCAGTACATCTATTCAAAAAAACCTCATCAAACAACCCCATTTTTTCCTCCATCGCACACAGCTTTTACTAATACCATTCCACCATTTTCATCTTCATTCCCATCCTCCTCATCATACTTCTAAACCATTTTCCCTGCATTCAAAAACAAAAACAGAAAGATCCAAATCAGCATCTTAGCCTCTCTTTCACTTTCTATCATCACCACCAATTCATCAAAATTTTCGAGGCATCGAATCATTTTTTTCCAATTCACCAAACATACAGTAAAATACACACAACCATCAAACAGAGGAGGAACCCCAAATCTCACCATCTCCATTGTTAATATCTTATCAGAATAGAGATAAAAAAAAAAGAGAAAGGAAATGGCGTCGCCGACACCTACTCCATTTGTATGTCCGATGATGGCTATGAGTGGCAACTAAGAGTGCCACTGGAGGCGCTAGCAGAATCGTGGGTGGTGTTTTTTCGCGCCTCAAGTTCAGGGAAAGACTGATCCTACAAGGAGGAAGAAGGGACGCAGTGCCATCGGTTCTATTCAACACTGGCGGCTGGCTTGACGGTGGCAGCGACGCGTTGGTGGTGACAAGAGCCCGATGTCGCCGGTGTCGACCCTAGCTTGGGGGAGCGTGAGTGATTAGAAATCTCGAGAAATCACGACAGTAGAGGACGTTGGTGTGGGATTGCTCTGTTCGAAGCGAAGCAGGGCACAGAACGAGACCCCGATAGTGACCGACATCGTCGCCGGCGGTCCTGGTAACGAATGGCATCATGACCTAGGGCAGGGAGGTTCTTCTTGCATGAAGAGAGGAAGTCTGATGCTCTATTAGAGAGCTAGGTAGTGGCGGCGGCACGATGGGGACGAAGGGAGCTCGATAGGGATGAGGGCCTCGACCTGGTGGCTCCGGCAACGAGTATCGTTGTTAACGACGGCGTGGACGGTACGGTGGTGGCCGGCAGAGATTGTAGCGATCTTGGGCAGCACTGCGACGACGGCTTGTGGTGGTTCGCAGCGACTGGTACTGTGGCGGCGAAGACAGCAGCGTCCTTGCGCAGGGGAAGGCAATCCTTTCCGAGGTGTTTCGTTAAGAGGAGAAAAGCCTTGGGTCTGAGGCACGAATTGCACAAATGGGGAATTTTGGAGAACCCTTAATGAGTCAGTTAGGGTTAGGAGGGCTTTGGGCCAGTTGTTGGATCCATTCTCTTTGTCCGCCACCTCCTGTTCTCCATTTGCACCCCCAAGCCATTTCTGCAAACCAAAAAAAGAGGCTTGGACCTGACGGGCAGCTACTATCTGCCACCTCCAACTTTGCTGTTGCACCGCTTGGGCCTGAACCAAGAAGTTTCTGGCTGCACCTTCACTTTCAGCCTTACACCCCTGACAGACTACAAGTTTGGAAAAAAAGGGTTTGGGCTCAAACCGGGCCTCAATTTTATTCAACACCCCTGGTTTTAATATCTTTACCCTATTCTTATTGGGTTTGGACTGTGATGTTATTTTTTATTGTCTTTTTATTTTATTTCTTTAGCTTTGGCATTTTTTTTATTATTGTGTGTTGTTATATCTCTTTGCTAATAAAAATAAAAATATAAAAATCATAAAAATTATAAATAATCAAAAATATTTTGAAAAGGTTTAAACACACGTGCGACCGCTCGCACAAGCCTTGTGTTAAAAATCTTTTCCTTCTCTTTTACAAAAATAATCAAAAATATTTTGAAAAGGTTTAAACACACGTGCGACCGCTCGCGTAGGCCTTGTGTTAAAAATCTTTTCCTTCTCTTTTACAAAAATAATCAAAAATATTTTGAAAAGGTTTAAACACACGTGCGACCGCTCGCGTAGGCCTTGTGTTAAAAATCTTTTCCTTCTCTTTTACAAAAATAATCAAAAATATTTTGAAAAGGTTTAAACACACGTGCGACCGCTCGCGTAGGCCTTGTGTTAAAAATCTTTTCCTTCTCTTTTACAAAAATAATCAAAAATATTTTGAAAAAGTTTAAACACACGTGCGACCGCTCGCGTAGGCCTTGTGTTAAAAATCTTTTCCTTCTCTTTTACAAAAATAATCAAAAATATTTTGAAAAGGTTTAAACACACGTGTGATCGCTTGCGTAGGCCTTGTGTTAAAAATCTTTTCCTTCTCTTTTACAAAAATAATCAAAAATATTTTGAAAAGGTTTAAACACACGTACGACCGCTCGCGTAGGCCTTGTGTTAAAAATTTTTTCCTTCTCTTTTACAAAAATAATCAAAAATATTTTGAAAAGGTTTAAACACACGTGCGACCGCTCGCGTAGGCCTCGTGTTAAAAACTTTTTCCTTCTCTTTTACAAAAATATTCAAAAATACATTTTAAAGGTTTAAGTACACGTGTGCCCGTTCGCGACGACCTTGTGCTAATAAACCTTTTTACTTCTCTTTTACAAAAATAATCAAAAATATTTTGAAAAGGTTTAAACACACGTACGACCGCTCGCGTAGGCCTTGTGTTAAAAATTTTTTCCTTCTCTTTTACAAAAATAATCAAAAATATTTTGAAAAGGTTTAAACACACGTGCGACCGCTCGCGTAGGCCTTGTGTTAAAAACTTTTTCCTTCTCTTTTACAAAAATATTCAAAAATACATTTTAAAGGTTTAAGTACACGTGTGCCCGTTCGCGACGGCCTTGTGCTAATAAACCCTTTTCCTTTTTCATACAAAAACAAAAATTCTTCAAACACAAAAAATCAAAACATCAAACTTTCCAAACAGTAAACAGTTTTAAAAGAACTACGTAACCCTGATTTCTCATTCTGAATGAGAATACGTAGGAGCAAGGTCAATCCTTGTCGGGCACAAAAATTAAAAAATATATATTTTGTCTCTCTTGATTTTTACTGTTTGGGGAAATTAAACATTTTGAAAACCACATCTTTATTCGCGTGTTTAATTAAAGGTACTGCCTTAGGGCAGGCGTTGTGGGGTGCTAATACCTTCCCCACACGTAACCGACTCCCGAACCCGAATTTCGGTTTTCGTAGACCATGTCTTTTCTTTATGGTTTTTTCCATAGTTTTCCAGAATAAACTATGGTGGCGACTCCAAAATCTTTTTTTCAAAACTCGTTCCTTTTTTGGATCGTCGTTGTCCCGTCGCGATTTTTTCGGTTGCGACAATGAAGAAGGAAGTTATATACATCAAAGTATGTTATTATCGAAATTGTTATGCATAGCCGATAACAAAGACAAAAATCCAGATGGGACCACTCCGGATTGGTCTGAAAGTTGGTAAGATTGGGATGCACATTGAATCACCTCAGCACTTTGTATAACATCAGGCGGTGTTGTTTCCTAAATCAACAAAATTACATTTAGAAAACATATAAAATTTAAGTGAAGTAAATGGAAATAGCACACATAATAGATACTGACCAAGTCTTGTACGAATGTTGTTGAAGACTTCTTTGCTGAAGATGTTTTTGGTTTTCTCGTCCTTTCCTCATGCAGTGTCAGATGTTGCTGTTAGAATGTCTGCAAGGCCAAAGTGTCCCGCACGCAAACAGCTGCTGTAATTATGATTAGTGAACACACAACGGTTTTTTGCCATTCTCTTATAGTCATTGATTATAAGGTCCTGCAAGTAGGTTGAAATACATCAATCCTAAATGACTACCACATTCAAAGTCAAAAGGAACTGAAAATAACACATTCAAAGCGAATAGGTTACCGCATATAAGGAACTGAATAGGATCCTCTTCACAACCCCCGTCCTCCTTTTCTCAAAGTGCATAAATATGGTGCTTGCAAATAGCACCACCTACACATTCAAAATTCATCAATGATTCCAATTAATATGCATAGTATAAATCAACTAATGACGTAACACACTCACCATGTTATCAACCTTTTCGTAAGGAGCTAATGAATGAATACATGTTGTGCTCAGTGTCTGGCCAATTATATCACAAACGGTCCTGATAAAAAACAAATGTACTTTTGAATAAAAAGAAACTATGACCATAAGAATACATTAAACAAAATTATCATTACATACCTCTACGGTCTATCCCTTACGCTCACGGCAATGTAAAGTTGGTCAGCATTGTTGTTAGGTCTTGGATCACCAGCAACTGCACACAGAGGTACGATTGCCAATGGTTGCGGTGCCTCCGGTTCTTCATTGTCAATAATTTCAACAACGTTTACAACTTGTTGTTCACCTTCAGCCAAAGGTTCTTCATTGAAGGCTTCTTCATTACCTCCACCTAAAGGTTCTTCATTAACTCCACCTAAAGGTTCTTCATTAACTCCACCTAAAGATTCTTCATTACCTCCACCTAAAGGTTCTTCAGTAAATCCACCTAAAGGTTCTTCATTACCTCCACCTAAAGGTTCTTCTTCAACTCCTCCAACACCTTCTTCATTCAAATTTGGAATTTCACGAATTTTAAAGAGCCCATTCTTCAATGAAAACTACCCTTGAATTCAAGGCCATCTGTTAGCATAAAAGAGAAGAAATTTTGATGATGTCTCAAAGTCAAGTCTCAAGTGCTCTTATTGCAGGAAGATCTTCATGAAGACTTATTTTTATATTAAAGCTTTTTTTAATTTAGTAGATTGATGTATAGGATGTGGTTTATGTTTGATTCTATGTATTGCTTGTCTTAGGTTGCGTTAAAATTATTTTTTAAATCAAAAAACCTTATTTTATACTTAAGATAATTGATTATTAAATTATAATAATCAATTATCAATAATTAATTATGACTTGCCATAATTGATTATCATGAGCAATTATGAGAATTTTTAAGCAAGTTTTTTTACCATTGTGCATTCATCAAATGCATAATCAATTGTGGAAAATTGATTATCACAATTAATTAGTTGACAACGGATTTTTGGAGGTATCCTTGAGTGAGATCTCTATAAATTAGATTGGGACTCTCATTCTAAAATACGAAAAATATGAAATATAGTATATTTTTCTATATTCTTATCTGCAGTGTGCGGTGATAAGTGTTATGGGGTTTGCTGAACCCCTGTGCTGTGGCTTTGAGAACTTGGCGTGTTGGCATAGAGCGAGAACTTTCACAGGTGGTGTGATTGAGTGCTGTTGCTGTTGGCATAGAGCGAGAACTTTCACAGGGAGTGTGATTGAGTGTTGTTGTTGTTGCTGAGTTGAAAGCCTATCATGCTTCGTGAAGCATTCAGAGGAGGTGTTCATCCTTTGTGAAGATTCAGAGGAGGTGTTCATCCCTTGTGGGTTACAAGGGAAGTGAGTTTCATCTCTTGTGGTAACAAGAGAGGTGTTCTAACCTTAAACTGTTTTATTTTTTGTGATTGTAACAGTTTGTTGGTTTGTGCTAGTGAAGCGTTAATTCTTAGTTGAGATTAACAACTGGATGTAGGATCTCTATGATCTGAACCAGTATAAAAATTACCTGTGCAATTTTCTCTCTTCCTTACTCTTTTAATTTATTTAAATTGTTTTAAGGAAATTATTTTTATTGAGAAAATTATCAAAAGAACGATTTGCGATAAGAAACCAATTCACCCCCTCTTGGTTTGTTGAACGCGTTAACCATTCCGCTACACCGCTCTGACACCATCATTTCTTCATTATTTTTCTTCAATATCTCGTCAAGGTTTACTTCAAAGGTGCCATCATCGGAGCTATCATCATCAGCTTCCTCAACTCTACATCGTTTTGGCAATTGCGCCACACCTATCCCTCCATCAAACATCTCAAAAGCAGCTTTGATTGCGGGCATGTCACGGACACGCTCGCCAACATACCACTCCACCTTAAACTACAAACATGCAAACAAATTCAACAGTGCACTCAAATCATCAAAATTTATACAAAACTTACATCAAATACTTACTTCTCCAGTCCGAAAAATATCATCAATATTTCTGTATAACCGTGCCTTATACTGGAACCAACGCAACATGCGAGGGAAATCCCTATGAATTCGATTACCATCCAACGAAAATCTCTCTACGGCCCAAGCCTACAATATGAAAAAAAAATTTCATTCACACATTTATCAAAATGTACAAAATTCTATTCATTCACTTAAACAACTACAAAGAATTTTAGCTGCAATACCGCGACATTCCCACTTAGACTCAGTGAGCTGCTGATACGTCCAGCCATGATTTTTTTCATACCTTTATTCAAACTATCAACAAGGTGTTTATGTACACCGGTAGCCCAATCATATAAACAGAGACTATCTAGGTCATCTAAGACTTTTGATGGCATGTTAGCAACTATCTTAGACTTCCTATGAAAGAAAAAGACAACCAAACACACAAATATATACAACCTACAAACAACATCAACGTCTGTGTTTTCGTCTATAACAATGACATTAAACATGTCAACCAATTCTTTCAAAGTTGTGCTTTTTTTTATTAAACATTTCTCCAACCAAACCTTCTATACATTCATCAAACGGGATTTCTAAACCACCTATATCTAAACCAGTGGTCATGAAAACATCTAAAACTGTAAATGGAACCAATTGATGACTCAACCTAAAGCTAACATCATGCCCGGCCCACCTACATACCATAACCTTCAATAACTCACAGTTAATCTCCAAAGCCTTACGTAGCCGCAAACACCAACGAAACGGTGTCATACCAATTCGTTCCGCATGCTCTTTTCTCAGTAACCCATTCATTAAGACAATCAAAGAAGAATCCACAGACATTCGAACCCGCCACTACAAAATATTAAAAATAAATTTTTATTACTTACTATAAAAAATCAAAACTATAAATAATACCTAAAATTTAACTTACCTTTGGGTTACCCGACGCCATTTCAACTACACAATAAATCATTGCTACATTATGTTTCACAACAAACAAAAATCTAACATCAAACAAAAATAACCTACGGTTCCACCCAAAACAACAAACGAACCCTAAACCCTAAACACACCCAAAACGCCAAACACAACTTCACCGTACACAGTCAAAGCAAAACGCCACTTATGCTTCAGATGACGCCTTTCGATGCCTTTCGATAACCAATACCACCGCAACGTAGAAATGAACGACGCAATGGTACACGACAATGAAGAGAGGACGAATGGGAGAATGGGAGTCGAATGGGAGAATGGGAGATGCCCGAATGGGAGAATGGCATAGTCGAATGGGAGAAATTGTGAATGGGAGAGAACGATGGTCAGAGAACGAAAGTGAAAGTGAAAGATGAAAAATGAAACCACCAAATTCAATTTTCATTCAATACCATCACAATACCTATTTTACCCTTTTGTGCTTTTGGAAATATCATTTTTAAAACACCTTCAGCCATCCAATACAAATTTGACACGTGGACCGGTGTCAAATTTGTGTCAAAGTATGGTGTTAAACAAACATTTTCCAAAACAAAATAAGCACAACAATAATTCTCTTCTCCTATTGGCTAACAAGAATCTTCCTTGGTCCCACCGTAAATTTATGCAAGGTTCTCTCTCCTCCAAAATTGCTACAATGAAAACGTGGAAGGGAAAAAAATTAAAGCTACCACTTCCTCTCTTCTGACAGCATGGACCCCACCAGTGCAACCCAAAAGAAAATTAAAAGCCTTTAAAAAAAACAAAGAAAGGCTAGAAAGATTCAAACAACAATGGAAGATATTATTAGTGCACACTGAAAACATTGGAACATCTTTATCATAATAACATAATCAATTATATTTAAACCTTATTTAATCTTATTCCAAAATTTAAAATAAAAATATTATTAATTAATTTTTATACCATCCCTAAACACTTTTATCACACAATAAAATAAATTAATTAAATATTTAATATTTAGAATTATAAAATAAAAATACAAAGATATTTTTTATTTTATCCAGGTATTACAGCCGAGACTGAAATTTCTCCTAAACCTACCCTTGAGTGTGTTACATTGTTAGAGAGAAACCTAATTTGTGAGCTTAGTGTGGCTGCATCTAAAGCCAAATATCTTTGTTGAGAGCGTGTTTTTCTCAAGTTCTGAATCTAAATTGTGCTAACCAACTAGACCACATAGTTTTTACTCTTCATTGCCATTTACAGGTGGTGCTGGATAAAGAGTGATTCACAAACACCTGCTGCAGTGAAGCCGTTGAGCATACCAGAACCTTCACTGAGATTTTTTAGAGCTTCAACAGATTTTAGCTTAAGCAAATAGAGGCAGAAACACTTTACGTGGAAGTGTTGAACTAAAGGGAGTCCTTTACCTTTAAATTGTTTCTGTTTTTGGTTGAAATAGTCCTGTTATAGATGCCATTGTTTAGCATTTCTTGAAGTATGGAATCTAGTATGACATTTGTTGCAGACTAGGATTAGCCAATTTGAATTCTGAATTGGTTTGTAAGCATTGCTGCATTGCAATTGAATTGAGCAAGTTTTAATTAACTTGAATTGTTTAAATCAATTCGGTTTCAGTCTAGAATTAAATCCATTTGAATTTGGTTTAAATGTCCATTTTTATGCATATGTGTTGGCTGTTGTTGTGACTTGAATTGGTAGTTTGATCTGCGCCATAAATCTGGTATGATTTCCATTTCCTGTTGCATTTACTGGATTTTGGTGTTACTCTGTGTTCAGAACTGTGTGCTAACTGCTTGCTTGTGCAGTTTCCATAACCTATTTGTTGCAACAGTACTGCTGAGATACCTTGTAGAATTGTGAGCTGAATACTGTGTACACCATAGCTGGAGATAACACTTTTTGAGAACTCAAGATTGGATTTGACAAGGATTGGGAAGCTTGTGCAGCCAAGAGAATAAAAGGGAAGTTTACTGTTATGTGTCTTTATTTTGCAATTTGTTTTAGCCAATGGTGTAAGTGACAACCGTCTTGTTCAGTTGCCTTTGTAGGAATGCATTGATAAGAAGAAATCAAAAGAGCACCCAAATTGAGAATGAGATTTATGCACAAGGATGAGCCAAAGTGGAGCACGTGAATGTGGGCACCCAAAAGACCGTAGCACTGTAGCATAAGATTAAGTTCTTTTGTAATTTTTTTCTTTCCTTGTATTTGTAATGGGCTTATGTTTGGTCCACTATTACCTTTAGCATTGTTTTGTAAAAGGGCCATTATAAAAAGTCTAAGTTTGGAAGAGTCCTTGGTGTTCTTTCAAGTCTCGGCACCATAGGAGTAGATTTTAACATTGCTTTAATTGGTGTTTCGTTTAGGGGCGTAGGATAATTAGAGTCCGATTAGAGTCCGCATGTTTTTGTTTGTGTGTGAGTCATGTATGCTTTGTTGTTAGAAGTAATTTTACTTTAAAGGGTATTTAGTGAGTAGCATAAGGCAAATCTAGCTAAGGCAAGACTTGGTACTTAAGCAACCCTTGTGGTTCAGCTCTCTTACCTGGGATTTGTCAAATGTGAAATCTTTAAACTCTTTAGATTAGAAGAACTTTTAAGAACAAGGATGTCAAGTCATAGGATTAGTGGATTTGAGAAGCAACATACTCTTAGGACCATAATGAAAAAGATTGGGAATTTGGAAGAAAGTTTGACTCAAGATAAGTTTAATAGGGAGGTGCAAGCCTCAATCATCCAAAATGAACTTTGAGTCATACAAAAGAATCAGAGAAATCAAGAGTTTTTAAGAAAACTCATTCAAGAGGGTAGAACATTCATTAAAAGTTTAAGTGGATTTTATTGTCAGGAAAGAGAATTTAGAGATAAACTTATGAAGTTCTTGAATAAGGGAAGTAAAAGGAGCATTGAGAGAGAGCGTAGGGAACAACAAGAAAGAATGGAAAGACAAGAGAGAAGAAAAGAGAGGAAGAGAGAAGAAGGGAAAAGAAGAGAAAAGGATAGAAGGAGAGAGCAAGCAAGGATAGAAGTGGAAGAAAGACGAGAGCAAGCAAGGATAGAAGAGGAAGAAAGACAAGAGCAACATAGGAGAGACGAGGAAGAAAAAGAGAGAATAAGAAGAGAGAAAGATAGAAAGGAAGAGGAAGAAAAGAGAGAAGAGGAAGAGAGATTACAAAAGAAAGAGAAGGAAGAAATTAAAAGGAAGAAAATGGAAGAAAAGAAATTGATGGCAACATCTCCTATTCTAGAACCCAAAAGGGAAGGTTTTTTATCCTTTTACTTTTCTTCAATTAATATTACATGTTCCAAATTCATCTTTTCTTTCAAAACATTGCCATCACATCTTTTCAAAAGTTGCAATTTTTAAAACATGGCAATCAAATACTTGAGTTAGAGTTACCTTTTTGGTTATCACTAACTCAAGACAAACATAAACTTTCAAATGAAGAAAGGTTTATTTGTAATCATAAAATTGAAAAATTTAAAATTAAGAAACCTTCTTCTAAACATATTCTTCTATATATCTTATTGGGTCAAATAAAGCTAATTAGAGATATGTTTGATGCTTATTGCAGATTAATCTTTGACCCAGGAGGAACTTGTATGGAGTCTACAATAATAAGTCCTCAGGCGAACCATCAGATTTGAGGACAAATCCTTTCCATGGGGGAGGGGATGATGACTTAGGCCCAAGCCCAATTTCCTTAGTTTAGCATTTCTTTTATGCATGTATAATATGTGTAAGGCATGTGAGACTTTTAGTCCTATATAAAGGCATGTCCACACCTTTTGTAAGGACTTTTGAGATATTGGATTAATTTTTTTGTTGAGGGCACTCCAGATTTTAATCCCCTTGAGAGTCAAGGCTGAAGAATCCAAGGGATTCTCTCAGCCACCTTTCATTCACATTTCCATTATTTCCTTTTTCCACATCAGAGTTTCTCATTCCTCCACTGTAACATCAATCCTCCAATCCCTTCCCTACACGTCAGCCACTGATCCGCTGACACATCACCACTCATCAGAAGCCACGAGACTTCCACGCTACGTCTTCAAGTTTCTATTGTGCTTCAGACTCACAAATTTCCTTCTCACATTTCATCACAAGCCCAGGGTTTCTTCTCGAGAGCATTCTCTCTCGTGCTCATCGTAGCCAACCTCCGACCACCACAATAATCTCCATTTTCTTTCTCAGATCTTTAGCCTTTCACCATTTCCTTACCTTTAACCGAATGTTTTCGGCCTTTTCCTTCTATTTCACCGATTGAACTCATATATAAGCCTTTACACAAAATAGAAACCTCAAAGCCTTCCTTTTCACCGATCAATCGGTGAATCCTTTCCTTACACCGATTAAAACCTTCCAAACGCTTAACCCTAGCACCTATACCGAACAAACCACCAAAATCTAGGGTTTACATACGTTTTTCCTCTTCCGCTGCATCGAATGTTCGTTCCTCTGCTCGTTCTGCGTCAGATCTGAGACTCCTCGCCGGAGTGGAGTGCATAAGCTAGGCTTGTAAGACCTTAGCTTGAACAACTTAACTTGGAGGAGGTTGGTTAGTAAGACCTTGGATTATAGGAGCTCAACTTGTATGAACTTACCTTGAAAGAAATCAGGTTGTAGAGCTCGACCTGAAGGAGGTTGACATGTAGGAGGTCGGGCTATAGAAGCTCGACTTAGAGGAAGTCTGCTTCTAGAACTCGACCTAGAGGAGGTTGGCATGTTAAGAGATCAACCCGTAGGATGAGTGATGAGTGGGATGACCGAGCTAGCCAGACTGTCGGAGCTCGACTTGTACGAGCTCAAATTGTATGAGCTTGAGGTGGAGGTAGTCGTCTTTGAGAGCTCAACTTGAAGGAGTTATCCTATAAGAGCTTGAACTTTAGGCACTAACTTGGAAGAGTTTGACCTGAATGTGGTCAGCTTGTAGGAGCTCGGTTTGGAGGAGGTCAGTTTGAAAAAGCTCAAACTTTTAGCGCTTGACCTGTAAGAAGTCAACTTGGAGATCTCAACCTAAAGGTGGTCGCCTTTAAGGAGTTTGACTTGCCGACCTATAAGAACTCAACTAAGAAGAATTCACCTTGGAGGAACTCAACATATAGAAACAAAACTTGAAAGAGCTCAGTTTAAAAAGGTTGATTGGGAGAAATTTAACTTGTAGGACATCTACTTGTAGGAAGTCAACAGGAAGGAATATGATTTGAAAAACTTAACCTAAAAAAAATAGTTGGAAAAGCTTGGCTAGTAAATGGAAGAAAAAGTTATAAGTGCTAAATCAAAATAAAATTTGTAATATCATTTTATTTACAAAAAAAGAATAATTAATTTTTTTAATGCTTGCATGATTTGAATATTAATATTAATTATTAATTGAATTTTTTTGAGATTAAAAATATATTAAAATCTTATTTGCAATTTATTATGTCAAAAAACGATTAAATAGTGCTGTGTTAATTTTTAAAAGAATGATTTGTTGAAGACAACAAAATTATCCGACCGTGGTAACTGCTATTCAGTGTCTTTCGACGCATAATTATAAACCAAGAGATAAAAATCATAAAATAAAATTTCCAAAAACAAAATGCCGAATCCAATACGCAGACAACGAAGAATAAAACGGTAAGAAAAAGAAAGGAAAGAAAAATGTTTGTTTAGCTGTCTTCAACTAAACATAAAAGTAGGACCAGAATCAGTTTTTCAATAAATTTTCTAAAAAAATAATTTATTCATAGGAAAAAGTTAATTTAAATATATTAAATTATAATTATAATTATTAATTTACAGACATCACATATTTTAAGAGCTTAAAGAGAAGAAGGTTGAAAATGTCCCAAGATGACCCGACCCAGGGAGAACGGGTCGTATACGCGGCAACAGAAGACGCCAAGGACTATACTATATATCCTGATATATTTTTCAAAAAGACCATAATGTCTTTTTCTATGTGCCAAACTTGGGAATATTAAAAAATGACAAGAGAGAAAGCTAAGAGCATGAGCAACGCCCCCTTCCCTGTATATTCGGCCAACGCCATTTAACACACGACACACACTCTCTCTCTCTTCCCCCTTTCTCGCTCAACCCTCTCTCTCTCTTTCTTACAAATTCTCCTTTTTCTCCGGCGAGTCTCAGATACCCTCATTTACTCGGGATCCGCCGATTCACTTCGCGATCCCGGGGTTTTTCTCAAACCCGTTCCGCTTCCCCTTTCTCTCCTTTTTTTTTTGGTTTTGATTTTTCTTTTTATTTTGTATAAAAAATAAAAAAAAAATCAATGAGCGATCATCTGGTGCTGTTCGTGGACCGCCTGGTGCGGCCCGTGCCAGTGGTTGAGCCGCTGGCCCAGCACCCGGTCCAGCCCGCTCCCGAGCCCTCAACCCCCGTGGATGAAGCTGCGGCGGGACCCTCCGGCTCCGCTTCGGCGGCCGAGGACGACAGCGTCGACGAGAACGCGTTGCTGCTGCCCTTGGTGGAGTGTCGCATTTGCCAAGAGGAGGATAGCGTCAACAATTTAGAAACTCCTTGCTCCTGCAGCGGTAGTCTTAAGGTAAACACACACATTCCGATTAATTGGTAAAATTTTTAAATTAACGTCTTTTTATGACTATGAAGCTATGATGATCCAATTGGGTCTTTTTCTTATTGAGAGATCGGAACAATTTTCTTGGTGGCAATATGTATTGTGAACCTGTTTGGCAAGTGATTGGTTCTGTGCATGCGAAGAATAATGGGGAACCATGTTGTTTGTGTGGCATCATTGGTTTCTCTTATGTTATATGTGCTTTCGTTTCTGTCTTTCTCTCGATGATTTGATAACGGTTGGAATTATTTTTTTTTCCGCAGTATGCTCATAGAAAGTGCGTTCAGCATTGGTGTAATGAGAAAGGTGATATAATTTGTGAGATTTGTCACAAGGTATGTTTTTTTCACATGTGATTTTCTCATACAGGGGAATTCTTTTGTTTTTTTGTTTTTTTTGTTTTTTTTTTAATTTTTATAATGGATGTTATATAATGGTAATGGTCATGCGTTATTTTAACTTGTAATCTTTAATGAAGAATAGTTTTGTGCTATGCTCTCTCTGGATTTAACCAAATGCTCTGTGTGTGTATGTTTTGTTCGTGTAATTCTCAGTCGTATGAACCTGGTTATACTGCTCCGCCACCTCGTCTTCAACCTGAAGAAACTACCATTGACATAGGGTAAGCTTAAAGTTTCTCTGCTTTAGAAGTCTCTAAGTTTGTTAGTTTTTTTGTGTGTATAAACGAACCATTTGTGTTCCAACATCTTTTTCACTTGTGAATTGATTATTTCAGTGGAGGCTGGACAATCTCTGGCATGCCATTGGATTTGCGTGACCCCCGACTCTTGGCAATTGCCGAGGCAGAACGTCAATTCTTGGAAGCTGAATATGATGGATATGCTGCTTCAAACGCCAATGGAGCTGCATTTTGTCGTTCAGTTGCTCTAATTGTAAGATACAGAAATCTTGAAATCCTTTTTACCGAATTATTTGTGAAGTCATATGTATGTCCACCCGAAATGCATCTCCTGGAGGCCCCTGTTGTTTGGCACTTGACAGTAGATAATCGAGCCCATGAAGTATCAACCTTTAGGCATTTTTTTTTAATTTTAAAGAAATGCATTGTACTTGCTATTATCTTTGGGTTCTTGATGCACATTGACTATGCAAGTGGTATAAAATTTTGGTATAATCTGTTTGGAACATTAAGGAAATCAGTTACAATTGCTTTGCTATGATCTTTAGGGTTTATATTCATTATTGACCATGCCAATAGTATGCTAATACTTGGACGTAATTTTAATCCAATCCGTTCTATTTGATTCAGTTAATGGCCCTTTTACTTTTGAGGCATGCACTTTCTGTCACGGATGCTGATGCTGAAGATGATCCATCTACCTTTTTCTCTGTGAGTAACTTTAGTTCATTTTGGATTCATTGGTTCATAAAGTAAATTGTATTGCATTAAATATGTTGTCCACGCTAACTTATTAAATAACCATTTTCTGCAGCTTTTCTTGCTTCGAGCTGCTGGTTTTCTTTTACCTTGCTATATCATGGCCTGGGCAATCAGTATTTTGCAACGCAGGCGACAAAGACAAGTAAGTTTCAGTCCCAGTTCTGTCTGACTCATGCTTTTGGGCTTTTATTTTGCTCATATCTCTTGGTCATGTTGCTGAGAAACTGTATCGCATGCAGATGAATTAGTTGTTATATTCTAGAAAAGTCTCATTCTTTTCATGTTATGGTGAAACAGGAGGCTGCAGCATTAGCAGCAACCCAAGTTGCTTTTGTTCTACAATCTGAACAACGTAGGGGTCTGCAGTTTGCCATAGCACCCGCACCAACAATTAACACACACCAGTAACAAGTGTAGTTTGATGGCAGCATTTGTATCACTGGCGAGTGTACCATGGAAAGAAGGCTTTGTTGTTATGCCATGCATTTTTACTCATGATTTTCTCAGCTCTAATGTATCTATTCACACTGACTTGAACAACTTTGAGATGGTGCTTAATATTTTTGGAAGCATAACCTTCGAAAAGAACATCTCAATTTGTTATATATTGGAGTTCAAGTCTTTGAAAGTTGTAGCGATTTTACTACTAGTAAATTTTCCGTGTCACTCCATATCGATAATCTTGTGCCCGTGTTGTTTTTTGCACTTGTGTTTCTGTTTCGTGATTATCGTAACTGAAGCAATCAAAGTAAACGATGGAAGCAGACCGAATTTTGCATTAGATCACTGTAATTTCTCATTGTTGATTGGTGCTTGTTGGTTTTGTGGCATTGTTGCATAGCTATTTCCATCGTTAATGCAACACAGCATGTATTAGTGCTGACTATATGTATCCTACTGAGGAAGCCTCTCGAAATCAACCAGCAAATTCATCATTAATGAGTGACTTTTTAGTTATAATCAAACATTTTCTTAGCTTAGCTTAAATGGTGATAAAAATGATTGTCAATTTACCTTCAGAATAATCATTATTCTTCGTAATTTCAATCTAACCGTAATTTGAAAGAGTACACTAATCATTTGAGGGTAATCACATCCTGCAAAATGAAATATATGAAGGTAGTGGACGGGTAAACGCTTATTGTATTGAAATTAACTAGCTCAATTAATTATTTAAATCTAAGTTGCGTCAAAATCAGTCTAAAAGTACTTTTTATTTGAAAGCCAAAAACTGTAAATTAGAACCAGTCCAAAATTACGATATTCAGTAACTGATAATAAGATTTTACAGCAAAACTACGTGGTTGTTCATCCTATTCTTTCATAGTTTCTATCAAGTTCGGTTTTCCTCTAACAGAAAATGAGCTTTCAACATTGCATCCTCAAAACCATTTAGAATCATTAAATATGTCTTCACTAAATGAACACAGCCACTATCTCTTTCCTTTTGTCATAAATCCATTTTGTCTGTTTACGAATGCAAATGAAGAAAGTAGTTTTTCAAAGTTTTATCTCATTGGCATAAGAAAAAGTATAAGATGAAAATGAAAGTCCCCTTTGTATTTTTCCCTTTACCAAACAACAAAAGCATAATATAGAATGACAGTATAAAATTAGATAGAAGTCACCCATCCAAGAATACAAGAACTGCAATTAACTTTATAACAAAACATAAATGTTAATTATGTCACAATGTAAGAAAAGCTAACGAGATTTAGGTTTCCACGTATCAAAAACACACAAACATGACCGCCACCACTCTAGTATAAAAGAATTGAGTTATATAGTCAAAGAATCACATAATCTCAAAAGAAAATATCTAAAGCCTGTGGTGTTAACAACCTATCCGGAGAAAATGAAATGAAAAATAAAAAAAGAAAGAAAAAGTGTCTTAAATTTTCTACTTTTTATAATACTGGAATGTTAGACAACAATAATATGCCAATTAAATTACTAGTTATTTATCTTGAATATGTAATCTATAAATATCAATAACGGAAATTGACTTTTATAATATTTTTATTCACTTTTATCCTTTTTACCCTTTTTTATCTGTATGTTATTAAATTTTTAGATTATATAATCTATAAGAAATTTTTCATAATAATCCTTTTACATATTTCACTGCAGTTTTATTTTTATGTTTGGATAATTATTTTTTATTATAATAATAGTTATATTAATTATCTAGGTATATTATTTTCTATCATATAAAAAGTGTGGACATATTCTTAGTATGATGTGTTTTAACTACTCTTGTTTCCTGTCATTAATAGTAAAATTATGGTTAAACTTCTTTAGTTGTCCCTATTTATATGGGGCTTTCCCAGTTCGATCTCCGTTTTATTAGAATCTCCAAAGTCCTAAAAAAAAATGCTAATTTGAATTAATTGGGTCCCTGCTGTTAAATTGACTTAACGGAGTTAAGTTTTTCTGAAGTGGGAGGTTGACGTGTCAATTTTTTTTAAATGTGGCATGTTGAGAGTTGAATACGTAGAATTTGGCAACTTGTTAGATTTTAATAATATGGATTTCTAAAATGGGATTTAGGGTTCAATGAAATTAAATATGAGATTTCATTCGTGATTAAAAATATGAGAGGAATGTGCTTGTGAACCTTGCGCGAAGTCTTTAGTGGAGACCCTATCTGGTTAATTAGGGTTCGTTGTTGTTGAAGATTGGAAAACACTTGAAGTTTTGAAAAAGTGAAGTGCGAAAGCAGAAGGCACAACAATGTCGATGGGTCATTCATGTTCATCTTCCACTTACAATGAGTATCGAAGAAAGCAATTCCAGTCTATGAGCTCTCGTGGAGATGGAGGGTGGAACAGGAATGACGCTTCACTGATTTGCCATTGTGGAGAGAAGTTTGTGTTGAAGACTGTGAAAACTAGTAAGAATTGAGGCAAACAATTATGGGGTTGCCCTGGGTATAAGGTTGGAAGTGAAAATGATGGATGCAACTACTTCAAATGGTGCATTGATTGGGGAATTGACGAAAGTGTTAGCTGTGAGGTGTTGGAAGCAAATGATGAGAGGTTGTTGAAGAGTTTTGAAAATGAAAGTGATAAGAAGATAATTGGTGTGCATAAAGCTGTGATAGGTCTTCACAGGTGGATGAAATTTTTGGTTGGGGTTGTTAGTGTTCTATGTGCAATGAACATCATTATATTTGCAATGTTGATGGGAAGAGCTTGATAATGTATGTGTAGGTGTAATGTAGGTTTGTTTTGGTATTGTGGGCTTGATAATGTTAATGTAGTTCTGTTTAATGTATTAGTTGCAATGTATTTATGTTTTTTGTAATGAAGATGTATCACTTTCAGATGTTTAATGAAATGAAAATTTGCAAACAGTGAGTACAATTGTCGTCTCTGTTTTGTTATTAATTTTATGTCAGCAGTTGCCCTATATATAACATAAAATCTGCATAGAACCTGTAAAACAGTGCTCAATAAATTTGTGTTCAACACGTGACAACACATAACTACAAACATACACAATACATGAGTAAAAGAATACTGCTATCTTGGGACCTGGATAAACCACTGAAAGAGGAATATGGACTAAGGGCATAATGAACATGTCCTAAGATATTCTATATTAATACCAAAAAGTAGTAATTCAATGTTCATACAAATACCATTAGATAGGATACTGAAACATAAAACATTTTTTATAAAGCATGTATGTAATGTATTACATGAAACTTTGATCTATTACATTTTCTTTCATAAAACATAAAACATTCTTCAACTCTGAAGTTGTTGACCCTCAGGCAATGAACTGGGTTCTTCTCCCTCTTCCTGCACTTCGTTTCTCTTGGGGTAACATTTTTTGTTGTGACCCACTTCCCTACACATGCTACATCTTTTCAGTAATCCCCCTTTTGACATTCTGGTGCTACTTTTCTTCAACTCTCATAGCTCTAACCTCTTTTTCTTCTTTGGACGACCAAACATCTTTCTTTTTTATGGAGGCATGACATCTGGATATTAGGTTACCTCCTAGAGGTTGTTTCCATTAATGGGATAGATAAGGGAGGAATAAATTTCTTCATACGTTGACTTTTGAAAGCATACAGGTATGTAGTCCTCTACATCTATGTTGAGAAACCTCATTGTTGCCAATACATTAACACAAGGTATTCCACTGATGCTCCATTTCCTGCAGGAGCATGAATATTAACCTATATCCACCACAAAATTGTCCCCACTTTGGGACACATGTCTCACTTCAAATAGCCTTTGTGTAGACCAACTGTGAACATAAGCCAACATTAGTTATATGATACCTGGGATAGCATAAACAAAGAAATACATATCTGGGATATCCCATAATTCTTGGATAAGTAGGAATCCAATTCTTTGTTAGTAGTGCCTCCTTTTGTAGTCTACTAAGTATTTTTGGACAAATTGATGACTTAAATGACCTTACCCTTGACCTATTAGTGACCCATCTCTTCGTCATGTAAATTTTGATTTCCTCTAACATTATAATAATTGGTGTTGTCCTCGTTTGAACCAAAACACTATTAAAGGCTTCTGACATGTTATGTACCAAGGTCTCACATTGTGTTGTGCTTGTGAACCTTGATCTGGACCAAAACCTTCAATGAAGATGTATGTCATACAATGACTATGTAAAATAATTAGAAAGTAAAAGATATGTAAACTAAGAGTGGCAAACCTTGGAGGAATAACTATCAAGTGTCGAAAAGCGTCTTGGTTCACCTATTTGATACTTCTCATCTCCTTCTCCCATTTTTGTGGGTGGGTTGCTGTAGCTGCCCTCCACATAAGCTTCTTAAGATTCTTTCCAGGGAATTTCTTCATGAAGTTGGCATATAAATGCCTTACACAAAATATGTGTGCAACTCTAGGAACAACATCTTGTACAGCTGGTAACAGACCCTGTTAATAAGTGATCAAAAAATTAGCTGATATTGATTTAAAGTCATTTGTATAAGATAAAAGACAATGAATATAATACAATATACCTTCTGTTGATGTAAGTGAAGAACACACCTCAGGTCCACCTAGGTCTTCAATCAGTAGCTCCATAAACCATGTCCAAGTCTCCTTGTTCTCGACCTCTACGATGGCATATGCGAGTGGCAATATTTGGTCATTTGCATCTCGAGCAACAACAATTAACATCTCACCACGATGTCTGCCTTTCAAAAAGGCTCCATCAAGGCCAATGATGGGGCTGCATGAGAGAAACTATCTTTGCATGCCTTTTGGCATGCGTAAAACCTCTTAAATATTGGTTTTTCATCATTTTGCTCAACTTTCACCTTGATTGTGGACCCTGGGTGTCTTGCTAATAGCTCATGAGCATAATCTTAAATTCTATTATATTGCTTATTGAAGGACCCTTCCACTTTGTCTGATGCATAGGCTTTGGCCTTGTAAGCCATATTCTTAGACATTGATATGTTCCATTTCCTACTAATTTTATCTCTAATATCAACTCCCTTTACATTAGAAATCTCTCTTATTGTTTTTTCCAATTTTTTACTCAGCCATTTTGCATTGATAGGCACAACTTGTGTTCCCTACTGCATGTATGCTTGTCAACCACAGTCCTCAGTTGTCATGATTATAATACTTTGATAAGATAGTACTTTTTTACAATATAGTACATATAATGGTATTTAGTCACTAATAAACAAAAAATTAAGATTGGAATGAACACACTAACCTTGGCAGATAACCAACCGATCATCTCGAGAAAGAACATCATTTAAAATTCTTGAATTAGATGTTATGCCTTCCCAATGAGCTAGAATGTATCTGAATTTCATATCGAATCGCATGCGACAAACACATTTTGAGTTAGCCAATCTTTCCTTCCTCGATATCTTGGAGCATCTGATTTTGGCACCTTTACTCGAACATGAGTTCCATCTATGGCCCCTAAGCAATCCTAAACATAGAAATAAGAACTCATGAAAAAACTCGAAAACATTGGTGTCATTTGACAAAATTGCATCTTAATAAGTGTTGAAATCATTACCTTAAAGTATGCGTAAAACTGACTGTTGTTTAGGACATAAGGATGAACCTCATTTCCTGAGAGCTGAATTAAAAATTCAGATTCTAGACTGAAAATAGCATCCAACACATTGTGAAAGCCTTTGCTAACATTTGACCCAAATCGATGGAAGAAAAATGTCATAATTCGGTTCTTAACGTTATGGCCAATTATATGAAGAAATTGAGCTACTTGTTCCTCTACTGTTGACCTAATTACGTCCTTAACTAACCCAGTTGTTCTTAGTCTTTGATAAAGATTAATAAATGTCTCTGGACCCATCCAAATAATGTCGTGACACCCATTAGTGTGGTTGTTATTTGTAATTTTCAATGTATGTTTGCGACTATATTAAAGTCTACACCAACCATCGTCGACTATATCTTCATTGTCCAAATAAGAGAAATCTAATTCTTCTTCCATCTATATTTACTTAAATATATAAAAACACTATTACCAACATTACAATATCATAAATAATTCCAATTAACATTTTAATAACTTCATAAGTCCAATTAACATAAACATTATAAGTCACGTATAATATATTCAAAATTCACTTATTACCAAAATTCATGCATTCATCTATTGATTAAAAAAACAACGTGGAGTATTTTTGAATCTAAATGTACTTTTTGTACAAAATTAGATTCTGTTTTTTTTTTAATTTAGATTCAAATATTTGTATAAAATTGTAAATTCAAATCCAATATTTAAGTCAAACCAAAAATTTAAATTCATTTCTAAATCCATTATAATGAAACTTAAACTTTTCATAAATCTAATTTTAATTTTAAATCTGTATTTCAAAAATAAAATAATTATTTCATCTAATACATAAATATAAAAAATAATATATAAAATGATAAATAATATAATAATATTATAATTTAATAATATTAAAGACTAAAGATAATATAGTATATAAATTCTTAATTAAAAAAAAACTAAAATCATATAAATGTCGATAAATATTAAAAAACATCTATATAAAAGAATACATTGCAACAATATGTGATATAAAAGAAGAAAATGTAATATTATCATTATCACAATAAATCCATTACATTTTTCTTCCACTCAATTCCCTCTTTCTTCAACTTCATTGGGTAAGATAATAAATGCCAAGATTTTTATGTTTCAACCTGCTGTACCTTCCTGAGTTTTACTCAAGAGATTGTATATTTATTCCATGCATTTTTGTTTAAAATCAATTTAGTCATCTCATTAATGGAATCACTTTTGTCTCTTCCTTTTACAAAAAGTAAATTACCATATAAAATTATACTAGCAAAGTGATTGGATTAACATAAATAATAAACATTAAAAAAGACCAGATAGTTGCACCATGGAAAAATGGAGATAAAAGTTTTCTCCATGAACACTGAAAGGAAATAAGATTCATGAAACGCTAAGAGATTACAATGCCTAATGGTCTTGAACTTTATTACAAAAGGCAACCACAAATTTAATGGGCATCAATTCAAGTTTAAATAATTCACTGTTCCTTCCCGAATTTTAATAATGTAAATGGCAGAGGCGAAGGCTTCATCCCAAAACATCATAGGGAGAGACAAACTAGCGAGTAACGTTAATCCAACATCTGCAATGGGACAATGTTTACATTCTGTAGACCTATTTTGCTCATGGGTACAGGGGCAAGTAAATCTATGAGATATGCCATGATCACGTAAAAAATTTGAGAAACAGAAAAACTCTTTTGTATTATCAGATTGTATAGATTGAATCTTATGTCCAATTTGATTTTTTCAACAAACACTTTAAATAACTTAAAAATTCGTTAAAGCTTGAGATTTATTCGCTATCAAGAAAAGCCAAGTATATCTAGTATATGCATCCAGAAAAGATATAATAATGGGCACAATTGGAAGAAGCAGATGGCACCCAAATATCCATGAGTATAACTTGTAAAGGAATAGTATACACAGTATAATATGTTTTAAAAGGAAGTTGATGCGATTTAGCTACAACGCATGGTTCACAGAAATACTTTAATACTTTATTTTGTTACAAGTAATATTGCATGTTCGAAGCACACTAGAAACAATGGGAGGCGCGAGATGTAGAAATCTGGAGTGCCATAGCTTAAACAGCGAAAAATCAGAAACACGCACAACAATTGGGTTTGCGAACAAAGTTTGGAGAAACGTATATCCTGTCCTTAACTATTCCTTGGAGAAGGATCGAATGAGAGACATGATGTATAACAAGGCATCTAAGATAAGTGAGATAAAGAGGTATTTTAGTGTGTGGTAGTGTAAAGGAGACAGAACCTATGTGCAAAATAGTCATACCTGACCCGTTTCCTAGTTTGACAACTTCAGATCCTTTGGACTGTTGTTTCTGTGAAAGACTGAAGAGATCATTTGGTAGATGATATGCGGCCCAACTGTTCGGATACCACAAAGGATCGGTAAAGGAGGATTATGTTCCTAGAATAGACGTAGCGTCATCAGAAGAATGGACCTGCGAAGAGTTAGCCAAAACAGATGATTGAAACATTTGATCAAACATGTGTCGGCAGTGGAGGCTGCAAGGCCATTTTTTCCGCATATCTAACATTGCACTCTGGGTTGTGTTGTAGAAAATTTATTGGTTTTGAAGGTACTCCTTGCTTATTTGTAAGTGTTCGAATGAGCACGTCCACCACGATGTAGGTTGGAAGTGGATCTTGAACCACATCTTGAGTTGAAGTTTGATTGATCATGAAGACGACGTTTTTGTAACCTTTCTTCGTGTGCAATCTTGAGTTGACGATGAACCAATCCTGGTCTTCTGGCAATCAATAAGAATGAATTCGATGTGGTCTTCAGAGGAGATGGGTGAACCCATAGCAGCAACGGTGTCAACCAACAAATAGTAAGAAATGGAACGATCTTGTTTCAGTTGACGCAATTGAACATTCAGTCTGAGTAGCGTAGTAAGTTATGAGACGTTGCCAAATTTTGTGAGCCCTTGCAGTTCAACCATTTTGGTGAGAAGGGGAGTAGACATAGATGCCAAAGGCCATGCTACGAGAAAACGATCCTGTTGATAGAGAAGAAAATATGGAGTTGGAGCGGTAGTAGTTGCGTATGCGTTAGTGGGATGAACGGGAGGAATGGAAGAACCGTCCAAGAAATGGCCAACATTGATGTCTTCAACAGTGGCCAGCACTTGCTGCTGCCCAAGAAGAAATAAAACTGGAGTGTTGAACGTGGTTTTTCTTTTTACCTATGTAGAAAAATCTCATACACAAGAGCAGTGGTACGTTGAGACGCCCTAGTGGGTATACATTTAAATCACAGATTTTTTCAATTTTTTTTTCTAAAACAATGGTACCATGACACACTTTTACATTCGTTTAGCAGACGGTATAAGCGTAAAATGGTCATAAAAGTGTAATGTTTTGTATTTTTTCAAGAAAGAAGAGAGTAAAAAATAGGAAAGGGTAGTGTCAAATGAATGTAGAAAAGTTAATTGTGTCAGAATATTTTTCTTTGGTATAACAAATCTTGAAATTGACGAAATTGGGAATTGATTAAATGATTTCTGGTGTATATTTATTCTATTTAAGCTATATAAGTTTATAATTAAGCATTAAGTGTTTGTACATAAATAGTGATTAATTAAATCATTTATTTTAATTAATAAATAATATTTAATTTTTAGATTGCTGGTCATTAATAAATAACACTATTATCGTGAAAAAAAACATAAAAATAAAGAATAGATAAACATAAAAGCAATTCATAAATAGATAAGAAGGCCCAAATGGCACAAACTCATGGCAGAGGTGACCCATGTCTTTCTTAAGGTGAGCAACTCGAACATAAAGATTATCAAATCTGGTTGCAACAAAAGCATGAAGATCACAAATCTCACGCATAATATTTGTTAGGAGAGTAGAAGAAGTATCATACAGTTGTGGAGAGGATGTGTACTCGTTACGAATTGGCTGAGGACCATCAAGTTTATGAATTCACTAATCATCAATGTTTTTAACAAAACCAAATGATGTTATAACTTCAATACGAATTTGAAAAGACCTTTTAACTTTTACAAAAGTCTCATCATTAAGAGAATTGTTAAAATGATCGAAAAATGTGTTATAATGATAGGGAAATGGTAGAGGTGTATTGTTCCATAAGGCCTGTTTCATGAGATGTTAGATTAAATGAGCTTAGTTCATCTCCCTTCTAGTTAGGAGTGTCCACGTCAAAATTAATCTTCTTCGATTGGCTATGCAAGGTTAGTGGCACATGAAGCAGAATGCAACAAATAATATAGTGCGTTATTTGACTATCAACCTTCATAGACCCAACAAGTAATCTACTAATAATGTTGACATTCTGATTACAAATCATAGTTCTAGAATCAATACTAGAATAATCATCTTTGCAATCATTAACCATAATTCCTTCAAAAGACACACCTTCATTTGGTAATTTTGTTAGAGAAAAGAATAATGATGGAGTTTTCGTAAGTTGTACCTTTTTAACTTCACTGTGAATAACTCCATCTTTAGTAATGCGCATGTTGCTATAAAATACTCATACTAATTAAGGAAAATGTGGTTCTTTGAGAGTGATGAAATCTAATAATTCAATATTTCTTAAGATATTGCAACACTCAAAATTTTCTTCCTCATAAATTTCATAATTAAGGTATACTTAGGTTCAAGAATATTACTATTAAAGAATTTTGAGTACTACCTCTCTAATTGAGTATTGGTTGGAAAATAATAGATAAAGGTGTGTCACGAGGATGGATGGATTCTGTTGTGTGGGGTGTTGGAGCGTTGACGACAACCATGACCACTGACAATAAATGAAAAACCTTTGCGTCTCTTGGATGATTCTACCACTGATGATTTTTGAAGTTCTAATATTTGGTGGGATTTGTAGGGATTAGATAGGGAAAGGTTTTCCAAGTTTTGAGAAGTGATTCTATGGTGAAATGAAGGATATGTTGAAAATTTCGGTGGAGACAACGCAAATGGTAGGAAAAAAAGGATCTACACGATTTGAGAGAAAATGAATGTGTTATAGTTAGGGACGAGTTGTAATAATAGATTACATCATTCTATAATCGAATACATAATGATAAATAACAAGGAAAATTGTCATTGTAATTGATTATATTAACATTGCAATCAATTACTAATAGTCGATCACTTCATTAACGTAAGTGATTACTATGTGCATTTGTGATGATTGACTGCCAGGTTTATTCCGGATTGAAAAGGGCTGAAATGAGCTACCATCCAGTCTGTTTTATATGTTGGTCGAGCTATATCAGACCTTGGCCGAGATGTATCATACATTGACCAAGCTGTATCAGACCTTCGCCAAGCTGTATCAAATCTTGGTCAAGCTATCTCACATGTTGGTTGAGTTATATGAGAAATTGACTAACTGCATCCCATGTTGGTCGAGTGTGATTGTAATATGAGTTGTGTAATCGTCATTTTAATCATTTTCAATTTTGACATAATCGATTACTAAATACATTTTTGTCCTCTAAAACTCCCTTGGTAATTAATTAAAATACCTATGTAATTTATCACTCTTGTAAAATGTATGCACTATTTCAAAATTTTAAGACTAGTTAAAAACATTACAGAAATAAATAAAAAAAGTGAGACCAATTTAGAATACTTTGTACAACATATTTGAAATACATAGAAATAAAGTGAAAAACAAATATTATAATATCCATTTATTTCTTATAATTCCATGTTCATTTATGTAGCTCCAAAATTTGATTTCCTCATATTCTTCGACAATGTTTGGTGGACGTATGTCTCTTGTTAGAATGAAAAATTCAATCTGTTGCTAAGTGTGCGAACGTAACACAAATCAGTCTATATGAATCTTTTTTCCAATAATTGACCATTTGTGAAACATCATTGTCACAATTGATTTCAACTGTATCGTTTAAAAGTTTATTGTTCCGTACCCATACTCGACGACGATAGTCAATTTCAGTGACTATTTTACAGTCACCACAATTGATTACTTTGAATATTTTTGCAGCAGTTCATTGAATGTGCAATTGTGTTTGACTGAGATGTTTACCGAACTGTCTGATTTGAATTTGAGACTATAACCACAATTACTTTCCATTATGCATGCGCCTTTGTGAGGATCACCAAAATAAATTATTGCTGGTGAAGTTGGGATGTGGTCTGTGTTTCTTGAAATGGAAGATAATATGGTAGTTGGATTCATAAGAGAAAGTATTTCTTTAGTGGATCTGTTCAAGGTAACTCAATTATTGTGTTGATAAGCAATTGAGACTTACATTGAATCATTTGTAAGACATCGCAATCTATTACTATTTCAATAACATCATACATTATTTGTCCTTGTCCATTCATTATGGGCCTTTCGAAGTAAATGTTGTTCATGGATGTGTTTGTTCGACATTGTACAATTGTGGATAATTATTCTTTCAGCAGGTTGAATGTGCAGTTGTATGGTATGCAAAAGCAATTAGGACTCTGACAGATAAATTGCACACCATCTTAACATTCTTTCATTTCACAATTTGTAAATAAGGTTGTGAGGTAGGAATTTGTAAGGTTCTCTATGTTGATGATGTCAAACAAATGCGTTATAAAGTTGTCCATGTAGTGGTGTATAAAGAGAAGTTTGTGTTAGAGTTAATTGAAGCAAAGTAAGTGTGTGAGGAAATCTAGTCAAGCAATGGAAGTTATGTATGTGTAGGTATTTATAATGCACGGAAGTTATGTATGTGTAGGTATTTATAATGCACCAAATAAACAACTTCACATGACATCTATAATGGAGGTGAAATAGGTTGACACCAAATGCACCAAAAGCATAAATAATGTACACATATTACAGGACAAGTATAAATGTGTTATTTATCTAACAAGTCTTTTATAATGATATTTTTTTATCTATGTCTTCCAGTGCCACAAGTTAGTCATGTTCTTGGTCTTTATTGTCGTCTTCGTTGTTCTTATTGGGGAGGCTCACTATCTTCATCACTTTCTTTAGTTTTAATCAACTAACTTTTTGAAGAATATGCATGGTATGTATATGGTGGAGTCATGGAGGAAGTTCCAAACACATGCGATGAACCTACACTAAAGGTCAATGTTGGTGGATAAATTTTGTAAGAAGTAGGAACTTGATGGTAGGATGAGGGAGGTGGAACGTTTTGTTCCATTTGTTCATATCTAAACATCTGAAGTGAATATTGAAGGTAATTAGAAGAAGACTTATAAGGGTCAAGGTAGGTTGGTGGGTGATGGTTAGGTTATGTAGGAGGTTGAGGAGATTGTTGTGGCATATCGTATTATTAAAAAAAAAGTTTAATTTATTTGGTATAATATAATAATAACATGAATTGAGAAAAAAAAATTGGTACCTTATCATCGAAAGATTGTTCTAAAGGTAAAATATAGTTGATAACATGACTCATGTATCATTGCATGTATGATGTATTATCACAGATTATTGTTTTTGTTAAATAGTATTCCTTGAACAAAACAGTTGTGTCGCTCATTTCAACCTATGATCTAACATTGATAATATTATTCCCAATTTTTATCTGTTTTTCCTCTCACATCATCTTTGTGCATCATCAAGGTTTATTGAGTCAAATGAAATGTTTTGTCAGAACCCAAATTGCCACATCACTTAACCCGCTTGTTGAAATTCAATAGTAGTAAATCATATAAGAGGAATAATTGTCCGACTAATGGGAGAAACATCAATAACAATCAACTGATGAATCTTCTACTACATGTAAGGGATCCATAGGAACTGAAAAAAATTGATAGAATTGGAAGTTCAATCAAATAAAAATACAAACAAGGTTGTTACTTGCGACCACATGACAACAAATCTTGTTAAATGTATGAACTAAATGCTAAAGGAAGCATGTTCATTACCCATATGAGCTCTAATCAAAACAACATTTCAAAGGATATAATCATAGTTTATTGAACGAGAGGTGAAAGCCAAGTCCATGTTAAGAGAAAACCATCAGTATCCAAAAGACATTACTGTCATACTTAGAAAAAATCAATTGGCATTTTGCCATGTCTGTCGGTATAATCGAGAAAATTTATAATTTAATATGCAAGAGATATCAACCACCCACCATTATCATCGTCAACCAATTTCATATAATGTTAAATTAACAGAATGGTGGTGCGATTGTGGTTACTTTCAAGAAAATTGCCTCCCTTATCATCATCTCACAATTGTTTGTGCATATTATCATATACTGCTAACAAAATTTATCGATCATGTTTACAGCCTTGACACCATAAATAAGACTTATCAAGTTCAATTCATCCCCTACTAAATGAAGATTAATTACCTACGTATGCTGGTCCAGATTTTGTATCAAATCTTCAAATGTGACATAAGGCATCATGAAAACCAACTACTACTTGAATCCATAACAAAATTAATCAACTTGAAGTACTTGAAAAAAACTAGAATGAGGAGTAGAATAATGTTAGTGGAAAACTTTTTGCAACCCTTTTGATATAGCACGTTATCGAGCTCTTGAAATTTTCTTTTAAATGCTTAGATGCTCGACATGATAAATATGTATGAACATTTTTACGTTCTATACAAAATATGTACTGTAGGATTTTGTAAGAACTTCCTTTATGAAAAATAAACGGTTTAGCTTGAAAGATTCTTATGTTAAGAAATTAAAACACAAATGTAGGTTTTTGTAAGAGAATCATTTAGACAAGAAAAGAGATAATTGCATAAGAGAATTTATACTCGTTTGCTCCAACTGAGCTACATCCAGTCTCCTCCGTAGAGGGTTCCACTATAATCTTCACACGATTACAAATGAGTATTAACACCACTCCTAGTACTCAACAACCCTAGCGAGATTCCCTTTGAGTATTCACATTATTCCTAGTACTCAGCAACCTCACCGAGATTTTTTTTTAGTATTCGCAGCATTTTTGGTACTCAACAACCTTTGTCGAGATTTCCTTTGAGTATTCGAACCATTCCTGTTACTTAGCAACCTTGCCAAGATTCCTAAACTCAATCATAGTTCAATTGTAAGTAATATAATTCTCTTCAAAATTGAAACCAATGATTGCTTACAAGTTGTTCACATTACAACTCTCGTAGAGAGAGTGTAAATACAATACAAAACAATATAAACTGTCGCATGTGTTTCTCTCTTTTCTTTTACAACAATAAGCAATATGACAATGAAGCGTGTGAGTATTTCTTTTATCCTTTTATCTTTTCTTTTCTTTTCTTCAGCTTAGATGTATTCTTTTTCTTGAGCTCTTTCTTTTTTGCTTCTAAGGATGAATATTTCATTCTAAGCTTCGCTTCACTATCCTCTTAAGTTATCATCTTGATTTTTCTTTCAAGAGTTCTTCTATTTAAGGATTTATGGATATTTGTCCATTAGATTGAGTTTGTACCCTTGATACTCGTGCTTTCTCTTTCTTCCTCGTATAGTAGCCATTGGGTAAGTCAACTTGTCAGAGCAAACATGTTTTTTCAGAGTAGGTTGTACAATTTTTTTAGGTAAAGTAAAAAACATTTTGTGAATATCTCATTTGTCTCAAACGTCCACTTTTTTATATTTGCTTTGTAAATCTGTGGATGCGTGTAGAATAGCTTATGTGCAATAATGTAGTCATTTGTGCATACAACAGATATGTCTTTTCTTATCACTTTTGTTGTTTTTGAACGTTGAATATTTAATGTCATTTAATGTTTGCTCAAAACAACAAAGTGTTTTTTGATTTTCTACTATTAGGTAGCATTTTACAATTGAGTTCTTTTCTCTAAAGATATCAAGCGTAGTATAGATACTTCATCTTTAGACGAGGTACTGGTTAAGCTCATGATATCGTTTAGTCAAGTAAACGCTTCTTTTGTTCTTTTTAGACAGATAGTGTTTAAGTTGTTTAAGCTTTCTTTTTATATTTTAATAATTAAGATCTTTTAAAGTGTTTTGTCAAAGACATCATCTCGACTTGTTTTGTTTTCGAGATCTATGGTGAATACCTTTTTCAGGTATGATAAACATCAAGCGTTTAACTTCAACTCTCTTAGACGCTTTAGGCACAACATCATTTAGCCATGCGTCTAAGTGTTTTGACCTAGATGTTTTCCTAAGAACCTAAGTCTTTTCCTAAGTTTTTTTATGTTGGGGATTCTGGTTCTAGGTTTTGTGTTTTTGGGATTTAGGCTCTAAGTCTTGTGTTTTCACCTTAAGTTATTTTTTGATTATTATCTCGTTTTAATGTTATTTGATTAAACTTCAAAACATGAGAGTGTTTATGCGCATAGACGATTTTGTCTTAACACAACCAATTTTCGATAAACACAAAAAATGTTCTTATGATCGCAATGAAGGTCATCATAAGGAGACATGTCTATTTCGTCAATAACTTTTACATCTCTGTATTATTTATTATTTTCATTTATTAATTTATTCTTGTACCTTCTATTCTTAATAAATTATGATTAGTATACACAAAAAAAATCATTTAATCAATTGTGATTTTCGTCAATTATAAGTTGTCTTCTATATGATAAGAACGAAAACACTTTTGTAATCAATTACATGGAAGTGACACGGGTGTGCAATTGATTACAATTCGACATTCTACAAATATATTTTTCTAGTAATCGATTATAGTGTGTATTATCCAATTGGAAGTCGTCTTATCCTAAAACGACTTTTAATTTCAATTAAAAGTCGTCATGCCCCCAACAACTTTAGCGTAATGTAATCGATTACGAATTAATCACATTCAATTACCTAACACTGAAGTCATTTGAGGGATGACAACTTTCACTTTTCAACTTGTTCAAAATGGAAGTCATTTAGAAAATAAATAATTTCTTCATTTGAAGCTATGTGAGGACTACACGACTTGTCTATTCTTGTAATTCTCTTAAAACTTTCCTATTTCCATAATTTATGTATCAGATTTGACAATATAGGTAAAATGAACCATTGAACATGTGTGGAAAGAAAGCAACTTTAGTGGATATTGTAGTGGCTATCAAGAAGGAGGTTAAATTGATTAGACTATGATTATATAAATATTAAATAATTAAATAAAAAGTAAAATCATAACAAAATAAAAGTGATTAAATTGTGTTATAAAATTAAAGAATAAAGAATAGTTTATATTTTTTTTATATTACCTATATAAATTAAAAGAAGGGCATATAATAATGGAAATGGAAATGAATAATAGGGTATGGTTAAAGTATGAATTACACTTTCATTCTAATCAAACATTTTTCAAACTTAATATATTCGAAATGTTTGTTTATTTCAAAGTTTGATAAATGTTTGTTTTAAAAAATATCTCAAATAAATTAAAGAAAAAAATGCTACACAATACAAATTTGTTAACCATAGTTAGAATTACTGCATATAAATTTATTTCCTTTATATTTAGATAATTTTAGGTTTAATCATTCTGATAGTTCTATTTTCGGTGACTTTTTTTTAATTAGGTCCTTCATTTTTTCTTTTTCTCAATTGGGTTCCTATTTTTAAAAAATTGAACCAATTAGGTCACTGTCGTTAGTTTCGTACTAACACCGTTAAAAAAAGTAACACGTGTCAGCTCGTGATTTTTTTGAATTTTTTAAATATATTTTTAATTATTTTATTATTATTTTTAATTTTTTTTTTCTTTTAAAAATAAAATTTGCCACGTGTCAAGTTGACATTGTGTCACGTAGCAATGACAATGTGAGGTGGTACTGACAGTGCCACGTGTCACTGTCAAACCACGTGTCTTTGCGTTTGTTGCAATTTGGTCCCTGTATTTTTATTTTGTTCCAATTTGGTCCTTGTATTTTTATTTTGTCTCATTTTAGTCCTAATTTTTTTAAAAATTTTAAAAAAATTGTTCCTTCTCACATATAATACGGTATGTACAGTTTCCAAATTTTTGTCTTTAAATTTGTTTCTGTTAAGCAAATTATTAGTAATGATGTATTTCAAATCGAAATATTTAACTCTAAAAACTTTTTATGAATTGTTGAGGAAGTATTGAGACTATACTTGTGTACATTATTTAGGTTAAATGATTTCTTTACTACTATATAAATAAAAATGTGTCATATGTTAGTTTGTAATTTTTTTTATTTTTCTAATAAAAAAATTAATTTGTATAAATTTCTTTGTAAAGATTTATATACAAATAAAATTTTGTTTGAACTTTGAGAGAAACAAAATTGTTTAGTATTTTTTTAAAAAAATATGACTAAATTAAGACAAAATAAGAATATAGAGACCAAATTGAGACAAATTAAAAATATAGGGACCAAATTGAGACAAATCTAATGACACGTGGTCTGGTAGTGACACGTGGAACTATCAGTGCCACCTCACATTGTCATTGCCACGTGGCTCAATGTCAACTTGACACGTGACAATATTTTTTAAAATAAATAAAAAAATTAAAAATAAAAATAAAAATAATTAAAAATATATTTAAAAAATTCAAAAAAATCACGAGCTGACACGTGTCACCCTTTCTAACGGTGTTAGTACGGAACTAGCGACAATGACCTAATTGCTTCAACTTTTCAAAAATAAGGACCCACTTGAGAAAAAGAAAAAATGAAAGACCTAATTGAAAAAAAATCACCGAAAATAGAAACTATCAGAATGAATAAACCATAATTTTATCTTAAAAAGTTGATGAATTAAGAGAAAAATAAATAATGTTTATGAACTGCTTTTCTTTTTTTCACCAACTTTGTAGTTAAAGTTGAAACACGAGATTGGGACAGACAAAAATAGTAGACTTGAAGGAGAAAAATTGGAAAATGGGCATCACTTGAAAGAATTAGAAGCAAATAATCATGCAAATACAAAATACTTATAAATCTAAAAGTATATATATTACAGATATTTTTATAGGAACAAATCACTCTTCGATGTCCGTACTCTTTGAATGATCTGCACATGAATTTTAACAAATCTTTTGATGTGATAGGTAAATTTTACTTTTAGTAAAATTATTAAAAGCAACGTTGTACGAATTGAACACCTCGTGTCAATTACAATAGAACTGTTTATTTTAAAATTTAATTGAAAGAATTGACTTTAATTAAATATAAGTTAAATTTATAAATACATATAATTAATTTTACCTATATACATGTCTTACAACCCAATTATTCAAACACATGACCAGTGAAATAATAGTTAAAAAAACATGATATATAGAAGATTATGAAGTATCATGCACTCAATAATAACCAGCTAAATCTTATCTTTTATCAAAAGTTAAAAGTACTTTTGTCATAAGATATTTTGTTTTTTCCCACCCTTGATCTTATCTGCATCTGTAATATAGGGTATGGAAGTTCATAAATGCCTTTGGGTGGATGCTGATCCACCACATTTCAAATTTACTTTGATACATTGTTTATTTATTTTTGGGTCCACAATATGCATTTGACCTAAGGAATCTGGTTCTGTTAATGAAAAGCATGGGTGCCTATCTCTCTCAATCAATGCAAGCTTCAAAATATTGCATTTGGGTTATGTCAGTAAGTCCCAAACAAACGTGTAGTGGAATTGGCAGCATTTGGTAACGCCATGCTTCCATTACTATAACTTCAATTATTGCACAAAGCCCATGTTAGTTGTCTCCTTTCTTATTTTTACTTTTAAACCTAACCATAGCTTCAACTATTCATGTTGCTTGTTTCCTTCACCATTAATTTCTCCTTTCCTAAGCAAATTTAGCAAAACAAGTCTACCCTTTGATCTATCACTTTTATAGCTCACACATGTCACCAAAAGGATGGGATATATGTTGAATTGTTGAGAGTGCAGTGAGTGGGTGAAAATGTAATTTGCCTAGTATTTTGTGTCACTCACTCACTCACTCACTCACTCACTGCGCATGCCCCATTGATTGATGATGACAAAAATGTCAGAGTACTGGTTCATTGATTCATTGAGGATTTTTTTGACCATGAGATGAAAGAAAAAGCCGAATTTTATGGCTAAGAGTGCTCTCAGCCTCACACCATACAATAAAATGAGTAGCCATCTGGTAGGTGATTAGATTTCCAATTGGATGAGAAAATTAAGCAAATTAGGCACGCCTTAATCTTAACATGTCTTATCAATGCCCATTTCCATCTCTCTTTTCTTGGACTCTAGTGTAGCATGCATCATAGATGACTAGCTAGTCTTTCAGAGACAACCACATTTTACATTTTCCACACACATCATCACCATCACCAAAATCTGCATTCTTAATTTCTTTAACAACAAATCTTCATCTACGATTTTTCTTATTCAAAAAGAGTTATTATAAGAAAAATTTTTAGGTTCACACAAGACTTTTGTAAATTTGTAGGTTCTGTTAATTTTACTAAAGTCGTGTAAAGCTGAAATAAACTGTGTAAATTGATTGCAACTGAAATTTAACAAATTTGTACGTTGACAAGACTTTGTCTTATCTTTGAAATAAAAACGATTTTATGTAAAAAATGATGTGATATATTATGAAATTTAAAAATTATTTAGTGCAATTTAAATAAAAATGTATAGGGTTTTTAGGGAATACCGTCTAACAAATTTTAAGATATAGTAAAAATTACTAAAACAGCATTATGTATTAAAATACGAAAATTAATATGATTTTTGTGATTAGAGATAGTATGACAAATAAGATGTACAATTATATATATATTATTTTGTAGTATAGTTGAAAAAATGAAGCTATAATTTTAACAATAAAATAAATAAAAATAGGGAAGTTAATAATGCAAATTGAAATTAGAGTTTAATAGGAATATTGTTGCAACTGAAAAAAAGAATTATTTATGAAAATATATGTGGAGGTTTCATTTATGTTAAAGGTTTGTCTAAGTTGCGTAATATAGTTTTATAAGGGGTAGAACTAAATCATGATTGTTATTTTTTTTTATCTTTATCATTTTGACCTTGATTATTAGGCATTATTAGTATAAAATAGGTTTTTTAAGTTTATTATTTTGGAGAGACTTAAATTTTAAACATATTATTAAATAATCGACTTAAATTTTAGTTTTGTTGTGAATCAACAAACTTAAATTTTATATCAAATTTTTCATCTAAAATTACAAATCTAATCATATATGTCAGTGACACCTCTTCAAGAAATTAACCACAACAAATTTATCTTTCAGTCTCCCAATTATCTTCACAACGAAAGAAATACAACAGGAACCACAAATCAAATCACATCTTTAACAAAACATAATACAAATTAGAATTAGGGGAAGAGAAATTAGAATCATTAATAATCACTCCCAAAAAATCCTAAAATCCAAAAAAATGTTAACCCTAAAAATTACTACAACAGAAAGATTAAAATATAAAACCCTAAAAAGAAAGGTAGTAGCAGCAACGACGAGAGGTAGTAATGTGAGAGGTAGTGACACGAGAGGTAGTGGCGGCAACGACAACGCGAGTGGCAACAACGACAACGCGAGTGGCAGCAGCAGCAATGCGAGTGGCAGCGGTGACAGCGACAACGCGAGAGGTAGCAGCAATGCTAGAGGCAGTAACGATAACACTAGAGGCAACGACGACAACACAACGTGAGAGGCAGTGGAGGCAGCATAATGCGAGAGGCGATGGCACGACACCGCGAGAGGCCATGGCGACAGCGGCACGAAAGGCGGTAGCGAGACATGGCCTACGAGGCAACAACTATGACATGCGTACCCTTGTGAAGAACGTGGAGAAAGAAGTGTTATGTAAAAACGTTCCCTTTTAGGTTAAACATGGATATGATATAAAACTAAGATCTCTTTTAATTCAAAAAAAAAACTTAAAATATTAATTTAAGTCTGGTAGAAAACTCAACCGATACAAAATTTAGGTCTATTTGAATTTTAACATATGTAAAACTAAAATTTAAGTCTGTTATGAGATTAACAGATTTAAAATATGGACTTATATTTACAAAAGTGGCCCATCAGGCTTGACTGACTTTTCCATCCTTACTCCTATAAAAAAGTCTAGAAAAGTTAAAAAAATTTGTATTTAGTATTGATGAGTGTGGTAATTATTTATTTTTCATACTTTTAGAACATCTTATTTATCTTTGTATCATGCATTTTGTATTATTTTCATAGAAAGATTTAGGATTTAAAAATTTCTTTCCAATATACATGTAATTGCCTTTTGTTTGTTGGATTATTTTTGTTAAAATGTGGAAGAATGAAAAAGATTGAAGGGAAACTTTTAGGATTCATTTACATAACTAACATATAGCTTTTTCAGCGAAAATGATGCAATTCTCATCTATTGAGACAAAAACTTACTCACCTAATGAGAAGACTACTCACTCAACTAGTTTAGGTAGTTAGTTCAGAGACAAAACCTACCTCTCATTATGTTTGCCCAACGAGGAAAAGTTGTTTTTCAAAAGTTGTTAAAAAGTCGAGTTTTAGGCCAAAATGGGAGGATTTTTTTTGGAGTAGGAATGCATCCTAAACCAAAGAGAAGGGATAAGGCATGCCAAGAGCTTGGGAATTAGTTTTACCTTCATCTATTTCACTTTTTCATATAATATTTTGGGCTCCAAATGTATAGGAGTAGTTAATTCCGTCATTCATTGAGGTTAAATGTAATATATCTAAACTTGATATGTAGATTTCTTTTATGCAATATAAATTTCTTTGATGACTATTGTGTTCTTTTCTTATTTTTCATGTGCCTGATTCATTGCTACACTATTTTGTGGTATCTAAACATTGGAAAACACTTTAAAACTTAGACAAGGATAAAACAACTTAGAGGTTTGATTCTAGACATAAACTACAATCTCTTCGTCATTCTAAACACATTTTCTTAATTCAAATATTTTGTTAAAATAACTAAGAAATAAGTATTTTTGCATAAGTTTATAATTTATCTCTAAGAAATTAGGACATTATGGTGTGAATGCTTGAGTTATGTTAGAAATATATTGTGTTCATTATTGCATTGAGTTAATTCATGAAAACCAACCCTAGTAAAGCTTTGTCCTTCTCAAGTAACTTATGTTTGACTTAATACATTTATATGCTATAAATTTAACTTAATTTTGTACCAAATGTGAATCAGTCCATTTTTATATTCAAATCCTGAATCACTAAACATACACAATTAATTAAACACTTGTAAATTCCTTAGAAAATGATACTCAAACTTTTCGAAATAGTACTTGAATGATACATTTGATAGAGTTAACAAGTATGATACAATACATGTTAATTGTCCATGTAAGAATTATTTGATTAATTACCTATTTTGACTATATTTGATCCAACATCTTCTTTATTAGACTAATTGTACTAGTAACGGATGTTGCCTTTGTGTTGGTGCACAACACCACCTTTTATAAATAATATGTGCTTCATTCCCCAACTTAAATATAAAAGAGTTTGTAATTTTGTTCATAAAGTATACCTCTTTGCAAGAGGGAAGCCAATTGCCTTCAATAGTTAATAAGTCTCATTTTATGGAGAAAGACATTTAATGCTTTCCTAGCACCAAAATGTAATAGTACCATACAACCTCAAATGTTGTTTTAGTTAAAGTCAATTTTGTTATATAAAGCACTTTAAAGACAAGCCAAGATAATAGAATCCCAATTAAAATTTGATTTAAAATTCAATCCAACCAATAACAAAAGATAATCCAATGAACTCTACTTACTAATGTATTTGGCATGAGTAAACTCTAACACTGTGTTCACTTGGAGGAAAGCAATTGAACAAGAGTGAGTGGATGGATTTAAGGGGATTTAAGGGTGAACTAATGATTGTTTATTTGAATGGATTTGGAGGTAAATGAGAATGAATTTGGATGTAAAGTTTATGAGAATTAGTATAGGATTTGATTGATGTGATACATAAAAAAATTGTTTAATTGGTAAAAATTGAAGATTACCAAAATATCCCTAGTTATTAAAGTAATATAAAATTATAATTGTTAATGTTATATTTAATTGTAAAAATGTTTATAAAAAATAAAAAGCTAACATTAATTATTAAAATTAATTTTAATATTATACAAAATTTTATTTTAGTAAAATAAATTTAGTTCAAATTGTAATACTTTTAAAGAAAGAAATAATTAAACAAAGAAGTTATAACTATAACTATTTTTGCTGCAACTATAAGGAAGGTTTAGATTCTGATATATTTATTTGTTTATTTAATTATAAATTGAAAAGAGATTCACCCTGACGGTGAAGAACGTTTCTGCGGCGGCGGAGCAGCTCGGGCTGATTTTTGATGAGGAAAACCTTGCGGGTGTTAACATCCCCGATACCGTGCATCAAATTAGCACATGTGCATTCCTTCTTCTTAGCTGCGGTCTATACACTGCTAATGAATTGAGAATTACGAGATTGAATGAATTGGAGAATATTTTGCAGATTCATACTTTCAGGTGGGGTTTGTGCTAACGACGGACATCAACATCGCGTAACTACTTGGATATTCATGGCGCCTGCACCTCCACCCCCAATCTTCGAAAGAAATGCTCCAAGGGAACCGAATAAGAAGACGTTGTAACCGAATACAATGTGAAACATAAGTCCAAACATAGATGGAACTGAATATGAACATTGGGAACCGAATATATCCTTCTTCTTCATAATGAGAACCGAATAAGCCCAACCGGAAACCGAATATGGGGTTCCATATAAACTCTTTACACCCCTGGAACAGAATACGGGTGGAGGGAACCAAGTACACCTTCAACAAATTTCGTTTTAGTTGTTATTCATCTTCTACAACTTCAAATTTCGAACTGAAATTCTATAATAGTTCAAGGGTAAATCAGATATTGCACTGTAAATCCTTCCAAATCTCTTTATTCTCATGGGTGATAAAAAAATGATAAATTCCGCAAATCGCACCAATTCCTTCCTCATATTTCGTTTGAAGTGAACACAAATTTCTTCACTCACAAATACCTATCAACAGTACCATATGTTGAAGTGAACACAACATAAATGAGTGAATGAATATATGCATGTGCATGTTGAGCATTCACCAGTTACGTCATCAAGGAATTAGTTAATGAAAGTTTTTGTTCATATAGGATAATTTCATCATGATTCCTTTAATAACATTTCGGAGAGGTGTCAGCTCCAACAACTGTTTGCACAACGCAACCAATTCACAGATATCAGACTCCAATCACAAGTTCTCCATCAATGGAAAAACCCAATAGTAGTGCGACATTTTCTAAAGTCATTGTTAACTTTCAATGTGATTATAAACCTAATATAGTATTACAAAAATCACAATTCATGACAAAGAAATTTTGTACTTTTAAAACTAGACGAAAAATAATATTATAAATAGTAGACATTTTATTTGATGAGACCTCGGTAACCATACATGAATACCAGCAATATATAATGGTAATTTAAATTTCCTACAATACATTTTATGTAATTTAATTATTAAAGTTTTAAACAAACTAACATCTAAATAATTAATAATTAACTAATCCTTATTTTTACATTTTTTAATTTCTAAATTACAATTTTACATATCTTATATTATTCGTTACATTGTTGATTGCATAATCAAAACCTTTTGCACTATGGTAAGAAAAAGAGAGTGTAATGTGAAAGAAGAAACACTTTCTATATTAATTACATAATAATTAATATAAAAATGATCATTTTACATGAAGTATCACTTGAATTAATATAAAACTTAAAATGATATCAATCAGCATGTAATGTACATCCCAGGATGGTACATGGGGTGCATCGATCAGCTTCTACTATTCTTGGGTCGCTAATTTTTTTTTTTCTTTCTGATATGCAAATATGGTTGCTATTCCTTTTGTTCTACAATGCAAAATAAGAAAATGAGACAATAAAATCTAAATATAAGAATGGTTAATGTTTCGGTATAAAGTGGTGCCGAGAGTCGAAAGCTGGACGGATGAAGCCAGAGTGTTCATGCTGGTGTGGAGAGCCGGACGGACGGTGAAGGTTGGGCGGTTTGTGGAGCCGAACGGCCGGTCTGGGGAAGACTGGGCGCTTTACCTGTTGAAATCGAATGCTCTCCCTCCTAGTTCTCCAAGCCGGGTGGGCGGGTACCTGTTAAAGGCATTCCGACGCTCAAGTCAGTTAAGTGACCGAACGGTATCAGAAAAGAATGCATAATAAGCAGAGAATCAAAGCCCCCTTAAATCATACCTGGGACTCTTATTTATACTGGGTGTAATGGGCTTTTACCTTTCGTGGGCCCGATGACGGCCCAATCACGTCTTAACCCTCGTTAGGGGCTTTAATCATTTATTATCCATAATCTGTATACTTGGCCGGACGGGATTGTCATTATGACCATCTTAACAAGCACCGATCGGTCCAAGGAGATGGCGTGGCCAGATGGCTTGGGGGGCTGATGTACCGTACGGTGCTTGTTAAGATGGTCATAATGACAATCCCGTCCGGCCAAGTTGACAGATTATGGATAATAAATGATTAAAGCCCCTAACGAGGGTTAAGACGTGATTGGGCCGTCATCGGGCCCACGAAAGGTAAAAGCCCATTACACCCAGTATAAATAAGAGTCCCAGGTATGATTTATGGGGGCTTTGATTCTCTGCTTATTATGCATTCTTTTCTGATACCGTTCGGTCACTTAACTGACTTGAGCGTCGGAGTGCCTTTAACAGGTACCCGCCCACCCGGCTTGGAGAACTAGGAGGGAGAGCATTCGATTTTAACAGGTAAAGCGCCCAGTCTTCCCCAGACCGGCCGTTCGGCTCCACAAACTGCCCAACCTTCACCGTCCGTCCGGCTCTCCACACCAGCATGAACGCTCTGGCTTCATCCGTCCAGCTTTCGACTCTCGGCACCACTTTATACCGAAACAGTTAACAACTAACATACAAGATGGTTCCAATCGATTGACATAAAACAAAGACTAATACTTTAAAAAGGACTCTAATCTTTCAACTTTTCGAATCCAAACTATAACTTCAAGAAACTCTTAAAGTCCTCCATCAAGAGGCAATGTCATATTAGATCTTCCTGACAACCACAATATTAAGAAAGTGAAAATTTTATTGTATAAATAACATATAAAACAACTTACAGAAAAAAAAATTAAAAGGTATGGACATAAAATGTTCTAATATTGAATATCTATTACATGGAATTTTGTCTCTTCAAAGTCATCCCATGATAGAATGACAATAAAAACATGACATCGAGCTATAACTCAAGTGTTTCTTCCTACACTTCCATGATCTCGTCCTACATCTCATAATTTTACTTTAATTTCCACTGTACCCCTAACCCCTATAAGCCTATTTCTGTCAGCTATTCATTGTTTTTTTAAAAAGTTAAATGAGTCTGCCACAACTCACAGACTCTACACCCCCTTTCTTCATTCTACATTTACCCGTCTTACTCTCCACCCCTTCAAGATCAAGTTTTTAAAGTGCAGTTGTTATCTGTCTATTGGCGCGTGTGGAGTTTGATGTTAGCGTTGCTCGTTTATTACCAGTTCTTCTTCTCAGATCGTGTTTCAAGTTTTTCTGGCGTCCAGGTTAGTATTCCTCTCATAGATCTTGTTGATGTTGTGGGTGTGAGAATCATGTTATGTTGTTGCTTGATCTGTGGTTGCATTTTTCCTCTGAACTATCTAAAAATGTGTGTATCTAAAATTTGGGAATGGGATCGGCAGGGTTAACCGCAAATGGCACTGCGGTTAACGCCTGCCATAGTACGAAAGGCGGATTGGTTTTGGGGGTGCCACATATCGAATCGCAACTGGAACTGCAGTTAACCCCTGCCGCAGTACGAACGACATATGGGTTTTGGGGGGTGCATTGTCAAACCGCAAATGGAACACCGATGTAGTCGCGTCGCAGCTGGATCAGCGCCAGAAGGCAACCGCTGGTGGATCTACGGTTGGTTTGGTTTTAGGGGTTGATAACGGTTGAAAAACTGTTATTTTCATACTTAATTTTGATATCAAATACACCCTTGTTGACTTAGAAACTTGCTTTAACTCATGATTTTGCTTTAGTTTTGTGAATAAAAGAGTTGAGGACATGTTTTATTATTTTATCATTAAATTCCCTTGATTTTGTAGGTTTTTGGAATGAATTAAAATAAAGGTTGAAGTATCAAATGGTTGGAGTGCAGAAAAGTCAAACATAGTGAATAAAAGTCAACCAGTCAACCAGAAAAGTCAATCAGTCAACCAGAATGCTGAAAAGTTGACCAGAGTGCTGAAAAGACAACCAGAATCCAGAAAAAGTCAACAGAACGTGATTTGATATATTTTTGTGCGATTTTTATGATCTATTTGGGCTTGGACCTGTTTTCTGTTATTTTTAAGTCCTATTTAAAGGCCAGAACATTTTAGGGTTTGTATCTTTTGATGGCTTAGGCACAGAAACACACTTTTCACCCCTTTGGAGGTAGATTTGGAGATGGTGACAGCTCTCCTTTTTAGGGTTTCTATCTTCATTCTTTCATTCCATTCACCTAGTTTCTCCATGACGATGGGGAACTAAACCTTATTTGTTGTTGGGAAAAGATGTAACCTCTAAACTCTCTTGTATTTGAATCAATTCTTTTTATTGATATATGCTTACTTCATTAATTGTTAGAGTTTTCCTCTTTGCTTAATGCATACATCGTTTAACTCATTCGGTGGTATGATCCTTGATTTTGTCGATATGGGGACGTACGAGGAAATCTAGAACTGGGGAAATTCTCCCAAAGGTAGTATTGCCTATACATAGGAATATGTGGTAATATGAGGATTGGTTGCATACACACTCCTGTGCTTCAGAATTAATTATTAGGGATGCTAGGAATCGTATGAACTCGTAGTTAAGGATAGACTTTCTTACCGGTGACAGCGGTATTAAGTGTTTTAGAGAGTGGCATTAACATTAATGAAGAAGAGGAATTCTTATATGCATGAGAGTGATTAGGTGAAATCTAATCTCAATAACATATTCATCTCATATTCCAATCTTCATCCATCCATCCAATTTTGTGTTTAACCTCAATTGATCAAATTGTATTCATGTTTATTTTTCTGCACTTTATATTTAAAAATCTCAAAATATTATGTTTATAGTCTTGATTGGTTAAGCAAAAGCACAACAATTTAGTGTCATGAGTCTCTTGGGAAAACGATACTTGGACTTACCATTTATTATTACTTGATACGATCTGGTACACTTGTCAATGGTTTAACAGGGGTGCACAGCTTGGGTTGGGAGCACGCAGCTCAGACTACAGGTTAAGAGAAACGCATATCAGACTGCGATTTTGATGTTTTTTTGTTTGTTGGGTTTTTTTTCAAATTGTTGTTTTTTTAATTTTAATCTGTTTGTTAATTTTACGTCATTTTTTTAAGTTTATAAAATTTTATATATTATTTATCATTAATGTAATTTAGATTAAGTTTTAATTATGAATTTAGATTAAGTATATTTTTGTAAATTGGTTTATTTGTTTCTTAAATATTTTTTATATTATTTCTTATGTATATAATTTTAGTTAACTTTTTTATTTTTTTTATGAATTTAGAAATTTTATTAAATTATTTTAATTAAATAATTATTATTATCCCTATGCGTAAATTTTATTTTGTTACATATTATATTTTTTTATTTGAATTTATTTAAGTATTATAATAAGTAATACTTTTGTTATTTTATTTATTTTTTTAATATATTATTATTAATTTTAAATTTCTTTATTTCTTCTTATTTGTTTCCATATTTGTTAATAGATTTTTTTAGTTATTTTATTTCTTTTAATTTTAATTGTTTTTATATAATATATTGATAATATAATTGGTTAATAGAAATGGTAAGAACTAGAGGCGCATCATCTTACCATGGTGAGGCTTCATTGTCTCGTGGCTAGCCATCATCTTCATCACATGATGAAAGAAGACGACCTATGGCATCTGCTCGTAGAAGACGCGTAGAGGAATATCGCATAGACGTCATTGATGAGCATGATTATGAGGACCAGGAGGAGTTTATACAGTAGGGACATCGTGATGAGGACTATGTTCAGCATGAGGATGTTCAAGAGCAGGATGACTATATTGAGGAAAAAGATGAAGATGAAGATGGAGATGAAGTTGAAGATGATGTATTTCCAGGAGGTCCACATGACACCTCCTTGCTTACACATTATTCCCAGCATGTTGCATATGCCATATGGCAAGGCCAGGTTGGCAATCAACCAAAATGTTAATTGTTGATTAGTTGCTTATTTATTTTTTATTATATAATTATGTGTTTTTATGTAGGATCGAGGGGAGATTCAATTGAGGACCCATGGTAAAAAATTAAAAAATTGGAATGTATCATGAGATTATCGAGCCATATATATCAATGTCGGGGTTGGCTTCCTTAGTCAACCTATTCTACGAGTATGCTGATCATGGATTGATCGTTTCACTTGCGGAGAGATGGCACCTATAGAGAAATACTTTCCACCTCCCGGTAGGCGAGATGAGCGTCACATTATATGATGTTCACAATTTGCTCCACCTACCTATCATGGGGCAATGTTGTGAGGTGGAGGACCTAGAGTACGATGAGGCTCGATCTCATCTTATGGACTTGCTTGGCGTTGATCGCGGCAAAGCTTCAGCCGATGAAGAAGTCACGCGGTCCAAAAGTGCAGCGGAGCTGGCTCCGCAAGGTCTACCATGATTGCATTCAGCAGGAGCTTTGGGAGTGCGCTGCTCGGGCGTATTTGCTGCATCTGATTGGATGCACAATTTTTACTAATAAGAGTGGGACATTGATTCGTGTCTCGTACCTCCTTCTGTTGCGAGACTTGAATGCATGTTCGAGATATGCTTGGGGAGCAGCTACACTAGCACATACTTATGAGTAGTTAGGAGATACTAGCTTCAATGGTGTCAGACAGATAGTTGGATATTCCACTCTTCTACAGGTACATTTAAGTTTTAAAAAGTTTTTTTTATATTTTAGGAATGTATAAAATAATATAAGTAATGTTTTTCTATAAAGTTAGATATATGAGCACCTTCCTGGGATGGGAAGGAGGCGATTCTCAGATACGTACACAGACCTCCATCCACGAGCTTCACGATACATACCTTCGAGACAGGGTTGGAGTCTTACGGAGGGGCGGAGATATCTGGATGGGCTCAGGTATGATGCGATCATTTGGCCTCCATACACTTCGCACAGACGTACTTGTCCATTCTTGGCCATGTGTATGTTTTCAGGATGGATCCGACTAGGCGACATGATTCACCGACATCTCTTCTTCTTCCTCCTTCCACCAGCAAGCATCACCACCACAGATCACCACCACCGATCACCACCATTGATCAGAATCACTAATGGATACCCTCTCAACTCAAAACAATAAAATAATGAAGTGAAGAAGGAAATGCTACTGTGAGTGATGGTAACCAGGAAATGGGGTGCATGCTAGGGTTTATACCCTCATACAGGGTTGTTGGGAGTTAGGAAACTTATTAGGGGTTAAGAAATCATTAACTATTCATTAATTGCATTTTCACTTTTGTTAAATTAAGGAGAAATACGTGAATTTGGAGGTGTAGGGAGAAGGAGGTGAGGTGCAGGGAGCACTACTCCTATAAGTCCCAAAAGAAGAATTCATGTCAATCTGCGTCCTCTCCTTTGCAATTTGTTCCTTTGTTACTTGAAACTACCAAATGACATATAACAGATTTGAAATCTGCCATAATCTAAAAAAATGACAATGTCACTATAACGGGAAATTTATTTCAAAGATAATGCAACAGTAACTCTGTAAATGTGTTTACAACTAAAACAAAAATTTAATAGATAACAGTATTGGAAAATTCAAATACTCCTCAATCAAGAATTCCCCAAGTGTATGTTTCTATCTGAGAAGAAGAAGAGCATAAATGGGTAAATGGCAGATTCAGTTTCAGAGAGAGGGAGAGATGAAATCAGATTCTGCAGAAGAAACAGAAAATAGATCATACCAGAGTCATGCTCTTCTCACCGAACAAAATCCTTTAATAGCACATTCTCCTTACGTGCTCTCCTTTCTTTACACGTGTCCATTCTCCCAGTGTTTTCTTCCACGTGTTTTCTGCTAGTAGTAGCATTTCCCTCCATGTCTCTTTCACTTGTTACAATACCCTTCCCTTTATGAGCAACCTTGTCTTCAAGGTTGAAGTGAGGATAAGCTTGTTGAAACTCAGTAATATCCTGCCAAGTAGCTTCCTTAGGTGTAGTAGAGTGCCATTGAACCAACATTTGTTGGATGTCATTGGAATTACACTGGATTAATCTTATATCTAGCACTTTCATTGGACTTATAATAGGTCCAAACTCATTAGTGGTCAAAGGTAAGGGTAAATATGGTTGGGACTGATTTCCCACGAACTTTTTAAGCAAAGAAATGTGAAAAACAAGGTGAATTCTAGTTGTCTAAGGCAACTTTAACTTGTAGGCCACTGCACCAATCTTCTCCAATACTTCAAAGGGACCAAAGAACCTCATGCTTAGTTTCTTATTCTTTATAAGGGCCACAATGTTTTGTCTATACAGCTACAATTTCACTAAGGCGAGATCACCAATTTGCAAGTGCAACTCTCTTATTTTCTTATCAGCTTGAATTTTCATGTAAATTTGAGCTCTTATATGATTGTGCTTGAGCTGTGCCAGCAGTTTGTCCCTATTACTTAGAGATTCTTGAATAGTAGGAGGATCTTAGTAGTGCCAGCGTGACTCCCAACTTTAGAATCATGAAACTCCTGCAAAATTTGATTCTTCAAATTCATGTTTGCTGGTATCATTAATCGTCCACTTTTGAAGAGTATGCCATCTTTAACCACAAACTGTTGAGTAGGTAAAGTGCCTTGGGTATGTTGTAGTAGTAACTTACTCAAATTTGCATCCTCCTTTGTCATATAGGCAATTTGTTCCATCCATTTAAAATTTGACTCAGACCAAGCCAGCAAACAACTTCTAGACAAGGCGTCAGCTGGGATGTTCTCTTTTCCATGCTTATAGTGTATAGTAAAATCATAGCCTAAAAACTTAGGAAGCCACTGTTGCTGCTTAGGAGTTTGTAGCTATTGCTGAAGCAATTCTTTCAAGCTTTTCTGATCTGTTTTAATGATGAACTTATGGCCCAACAAGTAATGTCGAAACTTAGCCAATGCCTTTGTGATGGCATAAAATTTTATGATATACACAGATTGTTTCTGCATTTGAGGAGAAACTTTCGTTGAAAAGTAAGCAATTGGATGTTGAGATTGGCTAAGATCAACTCCAATTCCGGACCCTGAAGCATCAATTTCTAAAACAAATGGCTCTTTGAAATTAGGAATGGCAAGCACATGAGCAGAGGTCAAGGCATCCTTCAAATTTTCAAATAATAGAGATGCATTTAAAATCCACTAGAATGATTCCTTTTTCAGCAAATCTTTTAAAGGTGCAGCTATTGTGGCATACCCCTTAACAAATCTCCTATAGTAACCAGAGAGGCCTAAAAATCCCCACAATTGTTTGACTATTGTTGGGAGAGGCCACTTTTTTACTGCCTCTAATTTAGCATTTTCCATAGCAACACTTGTACCTAATAAGGTATGGCCCAAATAATCAATTTCCCTCACCCCAAATGAGCATTTCGAGAGTCTGGCGAATAATTGTTGCTGCCGAAGTGTTTTCAAGACTAATTCCAAATGATACAAGTGATATTCCCATGTGGCACTAAACACCAAAATATCATCAAAAAAGACTAACACAAATTTCCTCAAATAAGCTTTGAAAATCTCTTCATTAGACTTTGAAAGGAAGCCGGGGCATTAGTTAAGCCAAATGGCATTACAAGCCATTCATAATGACCATGGTGGGTTTTGAAAGCAGTTTTATATCTATCATCCGAATTCAACGAGATTTGGTGATAACCAGATCTTAAGTCTAGCTTTGAAAAGAAAATTGCTCCAAATAACTCATCAATAAGTTCATCCACCATGGGAATGGGAAAATTATCTTTAATTATAATTGCATTCAAAGCTCTATAATCTGTACATACCCTCCATGAGCCATCTTTCTTCTTGACCAAAATGATGGAAGAAGAAAATGGACTTTTGCTTGGTTGGATTATGCCTTCCTCAAGCATGTCTTGCACCAATATTTTAATTTCAGCTTTTTGACTATGTGTTTGGCTCTTCTTATAGGTTGAGAGCCATCCATCAAAGGAATAGAATGATCATGGAAACGAGGTGGTGGCAAGGATGTAGGAACATCAAAAACCGAACTATAATTGCGTAACAGCAAGGCCAAATCTGGTTCCATATCCATAGGCAGGGCAAACATATAGGGGATTGAGGGAGATTGTCTTTGAGCATTTGCATATTGAAAATCTTAGCAATAGAATCAATATTGACCATTCTTTGGATGTGATGTAAATGTGCTTGCGTAGGTGAAGAATCAATAGTGCCTTGTAGAGTTATAAATTTCCCTTCATGTAAAAACTTCAATTTTTAGGCATCATAATCCGCAATATGAGATCCAATAGTTTTTAACCAATTAGCTCCCAAAATCAAATTAGCACCGGAAACAGGGAGCAAAATTACAGGCAATTCAAATCTAACCCCTTGAACTTGAATATGCAAAGCTTTAATCAATCCTTCAGCTTTCATATAACTTTTATTTCCCACCATAACTTTGAACAAAGGAGCTGGTTCAATGTCCAACTTAAGAAACTTAGCAATCTGTGGTAGTAAAAAATTATTTGAACTGCCTCAATCTACTAATACTATAACTGGAAAAGAATTAATGTGAGCCACAAAACGAATGGTGCCAACTCCTAAGTCTCCCCTCATAGCATTTAAAGACAAATTATGAGTATCTTCTAATCCATCATCACTAGTTGTATGAGTGACATATTAGAGATTGTCAGTCTCATTATCATGATCAAAATCCTCCTCTTCAGCTTGTAACATCAACAACTTTCTATTAGCACACTTATGATTGAAAGTAAACTTCTCATCACAGAAATAACATAAACCTTTTTCTCTCCTCAATTACATCTCCGCAGGGGTAACTTTTTTAACATTGGAATGGCGTATTGGTGGACTGTTAGGTGTAGGAAGCAGCGAAGGTAATGAGGCTTTCATAATATTCTTTGTTGCAGTAAGATTTGGACTGTTAGATGACAAAGGAGAATATCTATGATTATATGTGGTAGAACGTTGATGCGTAACCGGAGCATACTTTTCTTCATACAATTTAGCCAAAGACACTGCTTGTAGAAGATTAGTAGGGCATTGAGCCACTACATCCCTTTTAATATCACGATTTAAACCACTTAAGAAACAACTTAACATTGTGCCATCAATAAGACCCTCAGATCGATTAGCTAGAGCCATGAATTCGTGGTAGTACTCTGAAACCGTTCCTGATTGATATAATTTGAACAATTCTACAGTGGGCGAGTCGAAATGAGATGGTCCAAAATGACTCTCCAAAGCTCTCGTTAAATCTGACCATGTGCGAACTACCGCCATACGGTGCAACATTTGAAACCACGGAATCACATTCTTCACAAAATGTATAGACGTTATCTCAACTCTGTATTGATCCGGAGTATGATGATAATTAAAAAGATGCTCTGCTTTGAAAATCCATTCTAACACTAGCGTTGTGCCATCAAAGTGAGGAAAACCCAAGGACATGTTGCGTACCGGCAACGCAGAAGCAGAAGAAGTCACTATAACAAAGAACCAGTTGAGTTCGAAGCATCAATGTGCCAATTCTCTCCATGCGTCAACGAATCGAACAATTTCTGCAACTGATCCATACGGTCGTTGTTTGTTGTTTGAAATTGAATGAGCAAATCGCAATTGGCTTTATCACGATCCGATTGTTTCTCGATCCAATTCAAAATGGAAGTGAGTTGAGTTTGCATGTCTTTGATCCGAGTATTCTCAGCCATTGACGTCAATGAAAGCACCAATGTAATAGGGAATTTATTTGAAACAGAATGCAACAGTAACTCTGTAAATGTGTTTACAATTGGAACAAAAATTTAACAAATAACAATATTGAAAATTTCAAATACTCCTCAATCAAGAATTCCCCAAGTGTATGTTTCTACTTGAGAAGAAGAAGAGAAGAAATGGGTAAATGGCAGATTCAGTTTCAGAGAAAGGAAGAGATGAAATCAGATTTTGCAGAAGAAATAGAAAAGAGATCATATCAGAGTCATGCTCTTCTCACCGAACAAAATCCTTTAATAGCACATTCTCCTTACGTGGTCTCCTTTCTTTACACATGTCCATTCTCCTAGTGTTTTCTTCCACGTCTAGTGCTCTCCTAGTATTCTGTGCTAGTAGTAACATTTCCCTCCACGTCTCTTTCTCTTGTTACACTCACTAATTGATTTCACAAAATAAATAAGCACTATAATAAGAAAGCAAGAAAAAAAATTATTATCCTAAATTTGATAAAATTCCAGCAATATTTTACATTGGTATCTAAAAAACATGAAATAAAAATAATAAAAAATATACATCTAACAAATAACACAATTTTATAATTTTATTGTTTATAATTTATAAATTACAATTTTACAAACCTTATGATATTCATCACATTTTTGAAGTCCAATAACATAACTACAACTTCTTCACAAATGTAAAATAAAGGACAATGTGCAAGAAAAAATATTTTTTGCATTGAACATATAATAATCAATATAAAAAATTATCATGTTATGTGACATCCCAATTATATATAAATCATATTATAATCTAGAAGTTCACATTTTAATATAGGAAAGCAGTTAGAAGTAGAATGACGGATAAGTTAGGATTACAGTCATCCAAATTAACTCCAGAATTTAAACTTTAAGTAAAAGGTCTAAACCTAAAACTTAGACATAAAGAGTACTGCAAAGTGATACAATTATCAGAGGTACTATTAGGGCACCACCATGTATCCTCTCCTTGAGGATCATGGAATTACATCCATGAACCATACTTGTTACACTTACACCAATCACAACTTTGTTACATTCAATTACTAAGCATACCTCATACATTCACATGCTTTCAATCACATAATGTTACTATCACCATACAATTCATTTTGAACACCACACACACACACACACACTTAAGCTAGTATAAACAAATGTAAAAGAGAGGATTAGACTCAGGGGGTTTGCACAGCGCATCCCCAGATTCGCATGGCGAACCACCATAGTTTCTCACAATGCACCATAAGTCGCAAGGCGAGATGGAAGCATTTCGCAAAGCACACCCTCCTTGTGCGCTAGGCGAATCAAGAAAGAGAGGGCTCACCTCTGGAAGGACTCACTGTGCGAAAAGGCTCACTTAACGAGTCTACATAATCTGCAGAACGAAAGTTCTGCAGAATTATGCAACTCACGCACCCCTTTACCACTTCTAGCCATTTTCCCCAACTTCTAACTCCTCTTCTCTGTATTTTATACCTAGTTAGACTTATTTAGATGATTCTAACACTTCGTGACGCAAAATTAAAGTGATTGAAACCAACTTTCTACTCTAAAACCCCAAGATCAACAACCAAGGGACCCAAATTAAATTATGCCTTTTAGTACCTATTTTTAACCTGTTTAATGTTCCTAACATGTTACATTTAACTTGTTTGCACTGCCTAAACCCCCCAATTACACCCAGAACATCCATAGCCCAAAACCACTACCTCACTTCCTCTCAAGAGATCCAAAACACTATATTTTAACTTAACCTTCTATACAATTTAACTATAAAAGATTTGATATTCCAAGTACTCCCAACATGGCCAATTTACAATAGCAAAACTCATCAAAAACAGATCAAAACAACACATTACAGGTTCACAGGCTCAACATTATAGCACATGCAGTTTAAGCTACCAAAATCTGACTTTATGTCCAAACAACATACTCATTCCAGAATTTATCACACAAACACATCATACAATCAATTTCAGAAAAAAGGCCTAACTCCCCTTACCTTAGGGTTTGAACAGAACAACAGAACCTTAACCCCGATAGCTCACTAGCACCACCCGGATACTCAACAGAACCCTAAGTATCACCAATGTGTGATTAGGAACAACAATTAGAGCTAAAACAAATAGAGAAAATCAGGAAGAGTTTTTCTAGCTACATGCAACCACCAGGATTAGCATGCCTTATGTTCCAGAACAACGGAGGAAAGGGAAAAAGTACTTACCCTTTGAAGAACGTAAAACTATTCGGATGGTTACGAAGCTCTTGCCTTCGGGAACGTGATGACACCACCTAATCAACAATGCACTGTTTGGATCAGTGTGGAGGTTAGAGAAAAGGTAGAGGAAAGTAATGATTGAAGTTCTAGAAAGAGAGTGCAGTTTAGAAGAAATGAGTAGAGTTGATAAAGTTGCTATGGTTTTTTTTTTACGTTTTATAAAATAAAGGAAAAACTTATCTCCTTGATTTAATCTCTTTTTGTCTTTATAATATTAGTGTGTGTGTGTGTGTGTGTGTGTGTGTGTATATATATATATATATATATATATATATATATATATATATATATATATATATATATATGGGTTTGTTAACGCCTGTACGCTTGTTTTTCAGTTGGTACATTTTAGCAATGTGTATCGGGTTTTAGTAGACAAAAATACCCATATATTATGGATTCTAAGTTTTAAAGTCAATGGTATTTGAATAATTTTCATTCTCAAAACTAAAAAAAAAAAACCAGAAACCCAGAAACCCTTACTCACCTCCCTCATTCCTCTCAATCTTTTCTCTTCCTCTCACTCCAACATTTTCTTATTCATCTTATGGTTGATCTAACTGAAAAAAAAATCAAAAATACTCGTCGTTAAACAATTTACCTTTTTAAAGAGTTGAGTCATTGACACATTCGCCTTCAAGTAAAAGTTCAATCAAGATCTCTTTAATTTCATCATCTTCATTAACCTCTCTAATTTCATCATCTGCAGATGTTGAATCATCATCTCTTAAAAAACCTCCAGGCTAATTACCAATTCCTTCTGATGTCATTATGCTTGTGAAAATTAGATAAAATTAGATAAGACAAAAAATTATAAAATGAAAACTCATTATAAAAATCATTTTTTGTAAGAAATTATTTAACAATGAGTGTTTCTAAGTTTTTTCCAGGCCAATTACCAATTCCTTTGATGTCATTATGCTTGTTAAAATTAGATAAGACAAAAACTATAAAATGAAAACTCATTATAAAATCATTTTTTGTAAGAAATTGTTTAACAACAAGTGTTTCTGATTTTTTTTCAGGTGAATTACCAATTCCTTCATATGTCATTATGCTTGTGAAAATTAGATAAAATTATATAAGAAAAAATTATAAAATGAAAACTCATTATAAAATCATTTTTTGTAAGAAATTGTTTAATCGCCAATTTCTGATTTTTTTCAATTAGGACTACAGTAGAGATGACAGATAAAAGGTTAGGGTGAGAGAGATGAGAGAGAAAGGGTTGAGAGGAATGAGAGAGGTCAGTACGGGTTTGGAGATTTTTTTTAGTTTTGAGAATGAAAATTATTAAAATACCCTTGATCTTAAAACTCAGAATTCATAATATAAGGATATTTTTGTCTACTAAAATTCGGCATACATTGCTAAAATGTACCAACTGAAAAACAGGTGTACGCACGTTAGCAAACCCGTGTATATATATATATATATATATATATATATATATATATATATATATATATATATATATATATATATATATATATATATATATATATATATATGAGGAGAAAAACACCCACATAAGAGTTTGTTTATGCACGAGGTACGTGGAGAAACATCAAAGGTACTTGCACTGCAGAGAGGGTGGCCCTTTATCAAAATTTCAGCTTTGGGTAATAGTTTTATTATTATGAATCTTACTTTTATAAGCAGCTCTTCTTATTTGTCCAAATTCATGCGTGAGTCAATTTGCCATCATAAAAGCTTGGTTTCTTAGTGATGTTAAAAGTTATTCATAATAATTGGTTCCACTCAAAACAAATATATCTTCTTATTTTTAATTCATAAGAGAGTTTCCAATTCAAAAAGCATAATATTCTTCACTAAAGAAACCCAATCCAAAATATTTTCATCTCTCTACAAGCTTAAACTATTTTGCAACTCTATAAAGAGTCAATTTTAATATTCAAATTAAAAATTTATTAAATAATATTGTAATACCCAATAAATTTTTAGACTCATCTTATACTCACTATTTTCCCTTGTTTTTTTTTATGATCTCAATTCTTTTAATGACTATATTATCCTTAAAAATAAGTGTAATGAGATATCAAAAGATAATTTCTAAAAAGGTAAAACAAAAGGTGTTCTTTCTAAGTATATTAAAAACATGTTGGTTAGTTTTTCTTATCTTAAGGAATGCTTTTTAAATTTTAAAATAATAAAATATAATTAAAAAATCAAGTAGAATAAATTAAAAAAATAACATCATATTCTTGTCTTTTAACATTTAAATAAGAATAACTAAAACATATCACTACTTTCTAAAGAAATATAAAATATTCAAAAATGATTTTCCAAAACTCATAGTAGTAAGGAAATATATCATGTATCCTTTTCCATATTTTCATAAAAACAAAATTAATTCGTGAACAAACACACTTACAATGTGAAATGAGTTTGATGATGACGTGCTGTTGGTGTCAAAAAAATACATTGGCTTAAATTATATACAACTATTATAGAATTTTTAATATAATTAATTTAAAATGTGATCCACAGCTAATTGTCTCATGTTGAATTTATAGAAAGAAGGATAAAACCCTTATAACGGTAAAAAAATTGAGAAGAATAAAACCCTTTTGCAATATTTTTTTACACCAAATAATGAAAAGACGAAAAAGTATAAAGTAAGCTAAGTGATATAATAATGAGCAGTGGAAAACATTAAAAAGTATCTATAAAAATAATAAAATCTAAACTTTAGTGTTTAAAATTTACAAGAAATTAATTTGTAAAATCCATGAAACACAATGACAAATTTATATTGCATTTTTCCTTACATTATTTTTGCAACTATATTTTAAAAAAGGGTTAAATATGTTTTTGTCCCTTAACTTTAAGTGAAAATTGAAATTAGTCCATTTTAATAAATTTGGTCGAATTTAGTCTCCCAACTTAAAAAATATATGAATTTAGTCCTTTTAGCTAAATTTTGTTAGGTTTATTTGATGTTTCAAGCACATTTCATAATAGTATTTGGGTTTTTTTACACTGTTTGACACATTTGTTTCAATGTCAACTGAGAAACGCGTTTGAAACATCAAATAAAATTAACAAAATTTGGTTAAAAGAACTAAATTCATACATTTCTAAAGTTGTGAGACTAAATTAGGCCAAAAAATTTTGAAAGGGACTAATTTTAATTTTCACTGAAAGTTAAGGGATAAAAAAATATTTAACCTTTTAAAAAAAAAAAAACCTAAAATCTTCCCTACAGCAGGAAATTATTCATCTAATTCAGTTTAAAGAAAGTGTGTTTGCCAGAGAGTGCAGTCCTGTCCCATGCTTTGTGTTAATTTTTCTAATTATTATTTTAAGTCATGTAAGATTATTTATTTATCAAATATAATTAAATATTTTTATTCATTTTTCTTATTAATATTGTATATTTATAAGTTTGAATGTAAATTTTATTGTATATACTACTTAACTATCTTTTTTATAATATGTTTGCTATGATAAATTTCAATATTAAATAATTTTTATAATCAATCAGGACACTATAGAGTAAACATTTATTTTATAAATATTTAAATTTAGAAAAAAATTATTTTATTTTCTAATTTGAAAAATATATACAAGTTAATTCCCATGTTAATAAATTATACACAATAGCCATAATTTTTATGTGGATCATCTGCACTCAACTTGTCTTTTTGTTAGCCAGATAGGAGTCTCGTCAGGATAAGGTTCATTACATCGTGATCTTCTCTCCCGTGTTCTTTTTTCACTAACATATTCTATTACTGTTTTTCAAAACGAAGGACCAAAAATTAAACTCGTATAATATCACAATAATTCAATCTTATATTAACAAATTCATTAGGTTTATATGTTGCATTTAACATTTGTCATATGCTTGTTTGTTTAACTGAAAGCAAAACAGAGAGAATACTATACAAACATCAAACTTTTAATAGTAACGAAATAGGCAGGAGGTTTATTTTGTGGAACTTAAAAAGCTTATATGCCAAAAATTGATTTAAAATGGAGGGAGAGAAGTTCTTTTTTTTTTTTGCCTAACTTCTTAAATGATAAAAGAAAATTGTAGCATAGAAATTACATCTTTCAGTTATGGACAATCTTAACTGACTGTTACAAAGTCTTCTAATTTAGTTAATGTTATTAAAATAATGGTGTAAAAAAATAAATTTGCTTCAAATTTATTTCTTAGTATACAAATATATATATATATATATATATATATATATATATATTGTTTATTTACTTGTATAATTAAAATTGACAGTTTTTTTTTCTATTTTTATCATGTTGATAATATATTTTTATATTACTTTTGTTTTATATTTCTATATTTCTTTGTATGGTTTGACCATTATCCATCTTTAAATTAAGTTTAGAGCTTCCTCGTAATCTTGATTCAGCAAATTTGATAATAACTTACATTAGATAAAGTTAAAAAAATTTACAAGATCAAAATATTATCATAAGGAAAAACTTGTAAGCTCAAAATGGTCTCAAAAGTTTTATAGACCAAGGTTACTATATGAACCAACCTATATGAGTTGGTCTAAAATCGCGCAATGTTACATAGACTTGATTTGATTTGGCTAAACTCTTAATGCGAGTTGATTAGGTTGAACATTTCAAGTCAGGTCAACTTGGATTGATTCTTGACTTTCATCTTAGATGATTCAGGTCAACTTTCGAATTATGTCAACTTGACTAGAACTTTAACTTGACATTACTTGTCTCAACGTACAACCTTGACCAACCTGTCTTTACTTTCTCTAGATTATCTCATCTTGACTATCGAATCAAGCCGACTCAGTTGGACTATGAACCTAGACGAACTCGGCTCAAAATTGGGCATGACCGACTAGGCTCAACCTACAGTCCAAACTGACTTGATTTGACCTTCAATCCAAACCAACTTGATTCGAACTTCGATAAGGATCGAATCATCCCATTCTTTGCTCTGGTCAGCCCATCGTTACTAACTTTGACACCAACGGTCCATCTCAACCTTTGGCTCAAGTCTACTTGTCTCAACATACGGTCTGTCTAACTCATCTTGGCCTTCACCCAGTACAACTAAGCTAAACTATGAGCTCGAACCGATTCAACTCAAAAATGTCATAGACGGTCTCGGTTTGATATTTGACCCGAGCTAATTTGATTTGACCTTCAGTATAAGCTCATTTTATTTGACCTTAAATTTATACTAGGTTGATTTGACTTTCGATCTAGCCTTATTTGATTTGACATTTAATCTGGGTCTGATTTGATTCAACCTTTGATAGGAACTGACTCATTACTTTCTTTACCAATCTGTCACAAATTTTGATACCAAATAACTATCATGACTTTCATTTTGAGCTTATCAATTTCGATCTTTATAATTTAAGTCAATCTATTTCAACCTTCAATTTAAATTGACATGTTTCAACCTTTAATTTGAATGGACATCTTTCTAACATTCAATCTAAACTAACTAGATTTGACATTTTGGATTGTGAGAACTCTTCGCTCTCCGTTTATTTCTTTTAGTTTTTTTTACTAAATTATCTATTTTGATTCATTACCAATCTCAAATATCTTTACTCTCGGAAATTGTTCATAAAATGTCAACCTAATGTGATATTAAGTGAATATCAGTTCATATCAATAAGCTTTTTCACGTTTAAATTTAATTTTATGCTGAAACAAATACTTTTGATTCGATAAAAGAAATTATGCTGGATTTTTCTCTAGTTTACTTATAAAGTAAAAATAATATCTCGTAGCTATAAATAATTAAGAGAGTAAAATTTAGATTTAATTACTTCTTTTATTCCTGATTTCGTTGTATTGTGTGAAGTTTGTCTATTCTTTTAAAAAGATTTTAATTACATTCAAACTTGGTTTAAAAATGTCAATTTCGTTCAAACATAATAAAAAATTTGCTTTAATTGAACCTCTTCCGTTTAATAGACATAAACGATTTTTCTCTCTCTCTCCTTTGCTTTTCTGAACATATCAGGTTTTTTTGTCTTCCATCATGATTATTCCATACCAAAATTCACATAATCAGAAATGGAATTCTTATTTAATATTTACATCCGCGAAAACATTCCTTTGTCAATTGAAATTCTACTTCTAATAACAATTTTTATTATTATATCATTATTTAATAAAAATGTATAAAAAAATAAAATAAAATATGTTTAATACAATTAAGTAATACTAACTGAGTTTCTGAATTAATACGTCATTTATTTGGATGAATTTATATTTAAATTCAGGTGAAAAAAAACACAGACACCCTCGTTTGCCCTGAAATAGAAAGTGTAATATACCTTTATCTAGTTTTAAAAAATTAAGTTTGTTCTTGAAATACTATGAGAGGAGTCTCGTTAACTAGCACTCTCAAAATACTAAGAAAACTAGTTAAGAATTAAAAAAAAAAAAATCTATATGGAAATTGTTTAAAAAATTAAAAGGTTTTTATTTTGCATTATAATATTGTTAATCAGTGTCTTGATATTTGTAATAAAAATTAGCGGTATACCTTTTCTAGCAGTAAATATGTTTAATATTTTGATATCTATAACATTTAATATTTAATATATAGAGAGAGAGAATAAATACTTTAGAAATGAAAAGATACTAATAGTAAAATTTAAAATAATCATTAATAAAAAATAAGTTAATTAAAACTGCAATAAAAATCTGGCTCAATGATTTATGAAATATCCAGAAGAAAAGCCCCTTTACTTTTTTATTTTAAAGAACTTTAAAGGGGTGCATCTTCATCTCGTGTAGGATTAGAATCCGTACGTCTTCCACTATCAAACAATAATGTCAAGATATTTTTAAATAAAAATTAATCATTTTATGCTGTAAATACTGATAAATAGTAGTTGTGTTTAAAAAAGCAAAAGGAAGAGAAAAAAAAAATTAACGTCGTTTCTATTTACCTAACTGAAGGGATTTTCGATTGAAACAAATTTTATAATGTTTGAACGAAATTAACACTTTTAAATCAAGTTTGAACGTAATTAAAATTTTTTTAAAAGAGTAGACGAACTTGACATACTATAAGCAAATCGGAGACAAAAAATAATTAAACCTAAAAATTATATTGTTGTGCTTATTATTTCTGTTTTTTTTTAAATAATAAAGTTTTTGGATGGAAGATCATATTTATTCTATTAATATATTTTTTATTGTTAATAAGAAAAACAATTTTTGATTTTATCATCACGCACAGAATCACCTGAAACTCTTTTATTCATTCTAATTTATTGTCTTATTTTTTTACAAATATCTTGATTTAATGACATAATTTACCATTAAACTACTCTTCTTTCGTAAATTTTTCCTTGTATTATTTTCATATATTAATATTATGTATTTTTGTTTCTCATTAATTGTATAATGATTTGTTACCGTGCTATAAAAATTGTTAAAAAATTGGTTTAAACCCTCATTTGGTCTTCATATTTGTGTGTCAGTCTCAAATGGGTCATCGTTTATTTTTCGGTCTCAATCAGGTCCTAAAACTTGTAAAAATGAGCCAATTAAGCCCTCTCCATTAAGTAAATAGTGACACTGTTTGCCTTTGATGACGTGGTGTATAGAAAATTAGCTCAGTTATAAGGATTTAAATACGTGACATTCTTTATATAATAACAATTCCACGTAGATAAATAAAAATTTTAGATTTGTCCTTACGTGGCATTGTGCATTCTCCCTCTTCATCTTCTCCATCTTCGAGACTATTCATCTTCTCCATCGTCTTCAAGACCGAACCAAGGAGCAGAGATGTGAAAGGTGAGTTGAAGAAGAAGTAGAAGAATTCTTGTCCAATCCGTCTTTTGCTTAGCACTTGTTCAGTCCCCTGTTATCCAACTTTCTGTCACTCTAAAACCCTAATTTGGCCATTCATTATCCTTCGATCCAATTTCACTTTTTTTTCTTAAATTGATCGCTATTTAGCAAGATGGGGGTATTTCGTTCAAAGAGGCATGGATGCACCTAACCGATGAGTGTCGAATCAAATATGAGGTCAAACGTCTAACGTCGCCTCTCGTCGCTGATCTCAACGGAGACGGTAAGAAGGAAGTTCTTGTAGCTACTAACGACGCCAAAATTCAGGTAGGTTTGATTTAGAACCTGTTTCCACTTCTTTATTTCTCTTAATTTTCGTTCAATTGTAATTTTTCATGCTTGTTTTTGGCATCCTTCTCATTTCCAGGCTCAATGTGCGAGTGTATAGCACAAAAAATGTCTAGTCTTTACTTGATTGTTGGTTTTGCTTGGTAATAGCTTTGTTCTGACTGGACCACTACTGTTGGTAACTGGATTGTGTGATTGTGGTGGGGGTCTCAGGTTTTGCTATGGCCACCGGTGTTTAGACCCTGGCAAGTGTACCAGATCGTTATCAAGTAATATAATTGGTAAACCCAATATCGTTCTCCCAAAGGACTCAAAGGCCTAATCTTTCATGTAAACTAATCGCATAAGACTTGAAAAGAAATTAATTTTAGGGTTTTTAATGCAAACAAAAATAAACATGCAAGATGCAGTGATTCAATTGGCTAAAAGAAAATATGGATTAATGGATTTGTTGGGGTTTACAATTTCATCTTATCCGCCCTCATATATCTACTCTTCTTATTTAATTTGCTTATTTATCATATTGTTATGCAAACTTTCTTGGTCTACCCTTAACCCAATCCCTTGGCGAAAAGAGCCTATTACTAATTACCGGCTTGCTATCCCTAGCCTCCCCTAGTAATTAATAATGCATGATAAATGAAAGCAAAATACAATTGACCATCCTACCCCTATCCCTAGGTGGTATTGCTTAATCAAGGAATTCCCCCCAGTTCATGACATTATTGTACGTCCCTATATTAATAAAGACAAACAACATTTACCGAATGTGTTAAACGATAAAAGCATTAAATACAGGTAAGGAACCCAACAATTGATAAATCAAGCATATGCAAGCATATAAAATAAATAAGAATTTGGATATATGAGAGTTTCAAAAGATTACATTGTTCCCCAACAACAAAGGGTTTAGTTCACCATAATCATGGTGAAACTAGATGAAATATAATGGAAGAAAGCAAACCCTAGACTTGATAAAGTGGAGCCTAAGCATCCAAGAAATCTCCTCCAAGGTGTGTAGAGCTGTTGTGGACGTTTCTCTCTACCAAAAGAATGAGTTTTGATTCGCACTGGGTCTATTTATAGACCAAAAAGATAACAGAACGATCTCAGAATCCGCAATATAAAAACAGACAACCGCCCAGGTGCCTAAGTTGACCGCTCAGCGGTTTGCCTTCAAGCTGTGCCACCACTCAGCGGTCAGTTTTGCCATTGAGGAGTTTGCCTCTAATCGTCCTGGACGCTCAGCGTTACCGCCTGGGCGCCAGACAGTGGCTCTCCCTCGAATAGGACGCTCAGTGGTCAGAATTTGACGCTGAGCGGTCCATAGACTCTTCTTTTCTTCCTTTTTCTTCCTCTTTCTTGAGTCTATAACCTTCCTACTTCACTTCGATCTTCAATTCTCATCAAAAACCCTGCAAAACAATGCAAAACAAGCATAATATCTCTAAAAACATTTTTCGACTCTCATGTGACACAACTTAAGTGTTTTACTTGATTCTAAGCTCATTCTAAGCCACAAAGGGTGTGTTTTGATATCAAATTTATGCATGAAAATAACGGTTTTTAGACAGTTATCAACTGGCACTATTGACCGGTATAAAATTGGACAGCCGTAGAAATAGGTTTTGGTTTTAGTAACGTTAGGTTGGTCTGTATAAAATTGGCTTGTTGTTATGGCTATTGGCACTAGAAAATTGGGCATTTTTTTTTGGGTGGCAGGGTGGGTGGAGAATGCAAGTTCTGATTGAGGGTCCTATGAAGCAAGAAGTCGCAGATGATGTGGGGGTTGCTATGAGAAGGAAGAGGAAGACGAACTCGCGGTGGTTGGAGGTCGCAACGGTTAAAGTGGTTGGAGGTTGCAGTGGCGTCAGTGTGAGCGGTTGGCACCAAGGGCGACGAGCCTTGTTCGTGATGGTGGAGGGCGCATCGACGGGGATGGCAGAACCTCTCTCTCGCGCGTGAAAGGGTCGAACTGTCGTGTCCAGTGTGGTTGATGGCACCGCGGAGGTAAACGATGCAATGGGTTCGAAGATTCCGAAGGGGTGTCTTCTAGTGGGGCCACCAGGAACCGAGAAGACGCTTCTAGCATACACAGGGTCATTCCCCTTTTTTCTTTTTCTGTGCCTTTTGATTCCCCTTAGGAGTAATCACCTTAGCAAGTAGGTATGTCCCTTTAACCATTCAATTCCAACTTCAATTTTTTCTTCAAAGATAGCAATGTTCTTTTATGTCTCGTGAATTTTCGATTTTAATTGGGTTTTGTTGTTTCGATATCAGAATGGTTTTTGTTCCAGTATGGTGTGATTGTAAAATGGAAAACAACGAAGAAGGGTTGGAAAAGTTGGAAGATAAAGTAGAAGAGGAAAAAACAAAGAAAGATTGCAGCTTTTAGCATTGGAAGAGATGGGAGAGAGAAAGTGGTGAGACAGAAGAAGTTGATTTGAGGTGTGATGTGGGTGGAGGAAGAGGCATACTGTTGATGAGCCTGTGAGGGGAGGACGATGAAGATTCTGAATCCCTAACATTTTCAATTAAATTTTATGCCATGTCATTACCTAAAAAAATTCCACATAATATAACATTGTTACATCAGTATCTTACGTGTACACCATGTCATCGCAGTTTAACACCGTCTACGAAAACTTAACGCAGAGGGCTTAATTGGCTCATTTTTATAAGTTTTAGGACCCGATTGAGACCGGAAAAAAAAACGATAACCCACTTAAGACTGACACACAAATACGAGGACCAATTGAGGGTTTAAACCTAAAAAATTACATGACTGTTTTAAAATATAATATGAAGATAGAGATAATGAGTTATTATCACATAAAAAAAAACACTAATGCAAATATTTTACTTATAGGCGTAAAATACAGTTTAAAGTAACTAATGCAAATACATAAAATATTTGTTTTGAAATAAAGTAACTTTCTTTTTACGTAAAATACATAAAAAAAACACTAATGCAAATATTTAAGTTATATGTTACAAATATTTGTTTTGAAATAAAGTAATTTTTTTTTAAAATAAAATTATATATAGAGTATAATATATAGATTCTCAAAAGACATATATTTTGTACCGGGGTCTGAAAGGTCCGGACAGTCGCACCTAGTTCAAGTCAATTATGACGTTTCGAGTCTGTGCGATAATATTCCGGAGGTCCGGACGGTCACACCTAGTTCAAGCCAATTATAACGTTTTGAGTCTGTGCGATAATATTCCGGAGGTCCTGAAGGTCTGGACGGTCACACCTAGTTCAAGCCAATTATAATGTTCCGAGTCCGTGCGATAGTTTTTCGACAACTCACGCTAAATACACGGGGCAATTGGTTCGGGCGGACGGCGTAGACCCGATCTTACCAGAATTAAGGTAAATCATGATTAACAATAGTGGCCGTGATTGGGCCGTAATTAAGAAGTTGCTAATCATTGGCCCATGACAGAAAACTATAAATACAGGTCAAAGGTAAGAGGTAAGGGGTTTCTTTCTCTGCATTCATTGTGCATTTATTATTGCTCTGTGTTGACTTGAGCGTCGGAGAACCTTTAGCGGGTACCCGACCAGACGAAATTCGTTTGAAGGAAAGTTCCAAGATCGATATCAGACGGTGTTTGAGGAGACAACTAGGAGGACCGGACGGCTTAGAAGGCAAACTGTGTAGGTATTAGGATAGCTCGACCTCAGTACTGAAATATTTTGGTGCCCACTGTGGGGCCGAGTGTCTAGATACCCGATGGTAGCCACGAGAGGAATGAGTGTAGAGGATCAAGGTGAGATGATTCGAGTGTTGTAGCAAAAGATGGATGAGATGCAGCGGCGCCACGAGGAAGAGTTGAAGGTTGTCCGGGCCGAATGTCCAGCCCAGATTGCTAAGGGAAAAGGTTTAGAAACCGGTGAAGGAGCTGAAGGGGAAGACGATAAAACGGTAACGCTCGAACACGATAGAATGACGATGGATGAAAGGGCCGAGCACAGCAGCGCGCAGAGGCAAGGAGGTGGGAAAGGAGGGCTAAAACCAACCAGGGGGAGAGTGCAGTATTAGTGGTCAAGACGGAAGGGCCGATCGTCCTTCTACCGTTCGTCCAAGCCATTATGGACATTCACATTTTGGAACGATTCGTCCCCCCACAGTTCAAGATGTATGACGGGACTACGGACCCGGAAGCCTATATCAAAGCCTGCACTGACCTAATGGCCTTCCGCACCGGCAGCGATGCCATCTGGTGTAGGGCATTCTCACTGTCCCTCGAAGGAGAGGCCTTGGAGTGGTTTAACTCACTCCCTAATAACTCTATTGAGAACTTCGAGAGTATAAGGTGCATGTTTAAGAAGCAGTTCACCGTTTGCAACGTGCAAGACATGACTATCATCGATCTGATGAACCTCAAGCAAGAGAAAGAGGGGTCATTGAAGACTTTCATGGATTGCTACCAGAATACGGTCCGCTGAGTCAAAGGTCTTAGCCTAGAACTCGTGCCACAGTATGTCCTGTCGGCGCTAAGGCTAGGTCCCTTCAAGGACAGTGTGTGTCAGCTGCCACCCAAGACAATGGAGGAACTACGTGAGAGAGCGACAGATGAGATAAGGGTGGAGGAAATGAAACAAGGTTACAAGAAGGCGACCCAGGAAGCCAAGGAAGACAGAGAGGACAGACGGAAACACGACGGCCAGTCTAAAAAAATAAGGGGGTCGGGGCTGAGAGAACCGCCTAGGGGCCCTCGTTTCCAACAATACACCCCTCTTAATGCCCCCAGGGCTAAGATATTCCAAGAAACGCTCAGTCCCGAGCTAATACCGACGCCCAAGCACCGACCTACCACCCCAGGGACGGATCCAAACAAACACTGTTTGTATCATAAAAACATCAGTCACACCACAGTGTGTATGTGACGCTCAAAGATAAAATTGAAGAGCTGATTCGCGTCGACCAATTGAAGAAGTATGTGAGGGTGGAGAGACCGGTGGAACATGCGAATCGAGGCCATCGAAGCCCGCTGAGAAGAAGCCCGATTAGATAAGAAGATCGTCGTCCCCGTTATGAAACAAACAGTTGACCACCAAGGGAGCGACGAAGAAGCTGAAGTCGGAGCAGAAGTCGCGACCGGCCAATTCGTGGCGTCATCAACACCATATCGGGAGGATTCGCTAGAGGCGAAGCCTCCTCTTCGGCAAGGAAGCGAAACGTTCGAGCCCTCCGATCGGTTAAAAGCGTGCAAATGCACATATCTATGCTTCCAATCACATTCACGGACGATGATTTTCACGCTCCAGACCCCGAGCAAGATGATCTAATGGTGATCATAGCAGAGATAGCACGCTACGAGGTTAGCAAGGTATTGATCAATCAGGGAAGCTCGGTCAACATTCTATATTAGAAAACTTTCCAGCGGATGGACCTTTCGGAAGACCTCGTTGTACCCTTTAATGAACAGATAGTAGGACTCGTCGGTTAAAAGGTGGATACCCGCGGGTACGTGGACCTCTGCACCCGTCTCGGAGCCGATCGTGAAGGGGATGAAAGAAGAGTGTGTTACCTGTTGGTGGATGCCAACACGTCATACAATGTGATCTGTTTACATGGACTGTGTCCGACATGCCCGACATTCACCCTTCCGTTATGACCCACAAGCTAGCAGTATTCAAAGAAGCAAGACCGGTCACCTAGCAAAAGGACAAGGGCGGAGAAAGGAGCAGCCTTCCGTGAAGAAGTAAGGAAATTGAAGGAGGCGGGTTTTATCAGAGAAGTAACCTACACTACATGGTTGGCAAATGTATTTATGGTTAAGAAAGCCAGTGGTAAGTGGCGGATGTGTACGGACTATACTGACCTCAATAAAGCCTGCCCCAAGGATTCTCATCCCCTTCCCAGCATCAATGGACTGGTTGATGGGGCGTTCTGCCACTGCATACTGAGCTTCCTGAACACCTATTCAGGCTATAACAAGATATTGATGTTCACCCCTAATCAAGAGAAAACGACATTCATCACCGAGAAAGGGAGTTATTATTACAGTGTCATGTCGTTCGGCCTAAAAAACGCAGGGGCTCCTTATCAACGGTTGATGGACAAAATTTTCGGGCCACAAATTGGCCGATGCATGGATGTATACGTAGATGACATGGTGGTGCGGTCGAAGTCTGGGCACGACCACATAAGGGATCTAAAAGAGGTCTTTCAACGTATCTGATGATACAACATAAGGTTGAACCCTGCAAAATGCACTTTTGGGGTGGCAGTCAGAAAATTGTTAGGATTCATGTTGACCGCCAGAGGCATAGAAGCTAACCTAGACAAGTGTGCGACCATACTCGAAATGAGGAGCCCGTCCAATCTAAAGGAAATGCAAAGGTTGGTCGGACGTTTAACCTCACTCTCCCGATTCATTCCCAAGTTAGCTGAATGCATCTACCCCATCGTGAAGAAGATGAAAAAAGGAACAACTGAGAAGTGGGATGCGGAGTGTGAGAAAGCTTTCCAAGGGGTGAAAACAATTTCAACCGACCTGCCCGTGATGAGCCAGCTGGTGGAGCAGGAGGAGCTACAGTTGTATTTGGGGGTTTCAGACGAGGTTGTTAGCGTCGCCCTGATCCAAGAAAAACCAGAACTAAAGCTAGTATACTTCGTCAGTTGTGTTCTTTAGGATGCTGAAACTGGATACCATCATGTCGAAAAGGTCGCCCTAGCCTTGCTTACCGCTTCCGGAAGGTTGCGCCCCTACTTCCAGAGTTACCAGGTGGTTGTTAGAACCGACCACCCTATCTCGAAGATCCTCCGAAAGCCTGACCTTGCCGGACGAATTATGGGATGGGTGGTCGAACTATCAGAATTTGGGCTATGCTATGAACCAAGAGGGTCAATAAAAGGACAACACTTGGCCGACTTCGCGGTGGAGCTGCCAAAGATAGTCTCAAGTGACGAATGGAACTTGTATGTAGATAGAGAGTCAGGGAGTGCTAGCGGGGGCGCAGGAACACTTTTGGAGGGACCGATCGGTTTCCTGCTGGAGCACACGCTCATTTTTAAATTCAAGACATCCAAAAAACAAAGCCGAATACGAAGCTTTGGTGGCCGGCTTAGAATTGGCGCAGGACATGGGCGCCCAAAATCTTATATGCCGAACGGATTCCCAGTTGGTAGTCAGGCAGATGAACGGCGATTTCCAAGTCAAAGACGGCCATCTGCTCAGGTACTTCCATAAAGCTTCAACGCTGGTGAAAAGTTTCAACAAAATCGCGATTAGGCACATCCTTAGAGGGGACAACGCCCGTGCAGATATGCTTTCGAAGCTCAGCCAAGGCAAGGAAAAGGGACAACTAACTACTATCATCCGCCAAGTCTTACTACAACCATCGGTCGAATGTCTTAATGCGTCCACAACAAGAACAGATGATTGGAGGGAAGAATTCAAGAAGTTAATCAGACAACATGATAAGGGCGAAACCATCAGTCCAGCGGACACCAGAAAAATGGCACTGTATGTCTTGATTGGAGGTAATCTCGATAGGAGAGGGTTTTCCACACCCCTCCTCAAATGTTTGTCTAAATCAGAATCCCAGTATGTGCTGGACAAGCTACATAATGGGATTTGTGCTTTCCACACCGGACGCGGACACTGAAGGCCCGGGCGATCAGAGTTGGATACTTCTGGCCCACAATGGAGGAGGATGCCAAAGCCTTCATATATAAATGTCATGCATGTCAGGCCCATGCGAACGATTCACATGCCACCCCCCGGCCAAGCTCCATTGCATTATATCCCCGTGGCCTTTTGTCCAATGGGGATTGGACATCGTCGAAGCCTTCCCTCAGCCGGGCCCAGAAGAAATTTCTATTAGTGGCCATTGACTACTTCACAAAGTGAGTGGCGGCGGAGGCACTGGCTACTATTACCGCAAACCAGGTGCAGAAGTTTGTGTGGAGGATGATCTGCCATTTTGGCTTAACACAAACGATTGTAACGGACGATAGTTCATTGATAGAAAGCTCGACAAATTTTACACAGGATTGGTCGTCTGTCACGTTACTAGCTCCGTTGAGTACCGCAAATGAATGGCCAGCGGAGGCCGTGAACAAGACCATTGTTACTGAACTCAAAAGAAGGTTGGGGGATAAAAAAGGTTCCTGGGTGGACGAGCTTCCCGAGGTCTTGTGGGCGTATAGGTGTACTCTGCACGACACGACTAGCGAAACACCCTTCAATTTGACATACGACACAAACGCCATGTTACCCATTAGAGTTAGGGGAACCATCGTTGCGACGTCAGTTGGGAGATCTATAGTTGAACGACGATGAATTAAGAATCGAACTAGAAACGTTAGAGGAATGCACGGATCGAGCGGGGCTTAGGGCAAAAGCATGCAAAGGAATGGTAGAACGTCGATATAATACCAAGGTCTGACCAAGAAGCTTCCAAGAAGGAGACATGGTGTGGAGAAAAATTGGGGAAGCTCGTCGGACAGTTTCCCAGGCAAGCTCACCGCCAAGTGGGAACGTTTAGAATAGCCGAAGCATTAGGAAACAAAGCATATTGTCTCGCGCACCCGGACGCAAAATCCATTCTAAACACTTGGAATGCCTCCCATTTAAAGTTTTATTTAAGCTGAAATTTCACATATATTCATCTTGTTTGAAAAGTTAATACAATTCCTAAGATCTTTGATTTTGGCTAAAAACATATCGCACAATGATCCATAGCAGTATGCGATCAGAACCTAAGTTAATGAACAGAGAGTTCCAAAAGGAACCACTATTAACTTGGGCGGGCGGTGAACGGCGCGTTCCCATGAGAACCACTGATGCCCGAAAATTACAAGTTGATGAACGGAGAGTACCAAAAGGGAACCACTGTCAACTTTACCGGATGGTGAACGGCGCGTTCCTACGAGAACCACTACCGCTACGACAGATCATCATAGATTGAGGATCCTAACAAGATGCCGCCATCGAACAAGTTAAGTGAAGGACATCGCCATTAATTAGCACGTTAATGTTAGATAACACATTGATAACGCCCGACCGGCAAATAGAAAAAGTGGAGCAAATGATAAGTTCAATGAACAATAACAGGAATCAATAAGCATGCTGAACGGTCGTACAAAACAAGTGTTTGAACAATAACAAAGTATAGATTCCCAATCCGCTAACCAAAAGGTATACGGATAGGTCGATAGCGCAAACACTGGCTAAACCTAAGTGTTTAGCATTCGACCTCACTACCCAAAAGACAACAAAACAAAACTAAAATTACTCATTGTTTCTCGTCTCGTCCTCACCAACGTCATCCTTATCCGTCTTCACTCCCTCGCCCCCCTCGATGTCTTCAACATCCTCAGCATCCTTGGCCTTCATAACCGGCCTCGTTTCCTCGCTGAACACGTCTTGATCCATGTCAAAACCCACTGCTATGGGATCCACCTTCAACAAGAACGTCGTCTGACGCGTGGCCTTGTTGAAACCTTCCTTGTGCTCGATATTCACGTGCTCGTCCAAGGTAGTGATTATGTCGTTCGCCTTCACCAACTTAGAGGCAAGTCGGGCCTTCTCAGCGTTTGCCACTAGTAATTCTTTAGACAGTCGCTCGTTCTGCCCAGCCAATTCGTCTCCCCGTTTTCCCAGCCTCCGAACTTCAACCTTCAACTTGCTGACCACTTCAGCCAGGTTGTCTCCCCTAGTCCGAGTGATCGTTAATGATTCATTGGTTGTGGCCAATTGATGGCGGACCTCATCCAAGTTGGCTTGAAGACCGGACTGTCGTTCGGCACATCCCTCATGGTCAAGGGCCAAAGCCTCCAACTGGGAGCATTGCGAGTCAGACACCTTCTTTTCTTCGACTAGCTCCCGACCAAGATCGCGAGACTCTCGGCGCTTAGTGAGCTCATGCCCGCTCTAAGTTAACGTGGCCCCTCGGTGACCAACTCTACCGAAGCGCTTAGGAGTTCCTCCTTCGACAATGGTTCGATAACTGCCCGTTGAGAAGAACTGGAGTAGAGGTTAACGCGAGATCCGGCGTTGAACTCCGGGTCAAATACGCCGGCCCGGAGTGGATGAGAAACGCTTCCCTCCCGGCGGCTACATTTAGAGGAAGACTTGTCGCCTTCCTTTGACTTCCTCTTCTGCTCCAAAGGGATGGTCGACTCTCTTGGGGTCCCTGAAGATTGTTCCAAGACAAGCACCGGAATAGGATCAGGTGAACGACCACTGTCACTTATATTTTTAAAACATGTTAAAACATGTTTGAGACTCATTTGTTATATTAGATTGTCCAAGAGGAACATTAATTTAAATTGGAGGATTAGGGTTTATAGATGGGACTTAGTTATCCTTTTTGTTTATTAAACACATGTTATAGTTAAAAGAATGTCATTACCAACATATATATGTCGCCAGGTTCGCCAGGGGTTAAGGGTTGTGATTGCTCTTAGTTTGTTGTAATAGAGTGAGGTTGTTCATCTTTTGTGTTGCTATATTGATTTTGAGTGGTGAGAGAAGTGCATTGAGAGGATTGTCTTTGTATTCTTGTATACTCAATCATTATAGTGGATTCCCTTCAACTAAAGTTGTTGAAGGAGGACTAGATCTAGGCTTGTGATAGCCGAACCGGTATAGATGTTTGTGTGCTTGATCTTTCTCTACTTGTGTGATTCATTATTATTTGTTTATTGATTTCAAGATTCTATTGATAGCCAAAAATTCATAAAGATTTCGAAAAGATCATTAAAAAAGGGTTAATCCAATTCACCCCCCAACTCCCCCCCCCCCTCCCCCCCCTCTTGGTTTGAGATATAAGGTATTTGTTTTCTAACAATGATCAATTATAAATACAAAATAGACCTAGTTTAGTGCTTTCTCTCCATCTTAGTTTCATTGTTGGCTCTCTGATATGATGAGAAAGAATGAAAAATGATAAACTAAGGGACAACGGTTTCGAGTGGGAACATACACTCATCCTAAAACACTCATCCCCTCACACCTTTAGATTTAATACCTCTTCCTACTTCCTTTGATTTTGTTTATAAATAATGGGTATCCAAATCTAAATTCATAAAAGATCTATATGAGAGGATTAAAACTCAAATTCAACACCAAATTGAGATATATACTAAATATAAAAATAAGGGAAGGAAAGAGATGATCGTCAAGGAAGGAGATTTAGTTTGGCTTCATCTTCGAAAAGATAGATTTCCAACTCAAAGGAAGTCCAAATTAAATCCTAGAGGAAATGGTCCTTTCAAGGTTCTTAGGAATGTTAATGACAATGCATATCAATTGGAACTTCTTGAAGATTATGGAGTTAATACCACTTTTCATTTTGTTGACCTTCGCCCTTTTGCATGTGATGATGATAATGGGGATGAATCTTCAAATTTGAGGATATATCCTTCTCAAAAGGGAAGGTATGGTGACTTGGGCCCAAGCCCAAACTCCAATCAAGGCCTAATTACTAGAAGCATGGTAAGAAAGCTTCAAGAAGAACTTGAAGACCTATCCAAGGACTCCAAGGTGATATTCCTCAAATTCAATTGGTAGCTAATGGACCAAGGGCAACCAACCCAAGCCCATGAAGATTGAAAGCCTCCTTAGTTGATTAAGCCATGTGGTGCTCGTCCTCTGTCTGTGCTTAGTGGCAGACGCGTGAGTTCATTTTTAAGCACATGTATTTTGTGCTCTTTTCAACTTTTGCATTGAAAATACATGTTGATTATATGTCATTTGATCCATGAATGGTGGTTGATCATCGGCAGAGCCTCATTCTCGTGCAAAGGTGTTGAATCATCTATAAATTCAACACCCTACCCCTTTTGTAAATAACTTTTAAATGCAATAAGATGTTATGCTGTTGAGGTCACTCCAGCACCTTTTTGCTCTTAAGTCACTCTGAAAATAAGCTATTCTCCTTCTCTTCTAGCTTCCTTCTCAAGTTGGTATGCATTCTAAGCTATAATCCACTACCACATACACATCATTCCTCAACCTTCAAACACCATTAAACCTCATTTCCCCTGCATCATTGAAGTTGTTTCTGTGAACGTGTTGCTTGACTCCCTGCATTGCTTGAGATGGACTGTCAAGGCACTCCTAGAGCAAGTCACCAACTAACATTAACATCAATAATTTGAGTATCATAACTTCAAAATGTTCATATATATATATATATATATATATATATATATATATATATATATATATTTTTTTTTTTTCTTGTATGTTTTTGTTTTATGAATGTCACATCATAAACACAAATAACACAACTCGAAAACACACAAAACATATAATTATGAAAGAAAACAACACATAATTGACATAGGAAGAGAAACACTACCTTAGCTAACAACAACACAATGCAACACTCCATATGTATACACAGTCAAACACCATAACATACTTAGTACATTTGTAATGATGTCACCTTGATGATCAAAGGATGGAAAAAGGGAAAAAAGGACAATAATAATAATGTGAGGGAGCAGAAGAATTTGCAATAGTGAAAGGGAAATTGAGAGGGAGAACAAATGTCGCGAGAGAAGGAGAAATCTAACAAAAAAAAAAACAATCAAAATACAAGTTATAAATAAATATAGAGTTAAACTAGAGTTTTAAATATCTTTTTTTATTAAGTATGTGATGAATAATATAGAAATTACCATTCTACATTTAAACTAATGTGGAAGAGTGATATCTATATTGGTAACTCACTATACTGATATAGAAAACTTTTTTAAGATAGTAAGTTTGCTATTATATTTTATACTATATTAGTTATGTGATGACTAATGCAATAGTCTTTTCTTAAGAATTTGTAGTAATAATATCTTCTCTTTCTAAAGTAAATCTCGTTTTCAAATTCAATTTAAAAAGATGTTCACTTTTCCTAATGAAAAAATAAATTAATCAAGTGATAACTTTATTTAGTCTACCAACTTATTAAATTGGAAAAGCTTACGAGTTTGACTATACTTATAAATTCAATTTGTTTATCAATGTTGACTAATGAAGTTTTAAGCTTTCAAACTTGATTCAATTAAATATTTCTAGAATCATCATATTTTTTTAGCATATTATTGATAAAAAAAAAATAACCTTTTATCTATATATGTAAGAAAATTTGACTTATCACTTTGATTGGAGTCTCAACTTTTAAAATTATTCTCAAATAGTAAATATTTATACTTTTAGAATAAAATTCAAAATAAAAGAACACTTTTTATTATTTTTAAAAGATTTATTTTATTCATAAGCTTTTCAAACTTTTAAGTTTCTTATATTTAAGGATTATATTTCACGGATACAATATATTTTGCCTTTTTAAAAGGAAAAAACTCATGTCTTTTTCTTAAAATGTCACTATTTAATAAAACTATTTCAAAACTTCGTGTTGATTAGTTAGTTTTACTTCAGTTTATATATTTATGTTTTGTACTTAGATTTCTCTAAATCTTTCTTATAATATACGTTCATGTTTAATGGTCATTGTTTATATATATTTTTTCTTTAGAAGATTGGTATTGTTTTCTCCGTTCTATTATCTGAAACAATTGTTGTTTTTATTTATTTGTGCAGTTTGTCTGTATGTCTTTACCATGTCATTAACTCTAGATCAAACAATGGTTTATACGAAAAGTGTTACGGAGTTTTTATTGAAGCTTAAGTTAGCCAAACAAAGTGAAACATATTTGAGGTAGAAGTAGACAATTAGAAATCAATGATTGTTTTAGTGGAACATGTATAAAGTCTCAAGGTCGATTTGTCAAGTAATAGAACATCGGAATCAACGTCAAGCTGTTGAGGAACAACGTGCTTTGTTTGTTTGAAATAGGAATGGTTACAAAAGGGAAAAATGTGCTTGCAATACATACATCATAAGGAAAACGTGTTCGTGATTCGTGTGTTCATTATTCAGAGTCACAAACACACAGCTCAAATATATAAATGGATAAATGTCTAACGTCTATTCAAATTTCCTTTTCTGACCTTTTTATTCAACCAAAAGTTATTTAAAAAATCTTTATGAAGAAATATATATTCTTTCATATATAGATCAAAGTTTTGTATAAAACAATCACAATATTATAAATAAAATTAGTCTCTATTTCAACAAGTAGTAAGATAAGAAAACTCGGATAAAATGTAGTATTTTATTCATGATTAAATAATGTCATTTTGTAGAAAAATTTTAAATTTGTTTAATTTTTTATATATTTTAGTTTAATTTTATTTTTAAAAATTTTATGATATTTCTATTTGTACCAATAATACTAGAGAAATGTTATGTATAATTTTTTTCAAAAAGTAAAAAATTATTAATTGATATGTGATACTTCTTTTAATTTTATTAGTATAATACAAAATAAAAATAATTTGATTGCATAAAATTTTTCAAAATAAAAATGGTTTAATGTTTCGGTAGGTTCCGATTTTCGTCCAGAATCTCAAATAAGTCATTTTCTTGTTCGGTGTCTCAATTGGGTCCTTATTTTTATAAAATTGAAATAATTAGAGGCTTGTCGTCAAATTGGAAAAACGACCGTTTAAGATTGGGTTATGTGGCATAATCAATGTATTGTTTAATCAGACGTGACATTTATTTCATCAGACGTGACATTAGAAAGGGGTCTGTTTGAATTGTATTTTATATTAAAAAATGGATTGCAAAGAGGAAAAATCAAATTTACTTAAGGGCAAACTAGGTAAACCCCTTTTTTTCTTCGATTGGAAGTGCAATTTCTTCAACACCATCAACTTGGGTAACAACAAAATCTGCAATCTCTGGTATGGCTAGAGCCGCATGACTCTAGAAGCAAGGTTCAATTTTCTTCTAAATATCCCACTGAGTGACATAAATCCTATCCAACATACACAATCCATGAAATTTGTCCTTAATTCCTTCAATACTAACACTGACCCAAATTCAATCTTCCATGGTTCCATATCTTCCACCAAGCGAGATACCAACTCACCATCTTCATCACTCTCAAGCTCATTTTTCACCTGCATCAAAAACCCGAGGCTACCATTGTTATCTCATGCAGACACCATCAAACAAAAGCTAGTTGTTCATGACAACCCTCACAAAGCAAAGCTAATCTCGAGTAGTAGGAAGAGGAGGTGCGGCGGATTGAGGCGGAGAGTCGCAGTAGGAGGTGGCGACATGGTGTGTCGAACATCCTGAGTAAAGAGAGCGGTCTGCGACGATTAATGGTGGGAGAGACGGTTATTAAGGATGGCATTGGCGGTGACGATCCTAGTTCGTGTCGGTGACGTCGCAGGGAGAGACGGGATTTCTCTCTTGCGTGCGAAAAGGAGGACGAAGTTTGGGCTGCTTGGTTCGACGTGGTTGGCGTTGTCGGTGACGCTCTTGGCCGATGAAAGGAAGGTGAGGGTAGGGACTGTCGCATTGGAGGTTGAAGGAAGAGACATTTCTTTCTTTCCGTTTTCGTGCATATCCCTTAGGATTTTAGGGTTCTGAAGAAGAAAAGGGGTTTCCCCCTCCTTACGCTTCCATCGAAGAAGAAAATGAGTTTGCCCACTTCGCCCTTGAGTACATCTGATTTGACTTCTGTGCAATCCATTTTTTAATACAAAAATCAATTCAAACTCGTTTTTAATGCCACATGTGATTAATCAATACACTCACCATGCCACGTAACTCAAACTTAAACGGTCGTTTGTCCAATTTGACGGCAAACCTCTAATTGCTTCAATTTTATAAAAACAAGAATCCAATTGAGACGTCAAAAAAGAAAGGGACATAATTAAGATTTTTGACCAAAATAGGAACCTACCGAAACATTAATCAATAAAAATTAAATTGAAATATATAAATAAATAAATAAAATTAATTTGATATTTTCTTATGAAAATAAAAAAGATTATATTATTTAGCTTTATTTTATCAAGACTCTTGGCTTTTTAAAATTTATTAATTAACACAGAGTTTCGTTATATCTTAACTAAAGAAACATTTATTTGATCAGATTTTATCCATTTAGACAATTGAAATAGGGTTTTGTTATTATTTGCAAAATTATTAAATCAGTATACATTACTACACTTACAAGACATGATGAAGACATAAATTTGTAAGAAAACAATAGTTTTTCTTTTGGAATCTTAAATCAAAGACTTTTAGGAAAAAAATCATTAATGTTAAGAAAACATTTATATTTAGGAATAATACAAAAGTTGAGTTTATTTGAGTGACAAAGTAAAATACCTTTTAAAAACATTATCATGTTTTACAAGTCTTACATTAAAGTAAAGATTTGATTCAAAATCAATTTTACTGTCAGCAAAATTAACTTGGTCTCAATAAAATTATGAATAAGACCTTCTGTAAGATAGTATCTGTCTGGGATGTTTTCCGTTCTGCACATTCAAAACACATTTAACTCTATCAAACTGGCTGCCTTTAATTGACTTTTTCACCACACCAACGTGCTTTTGGATGGTAGCCGAACAGACCATAATCGATTAAGGGCTTAAAGGGTTTGTTAGAAAAAGAAACAAAATGGAAGAGCTGGTATTAGTTTTGTTAAGGTTTCGTAACCCAGAGACAAAAGCTGAGCATTGTAAGATAGTGTGCTCTTCTTATGAACTGAAAGTTGGTACATTTCCAAACAAGTCCTTTTCACCTCTACATGATGTCGGCCAAAAGAACGGGAAAATCTTCAACTCATGAAATGAGGTTCTAATTCACTACTCTATCAAATATCACATTACCTTCTTTCGCACAGTGCAAATATTTATGCCCAATTTTCTTTCCTGCTTATTTTTCTGGAATCACTTTCTAACTCACATTTTTAGAATAACTTCAATTGTTTAAGGATGTAAACAAATTTGTGAAAGTAATTTTTTTAAATTACTTATTTTTTTTCTTTTTTTCTCATTTTGTCTTCACTTTATATATTCTTGATTTCTTGTTTATAGTATAGATGAGTTCCAATTCTATAAATTGTTTTTTCTTCATAAATTACATGTATTTTCTTTAAGAAAGTGATCATTTTTAAGTTAAAATTATTACTATTCGACATCAAATTAGTTCACATGTGGTGATGACAGCATTATTTATTTTGGAGTTTCAAAACTCTTTTATGAAAAAAAAATATATATTTAAATTATAATTTTATTTAATTTATGGATTGAGATTAAGAATAATTTAAATTTATATATTTTTTAATTTTTACGAAATAATTTTTAAAGATAAAATTGTGAAGAGAATTCAGACTTAAAAAAATATCTTAAAAGTATTAATAGTAATGATTTAATCATAATATACTTTAGATCAAAACAATTAAGCATGATAACATAATTTCTAAACAAATTGATAGACTATGTATCTAAAAATCGAAATAACTAGCTAAGTTTAAATTAATTCACTTATAATGATGTATAAACCAATTTAAAAAATAATTTTAGATGAGGTATTTTTTTAAAAATTTTAAAATATGATATAAACATTGGGTTAAATATGTTTTTGGTCTCTTAACTTTCAGTGAAAATTGAAATTAGTCTTCCAACTTTAGAAATGTATGAATTTAGTTCTTTTAACTAAATTTTGTTGGGTTTATTTGATGTTTTAAGCACGTTTCATGGTAGCATTTGGGTTGTTTACAATGTTTGTCACATTTTTGTTTCAATGTTAATTGAGAAATGCGTCTGAAACATCAAATAAAGTTAACAAATTTTGGTTAAAAGAACTAAATTTATATATTTCTAAAGTTGAGGAACTAAATTAGACCAAAGTTTTGAAGAAGAACTAATTCGAATTTTTATTTAAAGTTAAAGAATAAAAAACATATTTAACCCATAAACATTTTAAAATAATCAAAAGAAAGATATACACTAGCATCTACAACTTTTCATAAAATTTATAATTTGGTGATTATATAAATTTACATTTTTATGTTTGGCATCCAAAATAAGTTTATATTATATGAATTGTTGATTTCATTTAATTTTTTTTAATAGACATTACTGTAGGTTATTTATTGAGATATAGTTAGTATGATATAGTTTACTTAAATATTGATATTTAAATTAGAGTATGAGAGGGAAAGAATGGTATTTTTAATATTAAATTATGATTTGTGAAATTGAGGGAGGTGGGAAGATAAAGATAAAAAAGGGAAGAGTGTGTGTTTTGGAAGTGAAAGTGGTTTTTGCGTGAGGATATGAAAAGATGAGGTAAGGTTTTGTTGGGAAGGAGCAGTTTATGAAAGGAAAACAAGAATTGAGCAGAGCAGGGGAGTGAGTTGGCCCAGCTGTGCCTCAAATCTCCTTCAATTCTCATATCCGTACCATCTTTCAATTCTCAACCAATATATTCTTGCCTAATATTTTCAGACAAATTTATTGCCCCCAACTAACACATATCTCATTCAATTTCATTTTTCTATTAACATTAAAACTCATTATTAATATAACTTTTAAATTACTTATTACATATCATACATAATCAATCCCTTTTAATTACATTATTTAAATGCATCTACTCAACCCTTTCATTCATAAACTCCTTTGTTTTTTTATATCTTTTTTTTTTTTTCTATTCTCTTCTCAAATCATTAGTGGTTGAGATTTTGGACCCTATTGTGTTGTGTTGTGTATCCCTCTTTCTCATTTAAACAACAGATTTTGTCATCACTTCTCATTATAACCATCATCATCATCATCACTCTATTTGGTTTTTTTCCCTTCTAACACAACAATTCATCCTTTGACAACAGTTCTTTAAGCTTCTCAAAAACCCTAATCTCTCCCTCTTCCTGTTATATCACTCTTGAAGAGACAACAGACATGGACCTGACCTCCAGCTGTACCAACACAATACAAACCTTTGATGCTGATACTAAGACCACACCACCCGTCAACCCCACCAATAATACCACCCCAAAGTCTCTATCTTTCACCAACGCCACCCCAAAGCGCCACCCCTCCACCACCGCTGCTCCACCGCCTCAACCACCCTCCATGGTCGTTACCTACAAAGAATGCCTCAAAAACCACGCCGCCAGCCTAGGTGGCCATGCACTTGATGGCTGTGGCGAGTTCATGCCTTCCTCCTCCACCAACCCCACCGATCCTCGCTCCCTCAAGTGTGCCGCCTGTGGCTGCCACCGCAACTTCCACCGCCGTGATCCTCAGGAACACAGTAACCTCAACAACAACAACAACATTCACGGCGCCAACCCCAACACCGCCGCCACCACCAACAATAACCCGACTTTCCTAAGCTGCATCTACACCCCTTCGGCACCGGCACCAATCTCTCAGCGAGCCATGAGCCAAAGCACGAGTCCGAGCCTGAGTTCGAGCCCGAGCCACAGTCCGAGCCCAATGTCAAGCCCTTCACCTCCTCCACTCTCCCACGTGCCACCGTACCACGCTTCGGCACCCCACATGCTTTTAGCCCTCGGCACTGGCTACTCTACACCCTCCGATGAACACCCCCACCACCGAGGCCTAACCTTTTCGAGCGTGATGTTGAAGAGCGAGAACCCGAAGAAGAGGTACAGGACCAAGTTCAGCAAGGAGCAGAAGGAGAAGATGCAAAACTTCTCTGAGAAACTGGGGTGGAGAATGCAGAAAGGGGATGATGGATTGGTCCAGCAATTCTGCAATGACATTGGGGTCTCTAGAGGGGTCTTCAAGGTGTGGATGCACAACAACAAGAACACCTTTAGGAGAAGATTGGATCAAGGGGAAAATGCAAATCAAAATGCAAATGCAAATTCTCCTCAAAGTATCGGAGATCATGATGACGGCAATAACACCAGTGGTGGAGGTGGATTTGATAGTGATATCAACAACCCCTACAACCCAAATAGCACCAACAATGACATTCACATGAATGAAGGAGATGGATGTGGCAATGTTCATGTCTCTCTTAATGGACTGTCATCTTAGCTACCTTTATTTCCTCAAGAAACATAGACGGTAATGGAGCTGGAAACAAAGCAATTTCACCATGATCATTATTGTTTATTGCCATCTTTTTGGGTTTTATTTTTCTTTTTGAAATCAACTGAGACTATAGGAAGATTCAAGGGTGTCTTGGTTTCAATTAAAATATCGTATTACTGTGTTTTATGTTCATAGACTATGAAATTAGTGTCACCAGGACATGTCTCACCTTCTTCTGCAGATAGCTCTTATTGATGTCACGTTTTCTCTTTGATAAAGTGCAGGTATATATTTGAAGTGATTTAATTATGAAACGTAAATATTATTTATTGTGCATCTACTACTACTTCCTTAGAAATTTCCATCTCCCAAAATGCCCATGCCTGTTTGTCCAATTCACGGCCATTATCAATTCTGGGGTGGAAATGGAACCTATCTGCTATTTTGTCCTTATTCATTTATGGAGATCTCCTACCATTATAAGATTTTATCTTGGAGATAACGCTGTTGATGCGTGTGGTGAAACACTGCACGAGCAAAGTTCAAAAATCTAATCTTTCCATTAATTTCTTTTTTATGATCTATCTATCACATTTGGGTGTGCAAGTGGTCCTAGGGAAGTTATCTCTTAAGAAAGAAAGAAAGGGATTAGACCCATTAATCACATTGACAATACCCCTTTGGAATATTACAAGATGGCGTTGAAAATGCATATTGTCTGTTCTGGTGTTTATATATTATTATTAAACATCATTTAATTACCGTAATCTTTTGTTTGTTTATGCTTAGAAGGCAAGCAGCATGATTTGGTTAATCAATAATTAAGGAAAGTAATGCGGCAGTGCTGTCTTATTCTGCCAACATTCCATTTTTAGTTAGTCCAATGAGAGACGGCAAATTTGTTGTTTTGCTGTTTCATTATATATTTAACTAGTTTAAGGTGGGAGGAAGTTTTTATTTCAAGATTAGTCTAAATCGTTTGTAGCTTTTGTGAGACCTCACTCACTTTTAAACGAGGATTCTTTATTTTACTTAAAGTCTTGCCTAAAGAAGTTAAACATGTACTTTCCTGTGCTGTTAGTTAACATGCAATGATAACCCATGAAAGATAATCACAAGAGTCACTCGCTTAATTATATAATTGATGAATTCAGATGTAAGTTTCATTGGCCTTTTAAGCTGCCACGTAGTTTTCTTTCCTTTCAAGTTTAGTTTATAATTGTTGGGAAGAAATTGTAATGAGATTTTCATAGAATAGCTTTTACAGAGAATGGACCACTGAGGAATTAATGCCATTTTGGAAGCTTTGTTGCTGCATCAGTGGACCTCTATTCTTTGCTTCTTCTGTGTTTTGTTTTCCTTTGCTTTTTAATATGGGACCAAATCTTTGATCTTGTTCTCTTCCTCTGGTTCATGAATCAGGCCCACTGGAAAAAGGAACACCACTATACAGCCCAAATAAATTGCTAGTAGTATCAGGAGTGGGTCACAATTTTTCATATCATAAAGATTTTTAAATTATTATCTAATTAAATTTTTTTATATTTTTATGCAAAATAATCATTAATGATTCTTTAAAATATATTTATACTGTGTGAAAAAGCATTTTATTTCAGTTTAGAACAAAACAGTAAGTAACATGGTCATTTTCGCCAATCAGCTGAGGAATACTTCAATGTCACACCTCCACTTGCAAATACACACGCACGCAGATTTTAGGATGTATAATTGCATATTTTTACAGAAAGAAACGAAACCTTTTGTTTATTAATAGTATAAAAAGTATACTAAAGGAAACGAGGAATATAAATAAAATAATATCTACTTTTTTAATAAGTATTTTGTGGTATAATAATATCTTGCTACTCTATATTTAATCATTTGAACAAACCAGTTATAATACATTAAAGGGTAGGTCTATAAATGGAGGAAATATATAATTTCGAGTTGATTATTAATTATTGTAATAAAAAAAGCAAGGTATTTTCATTATAATTCTAAAATAAATGTGTATAGTTCAAGAACAAGAAAGAGTATATTTGTATCCTGCTAATAATATGTTATATTAATATCTCGAAATCTATTGTGTGATTGTATTTTGTTTTGATAAACATTTTTTTATTTCTTTGGTATTTAATTGTATTTTTGGAAGTTTAAAAGAATATTAATTAAACTTTTGTTAATTATATTATCATTTCATTTTATATTTTCACTAATTCACATTCATGCACTTATTATGAGGTAAAAAAAATAGAAAACCTCGACTATTTTTTAAGATTTAAGAATATTTTTATATCTTTTTATTTATTTATTTCTGAACAAATTAAAAAGACAAATAAAGAAGTGTATTCATTAATTCATCAATGCATTTAGTAGCCCAAAGATTAATCGACCAAATAAGTAATGTTAATTAAAAAACAAAAATCAAATATCTCACCACTCTTTTCGATAACATTAGTTTACTTATTAAAAGCAGCAGTATTACTATAGTGAAATATCAATAATGGTAAGATTACAATTGTTTGAGGGAAGTATTGACCTTTTACCAATACAAAAATTTGTATGCGTGATGAAAACAAACATCACACACATTAGTAAACTTATATTCAAAAGACAATACGAATGAAATATATATATATATATATATATATATATATATATATATATATATATATATATATATATATATATATATATATATATATATATATATATATATATATATATATATTCTATCTCAACAAAATTCAAAAGCATGTTAATGCCAAATGAGACATGTGATATCAAACTCAAATGAAAAAAAAAAAATATATATATATATATATATATAATAATAATAATAATAACCATGATTATAAAAGTTTAATTAAGAATTCAATAAATAATATGACTGTAGATTGTACCAATGCACAATTATATGAAATTTTAGAATATTATCGATTATATGATCTAAAACTCCAAACTTACTCAAAAATGTATGTGAAGGAAAAGAAAAAACTTAACCAAACACATTAATTACATTTCTATAAAATTTTGACTAAAATATGATTTTAATTTCCTTCTACATACTTTTGAATTTAAGGGGCACAATCTGAAATAACTTATAACACATTTGTACAACTTAATATGTAAATATAATACACACTCTCCCTCACGTCTTCTAACCTCCTAGAATATTATTTTGAATTATATTGTATTAATTCGTAGATATGTTCCTACAAGTGATTATTTAGACTAGAGAAAAATTTACCACCATTCATTTTGAAATAATAAATGTGAAAATGACCAAGGTTGAAATAGATAAATTAATTTAAATTTAGTAGAATATAGATACAAAAATAATATTTTCAAAATCAAAATCACACTTTAAGTTAATGTTGCCTCCTAGGTTACAATTAACTCAAAGTGGACAAAAACACTCTTGGAAACTAGGCTTTGAAAACTCTCAAAAAAATTCTTTCAAAATTAATATAAGGCCTCCTTCAAGATGTATTTTTCATGTGAAACAAAAATTAATTGAAATTTTTGTTTGGTGATTATTGTAGATGGATCTTTGATCTTGGAGGAATGATACACAAGTTGACCAATAATAAGAAAATGATCTTGTCATGAAGAAACATGAAGATTTGAGGGCAAATCCTTTTGAAGAGGGAGGGAAAGATGACATACTAACCAAGGCCAAACATATCCAAAAAGAGTTGTAGTCATTTGTGGAAGGTGGGCCCAAGCTCTATTCATCATGGGCATTAGTGAGTTCTTAGTAGATTAGGTTTACTTTAGGTCTTGTATAATGGGAAAAGTAGTCTAGGGTTTCCTTTTTGGGCCTTGTATAATCGGCCAAGCAGTGCAGGGTTTTCGTTAACTTAGGTCAACACCAAATGTTGACCCAAGGAAGGCTTATATTCTAGAGTTGACCACTTAGGTCAATGTTTTGTCTTTTCTTGGTAAGTAAGGAGAAATGTGTCTTACCTTTGGGAGAGAGTGATCATGTGTCATGCTTTCAATGGAGAGGATTTTTCATAGGTAGTGGCTATGTGTCACTCGAAGAATGGAGAGATTTCTCCTATGTTAGTGACCATATGTCTTCCTACTAATGGAGATGATTTTTACCTTGTTCTCCAAGCTAGCCAAGTGGAGGTTTTTAGGATTTTGCTTCTACAATTTACAGACACTTTAAGCTTATAAATAGAGGTGTCTCCAAATTTGTGTCATACTACATAACTTAGGCCACCAAGACTAGAACATCCCTTCTAGGTTTCTTCTATTACCCTTTCTCTTAAGTTGATTCAACCTCTCTTGAGATTACACCAAACAACACCGTACTTGCAAGTATCCATTACCTGCAAAAAATTAAAATTAAGATTTAATTTATTTTTTGTTAAATTTAATTTAATTAAAATATAATTATTTTATATTTTTTGAAGCTAAATTTAAATAAAATTAAATTAAATTTACATTATATTTTATATTTCTTTGTAATTTTATTTAGATTTTCTTTTAAACATTTATATTTTTTTTAAATATCTGCAGGTATCCACGAGTACCCATGGGTTTTAAAATACTCGTGAGAATTTTTTAAATAGGTATCCTAGAGTAACGAGAAGGGTAACAAATGGATCTTTTTGTTGTAGATCGGGTAGCTAGTAGACACTATTTATGCTAGACCCGACTTGTTGTCATCCCTAATCTCATATATGTGACCACAAATTTATATAATTTTTATAATTCTCAAATATTACTTTCATACAACAAAAATCAGTTGACCAAAATCACAAATCAATTAAATATGAAAACTAATATTCATTTTACATAATAAACATTTAAATAGAATCCATTATGAAGAGAAGAAGAAAAAAAGAAAAAAAAATAACATGAGCGAAAATTGACTCATTTAAATGAAAATTTTCTCACTTGAGTGAAAGTCTGGTTGAATCAAAGGTTGATTTGCAATGCAATTTTTTTTTGACGGAAAAATTCTTCACTTAACCAAAAATAAGACCTAAAACAAGGTTGATTTTTATTTTTTTTTTCTTGGAAAAAAATTCGCTTGAGTAAAAATAGAGTCAAGAGTAAGATTTAGATCTTTGTTCTATTTTTGCTTAAGCGAAAATCTCTCACTTAGGAAAATCTTCAACTTGAGCGAAAATATAAATAAAACAAACTATTGGAGTATAGTAACTAAATTTTCAAATATTTTATTCAAAGATACTCTATCAAATAAAAATTTCATACCGATCAACATGACCAATATAGTCCATAATTTGCTCAAATGTTATCCTTCGCTTGAAATAAAACTTGGTTATTTAAATGCATTGTAGATACCTTTATTCACATCAAGTTTATAAACTAACATTAAATATTTTGCTTCAAATAACCATAACTTGACTAATTTGTCTCTAATGAAGAAATCTAGCACAAAACTAATAATACACAATAAATTTTGTTCTTCCAAACAATACAAATCTCTTAAAAAACTCAAACATTAAAAACATGTTCAAACGACACATAATCATACATAAAATGCAAGATATTGTGAACATGTAAGTTTCATATCCAAATCATTTATCTTAAGATTTTGTTAAAAGCATAAATAGTTTCATTTACCTATAATTCCTTGTTTCAAAGAAAGTTATGCCTTAAGCACAAACTTACTCAAAATCTAAAAACTTGGAACAAAATACACAAACATAATTTAATTTGAATAGGAGCTTAAATAAATTAAGAGTGTTACTTTTCTCAAATGATTTATCAAGATTGATGAGAAACTCATAATAAAAAAAGAATAAGAAGTCTTTAGAGTAAACAATAAATTATTTTGTTTGAAAACATCATCGGCTTTATCTCATTAGGTACAACGATCTATTATCAAATTTGCAAATGATAAAGTATTGGAGGAATAAATTTAAATATAAGGTAGAGAGAATTTTCTTTCAGAGATTTAGAGAGAAAGAAGGATATGAAAAAGTGAAAAGAGATTTAGAGTTATTGCTTCTATTAAGTACTAATTTTTGAAAAAAGAAAGAAAAAAAAAGGGAACTATCACAAATAAAACATAGTAAGAAAACTATCTCCTTGAAATTAATAAGGCAATTTCTAACACACATAGTAAGTACTATTATTTATTCAATATAAGTTGGATTTTCTTTGGTGTTACAATTCCTTTTGGTTTTCCAATTAACAATTTTAGTTATTTATTTTGTGAAAGATTGTTGTTAGTCCAAGGCTTAAATAACATTATAAAGGTTGTCGATGATTTGATAAATAATTGTTTACTCAACATTTATATATGGTTTTATTTAGTACATGTCTTTTTTTTTAAGTTTATTAAATACTTTAGTATGTTTCTAGTCCTTCTAATTAGGTACAGTACTTTCTTTTCCCCTCCGATTGAAATTTTTAAAATTTAGTATTTGATTTTGTCTGATGTCATTTTTAATACTTGGAATTAAACCATGTTAGTGACACCGATTATGTAGCAAACAATTATTAGTTCAACATTTGTCTAGAGAGATTTGTTGAAAGTTTCTTTTAAATCCCAAATTTTTTGTAAGGGCGATATTTTGATGATTTTGAATAAATCTCTAATAGCAAAAATGATGTTTAACAACAATTCACGATCGTTGACTTTGGTTTCTAATAAGTTGTGGTGCTCATCTCTTACTTGATTTCTCCATCAAGATCTTCATGCAAAATTTACAACTCATTTGAATCATATTATGAGAATTTCACTCAGCATTTGTCACTAGTGGCACTACTTCACTCTTCAATGATAATAGGAACACTATAAAGTGCTACAAGCTAAAACGATGGGATTTGAATTTGTTACAAGAACTTTTTTATTGTTGGATTTATTCTGCCTTTAATTGATAATTTGGAATGTCAAAGTGAAGTGGGAAAGGTTGCGATGGTCTTCCTCCAAGTTTGCTTGCATCCATGGTGGAAGATGATGAAAACATGAGGTTAAGTGGCGTAGAAGCTAAGAGAATGAGGGAGGATTGATGCATTTTGGTTCTATTTAGGTGAAGGAATCCTATAACAGATGAGACCAACTCCTAGGGAAAAAAGTTAGAGTAGTCTAGAGATGATTCTACTCTAAGGTAATCTCAAACAAGAGGCATGTGCACATAATTGGGCAGCATTTCATACTCATATTCTAGTTGAAAAATACACAAGTGAAGGCCTTTATTCATAGGTCAAGGAAATCCTAAAGTGGTCTCCAAAAATAATAGTGAAAACTAGTCTAAAATTTTGAAATTTTGAGCCAAAAGCAAGCATGCTTAAGGTGTGACTTGCCACCTAAGGAATCATATGTTCCTCACCCTTGTGTGCGTAAGGAGAGACTTGCAAGACGAGTTTGCACTTCTTTAAGTTTAAGATACCTGAATTTTATTCGTACACACATTGGTCCAAAGTTTGGCTCATCTTCTTCTAGACCCAAACTACACTACTAGGTCTAGTACCAAAACATGACCCAAATACAAGACTCAAATAAAATCTTATATTATTAGATTTATAATACAAAGGCCAAAAATATTAATAATAGTTACAAAAAGAATCCTAAACTAAGTCTTCACATTTTCCTTAACGCGGATGAACATCAACTTGGGTCTGCTTAGTTGAGATGAAGTCCAATCTTCTTAGGTCTTTCTTGTCATTGCTCTTGTGATTGATTCATGACTAGAAATTTGCCATCATATTGGTATATGAAGTGTTTGCATAGGTATTCAAAATTCAAATAATAATGTCATATAAGGAATATCAATATCATTATCTACTCCTAAACACTAAAAATAATATTTCATAAAATAAAGTCTATAAAATTTTTATTTGAGTCACGTACTAGACTTCAAATCCATGAATCAAATCTTATATGGACTGAAGTAAAGAAATTAACCTGTATCTTTTATACAAAAAAAGACCGACTCAATCTATTTTTTGTAGACCAAATACGGAAGAAACCAAAATGAAACGTAGAAGCTCATATAGCCAAGTATTCCTTTAGTCTCACTTAGAATATTGATGATGGTTGAATAATTTTAGTTTCCTAAACTAATACATAAAGTATAACCAATGATTCACTTATTCAATCACTTATCATTAACATGATCGAGATATATTCATTTATGAACATTTTTCTGTGTTTTTTATTTTATCTTTAAAATAAATTGATATTAAAAATATTAATCTATTATAACTTTTTTAATATAAGTAATATAAAATTTTTAATAGAAAATCCAAATTGATGGACAGTGAAAGAAAAAGTTATTTTAGAGGTATAAATATTTTATATTATACTTGATAAACAATCCGGTTATGATGGATTAGTTATTTGGTCAATCAACTTAATCTAATTTATTTATTAGTAAATTTAAAAAAATATTATGGATTATGAGTTAAAGGTTGATTTACATTTTTAAAATATAAAGCATTTGTAAGGAAAAAAAATCTATAAATTGAGTTATTTTGATTTTGAGAAAAAAAGAAAAATGTGAGAGTAAGATTTGAGAAGAGAATGAAACAGTAGGTCTGCATATATTTTCCACCCTATATTTTTAATTGCATTAAGATTGTAGTGTTTGAGAGACTCTTTTAGAATGTTTTTCTTTTTATCTCTCCACATTTTTTTTCTACATTCTTATACTTTTTTAAAATTCCAAAATTATTTTCTATATTTTAAAAAACTCTAAATCCAATTCTTTTTCTTAACAAATTTTAAAATGTGAGGATCTGAAAAATGTGTAGGACTGTTGGGTCTTATGTTGGGGCAGTCAGACCCATAAAGCTAAGGGTACCTTAGCTTTAGAAGGAGGTTTTTCAGAAATCAGATTTTCATAAGCCAATTTTCCCTTCTCTCTCTAGAATTACTTTGCCCTAACCTTGCTCTGCCTTCTCTCTAAATTTCCCATTCACTGAACCGTTCAATTTTGGATTTGAAGATGCTCAAGTGTTCACCACACTGAAGGCTTCCTTTTGATCTGATTAGATTTTCCCCTCTTCTTCGTTGTTTCTAGGTTACTGGTTGCATGTTACTAGTGAAGTTTCATCTTAATATTTTCTGCCAAATCTAGCTCTAAGAGCTATTTTCTACTGTCTCTGTGTGGGGGTTTGTAGGTTCTGTGCGTCCTGTTGAGTGAGACACTGCTAGGGCGTCTCTTGTGAACTGTATTGTGAGAAACCAATAGGGGAGTAACCTAGCTATATATATATATATATATATATATATATATATATATATATATATATATATATATATATATATATATATATATTCGTATTGCCGCATTTATTTCTTTATATGTTTGAGGTGTGTTGTTACGCTTCCTATATTGGTTTATCTTTGCTTTGAGTATGTGAGCTCTTAGCTATATTTTTGTGATGCACGGGAGAGAAACCAAGGAATGGATTTTGGGGTTACATGATGTTTGAATAAAGATAGTGGTTGTAAGAGTGTGTTGCTAGGGTGACCGAAGGAGATAGTAGGATTGAGTACTTTGTACGGGTTTCTTGTGATAGTTATGTGAAAGGTAAAGTGTAAAGGGTGAAGGGAGTGAATGTGCGACTCTTGGGGTTGTCTTATGAGTGGGGATTTGCATGGTAGAGGAGTGAGGTTACATGTTTGGTGAGAGGAAGGAGAATGTTTGATGAGTGTTGAATGAGTAGAGGGAGAGTTTTAGTTACTGGGAGTTAAATGAATAAAGGCTAGAAAGTGGGAGAAAGGAACTGTTAAGGTTGAAAAGAGAGATGAGATAGAGAGAAGAGTTTTGTAGTCATCATATATGATGAAGATAGGGAGGTATGCATGGCAGGGAACTTACGGACCAATAACGTGATGGTGAGAACCTTAGGGTTTATGGTGAGGGTGTGGAGAGGTGAAAGAAGAGAGTGGCCTTGGAAGTGGAGAAGAGGAAAATGAAATAAAATAGGGAGAAGGGGTAGAGGTCTAGTGGGAACTTCGCAAAGAAAGGAGAAAGTTATAAAGAGTGAAAGAGAATGCATGATGAGAGAGTTAATCTTATAGGTTTTGGTGCAGGGAAGAAGAAACATGAGTGAGAATTATGAGAGAAAGTGAGTTTTTGTGTATTATGGATTCCGCATGGGACCCACGTCGGAAAGAGGAAAAGATAGCCTTTGGGCTTATAGGGGGCATGAGAAAGTGTAGCGTAAAGGAGGGGTCTTTTTCCTTAATCTTGTTTTGGTCTTTTTGAAGAAATTGGAGAGGTGAGTCTGTAAGCTAAACTGGTGAGAAAAATGGAAGCAGAGAATAAAAAAATGTACGGGGAAAAAGTATGAGAAAGAGAAAGAAGCTAGAAGAAATGGGTTGTGTTGCTTTAGATAAAAATTTAAGAAAAAGTTGAGAGAAAAGGGTAGGTGAGAATGGGTCCCACACTAGTTAAAAAAAAGGAATTATGAAAGGATTAAAAGTCTTGATTGATGTGATATTTTAATTAGGAAATAATTCTACACTCAATACTTCCCATACAATGTAAGGTTTGCTAAGGAGGTAGAGTTTCTTGAGTTGGCACAGGGCAACAGATCAGTGTCGGAGTATGCAGACCTCTTTAAACATCTGTTTCGCTTCAACACCATGGCGGTAGATGAGGAGTGGCAATGCCGTAAGTTTGATAACGGCTTGAGAAAGGATATCATGTTGCTTGTAAAATAGTTGCGCATCAGAGAGTTCTCCGCTTTAGTGGAGATGGCCCGAGAGATGGAGAAGACCAAGGGAGAGCCAGAAGGGCCTCAGAGTCAGAAGAGCCAACTACTGAGAGTTGGTGGACCAGTAGTATCCAGAGGTGACTCCAATTCTAGGAGGACCCCTTTCTCTAGACCTACTTCTTCTAGGTCCAGGGGTTCTTCCTCTCAGTCATTGGGGCACTCTAGCTTTGCTAGCCTTGTGAGATGCTTCAGGTGTGGTGAACCACACCTTCAGGCTGTTTGCCCACAACTGGTATGGTACAAGAGGTGCAACATTTGTAGGCAAGATGGACATTATGGGAGAGACTGCCCTACACTCAAGAGGACAGGACCACAGCCACGTCAGGTGGGGAGATCTATTCAGAGGGGTGGTCCTAGACCCCAGGCAGCAGGGAGAGTCTATGCCTTGACCGGAGCTGAGGCAGCCAGTGCAGGTAATCTGATAGTTAGTAGCTGCTTATTATTTGGAGCTTCTTGTGTGACACTGTTTGATGGAGTATATGCAAAGTTGTCTAAGTATGAGTTCTGGATGGAAGAGGTTCATTTCCTAGGGCATATTATCTCGGCTGGTGGAATTGTTGTTGATCCAGCCAAGGTACAAGCAGTGATGGAGTGGGAAAGACCTAAGATTGTTACAGAGGTCAGGAGCTTTGTAGGCTTAGCGGGCTATTATCGCCGCTTCATTGAGAACTTTGCTCAGATAGTAGTGCCGCTGACACAATTGACTAGAAAAGATCGACCTTTTATTTGGACTGATAAGTGAGAAACTAGCTTTCAAGAGCTTAAGCAAAAGGTTGAGTATTAGTCATTCCTAACACAGGTAAACCTTTTGAGGTTTTTTGTGATGCTTCCTACCAGGGATTGGGGTGTGTGTTGATGCCAGAGAAGAGAATAGTCACTTACGCCTCAAGACAACTCAAGGTGCATGAAAAGAATTACCCCACTCGTGACTTAGAGTTAGATGTGGTTGTTTTTGCTTTGAAAATTTGGAGGCATTACTTGTATGGCGCCCAATTCCAAGTATTCAGCGACCACAAGAGCTTGAAGTACCTCTTTGACCAGAAAGAGCTTAACATGAGGCAAAGAAGATGGATGAAGTTCCTCAAAGATTATGATTTTGAACTCCTATACCACCCTGGGAAAGCAAATGTGGTAGCAAATGCATTGAGTAGGAAGTCAGTGCATGTTTCCTGCTTGATGGTTAGAGAATTGGAACTAGTGGAGAGCTTCAGAAATTTGAAGTTACAAGTTGAATTAGAACCTCACAGCATAAGGTGTAGTAAGTTGGTGGTGTCTAGTAGCTTAATAGAACGTATTAAAGAAGGGCAATTGTTGGATCCGAGCTCCAGACATCTACAACTTTGATTGACACTGAAAAAGGGAAATACTTCAACATAAGGACGGATGGTCTCTTGTGATTCAGAGGTAAGACATGTGTTCCTAATGATGGAGAATTAAAAAGGTTGATACTTGAGGAAAGACTCTAATACTCCAGTTTTAAATTCTTCTACTGTTTAAGGATGACTATAATCCTAAGTACCTTAATTACTTCTCTAATTGTTTATATATATATATATATATATATATATATATATATATATATATATATATATATATATATATATATATATATATATATATATATATATATATATATATATATATATATATATATATATATATATATATATATATATATATTATGGGATGTCACATAAAATATATTGAAAAAATTTAAACAAAAAATTTGTTCAAGAGTTTTTCAAATCTTTAACATATTTTCAAATTTATTAAACTTTTTGAAAAAAAAAATAACAAATTTTAAAATATGGTGAAGAATTTTTTAAAACCTTAAATATTTTTAAAATTTATTGAAAAAATTATTTTTAGAATGTGAAGATACAAAGGATGGAAAAATATTATAAAAAACAGTCCAATTTTTAAACTATTGAATCCTTATGCTAAGAGAAAAGGAAATAAACACCCTTCACCATTGTCCAATATCACTGTTAATATTGTTACCACCGTCTTCATCATCGTTACTGATGCAGAGGAAAAAGAAAAGTGAGAAAACACTGCAAAAAATAAAAATAAAGAAAATGCATCTAGGAGTATTTCAAATTATATGTATTTAAAAAATTCTATTATGGAAATTTCATCACGAAAAACTTATGTCCAAAAACATTTTATATGTTCTGGAAGTTTTGTTTACATTTCAAAAATATCGTACCAAAAATCTTGTTTCGAAAATTTTGAAAAAGTTGTTTAAATATTACGAAAATCACTTTTCCAAAATGTAAAATGGTCATTTAGAAAATTTGAGGAGGTGTACAAAGAAATTTTGAAGATGTGGAAAGCAAAAGCTTGTTTTGTCATGGACGGATAAGGCAACCAACTCACATTTCTAATGGGTTGAGTTCTTAAAGTGATTCTTTCGGGCATTAATCCCTTCACCTCCCCATCTTTTTTTAACTTTTCATTAATTACAAAACTAATCTCTTTTTTATTTTTTTTTACTTTATTTTTTTAACTCTCTTAATTGAGTAACTCTAATTTTTACTTTATTTTCTATTTCAGCTTTCACTTTCACAGACATTCGAAAACAGCCCCACTTCTCCTGTCCTTTCATTTTGTAAAAGTTTTCAACTTTTCCAGTCATTTTTTAAACAATTAAAATAGAAATAAAAATATATATTATTAGAAACATTAAATTTAAAAAATATTTATATATAACTAAACCTTTAAATGGATTTGATCATCCTTCAACGGATATCAACATTCGTTTAAGGGGAAACGGATCCGTTTCACCCTAAACGGATACTGACATCTATTGACGGATAATCAGATCTGTTTAAGGGTTTATGCTATTTTTAACCGGAAATTACATACCTCTGCGGCGCGCTCACGTATCGCGATCACGGAGAAAGATAAGAAGAATTTTGTACAGTTGCAATTTTTCTTCTCCAACGATTTTTTGAAAGAAAATTCTCACAAGTAAAGAGAGCATAAAAAGAATTCGAAAAACCAACGAGAGAACAGAACACAGCAGAACGTGAGAAAAAAAGTTAAATTTTTTACGGTAGAAAATTAGAATTAAAATTAATATATAAATTAAATTTTACATATAATAAGAATATAAATAAAAAATAAAAATATAAATAAGAAAAGAAAAGATAAAAGTGAGATGGGAAGTAGAAATCCAAAGAAATGGAGATGCAGGGATTAATCCCCCATTCTTCGGGCATCTCTCTGTTTTATCTTCCTGAAAACCATAAAATATTATATACCTATTCTACCCTTCAATTAAATTATATTAAAAAGCCAAATTCCACCATTGAATTAAATCACAGCGTGCAGCTCCCCCATTAGCTCCTGACCATTCTCCACCGCCACTTGAAGCTTCAACTGTGTCGACGTGTGTGCCTCTCCGGTAATCCATTTCAGAACAACCTCTTACAGACTATCGAGCCAGCAATCAGCGACCCACTAACGTTCCAACGCGATCCTGGGAAGCGGCGGCCGCCTCCTGGAGCGAGTTCCAGTCATCACTGTTTCCTCCGTTGTTATTGTGGGGATTTGGGTTATAACAATTTTCTAACAAGTCGTGTTGGCGTGATGGGTAGGGATGAAGATTGAAGAGTATTTGGAGGTGTTGGGGATGAATGGCGTCAAGAAGATTGCAGAGTATTTTTGCAGATTCATTTTTCAGAAGAAAAAAACATATACAATCCTATTTAACTTACATTTTTAATTTAAAAAATTAAAAATAATGTTATAAAAGAACGAAGACAAGAATAAGAAGTATGTGGCATTTCAGAAGACTGGTTTCTGAATTATTTTTATAATACTTTTAATGTGGAATAATTTAGAAATTATAACTTGGGGTGCAGGAAGAAAAAAGTGCTGTGCAGTGCAATATCAGCCCATACCAAAATTTGTAAACATTTTAACTTAATCCAACTCAAATTTGTGATGGATTGAGTTCGCTTAAATAGATCTAGCTTAATTAATGAGTTGGCTTACGAGCCCTAATCCATTTTAATAGTTGTAGCCTTAATAAACTATAGTCATTAATTAGTTTTTTTTTTTTTTTACTTTTTCTTTACACTTCGTTTTACTCTTAAGTAGCCTTTTTCGTTTTGATGATTTACAAAAAGAAAAAACTATTTATAAGATTGTGTTTTAAAAAATAAATTAAACAAACAAAAGACTTATATGATTCTTGGTTTCATTCGGTGAAATGATTATTTACATGAATGTAGATTTTGAATATTAGATTGTGTTGGTGTGTGTATAATTTATTGTTTAAAGGGAATGATATGGAGTGATTATCAATTAAAATTATGTTCACTTGTATGGATTTAGAAGGAAAGAAAAAGCAAGGAATTACATGATTTAATGGTTTTTTATTCATCGCTGAAGTGCTTCGATTTGAAGCAATTTGAGACAAACTCTCATCTTTACCCTCACCTCATTTAAAAATTACCAAATTTTCAGAGTAATATTACATGGTGTGATCAATTCCCAAATCCCTTTAATTGATTCCAATGTGCAGGTAGTCAATTCCAGGTGTTTCTTATTAATACATTCCAATATATTAATACAACATACTACGTTTCTGATAACTATAATAATATTAACATTAGAATGCAAAAGTTGTAATGGAAAGTTGCTACAATATTCACTCACAAGTGGCTCGAGTAATTTAATCACAGGTAAAGTAAAGTAACTTGATGGAGTTACTTTGTTTCTACAAAGAGTGTTTTGGAGTTGTGAGTCTTCAACCATTGAAGGAGAAGCGAACTTCTTGGAAGTTGTCTAAGGTGAGTTTTTTTATCTTTATTGTTGATTATTTTTATAGTGTTATGAAGCTTGTAGGCAAAGGTTCAAAATGAAGTAGAAGAAGGAAAAGTAATGGCACACTCATGTTCATCCATGGCGTCAAAGAGGTTACAAAGACACAGCGAGAAAGTATCTGATTCCAAGAGCAAGCTATCTAATTCTAATGGGAAATGTATCCAACTCCAATTGAAATGTATCTGACTCCAAGTGAAGCATATTCGATTCCAATGTGTAACGTATTCAGTTTCAATGGTAAGCATATCCAGTTCCAACTTCATGTGTAACCGATTCCTTGCGAACTGTATCTGATTACGAGCTTCAATGTTTTCCATGGTTCATGCAGCAGTAACCATACATAACGATATTTAATGGGTCTTGGCTCCTTCAATGGGTCAAACATTTCAAAATGTTACATTGTTTTGTCAGGAAGCTTTCTTGTGTGCTTGTGAATGCAGAGATCGGGAATCTCTGCCCATATGTAGTGGAAATCCATGCCAAAAAATTTACTCGTGACTGAATTACTTACACCACTTGTGAGTGAATTTTGTAGCAACTTTCTATTACAACTTTTGCATTTTAATATTAATATTATTACAATTATCATAAATGTAGTATGTTGAATTAATATGTTGGAATGTATTAATAAGAAGCACCTGGAATAGATTTACCTACATTTGAATTGATTTTAGAAACATTGGAATATATTAAAAGGATTTAGGAATCAATTACACCAAGTAATATTCCCTTGAAAATTTGGTAATTATGAAATGAGGTGTGGGAAAATATGAGAATTTATTTCAAATGCCTTCAAATTGGAGCACTTCGGTGACGAATAAATAATCAATGAATCCAATAATTTCTCGTTTTCCTTCCTTCTAAATCTATGTAAGTGAACGTAATTTTAATTGGCAAACCATCTGCATCATTTTCTTTGAATAATGAATTATGCACAAGTAAACACAGTCTTAAAGTTAAAATATTTATCCTTGTTGTATATCAAATATTTTGAAACTATGTTATTGTAATTTGTGTTTTTAAATGTATGGAAAATAATAAAATTAATAAACTTAAATGTTTTTACCAAATTTATAATTTTTTATTTTATTTTACTAAAAGTTAAAGAAGATTACCGATTCCTATTTACGTAATACATTGGATTATGTATAATTATGTCATTTGATAGTTGTACACATATTTTTTAACCATTGACAAATACAAATATATAAATATATGAAAATGTTTTAGTGGGGTTAGCAATGTGGGTTTGGTTGGCTTGTTTTAAACTATCGATTTACAAAATATAAGTTTAGTTATTTCGTCTCAAATAATGATGGTGTAGGTCAATTTATATAAAAGTAATAATTTTTTTTATATAAATATTGTAATAATAATTTTGTTTCAATATTTCACGTTTTTTTATATTCATTAGTTTATCGTTAACAATAAAATTAAAGTAAACTAAGTAATGTGATTACGTATAAAATGGAGTATTAGAGTTGATAGATGTTTTAAATAATGAGATTGATTATTTTAATGTTTAAATAATTCAATAATATAAATAGAATTTTATAAATATGTCTCTCTACCAAAAGTGCATATCATCTCTTTATAACTCTTTTTCTAGACTTCTTCTTCCTTCTTTCTAAACTTTCTAACTCTTGAGTTATCTCTTTGACGATCAACAAGTGCCTAAGAGATCACGACGGTGATATCTATGAGATCATCTGATTGGTCTTCTAAAAAGAGTAAGTTAGTTTCTACTATTTTCTTATAATTGAGCTTCCTTCATGCATGTGAGAAGAATGCCTCGATTGCATGTTAAATTCTATAGTTTTTGTGCATTCTTCGAGGATCATTGGTCTTAATGGTATACTTGAATCAAAATTTTGCGGTTTGTAGGTATAAATAGAGCTTTCTAAGCCAAGGAAGGGGTAGTTTCTTACTAGAGTCGCCTGAGATTTTCCAACTAGGTAAGGGAAGTTAATAATTTCTTTTTTCTAGTGTTAATAAGTGTGAAGGTATGTTAACAAGTTGTAAGATTAATGTTTAGTTAAGGTTTAAACCCTCCCTTGGTCTTAATATTTGTATGAAAATCTCAGTTCGGTCCTCATGTTTTCATCTGTCTCAATTGGGTCCTTTTTTTTGTAAAAAGAACACATTTTACCATAACCGTTAAGTGCTCTTAGACGGCGTTAAATTTAGCTGACGTAGTCCAGACTTAAAATGCTGATGTAAGAATATTATATTACGTGGAATTATGTTTAGGTGAACAGTCTCAAAAATCCCAACTTCATAACCTGGTTGTTCTCTGTTGCTTTCGTCATCGTCCGTATCGTCGTTTTCGTCGTTGGTGTTAGCATGGGAGTGAATTTTGATGAAAGAATACGTGGTGAGTTTGTCACAGATAACCCACTTGGCTTTGGGGTGTTGCCGCCGACGTGGAGGTAGAGTTTGACGGCATTTTTAACAGCGGGGGTGCTGGAGGAGGAATATTTGAGTTTGAGGGCTTTGAGCTTAGCCTCCATGTCATCAAGGGATGAAGTTGACAGCGTTTTTGGTGGTTGTTCGAAGCTTCCTCCATGGGTGTCATGTTAGGTTTCCTCCTCCTCCTCCTCCTCCTCCTCATCGGATGAATCTAATGGATCTTCACGGCTGTGAGAGGATCCCATGGAGTTTCTTTCGATGAGATGAGATCTGAATTGCAACTCGGGGATACGAAAAAGATGGTGATGATGCTAAGAGCGACAAGTTTGAAATTTCAAAAAGGAGCATTTGGGGTAAGGGTTTTTAAATCGCAACAGAATGGAATGCGTGTAGAGTGGTGCTCGGATAAGGAAAAAAAATCGGAACATTATCCTTTCTGGTATACCTACTGATGGCAAGGCTCTGATCCTTACAAAACACAAATAATTGAACAATACATACCATTTTTACTCATATTAATATTCTTCTTCCTTAGAATAGTGAATCAAATTAATGTGTCACATTAGTTAATGATATCTATTCTGCTTGAAAATGCCTCTGACTTTTCTGGTTTCTTCAAAGTGAAACATGAACATTTAAGCATGGCAGAAACTAAAATTTGCAGAAGAAGATGCAGATCAAAGTGATAAGTCAGTCGTTTCTCTCTCTCTGTATATCATAAGCAAGGGAAATCAATTCATAATCAAACACAAAAAAGATATATATATATATATATATATATATATATATATATATATATATATATATATGTCTATATGTTTATATGCCTATATGTCTATATGTCTATAGAAGTTGAGGTGCTTCAAACCCTTGCATCATCTGATTAGCATCCAAAGGGAGAAAAGGAAAAGCACCAATGTCATAAATAAAGCCTTCCAAGTAGCCGGCAAAACTTTCATCACTGGAACAAACCCCAACCTCTTCTTTGACTTTGTCCCTTGTTACATCCAACCCCCAACACCCTCCATTATTATTCTTCATTGTGATCATTGTGTCATGATATTCTGACATGCCACTTGCACCAGTAGTGCACGAGTCCGATTTGACAATAGGTCAAGAGGGTCTGGGTGAACTGGACGGGGGAGGTGGAGGCCTTGTCGGAGGTAGGGTTGTCATTGTGTGTGATAGGGAGGTTGACCGAAAGGCTGTTTTTTCTGTTGACAAAACGGTGGAACTGATTTGAAAATGCAATAATGTGTTTTAATGAGTTGATATTTGCAGGTTCTTAATTTCATTTTCCCTTTTAGCTTTTGTTTCATTAATAGAACTCCAGGTTGACAGATCTGTGAGGCGTGGGAACAACAACCTCAGGCCTTGTTTTCTTTTCCCTTTCTATTCTCCAGACATCAACACCTTCCGCAAAACCTGATCCAACAATGTTCAAAGTAACAAGCCTCAGCCTCTTTAATTTATGTCCAAGAGTAATTGCAGTTTCCAAACTACACGCCTCAATGAAAAAGATTATTGTGGCTTCTAATGAGAGGTTGCAGAGGTTGCGGTGTTTGTGGAGTTTATCAGTTAGGGATGGGAAGGAGGAGAGGATGCGAGAGAGGTGTCGGAGGTTAGGGTCGGAGGTTAAGGTCGGAGGAGAATGCTTTGGAAGTTTGAGAAATTCAATTTTGCCATGTCATAATTTTTAATTTAAATAAAATTTGCATGTAATTAAATAATGCACATCAACATTAACACCTCAGTCTCAATTAACGCCGTATGAGATCAGTTAATGGTTAGGATAAAATGTGTTCATTTTTACAAAAAAAATGACCCAATTGAGACAGATGAAAACATGAGGACCGAACTGAGATTTTCATACAAATATTAGGACCAAGGGAAGGTTTAAACCTTTAGTTAAATATGTGAATAGTTGTGATGATTGATGAATGTATGTGGTTGAATGAAGCATAATGTTATGTATGATTTGTGACTTTATGTTTGATTAACCTTTGAAGCTATTGTTTGAGGTGTATTGAAGTATAAACTTGTGGTAGAAGATCAAGTAGTAAAAAGGGAAATATGGTATGTTGGTTTTATCTAAAAGAGGGGTTTTGATAGGTGAAAATTGAAAGTAATGGTTAAATGAGTAAATCTAATGTTTAGGATTTGTTCTTAGGTCATTTATGACTGGTCTAGCTAATTACTTCATTAAAATCTAGTTAATAGAATGTAATATTTGTTTTAGGTGTTTTTGGATAGCTAGGTTGATCTCATAGGCCTATCCTCTAATCAAGTGAGCCAATTAGTATCAAATTCGAAAGATAAACATGTTTTAAATCAAATTTTACTGTTAAAGATACAAGTTGGGTCATTGGAATGAGTTTTGGGGGTATCTGGATCAAAATAGGGAGTTTCTAAGCTTCTGGTGTGGCGCTCAACGGTGCCCCAACACCATAAAGCCAAGAGCTTTGGCGCTCAGCTTCACCAAGTTGGTGCTCAGGTGCTCAATTTGTGAGAAGGTTGGCACTCAACGGAAGGAGTGTGCCGCTCAACTCCACTTTGTTCTCTTGGTTTTGCTTGTTTTGAATTTCTATTCATTTTAGGGTTTCTCCAATATTATTTTGGCATGTAAGATTTATGAAAATGGTTTAGTTGCCTTATAATGTATGTATGTTAATAAAATATATAGAGTTCGTGATAAAATGTAAATGGTTTGTGAATGTAATTGATGAAAGTATGATTTGTTTAAGTATGTGAAATGGGATTCCATGGGGAAGATCCTTATTTGGTGCTTGTGTAATGTATTGTTGTAGGAGCTTTGAAATAGGGGAATGTTTTTCACTCCAATAGTTATCCAATCTCAATTAGAGGGGGGTGGTTATGTGGTGAGGAATAGTAGAAGGTCCTTAGCCTTGGGTCAATTTGACCATAGGTGATTGGCGAACTAACCTTGTTTGGCAGTTTGGATGGTATGTTGTTTTCACCACACATGCGCAGGTTCCCAAATAGTTCAACACGAATACATGTATTTGGATTGTCATGTCTAGAATCTAGATATATGTATGTAAAATTGTGCTTGGTTTTAATTGATTTGATATTGAAACTTTATGTTTATGAATTGTATTAGAGTATATATGATTCTCTTAAAATTAACTTACCTTATTGCTTGTGTTTCATTTATTTTGTTTGATTTTTCTCCTTAATAATAATCACCTGATTGGTGTGAGTAGAGAATGAAGTTTAGTGAAGCAAGTGTTGGAAGTAGAGAATGAAAATATATAAATAGTTAAACTAGTATAGCTTTTTAAATTCTAATATTTTTGTTGAACCTTTAATTACATGTTTAGACAATATTAGAATTAGAAACTCTTGAATATAAACTTGAATTATGATCGTATTTTTTCATAATTGTAATCATTTTTATATATCTTTTGTTAATTAATTGTTCTTGATTATAAGATGTATGATAAGTTCTTCCTATAATATTAAAACTATAATTTGGGATGTTATAAAAATTAAAATTCATATTAGATAAATATATTAAAGTTATATCTTTCATAAAAAATACATAAATTATTATCTAAGCTACCATAAATCTAACAAGTAATCTAGGTTAACAATCAATCTATGTAAAAAAAAAATAAAACAACTAGTTTTGCGATTCAAGCACAAGGTGAATGAATAATAAAATAAAATAAATAAAAAAGTTATCTCTCACTTAAAAATTAAAATATGATAAATTTTAATTATGGGTTATGCGGGTAGTGCATCCAATCCTGTCATTGACCCGCATGAATTCTGAAACCTAAATAAGTCAATAGATTAAACTATATAGTATATTTTACATTTTTTTCTTACACACTAAATAGATGATTTTGTATGCTTTAATGGATACTTCAAAGTTTAAAAGCACGTATATTGAAATTGTAATATCTTTGTTATCATTAAAACATTTTAGATACTAAGAAAACATCTAACCAACTACAAAATTATAATTTTAAATCAAACTTTATTATGTCAAATACGAATCATGAAATGATAATATATATATATATATATATATATGACGTCCCAAATTATATAGGAAGACATACATATATATTAAAGACGTCTTCATGAATAATACTATAAAGCAGTTAGAGTATAATAGGGGTAATTAGGATTATAGTCATCCTTAGAATAGTACTAGAATTTAAAACTGGAGTACTAGAGTTTCTCCCATCAAAATACAGAGAATTTAAAACTTTGAACACGATAAAGTTCTTCAAAATATCCTAAGCCAAGAGAAACAGAGCCTAGTGGACTAGACTGCAACATTTCCATCCCCATCCAAAGTTGTCTCCAAGGTAATCTCCTCGTCATCTGCTCTCATCCAAATGGATGATCATCGCGAAAGAAAACAAACACAAATCGTCCAAATGGATGATCATCGCGAAAGAAAACAAACACAAACATGACACAAACACAAGCAAGCAAGGGTGAGCTAATTACATAAAAAGCATGCAATTATATCAACATATACATATCATATTCAACTCAAGTAAAGTACATACAAGCAAGGCAATATATGACATAGATCCTAGCATGTTATCTTCTAGACTTGACTCGTCTGAACTTAGAATGATACTCGAGCTATGACGGGCCATGCACCTGTGGTGGCTTATAAAGCTTGGGTTCCCCCACCCTGCCACACTCACGAGGTTAGTCTGTTCCGCGTCGTGGAGCATACTGGAAGCCTCCAAGACTAAGACCTCTTGCTGCTCCTCAGCACATGGTCCAATCCTCTCTACATGAGAAGAAAGGCCATTGGAGCGTCAGGAAAACCCCCAAGACGGAGCTCCTACTTTCATTCTAAACATTAAGGATCTCACCAAGAGATTTTACACAGATGGAACTTAGTTTACCACTTGAATCATTCTTTCATCACTTTATAATCATATACTTTTTGTCACAACTCACATACATATTTGAACATCACAATACAACAATATATGTAAGAAAGGACACTTCACAAACAAGGTAAAGTGCACACTAGTCAAACATAGCACAAGAAAGAAATTAGAGAACTAGGCCCAGCACTGTTCGCACAGCGCACCACCCTCGCATGGCGAGACTGGTGCTTTTCGCATAGCGCACACACCTATTCGCCTTGCGAATTAATCTAGCAAAGGCCCTCGACCTCTGGTGATCCGCACAGCGCACCATACCCGTCTCGCGAATTATTGCGTCCTGGTGAAACACCCTGGGGCTCTCGCATAGCGCACAGTGTCGCATAGCGAGAGAGCTTGGACACAGGCCACTCCCCTGTGTGGACTCGTGTTAATTCATTGGCAAGCGTACCAAATCGCGACAAGTAGTAAACCGGTAAGACCGAGTATCGTTTCCCAAGAGACTAGGTCACTACTCTATTAACGTATAATTACTAACTAATTTAAGCTAAAGAATGATTCCATTTTAGTATGAGATTGTGCAATGAAAGTAAAAGTCATGCATAAGCAAAGGTTTGAACTACTTGGGGCCAAAACACTTGAAAATTAGATGATTGATGAATGTGTGGAATGAATATGTTGGAGAATGATTTCAACTATTATACTCCTATGCAAATGCACAATTACAACTACTTCAATTAGCTTGCTCTTGTCAACTTACTAAGTTACTTAAACCCATTCCCTTGGTGAGAAAGCCTACGTTCACATGTTAAATCTCAATCCATTGACAACCTAACAAGTTCACCCGCATTAAGAAAAGAAGTTTAACACAACCAAAGGTCCTAGCTCTATCCCTAGACACTATTTCCCTTAGGTGTTTAATTCATTTCAAGGTTCACCCAACATTTCCCAACATTAAGCAAACCCTAGAATCATGTTATGGTTGATCAAGTCACAACAAGCTTTAAGCAAAGAACATAAACACTAGCAAGTAATGAAATAAGCATACATTCATTCAAAACAAGTTCATTTACAATGGAGTTCTATAGTTTACATCACTCCCCAACAAAAAATGAACTTAACTCTCCATAGTCATGGAGAGCTTGAGCTTACAATGGAAGAAAATGGAAGAAAATGTGACCCAAGGAAGAAGAAATGAGTGCTTCCACAGCTCCAACCTTGCTCCAATAGGTCCAAGAGTGTATTTTCGAGCTTCAGCCGCCAAGTCTTTTAACCCTCGTAAACTGTGTGCCTTTTATAGGGTTAGGGTGCCACATCAGCAAAAAGTCGCGTCCAGCGCCCTTTTCTGGGGCGCCCAAGCGCCAAAATAACTTCAAAAGTGCGAGACACAGGGCACCCAGCGCCTTCTAGGGGCGACCAGGCGTGAAGAATTGCTGAAAAATGCAAGCTGAAGGACGTTGGGCGCTCTCTAGGGGCGCCTGGGCGTGGGTTAAAGCACATGAACTGCGAGTTGAAGGGCGCCCAGCACCCTTTAGGGGCGCCTGGGCGTCACTTCTGCAGGAAACCAACTTCAAAACTTCATTTTCAAGGGTCTTCCTTGGTTCTCCACTCTTGATAACTTGAATGTCCTTCCAAAGTTCAAAAAGTTCCTACAAAATTTGATGAATTAGTGATGAAAACTAAAGTGTGTAACCTAAGCTGAGTTTATTCACAAGGTTAGATTAGAGAGAGGATTAAGCGTGTTTCAAGCTTTAAGAGTGTTGATTTGGTATGAAAATTGCACAACTGATAATGGTAAGAATTACCATTATCAACAACCTCAAACTTAAAACTTTGCTTGTCCTCAAGCAAAAAGGAGAACTAGGCTTAGACAGATAATTCAATTCCAATGAATCAACACTCAAGACAAGTAGGATCCATTCAAACTTGCTCATCATGGTAAAAATCAACTTGAGAAGATGAATTTTTGACAGAGAAAATTTCAACCATGGTGCTCACAGAACAAGAATCACAAGAATCATGCAAGGTTTTACAAGGGATCAACAAACATGGCAAAGGTGTTTTCAACACTAATATGGACCCTTTCCTCACCAAAGAATCTGTTTCTCTCAAGCACACTGGTGTATAAGGATGTGTGCTTCTCACTCTAGCAACACAAGGTCACACAATTCAACTTTGCCCTTCATTTCTACCACAATGAATACATTCACTTGCAAGTTTGCATGACAAAAACTTTCAAGGCTTGTATTTTGGTTGGGCTAAGAAAGAATTTTGGTTTTTCTAGATACCAAACACCTTTAGCTAAGAGAGCATTCAAATCAGCATAAGTCCACAAAATCCTCTTCTTAACTTCAAGCAATTACAACCAATTCTCAATTCTCTTTCCAACTTTTCATCTAGTGATTCTTTTTCTTGATCTTATTCCTTATTCTTCTTTTTCTTTTCATTTTTCTTTTCCGTTTTTCTTGTCACTTTCTTTTTGTAACCTCAACAACCTCAAACTTAAACCATTTTCCTATACCAAAATGAATGCTCTACTTAACTCAAGGTAGGGAGGTCAAAATTTTCAATATTGGTCAAAAGGTTCAAGGATGAGATCAATGTTTCTTCCAGATTCATAGGGTTACAAAAGCTCTTGGGTTCAACACATAGACAAGATAGAAGAACACGGTGGCCTTGATCATATGGAACAAGCAAGTAAATGATTCACATAGAGACAATCAGGCAAAATCAATTGCGCTTCCAAAGTGATAACATTCAACAAAAATTATGAGGTACAACATCTCACTAGGTTTCTTAAGGTTCCACATTTTTGTTTTCAAACACAATTCCTTGCATACTGACCACAAGAAAAACCTAGCATAATCTCAAACAATCATGAACAACCACAATCAAATCTTCACATTTCAATCCAATTATCTCAGAGAAATCACACAAAATGAGCAAGCATACAAAAATTTCCACAATCACAAAGATAATTTAATATCAAAACATTGTCATCAAACTAACCGTCAAGCCAAGTTCAAACAGTTAAACGAAATGAAAAACTGAAATTAAAAAACATGACAGAAAAATAAAAGTTTCCACAATATGCAGTGCAGTGGCTGAGCCTCATCCATAAGCCTCAGTCATCATCCTCGTCATCCTCATCACCATCAACATCCTCCATGTCCCCCACCTCGGTGTCATCCTCCTCAGAATCATCCTCATCAAGCTCAAGAATCTCCGTCCCAGCATCCGAGTCATCCTCCTTAGAGTCATCCTCCTCATCCTTAACGTCCTCTACCTTGGTGCCATCCTCCTCCATGGCCTGTGCTCCAGATGAAGAGCCACCTCCTCCAGCAGTAGGAGCCTGGTCCCCAGGCCAAGCTACAAAGGCATCATATTCGGCTGGAGTCATAAATCAGGGTGAGAAGCCCCAAAAGCTTGCCGCATCATCTCTGCCTGGGCACGACCAATCCGGTTGATGGCCTCCATCCTCGCCTCCTGGGCACGACCCATCTGATGAAGGGTCTCCATCATCGCCTCCATCCGCTGCATCATATCTCGCATCTCCACCATCATGAAAGGATCGTGTGATGCAGGTTGGTCAGACCCAAGGGGCTGCTGAGGGGGAACCTGACCGCGGCGTCGGTGGCATCGAGGAGGCGGAGGGGGTGGAATGGGGAGACCCTCTTCATCAAGTAGACAATACTTGGTGTAGTAGGCACGGTTGATGGTTGCACGTGGTCTCTCAAAGGGTGCCTCCGAGGTGTCAACACCAGCAAGTGCGCATAAATGCGTGATGAGAGAAGGATGCCCAAGTGGAGCCTTTGGGTTTGCGGACTGAGCACAGTCGAATATCTCCTAGGTGATGCACTGACCAAGGTTGATCTGCCAGCCTTGGATGATGTGATAGAGAAGAACTGCACGACTGGCGATAAGGTCAGAAACATGAGAGAAAGGAGAGATGTTTGCATGAAGCAAGACCACAAAATATTTGTACAAGGGTTGGAGGAATGCGCGCTTGATATTGAGTGGCTTGTCATGAAGATTTCTGTAGAAGTGGCCCCCTTGAATGCAAAGAACATGCTCCACATCCCTAAAATCAACCTCCCGAAAGTGATTAGCACGAGCAGCAGCAAATTCACATGAAGCAATGTCCTCGGGCCACTGAGTGTTGAGGAAGGTGTTTATGGTGGCCACATCAAATGGGACCCTTCGCCCCCTGACATAACTAACGAAAGGTTCCTCCCCATCAGAGAAATGACGAGCATTGGCATATAATTCTTTGACAATTGCAATGCTTGCAGGCTCAGGATAATGGAGGAGCCTCAACCAGTGCATCCTTTCCAGCTCATCACCAAACTGCGGGGCCTCCAGAATTAATTGTTCCACTTTCCTCTCCATTAGCAGGCGGCGGCTTTGAACCACCTAGAAATGTTCCTCATGTTTCTCGGAGAGGAAGTGGTGGCTAAAGATTGTGCTCTTCTTCTTCTTGCCCTTATCCTTCTTATGCCCAATGGTCTTGACTCGTTTTAGATTAGAGGATGAAGCCATGCCTACATGAAAGAGGTTGCAACAAAGGTTTGTATATGTTAGTGTTTAAACGATAAACCATTTGCAACAAACATTCAACTTAATGCACAATCAAGGCTCAACAATGCACAACATTGTGTAGAAACACAAAGGAAAACAAAACATGGTATGCAAGAACAAAAGATAGTGAAAACAGAGCTCAAAAATTGGTGCAGTGCAGAGTGGTGGCGCCCAGGCGCCCCATGGGGGGCGCTAGGCGTGAAAAATGCAAAAAAACTCTGCAAGTGCAGTTGTTTGCTGGGCTGGTGGTGCCAGGGCACCCCATAGGGGGCGCTGGGCGCAAGTTTATGCAGAAAAATTCTACAGGGTTTGGCGCAGCTGCCTACCCTCTGTTACAGATAGCAATTGCCCAGAACATGACAAATCAACCCTATGAGCTCTAAGCCAACACGCACAACAGTATTAACAAAAACAGTGTTCATAAATTTGTCCAATCCAACTCTCACCCACAGTTATTTTCACAAAGCAACGCAACAAAGGAAATTTGATCACCATCAACACCAAAGACAAGTCTAAAAATGTAAAAGAAAAAGAAAATTAAACAGCCTACTTGAGTTGGAGAATGGTTCTTGGAGTGTGAGGACCGTTTGAGGACCAAAACTTGGGTAAGATAGTGGCGCTGCAGCAGAGTGAAAATGTGAGTGGTGCTCCTAGGCTTGGCAATACAGCAAACACTTGGTGGGCAGTGGTGGTTGGATTTGATGGTTTGAGTGCAAGGGAAAGAGGAAGATGGGTTATCTTGAGGAGGAGGAGAATTGGGGTGTTGTGGTATGGGTGGTTGAGGTGTGGCCGTGAGGGGTAGGGCAGTTTAAATGGTTAGTTTGCAGAGAGTGTGGTGGGTGGTTAGGGTTTTAGTGAGAGTGATAGGATGGGGGTTTGAGAGAGTGGTGGTGAGAGAAAGGGATTGTGTGAGAGAATGGTGGTTGGGATTGAAAGAGAGAGAGTGAAATAAAAATGGTGTGATGGTGGTTATGGAGGAAGTGAGTTGAGAGTGGTGGTTTGGGTTTGGGAGAGTGGATGAACATGAGTGAGAGGGGCGCAGGGGTGGCGTGAGTGAGTTAAGTAAATGGGCTCAAACTGTGGAATAAAAACCCAATCTCAGAACCACTTTGCTGCAAAATTCACGCCCGGACGCCCTATAGGGGGCGCTGGGCGCGAGAATTAAACTGGAAACAGCAACCCAATCTGAAGGCAGTGAGAAATGGCGCTGGGTGCCCTTTGAGGGCGCCTGGGCGCCAATTCTGCAGAATCTCTGCAGAATTATGCAGATTTGAGTTTTAGTCCAACTCAACTTTGACTTTTGATTTTAGACACTTTTAAACACTCAATTCAGCCCAGATCAGTGTGTTTCCACTATGCAAACTTGTTCAAATCCATAGGGAGTGAAATTGAGTACTAGAACTCCAAAACAAGTGTCCAATTCCAAGCTTTCCAACTCTCCAACTCAAGTTTTGACTCTTTGACAAGAAAAGCACAAAAAGCATGCCTCAACTCATCAATCTAAGCTTAAACAAGCTCCAACACACCAGAATATAGTTAAACAACTCGAATTGAGTCTATTCACAGCAAGACATCACAACACTTAAATTCCACCAATTTAACACAAACTTCCAAATAAAAGTACAATTCATAAACAACTAATTTGCACTAAGGACAATCAAACCAAACTCAAACAATCAAAACATAACACGATAAGAAAAACACACACGAGATGGGATAGAAAACTGGGTTGCCTCCCAGCAAGCGCTCGTTTAACGTCATTAGCTTGACACCATAATGCTCAGGGGTCAACCAACTCAATACTTGAGTTGAGGCGTTCAACCTCACCACCTAAGCAATGCTTGAGCCGTTGCCCATTGACTACCCAGCTTCTTTGTGGATCATCAGAGGAAGGGTCTATCAGTTCAACTGCTCCATGTTGTTTGACATCTTTGATAGTGAACGGCCCCGACCACTTGGATTTCAATTTTCCCCCAAAGAGTTTGAAGCGGGAGTTGAATAGCAAGACTTGTTGACCAGGATGGAAGACTTTCTTCACCAGCTTCTTATCATGGTAGAACTTGACCTTCTCCTTGTAACTCTTGGAGGAATCATAAGCATGAAGTCGCATCTCTTCAAGTTCAAGGAGTTGTCTCTTTCTCTTCTCAGCTGACGTGGATGAGTCAAAGTTCAAGAATTTGATAGCCCAATAAGCACGATGCTCTAACTCAACCGACAAGTGACAAGCCTTCCCATAGACAAGTTGGAAAGGAGTTAGCCCCACTGGAGTCTTCATGGCATTTCTATATGCCCATAAGGCATCATCAAGCTTTTGAGACCAATCCTTCCTAGAAGAAGCAACTGTTTTCTCCAATATCTTCTTTATCTCCCGGTTTGAAACTTCCGCTTGGCCATTTGTTTGTGGGTGATAAGGTGAGGCCACCTTATGCTTAACTTCATGCTTAAGCACCTTGGCCAGTTGATCATTGCAAAAGTGAGAGCCTCCATCACTAATGAGGACCCTAGGAACTCCAAACTGGGTAAAAACTTGCTTTTTCAAGAACTTGATGACTGTGGATGCATCATTTTTGGGACAAGCAGCAACCTTCGCCCATTTGCTCACATAATCAACGGCCACCAAGATATACTCATTGTTGAAAGAAGGAGGAAGGGGGCCAACAAAGTCTATGCCCCAACAATCAAAGACTTCCACCTCCTGAATCATTTGCAAGGGCATTTCATGCCTCCTTGAGATGCTCCCCGTTCTTTGGCATTTGTCACAACTTCTAGCATGATGGTGAGCATCCTTGAACAAGGTAGGCCAATAAAACCCAGATTGGAGAACTTTTGCAGCAGTTCTCTCTCCATTGAAGTGGCCTCCATATGGGGAGTTATGACAGTGCCATAGAATACCTGCTGCCTCCTCACTAGTGACACACCTCCTCAATAGGTTGTCAGCTCCAATCTTGAACAAGAATGGGTCATCCCAGATAAACTCTTGGCATCATGTAGGAATTTCTTTTTCTGATGCCATGATAAATCCTCTGGTATGACTCCTGCAGCCTTGAAGTTAGCCATGTCAGCAAACCATGGCCTCTGCTGAATATGTAAGAGAGTCTCATCTGAGAATGACTCACGGATCTCTTCTTCCTTACAAGTGACTTCTTCATTGATAAGCCTAGATAGATTATCCGCAATGAGATTCTCACTTCCCTTCTTGTCATGAATCTCAATATCAAACTCTTGGAGCAACAAGACCCATCTGATTAGTCTTGGTTTGGAGTCGGGTCTAGTGAGCAAGTATTTGATGGCAGCATGGTCGGTGTAAATGATCACTTTAGACCCAATGAGATATGGTTTAAATTTCTCCAATGCATAAACTATGGCAAGAAACTCCTTCTCCGTGGTGGCATAATTGAGTTGAGCACCATCCAAGACTTTGCTAGCATAGTAGATGGCATGAAAGATCTTCTCTTTTCTTTGGCCAAGAACGGCTCCTATAGCATAGTCACTGGCATCACACATCAACTCAAAGTCTTGGTCCCAATTGGGAGATACAATCACCGAGGCCGAAATCAACTTGTGCTTCAAAACTTCAAATGCCTTTAGGCATTTCTCATCCATCTCAAAGGGCGTGTCCTTCACAAGGAGATTGCTTAGGGGCTTTGCAATCTTGGAAAAGTCCTTGATGAATCTTCTATAGAAACCCGTGTGGCCAAGAAAGCTACGGATGCCCTTCACATTGGTTGGTGGAGGAAGCTTCTCAATCACTTCCACTTTAGCTTTATCCACCTCAATCCCCTTGGATGATATTTTGTGGCCCAACACAATACTCTCGGCACCATGAAGTGGCATTTCTCCCAATTGAGGATGAGGTTGGTTTGGACACATCTTTTCAACACAACTTCAAGATTAGCCAAGCATTTATCAAATGAGCTTCCAAAGACAGAGAAGTCATCCATGAAGACCTCTATACATTTCTCTACAAGATCAGAGAATATGGCTTGCATGCATCTTTGGAAAGTGGCAAGGGCATTATAAAGCCCAAATGGCATCTTTCTATAGACAAATATCCCAAAGGGATAGGTGAACGCCGTCTTCTCTTGATCTTTGGGGTCCACAACTATTTGATTGTAACCTGAATATCCATCCAAGAAGCAGTAAAAGGCTTGACCTGCTAATCTCTCTAGCATCTGATCCATGAAGGAAAGAGGAAAATGGTCCTTCCTAGTGGCTTTGTTGAGCTTCCGGTAGTCAATACACATTCTCCAACCGGTGACAGTTCTTGTAGGGATCAACTCGTTCTTCTCATTACAAACGACTGTCATGCCACCCTTCTTAGGCACTACTTGCACCGGGCTCACCCAAGTGCTATCAGAAATGGGATATATAATTCCGGCCTCAAGAAGCTTTAGAACCTCTTTTCTCACCTCCTCCTTCATATCAGGATTAAGCCTTCTCTGAGGTTGGGTCACAGGTTTGAAATCCTCTTCCACAAAGATCACGTGCATACAATAGGTGGGACTTATCCCCTTAGAGTCAGAAATTGACCATCCCACAGCTCCTTTGTTGTTCTTCAAGACCTCCATGAGTTTCTTCTCTTCATCAGTTGATAAGGAGCTACTAATGATCACTGGTTTGTTGTTACCCTCTTCAAGAAAAACATATTTTAGATGGGAAGGTAACATTTTCAGCTCCACCTTCTTCTCTTCAACACTATCATGAGTCTTCAAATCTTCGATTTTCTCCTCATGAGGTGGGATCTCCTTTAACACATCAAGCTCTGTCAAACAATCTTCAAGAATTCTCTCCTCTGCTTCATTGAGAGACTCACGTGCATCAATGAGGGTTTTCTTAAGAGGGGAATAAATGTGAATCTCCCTCTCCACTCTAGTGCAAATTTCATCTAGAACATCAACTTTGAAACACTCTCCCTCATCATTGGAGTGGGACATGGCTTCAAAGACATTGAAATCACCTCTTGATCTTGGACTCTCACCTTGAGCTTGCGATCATCAACATCAATGAGCACTCTTGCCGTCTTCATAAATGACCTTCCAAGGATAAGAGGCACATCCACATCCGCCTCCATCTCCATGATGACAAAATCCACCGGGAACACAAATTTATCAACTTGGACTAGAACATCCTCCACTACACCATGTGGGTATTTGATAGATCTATCCGTCAATTGTAGGGTCATCCGAGATGGCTTGAGTTCTAGCTCTCGATTATTCTTGAATAATGAAAGGGGCATCAAATTGATGCTAGCACCCAAGACAATCAAGGCCTTCCCAATAGCAAGCTTCCCTATGGTGCAAGGGATGGTGAAACTGCCCGAATCTTTGAATTTTGGGGGAAGAAGTTTATGAATGATGGCACTACAATTGCCTTGCACTTAATAGTCTCCTCCTCAATGTATTTTCTCTTTTTGGTAAGGAGTTCCTTCATGAATTTTTCATAGGCCGACATTTGTTGAAATGCTTCTGAGAAGGGTATTTTAATCTCCAATTGCTTGAAGATATCCATAAACCGCCCATATTGCTTCTCCTTCTCCTTTTTAGAGAAGATTTTTGGATAAGGAAGAGGCTTCTCAATTTCTTTCTTTTTCTCAACTCCCTCTTTCTTTTTCTCTCCACTCATACTCTCAATATTTTTACTCTCATCCTCTGTTTTTCTCTCCTCCTTTTTTTTCTCATCATTTTTCTCTCCACTCACTTCTTTTTCCATCTCTCCAACTCTCTTGTCTTTTTCCTCTCTCTCCCTCTCAACTAACACCTTACCACTTCTAGTGGTGATAACTTTGCACTCTTCCTTTGGATTGGCCTCAGTGTTAGCTCCAAAATCCTTGTCGGATTTCTCTTCCAACTTCTTGGCCAGTTGGCCCATTTGGATCTCCAAGTTTCTGATGGAAGCCTCAGTGCTTTTATGGTTAGATATGGAGACCTGCATAAATTGTTGGAGAGTTTCTTCCAACTTAGAGGATCTTTTAGCACAAGCAAAGTGTGGTTGATATTGTTGATGTGGTGGTCTATTTGATGGCCCAGCTTGTCCTTGGCTCATGCTAGGGTGGGGTCTCCAACCTTGGTTGTAATTGTTTGACCGGTTTTGATTACCCATATAGTTCACATCTTCTTGGATATTGCCTTGTTTCACACATTGACCACTTACATGGGCTCCACCACACAGCTCACACCCTTGATGTTGGGCGTGTGACACATTTTGGTGCTCTTGCAACTGAGAGACCTTGTTCATGAGGATTTCTAGCTGTTGGGTCATGATCTTGTTTTGAGCCAAGATAGCATCCTGAGACTGTAGTTGTAAGACACCTTTTTGTTGCCCCCTTTCATTCTGCAATTCACTGTCATTTGCAGCCATGTTCTCAATGAGCTCACGGGCTTCCTCTGGGGTCTTCCAACGGATGTTTCCTCCAGTTGAGGCATCCAACATTAACTTAGTTTGGGATCTCAATCCTCCCAAGAACATGTTCAAGACTGTGGGCTCATCAAACCCATGAATGGGTATTTTCCTTAGCAGCCCTTTGAATCTTTCCCAAGCTTGACTCAGCGTCTCACTCAAATCTTGCTGGAATGATGATATCTCTTGCTTCCCTTTGTTAACTTTCGACTGAGGGAAGAATTTGTTGCAAAATTTGGCTATTACATCATCCCAGCTAGTGAGGCTATTTTCAGGGAATGATTTAAGCCACTATTTGGCATTGACTCCAAGAGAGAACGGAAATAGGCTGAGCCTTATGAAGTCATCAGGAACATCTTGGAGCTTCACCGTATTGCATATCTCCAAGAAACAGGTGATGTGGTTGAATGGTTTTCATGTGTCAGGCCATGAAATTGATTGCTCTGCACCAGATGGACGAGAGCAGGTTTCATCTCCACGTTTGGGGCATTGATCCGTGGCCGAGCAATACTATTAAAGTGAAACGTCCCTGAAAACGCATTGAAGTCCTCCAAAGTGCGTCTAGCTTGCCCATCACGGTCACCATTCCTATTCTCCTCCATCTGTTCCACTTCCTGATCAACCACATGTAAGATTGGTAGCTCAGGAATCACAAGAGTGGGAGAAGTTTCTCTAGATGCCCGATTCTCTCTTCTTCTTCTACTGTTGTTTCTTCGGGCAGTCTTTTCAACTTCAGAATCTAAAAGGAGAGGATCAGAGGATGTTGTGCTTCTAGTACGAATTGTGCCCTGCATACACTAGAGACAATAGTACTAGAGCACCAAGTTAGCCCAAAATTAAATAAAAACAAAGATTATTCACAATAAAAAGAATATAAGAATAGAGCCTAAATGGGTTAGAAATAACACAAAGTAAAGTAATTAAACCGAATCCCCGGCAACGGCGCCAAAAACTTGTTAATTCATTGGCAAGCGTACCAAATCGCGACAAGTAGTAAACCGGTAAGACCGGGTATCGTTTCCCAAGAGACTCGGTCACTACTCTACTAATGTATAATTACTAACTAATTTAAGCTAAAGAATGATTCCATTTTAGTATGAGATTATGCAATGAAAGTAAAAGTCATGCATAAGTAAAGGTTTGAACTACTTGGGGCCAAAACACTTGAAAATTAGATGATTGATGAATGTGTGGAATGAATATGTTGGAGAATGATTTCAACTATTATACTCCTATGCAAATGCACAATTATAACTACTTCAATTAGCTTGCTCTTGTCAACTTACTAAGTTATTTAAACCCAATCCCTTGGTGAGAAAGCCTAAGTTCACTGGTTAAATCTCAATCCCTTGACAACCGAACAAGTTCACTCGCATTAAGAAAAGAAGTTTAAGACAACCAAAGGTTCTAGCTCTATCCCTAGACACTATTTCCCTTAGGTGTTTAGTTCATTTCAAGGTTCACCCAACATTTCCCAACATTAAGCAAACCCTAGAATCATGTTATGGTTGATCAAGTCACAACAAGCTTTAAGCAAAGAACATAAACACTAGCAAGTAATGAAATAAGCATATATTCATTCAAAACAAGTTCATTTACAATGGAGTTCTATAGTTTACATCATTCCCCAACAAAAAATGAACTTAGCTCTCCATAGTCATGGAGAGCTTGAGATGGAAGAAAATGGAAGAAAATGTGACCCAAGGAAGAAGAAATGAGTGCTTCCACAGCTCCAACCTTGCTCCAATAGGTCCAAGAGTGTATTTTTAAGCTTCAGACACCAAGTCTTTTAACCCTCATAAACTGTGTGCCTTTTATAGGGTTAGGGTGTCACATCAGCAAAAATTCGCGCTTAGTGCCCTTTTCTGGGGCACCCAGGCGCCAAAATAACTTCAAAAGTGCGAGACACGGGGCGCCCAGCGCCCTCTAGGGGCGCCCAGGCGTGAAGAATTGCTGAAAAATGCAAGCTGAAGGACGTTGGGCGCCCTCTAGGGGCGTCTGGGCGTGGGCTAAAGCACATAAAATGCGAGTTGAAGGGAGCTGGGCGCCCTTCAGGGGCGCCTGGGCATCACTTCTGCAGGAAACCAACTTCAAAACTTCATCTTCAAGGCTCTTCCTTGGTTCTCCACTCTTGATAACTTGAATGTCCTTCCAAAGTTCACAAAGTTCCTACAAAATTTGAGGAATTAGTGATGAAAACTAAAGTGTGTAACTTAAGCTGAGTTTATTCACAAGGTTAGATTAGAGAGAGGATTAAGCATGTTTCAAGCTTTAAGAGTGTTGATTTGGTATGAAAATTGCACCATAGATAATGGTAAGAATTACCGTTATCAACTCCCTATGCGAATTGATTCGCATAGCTAGTCTGCATAATCTGCAAGACGCGAAAACAGAATAATCATGCAACTCACACTCCTCCAAGCAATTCTAAACCTCCAACCTAACTTCTAACACCCCAAATTCGTCATATGGGCCTATTTAAACTTATGTAGATGGATTTTAACAGTTATAAGGTGATTATAAAATTGTCTAAGCTTGGATTCAATTCTAAAACATCAATTCCTGTTACTTAGGGACCCAAATTAAATTCTTACCATTCTTGTTAAGTTATAGGCCAATTTATGATCCTAACAAGTCACAATTGACTTGCCTAGACTACCCAAACAGGCTAAATGAACCCAATACCCCCAAATGCTCATAATCACCCTCTCACTTCCTCCTTAAACAACCTAAAATGTTTATTAATTACTGAACTGTTTACCTAATTACTATTACAACACAGATCCTACCCCTAACCACTCCTTCCCAGCCCAATTGGTCATCAGAGAATAATCAAATGTATGAACGCATTAGACTCACCATAAACGTCGGCACTTATGACTAGTTACAACTTACTGGACCAGGCTAGGGCTGCTCTATGATCAGGGATGTGTCAACTTCGGTTTTTATGATTCCTCTATCCTACCAACGAAGTACTCTCAACAAGTTACAATTTATTTATCTAAGTTATCTAGACTGCCCTATGGTGTTCTAGACCCCAAATGCCCAATATCACTACCCAACTTGCTATGGACATGACCTAATTACCATTAAACACCAAGTTCTTAAACTAGAATCGACTTCAACAGTATCTACATTGCAACTACTCCATTCAAGGACCGGTTCAGCATATCAATTTCAACAGAGACAACTCATGAGCATCAAATTTCACATGCATCAGTTCAATGCTAGAGCACACACTGTTTAAGCACAACAACATAATATAGAAGCCCCACCACATGCATATTCTAGAACTTAACATATCATCATATTACACAAATAAATTAAACTAGGCTTAAATGCTTATTTCGTCCCCATGTTAAGAGGTGAATTTATGTTTTGTACCCGGTTTTAAAAATGAAGACATTGGATCCCTATGTTATAAAAATTGTATGAACAAGGTCTTGTCCGTTAAGTTGACACTAACATCATTAATTTCATGCTGATGTGGCTCCACTTTTTTTTATCTCTCTTTGCTTTTCCTGACACTATTTTCTCTCTCTTTTTTTATTTCTCTTACCATTGACTAAAAGCAGAGTCTACCATTCATTCAGCTTCTGACTCTAGCTTCTTTAATTAGGCATTTCTCACTCTTTTTCTATTTCATATTCACATCCCATCTTCTCCTCTAGCTACCTAAACGTGAACTTCAAAATCAAAAAAATGATGTAGGACTCAATTGAAATCTCGTGCCACCTACCCTTCTCGTGAAACTTAGCTCTTGTGGAGAAATTTTTCTTCCCAAAAATATGCTCTTTCTTTGAAACCAAAATGGGGTCAATAAGTGTTGGCCTGCACCGCATCCTTCTGTATGCCTTTTTTCTTTAGATCACCCAGCAGCAGCACAACCTCTTCATCACAAACCACTGTCACATAGTACTCCGAGGTTGGTTCCATTTCACCGTTAAATTTTGCAGCCTTAAGGTCCCAAAAAATATCAATTGCTTTACCATTCACTATGAAGTGTTTCGAGCCTTTCTTCCTCCAAAAGTACCACAGCTTCACCACTGTTCTTCTCCTTCAGGGCCTTCCACTGATTCAGCAGCAGCAAATTCCTGCTCAGTCACAACAGAACCAACAGGTCCATCAAAATACCCTCCACGGAAACAATGTCGTTCGAGGTGAAGGAGGAGGAGGCCTTCGACCACACGCTTCTGGTGGTGTGTGAGGTCTCCGTCTACAAGATCCCATCGCGCACCTCCTCTGGTGGATACAAGTGCGACGAGTGACTCCATTCCGACAAGATTTGGTAGGGGCGGATCCGCGTCGTATCTCATCGAGACCGTTGCGAGATCAACCTTGAAGATCCTAACTCCGGTGACCTCTCGCTGCGTGCTTCGTGTACCCTGGCCAGCGCGAGAATGCGGTAGAGCCTGTCCTCGCCTTCGTGTACCCTAGCCAGCGCGTGCTTCGTGCTACCATGAACATATATGGTGGCGGAATGAGAAGAGAGAGAAGAGAGACAAGAGAGAGAAGAGAGAAAAAATTGGGTGTTACAAGAAAAGGAGGAGAGATTGGGGGGAAAAGTGCTCCACGTTAGACGAAGTTAACGTCGTTGTTATCAATTTAACGGAGAGGACTTAATTCACACAATTTTAATAACTTTAGGACCTAATGTCTACACTTTTAAAACCGGATACTAAACAGAAATTCACCTCTTAACATGGGGACGAAGTAAGCATTTAAGCTTATATAATCAGCTCCCCTTACCTTTTGGTTCTCACAGTGCAACTTACTGAGACGCCCTAACAGTGCCTTACCCAACAGAACGCGACAAACTTACAAACCACAACGGGGGTGGTAGAGAGTAGCTCTTAGAGCTTGACTTGGCAAAGATGAAACTTCACTAGTGACATGCAACTAGTAACGTGGCATGCCCTAGGCTCTAGAAACAGCGAAAGAGAAAAGGAAAAGAGGCTTACCGGTCGGAATGAAGAAGTGTTCGGTTTAACCGAAGCCCTCTATGCCAGGAACGATTTGGCAGCACCCAACCAAGAATCGAACGGTTCAAAGTGGCTGAAATGTAAAGAGAAGACAGAGAAACTTTTAGAGAAAATGGATTTCTAGAGAGAGAAAGGAAAGTTGTCTAATGAACTTGGATTTCTGAAAAGTCTTCTTCTAAGACTAAGGTACCCTTAGTTTATGGACTTGGCTGCCCCAATCATAAGGTCCAATGGCCCTAAACTTTTCAGGCCCTTACAAAATATATATATATATATATATATATATATATATATATATAAAGATATATTTTTAAATTAATTTTTTAAATAATAAAATACAATATTTTAACATATTTAAGTTATATTTTTTATAATTGCTTTTGATTATTAATGTACTAATAATAAAGTTATTTAATTATATGTTTAATGATATAAAGGGATTATGAATTTCAAACCTTAAAGTAAATTATCAAGAATTTGATTTGGTTTCATATATGAAAAGTTTTATATCCATACGGCTCATTTGTTTCTACATTAATATATAAATTATATATTTGGGATTAAAAAAACACAATTTATTCATAGAGGAATTAACTGAAAGCAAAGAAAACGCAAAAAATAATTAAAAAAAATGACATTTTAAAGTTTTCCTTACATTTATGAACTGGTTTGAAATGAAATCACGTATATAATTGATTATAGATAAAACTATAACATAATATATTTAATATTTTATCTATAATATTTTTTAGATGAATAACTAAAGTAAATAATATTACAGTGATAAATAAAATGAAATCAATATAGTTAAATTTTAATAATTTTAAAGTAATTTATTTAAATGTATTTTTATATTAAAATCAATTATTTTTTGTTTATTAAAAATTAAAAAAATATTAATTTAAATATAATTTTAATTCTAATTTATATTTTGAAAAAAAAAATTGATATAAATTATTTTAAAATTTTATTCTATTGATTATTTTTTGAATATATTAATATGAAAAATTATTTTATCACATTCAACCAACTACATCATTTTTCTTTATTTTCCTGTACTTTCTATGCTCTTTGGCTCTATTCAAATAACTTCAATATATTCCCTCTCTCGTATAAGAAAGAAATAGATTGTTTATGAATGGTATCTTTGTTTAATCCGTCAATAATAAGGACAAAATCATGATAAAATAATTAAAAATAAACACATAGTTTATTAGATCAAACAATTTTAACAATATTAATGAAAATTAGGTCAATATGTTAACACTACAATAACAATTTAGATGACTTTATTTCTTAGTCTTAACTAAAAAGTAATTTTAAATTTACCAAAAAGTTTACATTATCTAAGAATGAAGATTAAAAAGTTTTATAAATATTTTATTTAGTGAACTTATAGAAAAAACTTCTAATAAATATAAAATATGATAAAAAAAATTGGAATAATAAAATAAACAATACCTTAGAGGTAGAAACAAAACCCTAGTGGTCTTGTTTATTCCTTTTAGGAAGGTATATAAGAAGAACATAACTTCTAGAAATGAAGGGTTGGGCAGAATTGGTCTAATTTCTTTCCAAAGACCTCGTTACTATCTGTCAATATACGTGTCATGGAACGCTGCTTCTATAATATAATGTATTTCTCTAACTTATTTTTTTCTTTATAATATAAGTTTTTATTAATACTCTAGAAGCTATGGAAAAGGCAATGTGTCATTTCAAAGAACCCAAGCCATGTACGGATCGAAGTTTAACTAATTTTTTGTTCCATTGACTTCATCATCACCATAATCCCTTTGAACACGCAAAGAGTTGAGACCACATTCCATCCCAAAATTCAAAACATCATAAACAAGTTGCACGACTTCAATTCTCAATGTCATAGCCAATGTTGTCGGGTGTCTTTTGGCAATGGGATCAAACCACTCCTGTATAACAATGATGTCACTAATAACTTTGTTTTTCTGGAGAAACATCAAACACTTGTGTGTGTCTAAAAATTTAGCTATACAAGGCTGTTTGAGATCGATCAAACATTCGTAAGCACCTTTTCTAGAATCTAAAATTTACCTCCATTTTCAAAAGCTTGACCATTATCGTGATAATTTTTTAATTTGTTATGAAAGTGAATTTTAAATTTAATATCTAATAACTGATAGAATAATATATATTTAACAAATATTAAATTTTGTTAGAATAGATACTAAATTAATAACTTTAATTCTATATTGTATGCTGAAGTTTTCATTTATTTATATATTTTTAAGTGATTTTATGATGTGTAACTTCCAATATAAATTTAAAATCAAAATGTTTACATGTATATAAAATGTATTATAGGATGTTATATTTAATTACCCAAATTTTAAGAGAATTTTTGTGAAATATTATTAACCATATAATATCTGTCACATATACTTGTAGCAATTTTTCTTAAACACGTATCCTATATATGAAATCAAACTTATGACCAACACTTGGCATTAGGAGAAAAAAATCTAATTAAATTATGATCCACTTAAGATTTGGCACAAAGGCAGTTGATACAACTTACAAAAATATTTTTCTCGTCATTTATATTACTATAAATCATATATTAAACTCTTCTGATATATATCTAACTTGCAGGTCATGACAAGGAATTTTTATGAAGTTTATTATTTTTGTAAGGGAAGTCTTTTCTATAGCTTATTATTTTTTATTATAATTGTTTTATATTTTTGTTAGAATTGGAGATAAAATATTGAAAATCTTTGAAAAGAGAAAAATATTTTGAAAAGCTGTGATCTCTTGAGTGTTTAAGACTGATATGAAATCTGATGATTTTTTTTATATTATTATTACTATAATTGTGTTATTCTAAGATTAAAAGTAGAGAAAAGAAAATATTTTTATCCCTTTCAAGAAGAAAAGGTATTTTGACAACATGTGATAGTCTTGTGTTCAGAAACTTATTCGAAATATAAGGAAATATTTAGTTAATATAAGAAGATTTTTTGAACTGTGGTTTTTAGTATTTTAAGAAAAATATGATACATAACATTAGAAAAAAAATTAGAATGATTTAGATAAACTAAAAGAGGAAATAAAATTTTGAAAAATATAAATATCTTTGTCATTGAGGTTGTAACGTCCCGGCAACTTAGAGGGACTGTTGACTGTCCCCACAGATCACACGACACTTTCCAGTGTGTTTTGTCCTCATTCACACACTTTCCATGTGACGTCTGGGCACTGATGAGGGCGGGGAGTGAGCGGCTCCTGGCAGGCTTCGAGTGGAAGGGGCACATGGATGAATGAACATACACTGGAATGAGAGAGATCTGAAGACTGTATAGGTATGAGACTATACGGTTGAAGGATAGCTTAAAGAAATTGATTTGGCTACTCATATCACCAAATGCATTTGCTTTTCGGTAGCCTAGCCCATAAGAACTCCATGGTTAAGCGTGCTTAGCCTGGAGTAATTCTGGGATGGGTGGCCTTCCGGGAAGTTTTTACCGGAAAGTGTGTGAGTGAGGACAAAGCACATTGGAAAGCGTCGTGGTGATCTGTGGGGGCAGTCAACAGTCCTTGTAAGGTTTCGGGGCGTTACAGATGGTATCAGAGCCTAGCCTCTCCCAGTACGGTGTGGTTCGAGGACGAACCAAGCGAAAGCTGGTGGGCATGTGACGCCCGAGCACTGACGAGGGCGGGGAGTGAGCGGCTCCTGGCTCCTGGCACGCTTCGAGTGGAAGGGGCACATGGATGAATTGAACATACACCGGAATGAGAGGGATCTGGAGACTGTATAGGTATGGGACTATATGGTTGAAGGATAGCTTAAAGGAATTGATTTGGCTACTCATATCACCAAGACCTTCCAGGAAGTTTTCCCGAAAAGTGTGAGTGAGGACAAAGCACACTGAAAAGCAATATTTTTATATTAATGATAATTATAATACTCTTGGAAATAAATTTCATGAGAAATAAATAATATTGCAAATGTAGAGAGATGATAAAAAAAATATTCAGTGTGTTTTTATTTCTTAAACTTTAAAATTTTGATTTAAAATTAGAATTTATTATTTTTTAAAATTTTGATATGTTTTAGTCTTCAAGTTTTTTTAATTTAATTACGTTAATTTATTTTAAAGTATCAAATGTATTTAATTTTATATTAGTATTTGAATTATTTATACTTTTTTAATTTTAATATAGATGAAAAACACATTTAATATATCAAAAAAAATATTTTAAAATTTAAACAAAATGTATCAAAGTTTTTAATTATATAAAAAATAATTAATCATTCATGAAACTCCTTTTCTTTCTAACATAAGTTTTTAATTTTCTCTTTTTGATGTTTTAGTTATAAATTAATTTTATTGTTATTCATTTAAATCTCATGGATAATAATATTGAATATCTTATAAGGTATAAATATATATGTCTCCATATAATGTAAGATGTGTAATAATTATTTGATTAATTTGATTGAGAAGATGATTAATAAAAGTAAATGTTGTATAAACATTAAAAATATATTTAATCCTAAGAGAATATACGTAATAAAAAATCAACTTCCAATTATTTCATCCTTGACATGTTAATTATATTTAAACATAGTATTTTATATTATATTATAGATTTAAAAATACTTTGTTTAAACTTCGTAATTTAAATTTAAATATAAATAGAAATAGAAATAAAAAATAAATCCAAAAATAAATAGTTGCAATGTCATCAAAGTATTTGGAAGATTATTTGTTCCTCCTTCATATTATGGTAGCTTAAACCAATTCCCCCAAATAAGTGTTTTTCATAATTTAATGATTGTTATGGCCATAAAAGCGCGTTTTGATTGTATGAAAGTGACATCCACCGTCCAAAAAAGAACTTCAAACTTCAGATGAGAAATGCCGGCAAATTATTTTGCACATTTCTGGTGACATAATCATAAATTCCTTTTGCAAAGTTCTCCGATATGATACGTTTTTAACTTGGAATATATAATTATGATTGATAAATCATGTATTTAAACATATTCAAACGTTTAAATAATTTATTCCCCAAATAATTCAAGACCTTAAATTTGTTAAATATTTTAAAGCAATATTTCTTGAATGAATTCTTGATTCATTGCTTATACTTGCAGGTGGGGTTGCTTTTTCTCTCAAATTCACGCAGGTTTTGGACTTAGTTTCAGAAAGTGATACTCTAATACTGTTTCACCCAAATCCATGAAGAAGAAAACTTCAACTTTCCACACCCGCTAAAAACCATTGACTTCATGAATCCAAACATCACCGACTGAGTCCAACCTAAGAAAACCAAATAAAATATGTCTCACAAATTGCCTTAAATCCAACCATACACTTTAACCAACCTTCACAACTCCCAACATCTAACACACAAAATGTACCACAAAATTGTTACATAAACTTCAAACCGTTCGTACATATACCAATTGACCACATCAGATTCTTATTCATTTGGAAAAAGCAAAATCCTCTTGTTGCTTTCTCACAAAATATATGCCAAAAATCAAGTTATGCCAAGATATTATTCTGCCACCGATTTGGGTGGAGAGTTCACTGTCTAATAGTGACTCCTTCGATGGGGAAATTTTCTTGCTCCCAGCTCTCCTTCTTATAACGTGGTTTGAAATTTTTCTGGAAGTGAGAATAAAATCTTAGTGCTGGAGTGGGTTCGCCTTGGTTGAGCATTGATGGGTGCTAGGAACCTCGTTATGCTCAAAACACACATTGAATCTATCAACTTGTCTTTTTCAAATGGTTTTGTTTATGAAAACGTGTCTTGGGCTTTGGCTTCTCTTCGGGTTTTCTTCTACAACTATGTGCTGTATTCTTTGGGTTTCATTCTCAGACATATCTTCAGGTTTGATGAATTTTCTCATTTGGGTTATTTCTATTTATAGTTTTTATTTTTATTATTTTGCCAAGTAACTGGAAAATTGAATAATGGTTCCTTTATTTCATGCTTCAGATTTCATGCAGAAGACAGGAAAAGCGAACACCTTATTCAAAATGATCCACTCGATCGAACCAAGAGAAATCAGATTCAACATTCTAACATTGACGGGATCGCAGAGGAGTTATCTAATTTTCTATTTCCGATCTTTGATAATTTTTATGTAGCAATTGATGAAAGAGAAGGAGAAACAGAGTGCCCTGTTTTATTTGCGAAGGACTCCGATGTAAATATTCATGAAGATGCTGATGATTTACAAGGAGAAAGAAAGTCCTCTGTTTTAAGGGAGATAAACTCTGGTTTTCATCAAGATGTAAAGAAATTAGAAGGAGAAACAGAGTGCTCTGTTTTAGAGGAGAAAGACTTGGATATGTATGACCATGGTAAAAGAAGAGAAGGAGAAATAGAGGGGTCTGTTTCCATGGAGAGCGTCTCGTGTGTTCATGAAGATGTTAAGAAATTAAATGAAAATGAAACAGAAAGATCTGTTTCCACGGGGGCAGATTCCAATTTACTTCGAGAAGACGAAGAAGAACATTCTTTCTTCACAAATTTTGAAGCCAATGATTCGGAAGAAGAACCAAGTATGCTAACCTTCAGTTTCCGTCAAAATTATATAGCTCCGAATGTTTCCCATAATCTATTTTCCATTAATGAAAGTATTTCAAAAGTTGAATCTTTAGAGCAATATTTGGAGGAAGGCCTTGTTTCTCAAGAAGAACAAAGAAACATCCCATCCATTTTCACTTCTGATCCAATATCTCAATGTAAAGCGTTTTGTTCAAGTGATTCATTTGATAATGACATTCTAAACGACAGCACATTTCAATCTGATTCTGGGTCAGAATCATACAGCAACAACAACAACAATGACTATTCGGTAACACTTGAAGTTCTTAGTTCTAGCCCTTTTTGTGAAGGATATGGTACTGAGAGCCATGAGGAAAATACTGATGAGTTTCGTGAAGAATCTCAATATTCACGTGACAATGAAGTCTCAGGCGATCACAATTTTGATCTTGTTGAGGACAAAAATGAAAAGGAAAGTTCTTCATACATTGGAGAAGACAGCATGTGGGAAGATAAATGGGATGAATCAGATTTTGACGACGAAGAAGAAGATGACGATGACGATGACTTTGAATGGGAGAATGATGAAGTAGTGCAACAGTTGAAAATGGAACTTAAAAATGCAAGACAAGGAGGGCTTTCCACTATTTTAGAAGAGGAAGAAGAAGCAGAGTCTCCAAAAGTTGTTGAGGATCTAAAGCCACTGAAGATAGAAAAGAAGATAGAATTCAAAGATCACATTGTTGAAATTCAAAAGGTTTATAGGTGCTATGCAGAGAAAACTCGGAAACTGGATGTTTTGAATTACCAGACCATGCATGCAATTGGTGAGGACCAAGTTAATTTCATTTCATTTGCATGCATTTCACCTTAGATTGGGACATGATCTTTTCTTTCATTGAGTTTTTCATTTATTTCTTTGGTTAGTGATTGACTTCATCACGGATTTTGCTGCTGTGTGTAGGACTTCTTCAACTAAAAGACCCACCAAAATTGTTTATAATACCAAAATCTACCGTCCAAAGCGTGAAGCCTCTGATATCTCAAAATTTGTGGCCACGCAAGGCACTGAATCAGATATCTGATCCAATACTGAAGTTTGTTGAAGATCTGCACGGAGATTTGGAATTGGTGTATGTTGGGCAAGTTTGCCTCTCCTGGGAAATTTTGTGTTGGCAGTTCAAGAAAGTTAAAGAGTTACAACAGTATGATTCTCAATGGCCTCGCAGCTATAATCTTGTGGCGGCTGAATTTCAACGCTTTCATGTCCTCATGCAACGCTTTTTGGAAGATGAACCATATCAAGGTCCAAGAATTCAAAACTACAACAACAACCGTTGCGTCATTCGTAACCTGCTGCAAGTTCCACCCATTAAAGGTAACAAAAAGCTTATAACAAAAACCTTCCGTTGCAAATTATTGATATAGGTTTACGAGGAAAATATATATTTATAACTTATCTATTTTTTTAATTATCTTTACTACTATTTAAGAAGGGCATGCCCTACTTTTTAAGTATATCACATCAATGAGAGATTATATGTAATGTCATATATGTCTACATCGTACTAAGTTTTTAAAATTATGAACCAACAAAAAGCATTTAAATTAATAAAAAGTACACGTACAAAAACTAGTGAGATGTTATATTTGTAATTAACTAAGCTCTTATGACTTTGTACAGATGACAATACGAAAGACAAGAAAATAATCAAGTTGGGTGAAGAGTATGCAATCAATAGCGAAAGGTTGGCAAAAATCATCAAAGAGTCGATGCGGGTGTTCTGGGAATTTGTGAGAGCAGATAAAGATTATGGCAGTGTGATCAAAGCTTCTCATAAAACAGAAATTGATCTCAAGGACGTAGCAGCCTCTGAAATTCTTGGGAATGTTCGAACTCAATTGCAAAAGGTTGGTTTTTTCTTCTAGAAAGATTTACATTTTTAATATGTTGATTGACACTGTAAGATGATTATAATTGACCATGAATGTTGCAGAAGGAGAGAAAGCTAAAAGACATAGTAAGGAGTGGGAATTGCATAGTGAGAAAGTTCCAAAAACAGAATGAAGATCATATTCAACTTGATCAAGAACAGTTGCTTGCTCAAGTGGGATTGAGATTGGTGTCAAGGGTTTTGCACATGAAAAAGTTGAGAAAAGATCAACTAATGTGGTGTAATGAAAAGTTGAACCGAATCAATTTTGTTGGCAGAAAGGTTCAAGTGGAGCCTTCTCTTTTGTTTTTTCCTTGTTGATTAATTCATCTAGCCCTTTCAGTACATATATTTTTGGATGTATAGAACCTGCTTTCGCAGAAAATTACACACTAGCATATACAGAAACAACACTGTTTATGTTATACATAATGTTGACATGATGGAATACTAAATCACTTTTAGGATCAAATTTGGTTTCATTGTAGTGCGTGTTTGAGGGGAGGTGTCAGGAAGAATTTACTTTAACATTTTTTTTTTCGTTATATTTTGTTAACTTAGCCATTATATATATTACTTTTTTTTAGTATAGCCACAGTAACAAAGATTTTAACCTATATAACTGCATATAAACGACTCAACTTTCACCATTCACCAATAAGCATATTGTTATGAAAGAATAAAAGGCCCTCTTAATTATATTAAGGTTATATTGTTTACCTAAAATATATACCATTTGATTTGCTTTTATTTTATAGAGGAAACCATGTTTCAAATTCCCTTTTACTTTACAAAAGTAATGGTAAATATTAGATCTTTTTATTACGAGTATGTTTAATCAGACAATGAGTTGAAAATTTAACTAACTATTATCAAATCTTTGTATATATTGTATTTTTTGGTTGATGGTTGAATTAAATGAATCAATTTATCTTTAATATACACTTAAAAAAAAAGCATTTTACCTATTGACAAAATTAATCGCTAAAAAGGTAAAATAAGTCGCAAACAAATTTAGTGACTGAATTAGTTATAGATTTAAAAATTGGTTATCGAAATTTCAACTGCTAATTGATTATTAAAAATTTGATTACCATTAACTAATTTAGCAACTGAAATTTCGGTCACTGATAAAAACGGGTTTTAATTTAATAAAAATGGTTTTCAGTTATTAATTTTGTTGCAAATAGATACGATGTTTAATTTAATTAAAATAATAATCGCTGGCTAAATCAATGAATAATTTGGTGGTTCAATTAACCTGCTTATATATAATTTTTTAACTTGCTTATAAATGTTGAATATTTAATTATACAAAATAACAATAAACTCAAATGATAGTAAAAAGTAGTATAAAAATCCATATTACATGGTCCAACATAAAATCAAAATGAAAATAGTTTTAAATATATAAGCAAGTTTTAAATTTATCATACAATTAAACTTAACTAATGTTTATGTGGACTATCATTATTAGAATAGTCACTACACCATTCCATTGCTACGAGGGTGAGAAGAGCCTGACTTAATATTCTTCAATTGGATGTGCCATAAAATAAGATTCATATACTCTTCTTGTTGGCTTATGTGTTCATTTTGTCGCTCGTGATCTTGTATCATCTTTTTTTAAAATGTCTTTGAAGTGAAGGGAAAACATTAAAAAGGGGTTGAATAATATTTTCATAATCTTTTTCTTGGTTAAAGGACTAAGCATGATGTACGTAACACTCGTGAGTTAGTTGTGTTTTAACTATAAATATAATTTTGTGAAGATCGTTTACAGAACTAGCTCAATACTTTCCAATAAATGTTTAAGCAGTAACAAGTTAAAGAAGTAAACACCAACTCACATCTTGATGCTAACTTTGAGCATCTAGAGTGATTGTTTTCACCAAGAGCCAATCATTTACAGAGAACACTATAACACAAACAATTTTATGTTGGTTCACTTGTTAGAGTTATATAAAGTTCTCCTCTAAGTTAACTTAGAGGGTTTAATTAAATATTCAATTAAGTACAATTGAGTGTTTTAAACCACTCTTGGTGTTCCTAGTCTTATTGAGTAATTGTTGTTACTTCTAACTAGTTTAGTCTTACTCACTCCTAATTCGTAATATTATTCACCAATCCTGGTATCCCTAGACGTTTCTTGTATCACTATGATATATTGTCTAGTTGAGCATCACTCACTCCTGGTTGTGAAATATTATTCACCACTCTTGTATCCCTGATCAGCAAATAACCTTTGGTTATCCTATACCAGTTAAGTATTCTCACCACTCTTGGTTTCTCAGTCAACACGTAGTTGTTAATTACCTTTGACTAGATGAGTATTCGCACCACTCTTGGTATCCTTAGTCAGCAAATAACCTCTTGTTACCCTAGTCTGGATGAGTATTCACACCACTCCTGGTATCCTCAGTCAACGAATAACCACTTGTTACTGTCTCTTCTTTCTTCAAGTGAATGTTCTGATGAAACTTGAGAGTATTCTTTTTTTTCTTGAGCTCTTCTCTTTTTTTTCCTTGGTTAAGGAATTTTTCTTTAATAGCTCAAAAAGATTCCCTTCCTCAATTAATGATGATACATCTTCATGTTTATCTCTCCTTCATCATCGTCATCTTCTCTCTTTTTTATCTTTTATTTATACACCTTGATAATATAGTCATTTTGATTATGTTTGTCTTGAGATTCAATAAAATGACCGTTTGTCAAAGTTGGTCTTGAGATTTGTTTTCTTATGGTTATTGGTGTAGATTTATGTCATAGGATAGAGCCTTTTTATTAGAGTAGACGTACTTTTCAGAACTTTGTCAAAAGCATATTCACTAGTGCAAAAAGGACTTTAGACGTCAGTTATTTTGGGCTTTGAACGCAAGTTTTTCTTATGAGGAAACTAGCAAAGGGAGAAGGTGCACTACGCTACACAAAGACACAACAAAAAAACCGCACCAAAACACAACGAAAACTCATTTTAATCAGTTCAAATGAGATATAATACATCAAAGATTACTTTAATCGAAGTAAAAACAACTTTAAATAGTTAAAAAGGAGAGGAAACTTACTTGGAAATGCAGAGCAGCAGAGAGAAAAGGTAAAGACGATCAAAGTGTTAGTTCGCGAACCATTGGTTCACAGCGTTATTTAACAAGAAATTAGACGTATGTTGTACACAGAACTGACGTCTAAAATAGCAAATATGTCGGACGCCTGACTAATATGACGTCCATTCGAATTAAAAATTAGGTTTAATTACCTTTTTAGTCCCCAAGTTGGGGAGTGAATTTCTGTTTTGTACCCGCTTTTAAAAGTGATGTTATTTGGTCCCCATATTATGAATTTTGTAAAATTTCGATTTCGATCCCTTCCATTAAGTAGGTTGTAGCGGCGTTAACTTTACTGCACTTTTCTTCCCTCTCCTCTATTTTTTTCTGACACTTTTTTCTCTCACCGTTAATTACCTCCACGGTTTCTTCCTCTTCCACCTTTATCTACACCCATCCTCAACGCTTTCTTTTTGTTTTCTGCCAGCATTAATTACCTCTTAAACTTTATTTTCATTCTATTATTTTAATGAAACATATAATTATTGACGTGCTTCTTTTTAATAATGACGAACCAGTCTAACATTATAAATAATGCAAAACCAAAAAGTTATATAGTTTCTAAAATACAGAAACTAAAATTTAATTTAAATATGAAAAACTAAGGAAAAGTAACTCATTAAAATGACAAAAAGTTATTGTATTACGATTTAGGTCAGATGCACCATAATTATTATACGTGTTTCTAATTTAATTTTTTAAATGTTTTATATGGTTTTGTAAAACTCATACACTTTTTAATATTTTATTAAATTATTAGCAAAGTGATATGTTTTAAAATAAAAGAATATATATTTTTTGCTATGTGAGATCCTACTAGAAACAATTCTAAGGCTTGATGTTATAAAAAATAATTTTATTAATGTAATATTCAGATAAACGAAAAAAAAGGTAGTTGTCTCTTTGAATAAAAAATGAAAAGCAAGTAAAAAGAAAAGTAAAAGAATGCACTAAGTGAAGATCAAGGGTTGTGAGTCATATCTCATTTAAGATCATCATCATCATCTTCTTGCAACCCATTATATAATATCCTTGTTCCCGATAGGCATACTTATAAGTCAGAAATCAGTTGAATAAAGTGAGGGATGTACTTACAGAAATGAAGAATGTCGGCTTGGTTCCCGATAGGCATACTTATAATATCCTTGTTCATGGGTATTGCAGGTTGAAGGAGGCTTCTGAGGTTATTGACTCGATGACTAAAGATGGTATGTTGCCGGACGTTTGGACTTATAATACCTTGGTTAGGGGGTTGTGTGATGAGGGGAAGATTGATGAGGCTATTAGGGTTAGAGATGAGATGTTGAGATTGAAGTTGATACCGGTGTTGTTACTTATAATACTTTGATTGATGGGTGTTTTGAGTGGTGTGGCAGCGTGGAGGGGTTTAGGTTGATTGAGGAGATAAAGTTTTGGGGAGTTAAGATGAATGTGGTGACTCACAATATAGTGGTTAAGTGGTTATGTAAGGAAGGTAAGATTGATGAGGCTAGTGATGCTGTGGTGAGGATGGTGGAGAGTGGGGTTTATCCCGATCGTTTTACTTATAATACTATGATTAATGGTTATTGTAAAGCAAGGAAGTTGGTACAGGCGTTTAAGATGATGGATGAGATGGCATAGAAGGGTTTGAAGCCAGATGTTTTTACTCTTAACGGTGTGTTACATACTTTGTGTATGGAGAAGAAGGTTGAAGAGGCGTATGAGTTAACTGTGCAGGCTGGGAAGCGGGGTTATATTCTTGATGAGGTGACCTATGGAACTTTGATCATGGGGTACTTTAAGGCTGAGCAAGAAGGCAAAACGTTGAAGCTTTGGGAGGAGATGCAGGGAAGAGGGATTCTTCCTAGTGTTTTCACTTACAACACTCTAATTAGAGGGTTATGCCTGTCTTCGAAAACTGATCAGGCAGTGGATAAATTGAATGAGCTTTTGGAGAAGGGTTTGGTCGCTCATGAGTTTACGTGTAACATCGTTATTCGTGGTTACTGCTCGGAGGGAATGGTAGAGAAAGTGTTTGAGTTCCATAACAAAATGGATTAAATGCACGTCAATAATTATATGTTTCACTAAAATAAGGGTAGTGATATGTTGACAACTAAATTTTGCCAACTTTTTGACAACGTCACATGTCAACGTTGTAGTGGGCAGTTTAATTTGTTTTTTTTAATTAAAAACTGATTAGAAAAAGGTGAGTTGAGCTTATTCCGATAATACCCTCCCTTCTATTGAAGCCTTTTTCATCTTTTCAGTTCTCTCCTTCGAAGCAATCTCTCACCAGATTAGAGGTTTCGCTCTCTTTCCTTTCGAAGCTTTGTGTTACCATTTTCGGTCCACCATTGGTTTCGCTCTGAACCTCTGTTTCCATTGGTCTGTCTACATTTATTGAATCCCTTTGAGCTTTCGTTCGTGGTTCGCAAGCTGTGTTGAGTTGGAGGCTACACGTTTTTTCTTGGGTGTCGTATTGTTTGAAGTTGTTCATCTTTATTTGTCATGGGTTCTTCAATCGACATTGGTTCTTCGAACAAGGCAAGATCTTTATCGTTTTTCCGTATTCGTTTTTGGCTTATGAATTTTCGATTACAAGTGGTATTTTTTTTTTTGGTGTTGGAAATTTTTATCATTTGTTGGTGTTTATAGCGAAAAGTTGTTCATTTTTTCGTGTTGTAAATCTTGGTGTTCCACTTATTTTTGGAGTGAAATGTATTCGATTAAGATGAAGCATGAAATGTGGTACATTCGTTTGAGGAGTTGTTTTGACCTTTTTTGATTTTTATGGATTTATGTTGAATATGCACTGTGTCGACTTTCATCTAATTGTACATGGTAATTTTGCATATTCATACCTATTTTTATTCTTGCACTTAGGTGTTCACATTCAGCCAGAAGATATCAGTCAATTTCTAACTCCCCTGGAATAATAACTCCTTAATCTGATTTGATATTTAATTATAGTATTGATAGCTTCTTTTTCTGGTATTGAAAACTGATTTAGGAAAGAAATTCTAATGGACGTGTGAGGTAGCTTGTATGCAATCAAATTCTGTTTTTGGCTGGATCTATGCTTCGATGGTCGAAAGATAATATTGATTAGGAGGTTGAGTTTAGTGAAGAGACACATTTGAACTTGTAGTGGGAAGTTGAAGTGATGCAAAACGTATTGGAGTAGTGATGAATTATTTCTGAAATTTGTTACAGAAATTTTATGAGATAAGGTTAATATATATATATATATATATATATATATATATATATATATATATATATATATATATATATAATTTAGTGGTAATTGTGTATGATGAAAAAGCACCTTTATTTATAACTGTGAGTGTATTTCATTGGATTGGAATTTATGTTTTAAAATATAAGGTGTTAAATTGGTGGGTGGTGGCTGAAATCAGAAGTGGCCTTGGTAGCAAAATACCTGCAGACCAAAATTATTAAAATTAAGTTCATTAAAATTTCTTTTAGGCTACATATAGTTTAACTTAAATTTTAAAGTAGTGAAAACTTATTATATCGTTTTACGTAAAAGAAAATTTTGATTGTCTTTTATCGTGTTTTAAAAAAAATAATAAAATAAAATAAAATAATAATAACAATAATAATAATAATAATAATAATAATAATAATAATAATAATAATGGATGAATTGTATAACATTATGTAAAATTTAGACAAATTAAGTTTGGTGAGACTTTCTAGAGTTGGTGTTTTTTTAATGTTTTGTAATTCAGTGGATGAAAATTTGATATTTTTACGTGATATAAGGAGATGGCTTCTTTCATTTTAATTGTTCTTATTGAAATTTTATATCTTATTTAAATTATTAAACTTGAATATATATATATATATATATATATATATATATATATATAATTTGAATAACTGAATATGAATATTTTTTTAGTAAGTGTTGGTAAATATTTGTTTGTTGGACTTTTATTATATAAAGAGTAACAAGTATGATATTTCTCCAGAGCTTATTATGCCAGAGAAAGCAGGAAACAGAGATAATGAAGGAGTATGCCGAAACCGTTATGAAGGAAGGAGTACGCCAAAAGCGTTTTAAAAGCAAAGCTTGTAGAACTCCCTACACTGGATATAGTCCAAAACTTGATTGATCTATGTAATTTGTTAACAGTGCGGTATTTAGTACATGTTGAAGTATGGATAGTTGTATTTGGAATAATTATATTGATTGTTAATAAATAAAGATAGTGGTTATTCGAATTTTGAATGTTATTTTCATTCCATTTGTTGTTTAATGCACGTGTAATCGATTAAAGAGACCCTGTAATAGCTTACACAGGCACATAAGTCACAACGTCCCTCTTCCTCACACATGCAATTGGATAAAAAACCTCACAAACCCCTAACCAGTTGTTGGTCCTCAAAAAACAACCAATAATCTAAAAATCATAACTTAAATTCAAAGCAAATCAGTACCCACCACACACTCGGGAGCCCCCTCTACGAGAGGCAGGGAGCAGCGTTGGACTTTTGGTACAGAGGCACTGGTAAGCGATTACAGCCTGTCTGTAATCGCTTACACAGGCGCACAAGTCACAAAGTCCCTCTTCCTCACACATGCACTTGGATAAAAAACCTCACAAACCCCTAACCAGTTGTTGGTCCTCAAAAAACAACGAATAATCTAAAAATCATAACTTAAATTCTAACTAAATCAATACCCACCACACACTCGGGAGCCCCCTCTACGAGAGGCAGGGAGCAGCGTTGGACTTTTGGTACAGAGGCACTGGTAAGCGATTACAACCACTCTGTAATCGATTACATAGGTGCATAAGTCACAAAGTCCCTCTTCCTCACACATGCACTTGGATAAAAAAAACCTCACAAACCCCTAACCAGTTGTTGGTCCTCAAAAAACAACCATTAATCTCAAAATCATAACTTAAATTCTAACCAAGTCAGTACCCACCACACACTCGGGAGCCCCCTCTACCAGAAGCTGGGAGCAGTGTTGGACATTTGGTACAAAGGCACTGGTAAGCGATTACAACCATTCTGTAATCGATTACATAGGCACATAAGTCACAAAGTCCCTCTTCCTCACACATGCACTTGGATAAGAAACTTCAGAAACCCCTAACCAGTTGTTGGTCCTCAAAAAACAACCAGTAATCTCAAAATCATAACTTGAATTCTAACAAAGTCAGTACCCACCACACACTGGGGAGCCTCCTCTACCAGAAGCAGGGAGCAGCGTTGGACTTTTGGTACAAAGGCACTGGTAAGCGATTACAACCACTCTGTAATCGATTACACAGGCGCATAAGTCACAAAGTCCCTCTTCCTCACACATGCACTTGGATAAAAAAACCTCATAAACCCCTAATGAGTTGTTGGTCCTAAAAACACAACCAGTAATCTCAAAATCATAACCACACACTGGGGAGCCCCCTCTACCCGACGCAGGAAGCAGCGTTGGACTTTTGGTACAGAGGCACTAGAAAGCGATTACAGCGTGTCTGTAATCGCTTACACAGGCACATAAGTCCCAAAGTCCCTCTTCCTCACACATGCACTTGGATAAAAAACATCACAAACCCCAAACCAGTTGTTGGTCCTAAAAAAACATCCAGTAATCTCAAAATCATAACTTAAATTCTAACCAAGTCAGTACCCACCACACACTGGGGAGCCCCTTCTACCAGAAGCAGGGAGCAGCGTTGGACTTTTGGTACAAAGGCACTGGTAAGTGATTACAGCCACTATGTAATCGATTACACGGGCACATAAGTCACAAAGTCCCTCTTCCTCACACATGCACTTGGATAAGAAACTTTAGAAACCCCTAACCAGTTGTTGGTCCTAAAAAAAACAAGTAATCTCAAAATCATAACTTGAATTCTAACCAAGTCAGTACCCACCACACACTGGGGAGCCCCCTCTACTAGAAGCAGGAAGAAGCGTTGGACTTTTGGTACAGAGGCACTGGTAGGCGATTACAGCCTGTCTGTAATCGCTTACACAGGCACATAAGTCACAAAGTCCCTCTTCCTCACACATGCACTTGGATAAGAAACCTCACAAACCCATAACCATTTGTTGGTCCTAAAAACACAACCAGTAATCTCAAAATTCTAACCAAGTCAGTACCCACCACACACTGGGAGCCCCCTTTACCAGAAGCAGGGAACGACATTGAACTTTTGGTACAAAGGCACTGGTAAGCGATTACAACCACTCTGTAATCGATTACACGGGCACATAAGTCCAAAAGTCCATCTTCCTCACACATGCACTTGGATAAGAAACCTCACAAACCCCTAACCAGTAATACCAAAATCATAACTTACATTCTAACCAAGTCAGTACCCACGAGACACTGGGGAGCCCCCTCTACCAAAAGCAGGGATCATCGTTGGACTTTTGGTACAAAGGCACTGGTAAGCGATTACAACCACTTTGTAATCGATTATGCAGGCGCATAAGTCACAAAATCTCTCTTACTCACATGCACTTGGATAAGAAACTTCAGAAACCCCTAACCAGTTGTTGGTTCTCAAAAAACAACCAGTAATCTCAAAATCATAAATTGAATTCTAACCAAGTCAGTACCCACCACACACTAGGGAGCCCCCTCTAGTAGAAGCAGGGAGTAGCGTTGGACTTTTGGTACAGAGGCACTGGTAAGCGATTACAGCCTGTCTGTAATCGCTTACACAGGCACATAAGTCATAAAGTCCCTCTTCCTCACACATGCACTTGGATAAAAAACCTCACAAACCCTTAACCAGTTGTTGGTCCTCAAAAAATAACCAATAATCTAAAAATTATAACTTAAATTCTAACCAAATTAGTACCCACCACGCACTCGGGAGCCCCCCTACCAGAGGCAGGGAGCAACATTGGACTTTTGGTACAGAGGCACTGGTAAGCGATTACAGCCTGTCTGTAATCGCTTACACAGGCGCATAAGTCACAAAGTCTCTCTTCCTCACACATGCACTTGGATAAAAAACCTCACAAACCCCTAACCAGTTGTTGGTCCTATAAAACAACCAATAATCTCAAAATCATAACTTAAATTCTAACCAATTTAGTACCCACCACACACTGGGAAGCCCCCTCTACCAGAAGCAGGGAGCAGCGTTGGACTTTTGGTACAAAGGCACTGGTAAGCGATTACAACCACTCTGTAATCGATTACACGAGCACATAAGTCACAAAGTCCCTCTTCCTCACACATACACTTGGATAAAAGACCCCTCAAACCCCTAACCAGTTGTTGGTCCTCATAACTGGAGGTCTTGAACATCTTTTATTTATAATTATCCACCTAGATTAATAATCTCTTAATTTAATTCATTTTTTTATATTTTATAATAAGAAATATATAAAGTATATAAAATTTTAAAATAAACAAAAGGTAATCAAAATTAATTTTATTGATAATTTAAGATAGTGTACATTTATTGATAATTACAATGAAAATATAAAAAGAAAAATACATAATAGTGTTTAAGGAACATTACAAGATTGACTAAAACATCTAACATGGTCAAAAATAACTAGACCAATTGAAAACACATAGACTAATGTTGATGGCATAAACAAAACCACTACAAAACATCATCTTGCTTCAGTTTCAACTTTCAAATCAATATATGTTGAATTCGTTGAGTTTGCTGAGGTTTCTCATGCTTTTCCTACTTGGTAGGTAGGTACTTTCAATCGCGTTTGTGAACTTCACTAATTTTTATTGGAATACGTTGTGCAAGCCTGCAATAAAACCAACAAACAAATAATAAAAAACCACAATATTTACACAATGCTTCATACACTATGAAATAAGAAAAAAAATATGTAATTTATTACTGAAATAATAATTAGTATAAAATTATCATTCTCTTAGTAAAATCACTCCCTCTTCGTCACCCCACACCCTCCTAGAGGTGTGAGAATAAAGGCCAATCAGATATGTAATTATAGTAAAAGTAGAAGAACATGATCAATAAGAGAAAATAAAAATCTAGTTGAATAAAACTAGTAAGATATCATTAGGCTTTTCAAATAAAATAGTAGCACATGTTTAAAGAGATTCTATTATTTAAAAAAAAAATATTTTTTTGTTATTTATACCTTTTATAATATCTTATTTTCTTCCACAAATTTTACTATATAAGATTATCTTTCTTTAAAAAAAAATACTTTATCATATATCAACGTATAATATCAATATTATCCATAATAAATTTACACATTAAAATCAGTATCAATATCTATATCATATATATCTATGTATCTAAATTTTGTTAAAAAAAATCATCTAATAAAATCTTAAAGTTAGTTATCAGAAGCATAATAAGCCACTTCAATAACTTAAATCCTAAGCTAATTTAGTCTATCTGGCAAATGTCAATAACCTTTTAAGCATAACTAATGACAGTTTGCATCATTTAGAGATGAAAATCAACAACGCATGTGTAATAGAGCAATGAAAGAAACGATAATGTCCAATAGGGAATTCAAGCAAGTCATTCAGAAAAAAACTTGTTCCAAATATTTAACATCTATCAAAATGCTGCATACAACAGTATAACCCAAAGCCAGATGATGGAAAAATACTTTTAAAATGCACCCTAATTAAATACAAAACCATAACTAATCAACAATAAATAATCATTTTAGCAAGATGTTATAACTGATTTAGAAGCAAAACAAGACCAACTGTGTAAACAAAAATAATCTTAGAAATAAGAATCAAGGATGAATCAAAGATGAATCAAATAATGACAAGAGAGTCTAACACACTAACTTGAATGATGGAAACTGGTGCTTCATAATCACATTTAGCAAAAGTGCTATTACTAAAACCTGAAACATGTAAAGTCAAGAGACTACTTTACAAACTAATTCAAGTTAACCAATGTATTAAGAGAAGAATATGTACTTGCTTTAATCCTTGATAAATCCCAAAGAGACTCACTGCAGTAAAATAATGATAGATAAGGTAAAGCAGACTTGCTTGTTACCTTGAAAACCAGAAAATAATTTCAAGTTAATAAGATGTTCCATCTCAAAATTATAAAGTACTAATGTGTTCAAATTTTAAATAAAACCAAGTTTCAAAATATAAAATAACTGATAATATTTAATTACATATCATGGATTAATTAAATTTATAAATAATTGATATTGTAAAATTGCATGATATTTCTTTTTCTCATAAAACAAGAAAATTTGTCACTACACCAAATCTTATCAGAAACGATATTCATCGACACAAAGACATGCTAAGAAACACTATAATCAAAATAAATAATAATCCTTTCACCACAAATATTTAACATTTATTTGTATTATATTTTCTGTTACCAAAATAAAGATTTATATATTTTTCAGGAACCTACAATATAATTATTCCTAAAGAAATATAAGGAAACTCAAACAGGACATGGATGAAAGACCTCTTTGCTTTCCCATATGTAAAAGGCTCCTTGTAGCTCCTTCAATCTCTGCACTTTCAACATCCTCTACTGAAAATATATATATATATATATATATATATATATATATATATATATATATATATATATATATATATATATATATATATATATATATATATATATATATATATATATATATATATACCCACACCATACAATATCTAATCAAAGGAGATCTAACTAATTAATACAATAAAATATATTTCTACACCAAATTATTATCACTAAATTACAAAAGAAAACATTGTGACCCTATACTTCCTGCGTGAGTTCTAAAACATATGTAAGATCTTAAAAATGTATATCCAATACCATCTCTATATAATTCTCCAAACCTGGACAAACAGTGACACATTTTTATGCTCCAATCCTCTGTTTAGACTTTACTTGGGTAGAACACAAATCTTAAAAATCTACTTACATTGCTTTTACTCAAATCTTAAAAACCTTTCGATTAAAAACGAAAATACGATGCAGAGATACTCACCACCGCACCCAATACGCAAATCCGCAACGGCAACAGCGAAAAAACTTAACCTTTCAGAGTTCTTCAACACCGCACCCAACACCTAAAAGCAAAATAAACGCACAATAAAGGCAGCGGACACAACACCTAAAAGGACAATAAAGACATCGAAAAAACCTCTCCTTTCCACAGTTGCCCAAAAAGTCAGACTTCCACCAACGACTTCAATGGCGGATAGAGACAAAAGACACGTCGACCCAAACACAAACAAAAAGGGGACTTCGAATGGAGGATAGAGAGATACCTTCGTTTTTTAGAGAGAACATTTTTGTGCAATGGCATTTTTGAGAAAAAGCACTGAAGGGGAGAAGTGACACAAACTTTAGTAACTCTCGAAGGCGCCAACAGGTTTTCACGAATTTCATTCTTCCAACAATGTCCTCCAAAAGCTATTAAAGTTATTTTAAAAATTCATTTAAGACAACCAATGAGACAACGACACCTGTCGTTGTCAAATTGTTGTCAAAATAACGTTGTTGAAGAAACGTTTTCCCTAAAATAATAGAATGGAAACAAAGTTTAAGGGGTAATTAATGCTGGCAGAAAGCAAAAAGAAAGCGTTGAGGATGGGTGCAGATAAAGGGGGAAGAGAGAGAATACGTGGAGGTAATTAATGGTGAGAGAAAAAAGTGTCAGAAAAAAGTAGAGGAGAGTGAAGAAAAGTGCAGTAAAGTTAACATCGTTATAACCTACTTACGGAAGGGACCGAAATTTTACAAAATTCGTAATATGAGGACCAAATAACATCATTTTTAAAAGCAGGTACAAAACAGAAATTCACTCCCCAACTTGGGGACTAAAAAGGTAATTAAACCTAAAAATTAATATTTTTGTTGTATATAGACGTCGGCTTGGCGGCATGAGACATCTCGTGGGCGGAAACGAATTTTCAAATACTTGGTAGGATTATAGACGTCAATGTGGCGGGATCCAACGTTTATAGGGCTGAAAAGAGTGACTATTCATCTGTCTGGCAGACATATAGGCGTCAGTTAGCAGGAGTCTGACGTCTATATATTTGACAGGTTGGTGAGTAGCATTAATTTCCGCCATATAGATGTCGGGGCCCCCGTCAATTTGGCGGGATCCGACGTCTATAAGGTTAAAAATAATGACTATTCACCTACTTAGCAGACTTATACGCGTCAGTTAGCAGGAGCCCGACGTCTATATGTCTGATGGGTAGGTGAGTAACATTAATTTCCGCCATATAGACGTCGGAGCCCCAACGAATCGACGTCTATAATGCTGAAGGAAATGACTTTTCACCTAACGGTCAGAAATATAGACGTCAGGTTGGAAGGGGCGACGTCTAAAATTTTATAGACGTCGGAGATCGACCTAAAGGACGCCTATATTACCAACTTATTTACGGAAATGCCACCTGTCATCAATATACGTCGCGCTTATCCTTAACCAACGTCTAGCGTGTGACATTAAACAACGTATTTGCATTAGTGATTTGACTTCTCAATTGGTACAATTTTCAAAAACATATTCCTTTAGGTGTCATTTGAGACCTGAAGTTTTTTAAGCATTATAACTTCTAAAGAATAAAAGAATCAAGAACTTAGACACACATAAGAATTCTTTTTGTAATGGTTTAATAAATATATAATAATATGAATGATGAACTTCTATATATAGGTGTTACAAAAATTGTGACTAAATATTTGTATATTATCTTTAATATTAAAACTTAAAAAGAAAATTGATTGACTTTTTGTCAAAACTCCATTATTATGCTCTATTTGATAAGTGAAATGACATGTATTTGAATAAGTATGCTAACATTACTAATGACACTTATTTAAATAAAGTTGGTTATGCATGTATGAAGTTCTTCTTTGAATTTTTTTAAACTCTTCTTTAGAACTTATAAACAATATTCTTGATGATCAAATATTTTATTCAAGATGTACATTAAAATATTAATCGTCTACCATTTCAAACCTATGGTAGTTTATGAAAAATTTCAAATTTTATTTCATGATATGTTTAAAGTTCAGTTATTCAATTATATCTTCTAAACCAATTATAAATTTTACAAAAAATAAATAAATTCTTGAAGATATCATCAATCGAATTTTATCACTTTAGAGATAAAATGAAAAGTTAATTACCTTATGTCATTTATGCATATTTTGGTGTAGGAAATTTTATTAATTCAAATAAATGATATAACAATTTATTATATCAATAATTTTTATTTTCAGTACCTATTTATAATTGCATAAGAGATGAATTTTTTGTGAGAAGATCTAAGCTTAGGTTTTGTAAGTTTAGTTAAAACTTTTACTTATTTATTAATCATTGTCATATGCTAAAGTTTTATTTTTATTAATACTCAATTGCTTATACAATTTATTCTTAAGAAGAAATTTCCACTTTTAATTAATTTTTTCAAAATATATAATCAATTATAATAATATTGATTATTTTTTATTCATGATGTCATGCATATTATTATTTATTCATGATGTCATGCATATTATTATTTAGGGTTTCAATCATTATGCATACTTGAAGCTATTTTCTTTTTTAATTTTAAAACGAAAATTGTAAAATTTTGATACGTCTTATATGTGAAAAAAAGTTCATATATGTAAATAGCAAAGTATTGTACCATTTAAAATTGGTTTTAATATTATCTTAATACAAAACTTCTTAATTTAATTCTAAAGTTCTTAAAATTTCAATATATGTATAATCATTTCAGTTAGATTCCAATACTCACTCATGGTCCACTCTCAATCATAAGTTAAACTGATTCTAAACATAACCACTAACCTATATCTCTGATTATCATCATATTCTACAACTCCTTAGGCTTGGTTCACGTCCATTCTTCATCAAATTCGCCAAATCGAAACACACTTAAGATAATAAATTATCTCGGTGAAATATACCTAAAAACATTATGCAGGAAAGGATAATCGATTATCATCCCACATAATCGATTATTCCCGAAACCATACTCAAAACCAACATGCAGATAATCGATTATTGTCGAATCGAAACACATCTTGGACATGATTCAAGCATTCAAACTTGCATACATCAACCCTAGATCATGTGGAAACATATTTAATACATCATACATGTATTCAAGCATCACATACCCATGTAAACATACTCAACTGCATATAATCATCACTTGAATCATCCAGATCCAATCATTACATGTTATACCCCCAATATTAGGGTGCAAAAGAGTCTTCGATAAAAACACTAAATAGGTTTTTCAATCAGTCAAACTAACTAAGCATAATGCTTACAAATAAGAACCAAGAAGATGAAAATTCAACAAAATAGAGTTGCTGATGCAAGGTTGTTTGCTCCCACGCTAGACCACTAATTGACGATCCGAATGATCAAAATAAAAAATCATACGTCTGAAACCCACTATCCCAAAATCAGTTCGATCCAACGATGACGACTTCACAACAATGAAAACACCAGTGCAAATTTTATGAAATTGTCCAAAACAAAGCTGCTAATGCGAGGTTGTTTTCTCCGAAACTAGATCTCTGATTGACGATCCGAACGGTCAGAATGAATAACCATACGTCTGGTACCCACTTTGAAAAATCAGCCTGATCCAACGGTGAACAACTTCATAACGATGAAAACACCATTGCATGTTTTATGTTATGCGGGAATGGCTTCTTCTCTTCCTTTCTCTCTCACTTGATTTTTCCTTCTCTTCAAATGACTCTAATGTGCCATACTAATCTGACCCATCTCCACTAAAACAAAGTGAGACATAATGGTCCACATTATTTGGCATATTCTTCACATAGGAAGGGAGTCCAATAACCAAAAACTTACAACATATATTTGTATGGAAACCCCCAAACATCATAACTTACTTTGTTCTACCTTAACATCAAACCCTTTGTTGGGATAACCCCAACAAAACATACATAACACATTCACAGGAAAAACTCATCACAAATATTACATAAATCTATGCCTATTCATACACAAATTGTTATCCAACAATAACCACAGATAATCATAATAATATACACATGTATCAAAAGAAGGATTACCAATCAAGATAATCAATAACACATATAACATACAATCATAAACAAGCAAAGGTAAGTTTCCCCATACCTTGGTCAATCATAAAGCTTTATCTGCAACCCTAAAACATCATCAATCTTCCTTTACACTAAGAGTTTCTATCTCTCTCTCCTTCCGAAACGTTAATCTCCTCTCTTTCTCTCTTTTTTCTCTTTAATTTAGAGTTTTTAGGGTTTCTAAATACCAAACCACCCCTTAATTAATTTTTATACCAATTAGATAAAGGTAAAAGACTTTTTAATTCCTAGACAAAAATATAAAACTAAAATAATAACATAAAAATTATGTTCTAACAAAAATATACACTCAATATAACACTAATATCTAAACAAAAACTCAAAGTCTCAAAATTAATTTATTTTTAAAACTCTTATTTTCCCCGATCTTAGATAAATAATTAAATATTATATATTTCTATAATATTTAATTTAATAAAATATTAATTAAAGTAATTATATATATATATATATATATATATATATATATATATATATATATATATATCATAGTTTCTATTTTATTTTGTACTAAAATAAACACAAGTCTTATTACATTTATGCGTCCATATTTTTTAAGTGTTTTTAATTGTATTATAAGTTAATAACATATATTTAAATTGATTAAGTTCTGTAAATGGTAAAAAATATTTTAACAGAAACTATAAATATAATAAAGAAAAAATCAGTTTTATATTAAATATTTTAAAATAAAAATTACTTTTAAAAAATAAGTTAACAATTATATTTTTTAAAAATTATTTACCAATTATATTATAAAAATAAAATAAAAATAAAAAATTGTATATACAAAAAAATTACCTACATATATATGTATACACTACATATAGTATTATAAAGAAATGTACAACATTTAATCCTTTTCTGACGTGTGACGTGTAACATTGGTGACCGTCCAATATCATCCTATGCAGATGCTCTTTCTACCCTTGGATTTAGGTCGTGAAAAAACACTCATTTTATATATTACCCCAGCGCTTCTTCCTTCCCTCTCCTCCCTGCTAGCCGTGGAAGAGAAACCCTAGGTTTTGAAAGCTGATCGGAAACAATGGTGCAGCGTCTCACCTACCGCAAGCGCCATAGCTATGCCACAAAATCCAACCAGCACAGGGTCGTTAAGACCCCCGGTAATTTCTCTTCACCAGCTTTGTACAGTCGTTTATCTCAATTACGTTGTGCCGTTTTGCTCGCCAGGGTTCGGTTGAGTTTAACGTGGTGCGGTGTTTGATTGTCAAATGTAGGTGGTAAGCTGGTTTACCAGAGCACGAAGAAGAGGGCCAGTGGACCCAAGTGTCCTGTCACTGGAAAGAGGATTCAAGGGGTATGCAATAATTTTTTTTCTTGGGGATTTTGTTTCTCGAAAGGGATCTTTAAAATGTTTTTCTTTTGAAAGCTATGTGACACATGATTTGATTGAATTAGTAATTATTGATGATGAAAAGATTGTAAATGTGCTTGGGAAATATTGGTTCGCGCTTCTGCTTGGATCTTTGTAATTGGATTTTTAAAGTAGTTAGTGTGCAGATAACCCTTTTTTATCTGGTACATCAGCAGGATATGATGTTTTAAGAATTTCTGATGTATTATGTAGTGGATGCTTTTGTATGAAGGTGTACAAAGGGCGAAAACACTCGGGAAATTAGGCTATTTTGGTTTTGAGAACTTGAGGAAAATTATTCCAAAAGAATGCTTGTCTTGATAATGAATGGTGTTAACGCTAACAGAAGAATACTGCTAATATTTGATTGTTTTTTATTGGCTTTTACTCAAACTTTACTTTCTTAGTGAAAGTCAAAGATTATAATGTTTGATTTAGAAAGCCCTATGATGCATACTTTCAAGATTCCCAACGTCCTTGCTACTAGTTTTTGTTTTCAACATATCTAACTATTTTACTCTCTACAGTTAGCAAGCTAGATGTTATTTTACCGTTATCCTGATCGACCTTTTAGCGTTAGGCATATGGCATACTTTTTGGGGCCATCCACCTGTTCTTTATTTCCTGAATTATATTCCCTCATTATTGATCTATCTGGTTTTCTTTTTAAAGGAGTTTTCGTTTTTCTCTCATGGTCCATATTTCTTTGACTGGTAACAGATTATGTATGAATAATGCAAAGCATAATATGGTGGTTATTAATACTTGCTTGGCAATTAATTGCAGATTCCACATTTAAGGCCTACAGAATACAAGAGATCCAGGTTATCCAGAAACCGGAGGACTGTGAACCGGGCATACGGAGGTGTGTTGTCTGGCAGTGCCGTTAGAGAAAGGTTTGTTTTGATCAATCTTCTTATTCTGTGGTGTGTTTAATTTTCGTTGCTCAAATTGATAGAGTACATTGCTCAATCTTGTGTCCGGTTCTGTAGAATTATTCGAGCTTTCTTGGTTGAAGAGCAAAAGATTGTGAAAAAGGTCTTAAAGATCCAAAAGGCAAAGGAAAAGCAGGCATTGAAGAGCTGAGTTTAGTGAAGCGATAAATCTTTTTGAGAGATTTTATGTTTGGTGGTTACCGTAAAGCATGAAATTTATTATCAGAGCTGTTTCCATGTTAATTTGTGCTTGGTTTTGTTGAACTCATTCTAGTGTTAACTTTGTCGACAACTCCCTTATGATACAATTTTGTATGTCACGATTCTCTTGTTGGATTATCGATTTTCTGTTAGTATATTTAATATTGCTCTTAAACCTGTTCATCTAGAATAACACTTCTTTGCCACTGCAATTTAACCAAACTAACCAGTGGTCTTAAAGTTTGGAAGGGCAAGTTTACCAATGGTTTTTGTAGATGCATGTCTAGTTTAGACGACTTATGTGGGTAGGTGGAATAATATTGGTATACCAAATTTTGTGGGGATGAACGTAGGCATTGCATATTAGTAGTGAATCTTCTTGGTGAAGATACCACTTGTATGAATATGACTCCTGTTTGCATTCTACTACATATTCTGTAGTTTTATTTTTCCGCATTGCAATATAATATCATACTTCCATGAATGGTTGTTTTGGCTTACAAATGAAAACTGCTTATACAAGAATCTGTGTATAAACAACCTCAAAAAACGTTGCTCTTCGAGTATGTAAATATGGTTAGAGAAGATGTTTAGTATGAAAGTTTGAGGATTTTATAGGACTTACTACAGTAATTTTTAAGTGATATCGTTTTGAACACTCGTTTTAAGAATGTTAGCATTCGAGTGAACTTTTGTAAAATGCTTGGTTAGACTGGAGAAATTTATGTTACGAATTCATCTATAGACAATGTTACTAAACAAAATTGATGATTAGAGCTTACGATTGTCATTGGTATAAAAACAAATATTTATGTATTTAATGTTGTTCCAAAATTATGCTTTCAATTAAAGAGATTAATTAGTAGTCAAATTATTTTTAGTATACCAAGTTCGTTATATGATTTATGGAATTAAATAACTAAATAAATTATGAAATTGTGCTATTTATTAACTGGTGAATTAAATATTTGATAGTTTGTTGTGTAAAAGATATATTAAGCATAACAATTTTTAACAAATAAAACAACTGCAGTAAAACTTGTTAGAATAACGTGTTTAATATTTGAATGTTATAGAACTTTTCATTACTGGCCCACATTTCTTCGAGCTTTATGATTATTTTCTTCATGGAAATATAGGTCTTAGGACTCCTTCACTAATCTCCCATCACATAAATACGTTTACAATAATATTCATTTAAAATAAGTATTGCTTAAAAGTTTCAAGTATCACATTCTCGAAAGAAACAACACTACAAATTTAATCATATTTAAGAAGAGTTAACAAAACATGTTTAACCAAAATCAAACAAGTTTCAATTTTCATATTTTGATAAATACTCTATATACTTATATTTATAGAATTTATCAACTTATAATTGGAGTACTTATCTTATAATTCTCTTACTCAAAGCTTTGTTTTAATCAAATTTGATGTTAATTTAACCATTATCAAAAATTTAAATTCTTTTCCTAACATTTTGAGATGTAGGTTTTGGGAAAACAGGCTTCTTTCATAGTGGGTGGAGAGTTGGATTCAACGTAGTTCTTATATATATATATATATATATATATATATATATATATATATATATATATATATATATATATATATATATATATATATATAATTTCTTCTCTCTTTCATTTATGAATAGTTAAAGTCTTTGTTTTATGTTGTGGATAGATGTAACTTCATTAAACTGTCTTGTACTAATATAATATAATATCATCTTCTTTGTATTGTAATATTAATGTTTTGTTTCTATGACTCAGGGATAATAACCATAGCTTTTTAAGGAATCTGTTATTGAAAAATATTTTCATTGTCTTGATTTGAGACAAAATACCCAATGAGTCATATATTTAGGAATAGATCATGGTTTTATTGGTCATCTTTTAATCAGCTTAAAACAAATCTTTTTGTTGAATTACACAAGGAATTGAGACTTATCATATAAATTTAGATTCCTTAAACTTAAGGAATTAGAGTTTTAGATAAACTTGATGATTGATATTAATTTTGAACGACAAAATATTTATCACATTATAAGAAATATGAATGAAGTTAAGTTTAATCTCGAAAGTTATACTCTTTTGCATAAACCCAATCTATTACTTTGTTTTTCGTATTTTAGTATATTGGTTACTCCTGAAATTTGTAATGATCTTTAATCAAAAGTACATAGTTCAATTAGTTTAGACAATAAGAAATTGTAACATATATTTAGACTTTTCATTTTACTATTTGTACGATTTAATATGCTTATCAAAGACGTAACATGTTTTCAACATTTTTGTAATCACAATATTATATACTTTAGGTACAATTGAGCTCTTATAATGTTATAGCGTCGTTTACATGCATTGTAAATGATGATAGTTTTACACTAGTATGAACAATTATTTTTTGTCATCGCATTTCACCTATACAATGTGTGTAAATAACAACTTTTTTGGTTAAAAAATATGGTCAAAAGTCATATGAGAAATAAATTGTAAGATAGTTTAAAGCAAATTTTACATTAATTTCAAGACTTTTCTCATAACTATCATTTATAAGACTAATATCAGCTTTTCATTAACCTTTGCTAGCATACATTAATTCAAAGTAAAATGATTATACTTCTATACAATCCCAACCTCATGCATCAAAAATTAGTACATATTTATTTCAATTTTAATATTTAATTAAGTCACACATATTACAAAAGAAAATTTTCCATGTTTCATAAACAACCAAAAACAAGCATTAAAAAAATGCAATCAATTTATACATTTCCATAAAAGTTCGTTAAGAATTGTCCTTAGTTTTTTGTGATTATCGGTTACAAACCAATTTATCCAACACATCCTATGAAACTTAAGGTCTATTGTGTTCTTGATTACATAACCTCTAAATCCCATTATTCTATTGTTACAAGTTGAATTCAAATTTATTTTCATTTTATTTTTTCATGGTTGTAATATGATTTCACATTTTGTTTTTTTTAAGAACCTTCTTGTATATATTTTGAGGTTATTTAATCGAAATAGGATCCATCTTATCATTTAAGAAAGAGATGATCTTATAGAAAAAACCATAAATGTGATTGGTTTAAAATAAATTTATTCGAGTGTCACCATTGTTGCCAAACTTTCTTACAATAAAGCAAAGTGTCATGGGACGAGTTATGGACTAAGTTGTGGAATGAACAAAGTCACTACAAGAAATTTGATAATTACCTTCTAATAATTACTTATGAATTTGGATTTATAGTTAAGCTAAGACTTATATACAAATATTATGTACAAGTTAATACTCGTATGTAAATTTGACTAACATATGAATTTTTTCATATGTAATAGTAAAAGTTTTGTATCTGCTATTTGTAGATATAATCTGTATGTAAGTTTAGCTTGTTAGGGATATGATTTTTTTTGGCTTAATACCTATTTTGGTCCCTATATTTGTCACTTTTGTTCAAAGTGGTCCTCGAGTTTTTTCGGCTTCAAAGTGGTCATCTTTTTTGTAAAATTTGTTCAATTTGGTCATTTTCGCTGACGACGTCTAAATGGCTAACAACGTAGAGTCCACATAAGAAAAACATAATGAGTTGTCACACAATAGTACTCTCAATGGCTAACTCACATCATCATCTCGACACGTCATCATCACTTTCCCAAACAAAAACCCTAATTTCTGTAGGTTGTGGTTGATTCTGATTTTTGTAGGTTTTTATGATTAATGATTGTGAGTGAACCCTAGTGAAAAAGGTGATGTAAATTTTGTGTTACACTTCGTTCTTGTACATGTGTTTTATGTCTTCAACCTTTCTTTTTCTTTAGTTTAAGGAGATTTGGAGAAGTGAACTTTATTGTCTCCGTAGAGTTATGTCCGTTTCTATTTATTTTTGTCAATTTAGTTCACATGAATTTGTTTATATTGAACAAAATCATTCTTCCCCAATAACATCCATTTTGCAATTGTTCTTAGTCGGTTTATCTATAGGCTTCAAAATCCCTAACTTTGAAAACTTTGGATGATTTCTCTCAACCCGTTCCAACCCTATTTCTACACTAAGTAAAACAAATTAATACGTTTACAAAAATGTCTTAATGCATATTTAATTTAGGTAGAGCCTTGTCATTGATTTCTATGTTTTTTCTTCTGAGTTCAATATGTTGATGAAATTTAATTGTGTTGTTTGTAGTTGAAAATTGTCATCACTTTTCTTTTCTTTGAGTTGTATGTTGTCTTTCTTTGCCTTAACCTGTTATATCTCTTTCTTTGTCTCTATAAATTAAAAAGTGAACTTAAATTTGAATAATTTTTATTTACCAATAGGCTAGATTACATATATTTGAAACAACTTTTATCAATTTTCTAATATTCTAGAATTTTCTTCATACATAATTATCAATAACTCTTATTCATACGTAATTACATTGTTGTTTGTATATATTTTCTATACTTAATTACCTACAAATCTATCTACAAATTTTATCCACACGTAATTATCTATGAATTTGATTTATATATATATATATATATATATATATATATATATATATATATATATATATATATATATATATATATATATATATATATATATATATATATATATATATAAAATCAACTACGTTCTAATCCATACATAATTTACACGTAAAAATCAATTCACACATATTTATATATAAACATTAATTAAAGATATCTCTGTATAAATTTATTTATTGATTTTAATAATCCATAGGTAATTGTTAACTATAAGGGATTTACTTACAAATGTTTTGGTGCAAGTAATATACAAGTATTTTTAATTTAAAAGTAAATTTAGGATATTACTTACATATTGTGATTGTAGGTAATGATCATTTTATCTAGTTAGTGTCTTTATTAAAGATATGAATTCTGATAATAAACTTTGATTGAAAAACTTAAATACTTAGTGAAGATTTATCTTTAGAAAGTCTTTAACACTCATGTTAATGAGAGCTTTTAAAATAATAATGAAGAATAATTAAAATTTCACTATGTAATAATAATTATTTATAGAACTTTCTTAAATGAAATTCAAGAACAACCAAAAAAATATCTCCTTGTTGTGCTCTTTACACCACTAATTAACAAGTATTTAACAAACCTAATTTTATTCTAAATCTTGTACTCAACTAATCGTGTCATTGAATATGAAACTATTATATGTTCAAGTATCAAAATAAAGATATATCCTAATCAAAATATCTTACAGGAGATCATTAAAAGTGAAGTTTATTTTTTATTAGCTTATATTAAATATAAATTGCATAAAATTTACATATCAAGTACTTAAAAGTGTAAGAGCCTAAAAAAAAAAGTAATAATAATAATAATTTTTAAGCTATTGGGCCTTATGGGAGGTCAGACCCATAAAGCTAGGACAACCTGACTTTGGAGAGGACTTTTTAGGAAAATCAAATTATATTAGCCATACCCCATTCTCTCTCTAGAACTAAAATTTCTTATTTTCTCTGCCTTCTCTCTAACCTTGCTCCACTTTCTTTGTACCCTCTTCTCAAAGTTCCACTGTTGCTTTGTCAAATAGGTGGTGCCCCTGCGTTTCCAGAGTCAAGGACTTTCAATCCCTCCGATTAGTTTCGCATCTCTCAGCTATAAGGTAATTTTCCCATTCTCTACACCCTAGGGTTTTACTCTTTTTCCTTATCCTTTCAAGCTCTAAGGGCTTTATTCTACACCATTTTGGTGGCTTATAGGTATTGTGGAGTTGCCTCTGTGTGGAGGTACGATTAGGAAATTTTTCTATTGGACTGTGCTGTGAGAACCAAAAGGTAAGGGGAGTTGATATTTTTTTTTTGTGGTAGTTATGATTTTGTAAATTATAAGAATGGTATATGTGTAAGGGGAATGACTATATTTATCTCGTGTGAGTGTATTTCATGATGAATGCATATCTTTATAGCATGATGGTATTGTCTTATTGTTTTGCGTGTATGGATATGAAGGAAGAACACCTTCTTCCTTTTAACTTTGACTGGGTTTATGTTGGCTGGTGTGGACAGAGTTGAGAGTTGTGTGAAGAGGTCTAGAAATAATTATAGTGAAAGTTAGATGCAGGAATGTGTAGCGCGTAGATGTTGAAGAAGAAAATAAGAAAGAGGATAAATAAAAGAATAAAAGGGGTTTCCGTAATTCGTTTTGGTGGATTTTCTTTTTGTTAGTTATATAAATATATAGGGTTTTGGAATGTTATGTCCTTGATTGTGTGTGACCGTGAATGTTGTAGATGGTGATGGATAGAGTGCAAAGAGAATTTGCTTGGGTCTGACGCGTTATGAGTGACAGTGAGAAAATACCTGCAGAGGGGTTATTGTAAATGAGTGAATAAGAATGAGTTGAGTCATGGGAGAGTAATAGAAGTGAAGAAGGGAGAATTGGTGGTGAGGTGCAGTGGGATTTGAGTTTAGAAAGTGATTAAAAAATATTTATGGAAGAAGGAATTACGGTCACTGGACACTTTGAGAGAAAATAAAGAAGGAAAGAGTAAGCAGAGAGAGATAAGATTCAGTGATGAAATGGTGAAAGGAACGTGGAGAGTAACAGGGTTAGTACTCATGTGGATTTAGAAACTTAAAAAGGATTGTAAAGAAGTAGGATAAGAAAGGATATGAATTTTAAGCTTATAAGTGGGTCTCGTATGCATTTAATTGGAAAGAAAAAGTAAAAGAGAGAGAATGATATTTTAATGTAGATAATTGTTTATGTATAAATGAGTTACGTGAAAGGACATGGTGTATCATGGTTTTGGTTTAGTTTGAATTACTTTAAAGTGGGTCCCACAATAAATAAGGTTTATAATATTTTATTTATACTTTGTCTTTTTTTTTTTTAAATTCCTTAGTGGTTTACGTGGAAGCATGACAAGGTTAATGCATGAATGGATATTTTGTGAAAAGGGTGGGGCCATAGCATTTAATGCTAAGGAGAGAGAAATTTAATTACTTAGATGAGGTTCTTTCTTGACTGTAAAAAGTAAGATGGGTGTATTACTTTGTGGTAGACATTGTAAAGTTGCGTATGAGATGAAAAGTGGAGGAAAACTTTGAATCAAAGTGGGGTCCATTTGCTTAGGTGGATGAGATTGTTTTATTGACCTTTCTTTTATAAAATAATAATAAATGGGTGTAAGAGAGCTAATTATTTTCTTAAATTGATTTTTTTATGTGTATGTGTGAGGAAGCTTGTTTGATTTGGGGGAAGCATGAATAGAAGTGTATTGTACAATATAATGGATGGATGTTGTGACTTTAAAAGTATGTGGTTATTAAGTAAAGGAAGTATGTTTCAAAGTGTAGAATCTCTCGGTGAGATTCTTAGTGTTTTAGAATGAAAGTAGGAAGCTCAGTCTTGGGGGTCTTCCTGACGCTCCAATGGTCTTTCTTCTCACATAGAGAGGATTGAACCATGTGGTGAGGAGTAGCAGGAGGTCTTAGTCTCGGAGACTTCCATCATGCTTCAAGGCACAAAACAGACTAACCTCGTGAGTGGCAGGGCGGGGGAGTCCAAGTATCACAAGCCACCACGAGTGCATGACCCGCGATAGCTCGACTATCATTCTAAAGTCCGGACGAGTCAAGTCTAGAAGATAATATGTTAGGATCTATGTCATATATTGTCTAGTTTGCATACTCTTGACTTGAGATTAATTCTGATATGTATATGTGAATATAATTGCATGTCTTTATATAGTTAGCTCACCCTTGCATTTGGTTGTGTTGTACTATGTCTGCGTGTTTTCTCTTGCGATGATCATCCATTTTGGATGGGAGCAGATGACGAGGATGTTACTCTGGAGACAGTCTTGGAGGAGAACGGCGATGCAGCTGCTTAGTTCTTCTAGGAGATTTCATGACCCCCTTTATGTTATCTACAAACAATTCCTTCTTATGTTATTCTGAAATACTTTAGTGCTTCAAGTTTTAAATTCCTACTCAATTTGGATAACTGTAATCCCTATACTTAAGACTCTTAACTGTCTGTCTGCACTCCAAGTGCTTTCTTTATTATAATGGATGACGTCTTATTATTATATGCATGACGTATATTCTTGGGATGTCACATTTATGGTATCAGAGCAGTTTCTTTCTTAGGAACCTCTCTTAGGTTGTGTGTGTGTCATGCTATTGTTTGTGTACTCTCAGTATGTCTAGGCAATTGAACTATCTCTTTGAATTCGATTAATGGTCTCTTCTTTCTGTGTAAACAGAACAATGGTGCCTAGGTTTCCTCCTCCTCCACCTCCTCAAAACGAGCTTTCCGAGTCCAATGCACGACTGGAGGCTGTACTTGAGGCACTACAGCAGCAAAACACTGCTTTGGTGCAACAAAACACTGTTGCCCTCCAAAACCTAGAAGCTGCAAGAATAGCCGCTAAGAACGTAAGAGTGTCAGCTGAGAATGCAAGGATGGAATCTGACCACACCCAGAGGCAGCTCATGGATATGCTGGCTAGAGGTGTACCCATACAGGGTGCTACCTCATCTGCTACTCCAACTCAGGAGTGGACTTTGGAGAGCTTTCTCCAACACCATCCAGCCAGGTTTAATGGCAAATGCAGCCCGGATGAAGCTGATCATTGGTTCCAAGACATGGAACGCATCTTTGAGGAAAAGGGATGTCCGAATGAGAGGAAACTGGCCTACACCCAGTACTTGCTGACAGGAGAGGCTGGCCATTGGTGGAACATTGTGAAGGCAATCCTTAAGAGGAACAAGACTCCTATCACTTGGGAGTTGTTCAGAACCAAGTTCTATACGGAGTATTTTCCCGACAGCGTCAGATTTGCTAAAGAAGTGGAGCTTCTTGAGCTGGCCCAGGGAACAGGTCGGTGCCTGAGTATGCAGATCGTTTTAAACATCTACTTCGTTTTAACACCATGACGGTAGATGAGGAGTGACAATGCCGCAAGTTTGAGAATGGCTTGAGGAAAGATATAAAGCTGATGGTGAAAGGGTTATGTATCCGGGAGTTCTCCGCCTTAGTGGAGATGGCTCGTGACCTGGAGAAGACCAAAGGAGAGCCAGAGGGGCCTCAGAGACAACAAAGCCAACCACTGAGGGTTGGTGGACCAGTAACATCCAGAGGTGGTTCTAGTTCTAGGAGAACCCCTTTCTCTAGACCTATTTCTTCTGGGTCCAGGGGTTCTTCCTCTCAGTCATCGGGGCAGTCCAGCTTTGCTAGCCCTGTGAGATGCTTCAGGTGTGGAGGACCACACTTTCAGTCTGTTTGCCCTCAGCTGGCAGGGTATAAGAAGTGCAACTTCTGTGGGCGTGAAGGACACTATGGCCGAGATTGTCCTACTACTAGGAGGGCGAGACCACAACCACGCCAGGCAGGGAGACCTATTCAGAGAGGTGGTGCCAGACCCCAGGTAGCAGGGAGAGTCTACGCCTTGGCTGGAGCTGAGGCAGCCAGTGCAGGTAACCTGATTGTCAGTAGTTGTTTATTATTTGGAGCTTCATGTGTGACATTGTTTGACTCGGGGGCTACACATTCTTTTGTGTCTGAGGCTTGTTTGGAGAGGCTTGGCTTAGTAGTCAGAGAGCTTCAGTGCGACCTGGTGGTAACTACACCAGCAGCTGGGTTGGTCAGGACATCTAACGTTTGCTTCAGATGTTCTATCGAAGTTGAGGGGCGCAGGTTCAGAGTGAACCTTATTTGCTTACCTCTACAGGGGCTAGAGGTAATCCTAGGCATGGATTGGTTATCTGCCAATCACATTCTTCTAGATTGCGGGGGAAAGAAGTTGATATTTCCCAATGAAGACTAGAACATGCCATTGTCACTCGGTGTGTTAAGGCAGGACCTTATAGAGGGCGCTTGCTATTTCTTAATCATGTCTTACATGGATGGGGTTCAAGACTTAGACCTTTCAACTCATGGAGACCAGAATGTAGATGTTCGGGTGGTGAACGACTTCCTAGATGTGTTCCCTGAGGAAGTCCTCGGTCTACCTCCTCCTAGAGAGGTAGAGTTCTCTATAGACTTGGTCTCAGGAGTAGGACCAATTTCTATCGCCCCTTATAGGATGGCGCCGACAGAATTAGCGGAGTTGAAGAAGCAGATTGAGGAGCTGCTAGAGAGGCAATTCATTAGACCCAGTGTTTCACCATGGGGTGCCCCAGTTTTGTTGGTGAAGAAGAAGGATGGCAGCTCCCGATTATGTGTTGATTACAGACAGCTAAACAAATTGACCATAAAAAATAAGTATTCGTTACCTCGTATAGATGATTTGTTGGATCAATTGCACGGGGCAACAATCTTCTCCAAAATTGATCTAAGGTCTGGGTATCATCAGATACTTGTGAAGCCTGATGATGTTCAAAAGACGGCGTTTAGGTCCAGATATGGTCACTACGAGTACGTGGTCATGCCCTTTGGTGTGACTAACGCCCCAGCGATTTTCATGGATTATATGAATCGGATTTTCAGACTGTTTCTAGATAAATTTGTGGTTGTCTTCATAGATGACATCTTGATCTATTCCAAGAATAAAGAAGAGCATGAAGATCATCTTAGAATTGTACTTTGAATCTTAAGGGAAAGGAAGTTATACGCCAAGCTTTCTAAGTGTGAGTTTTTGATGGAGCAAGTTCAATTTCTGGGTCATGTCATATCTGCTGATGGGATTTATGTAGACCCAGCCAAGGTCCAAGCAGTGTTACAATGGGAGAGACCAAAGTCAGCTACTGAGATACGGAGCTTCGTGGGATTGGCTGGCTATTATCGTCGATTCATAGAAAATTTCTCCAGAATTTTGGCGCCATTGACTCAGTTGACCAGGAAGGATCAACCATTCGTTTGGACGGATAAATGTGAGTCTAGCTTCCAAGAGCTGAAGAAGAGGTTGACTAGTGCACCGGTGTTGGTTATTCCTGACACAGGAAAACCCTTTGAGGTTTACTGTGATGCCTCTTATCAGGGGTTGGGATGTGTATTAATGCAAGAGAAGAAAGTGGTTGCTTATGCCTCACGACAACTCAAAGTGCATGAGAAGAACTATCCCACTCATGACTTGGAGTTAGTCGCAGTTGTGTTTGCTTTGAAGATATGGAGGCATTATCTTTATGGTGCGCAGTTTCAGGTGTTCAGTGATTACAGAAGCCTCAAGTATTTGTTTGACCAGAAGGAGCTTAACATGAGGCAAAGGAGATGGTTAGAGTTCTTGAAAGATTATGATTTCGATCTTTTGTACCATCCTGGGAAAGCTAATGTGGTAGCAGACGCATTGAGTAGGAAGTCGGTGCATGTTTCTTGCTTAATGATTAGAGAATTGAAGCTGGTGGATAGCTTCAGAGACTTGACATTACATGTTGAGTTAGAACCTGACAGCATCAGATGCAGTAAGTTGGTGGTGTCTAATAGCTTGATAGATTGTATTAAGGAAGGGCAGTTGCTAGACCCCGAGCTTCAAACGTCCATAGCTCTGATTGGTACTGAGAAAGGAAAAGACTTCAACACAAGGACATATGGTCTCTTGAGATTCAGAGGAAGGACATGTGTTCCTAATGATGGGGAATTGAAGAGGTTGATACTTGAGGAAAGGCACCAAAGTCGTTTTAGCATACATCCAGGTATGACTAAGATGTACCAAGATCTCAAGAAATCCTTTTGGTGGTCGGGTATGAAGAAAGATGTGGCACAGTTTGTTGCTTCGTGCTTAACTTGTCAGAAGGCCAAGGTAGAGAACCAGAGACCTGGAGGTCTATTACAGCCATTGGAGATTCCATAGTGGAAATGGGATAGCATAGCCATGGACTTTGTTACTCATTTGCCACGCATTGTTAGGAGACATGATGTTGTATGGGTGATAGTGGACAGATTGACCAAGAGTGCTCACTTCTTGGCAATCGATTTGAGAATGTCTATGGCAAAGCTGGCCCAACTATACATAAAGGAGATTGTGAGACTTCATGGAGTACCTTCCAGTATTGTGTTAGATAGAGACCCTCGCTTTACTTCCCGATTTTGGAAAACCTTGCAGAGTGAGATGGGTAGCAGACTGCAGATGAGTTTAGCTTACAACCCTCAGACAGACGGTCAGTCCGAGAGGACAATACAGACACTCGAGGACTTGTTGAGGACGTGCATTCGAGACCACTTGGGAGTCTGGGATGAGGTGTTGCCACTGGTTGAGTTCACTTATAATAACAGTTATCAGGCCAGTATTGGTATGGCTCCATTTGAAGCTTTATATGGGAGACGCTGCAGAACACCCTTGTGTTGGTTCCAAGATGGAGAAACAGTGTTAACAGGGCCAGAACTTGTGCAGCAAACTACGAATAAAGTGAAATTGATTCAAGAAAGGATGAAGGCATCTCAAAGCCGAAAAAAATCATATGCTGATCAGAGACGTTGACCCTTGGAGTTTGCAGCAGGAGATCATGTTTTTGTTAGAAAAAATAAAAGATGAAGTTTTGATGATGAACAGATTTGCACAAGTCAAGATCCATAAAGACGGATTGAAGATCTCTGTATTTTATAAAGGTTTTATAATAATCAAAGTTGATGTAATAGTGCTCAAATATGTATTAGGATTGATTCTTGTGTTTTATATTTGATTTATTTTTATTGAGAATCTTCCACAAGCTGTTTTAATCGATTAAACCCAGTGTTAATCGATTAAAACGAGGCTAGCACTGAAAACCCAATTGACCCTGTAATAATCGATTAAAGCAAGTTTTAATCGATTAGTTAATCGATTAATCCTGAGAATAATCGATTAACACTAGCCGTTGGGGGTTTCAGATTTGAAAAACTAGCCGTTGTACTCATTTTAATCGATTAATACTTATGTTAATCGATTAAATGCGTTAGATGGCCTGTTTTCGAAGAATGGAAGGGTATTGGGCTGAGTCTATAAAATGGCTCACTCTTTATTTCAAAAACAACTCTTCCCTTGTGCTAAGAACCTCTGAACTCTTTGAGAACTCTGTGTGACTGTTGAAGCTAAGGAAACTCTCGTCTGCAAAGCCCTGAAGTGCTGCTGCGGTGACAGAGGAATAACTTACTCATCCTTGGTGTGTCCGAGGAAGTTCCTGGAAGAGAATTATCCTTCGTGAAACATTCGAAGGAGGTGGTCATCCTTTGTGAATATTCAAAGGAGGTGTTTGTAAATTCATCTCTTGTGGTTTCAAGAGAGGTGGTATTTCTAAACTCTTACAAATTATTTTTCTCTGTGACTAATATTTGTAATTGTTTTGTGATAGTGAAAAAGGTTTATCTTGTTTGAGATAAGCGACTGGACGTAGGATCCTTGTGATCTGAACCAGGATAAAATCACCTGTGCATTTTTCTCTTTCCCTTACTCTCTTGTTTACAGTTTATTATCAGCTTAGTAAGAAAAATTAAGAGAAAAATAATAAAAGGCACGATAAAAGTATATAACCAATTCACCCACCCTCTTGGTTTGTTCCACGCTAATAATTCCGTTGCAGCGATAATAACAATTGGTATCAGAGCCTGGTTTGATAGTCATTCAAATGGCAGGATCACATCAAACCTTTGCAGAGGGTGCATCAATTAATAGACCTCCATTATTCACAGGTGAGAACTATGCCTTCTGGAAGGTAAGAATGCAAATATTCATTGAAACTATTGATTGTGAAATTTGGGATTTTATTGCGTCTGACTCTTCTGTTCCTACTAACAATACACAGGAACCAAAGCCCCGTGGTCAATGGACCACTGAAGAAAAGAAAAGGTTTCAGAATGACGTGAAAGCCCGGAATATCATTGCATCAGCGTTGACTGTTGATGAGTTCTACAGGGTCTCTGTCTGCAAAACTGCTCAAGAGATGTGGGACGTACTCAAAGTGACGCATGAAGGAACGAATGATGTAAAGAGGGCAAGGAAGAACTCTTTAATCCAAGAGTATGAAATGTTCCGGATGAAGCAAGGAGAAACAATTTCAGATGTCCAAAAACGCTTCACCAACATTGTCAATCATCTCATTGGACTGGGTAAGTCATTTGATACCGATGAACTTAACATTAAAATCTTGAAGTCTTTAGACAGGTCGTGGCAACCAAAGGTGACTGCAATCTCGGAGTCACAAAACCTCAACACCATGACTATGGCGGCACTCTTTGGAAAGTTGAGGGAACATGAACTAGATCTTGGAAGACTTGATGAAGAAGAAGCTAAAGTCAAAAACAACAAGAAAAGTTTGGCATTAAAGTCTGAGGTTGAGAGAAGCAAAGGCAAATCAGAAGATGAAGACTCAGATGAAGAAGAAAATTTAAGTCTTGTGATCAAAAGACTAAATAGGTTCATGAAGTTTAGAGGTAAAGGGAGATTCAAATATGAAAAGAAAGAAAACCAAGGATCTTCCTCAAATTACCGATGCTACGGTTGTGGAGAAAAGGGGCATCTAAAAGCAGACTGCCCAAATCAAAAGAAGGGTGAAGACAAAAAGGAGAAAAGATTCTTCAAGAAAAAGAAGGCATACATTGCATGGGAAGATGACAATGAGACCATCTCAGATTCAAGCGACTCAGATGAAGAGGCAAACATCTGTTTGATGGCAGATGATGATAATGACAGCCAAGTAAGTAATTCACACTATTCTGATAATGATAGTCATATTGATGAAGATGAATTACATGAAACATATGCTGCATTATTAATTGAATCTGAAAAATTAGATGTTTCTCATAAAAAGCTGAAAAAGGATTTTAAAAACTTAAAATCTGAATTTGACAACCTTCTTGAAGAAAATGAAAATTTGAAATATACTTTTGAAAATCTTTCTAAGACAAATGATGCTTTGAAAACTGAATTTACAAATTTGTCTGAAGAAAACAGAAGTTTGAAAAATAAATTTTTATATCAAGCAGAAGAAATAAAAAATTTGAAAAGTAAAGTTTTATATTATGAAAAAGAGAAATATATTGCTAGTAATGAATGTGAATCTTGCATGAAATTCAAATATTTTTCTCAAAATACAACTACTGGAGAATGTAGTAAAATTTCTGAAAATAAAGCTGCTAAGAAATTTGTTCCTAAAAATAAATATAGAACCCGCAGAGCATGGGTAGAAAAAGGAATGTTTAACAGAAACACAAGTACTGTATCCTGTTTTTATTGCATGAGAAAAGGTCATACCTCAAACAAATGCAGAATTAACGCTTTGGTGTTTCTAGTGGAAGATATGTTTGGGTTGCTAAATAATTTGAATCTAACCCAAAAGGACCCATACAAAGAAGTTGGGTACCTAAAATAGCTTGTTTGTTCTCTTATTTTGTAGGTATTGCAGAAATCAAGAAAAGTCATGTGGTGCCTTGACAGTGGTTTCTCAAAACACATGACAGGAGACAAAACAAAGTTCACAAATTTTAAAGAAAAGGAACAAGGCTTTGTCACATATGGTGACAACAACAAAGGAAGAATTCTTGGAAAAGGGGATATAGGAAGCAAAGACACCTTGATGATCAAAGACGTGCTATACGTAGAAGGACTAAGGCACAACTTAATTAGCATAAGTCAACTGTGCGACAAAGGACTCAAGGTAACCTTTGAAAAGAATTCTTGCACTATTTTTAAGAATGATTCTTTTGAAATTGCATTAAAAGGAGTTAGGCATAATAATATTTATTTAATTGATTTAGAAAATGCATCAAATAAAAATATTTCATGTTTAGTTGTTAAAGAGGAAAACCCATGGTTATGGCATAGGCGTGCTGCTCATATACATATGCAACAATTAAACAAACTCATATCTAGAGATCTAGTAATTGGTTTACCCAAACTAAAGTTTGTAAAAGATAAACTGTGTGATGCATGTCAAAAGGGTAAACAAGTTAAAAATTCCTTTCATTCAAAAAATATTGTTTCGACGTTAAAACCTTTAGAACTTTTACATATGGATTTGTTTGGTCCTTCAAGGATAAAAAGTTTTGGTGGAAACTATTATGCTTTGGTTATTGTTGATGATTTTTCAAGATACACTTGGACTTTATTTCTCACTATTAAAAGTGAAGCTTTTAAAGAATTTAAAAAAGTTTGCTGTTTTAGTTCAAAATGAAAAGGATCTAAAAATAAAAGCTATTAGAAGTGACCATGGTGGTGAATTTCAAAACGAATTATTTGAAAATTTTTGTGAAGAACATGGTATTTGTCATAACTTTTATGCACCTAGAACTCCCCAACAAAATGGAGTTGTAGAAAGAAAGAATAGATCCTTAGAGGAACTTGCTCACACTATGCTAAATGAAAATAATGTTCCTAAACAATTTTGGGCTGATGCTGTAAGTACTGCTTGCTATGTTTAAATAGAATGATAATTCAACCTATTTTAGAACGTACTCCTAACGAGCTTTTCAAAAATAGAAAATCAAATGTTTCCCATTTAAAAATTTTTGGATGCAAATGCTATGTTTTAAACAACGGAAAACAAAATTTGGGAAAATTTGATTCAAAAGCTGATGAAGGAATTTTTCTTGGATATTCTTTAACGAGCAAAGCATATAGAATTTTTAATAGGAAAACGTTCACAATAGAGGAATCCATACATGTTACTTTTGATGAAATTGTGGATCTTGAGGCAAAACCTCTTGAGTCAGAAGAATTTGTTGCAGGAACAAGTGAAGGTTCATCAAAGGAGACAACTGAAGAGAAGAATCATGACAATCCTCTAGATAAAGATTTAAATAAAATATGGCGACAACCTAGAGGATTATCCTTGGACAACATAATTGGCGATATCACAGAAGGGGTAAACACAAGAAGTAATATTGTAAATTATTGTATGAATGTTGCTTTTGTGTCACAGATTGAACCAAAGAATATTAAAGAAGCCCTTCAAGATGAAAAATGGTGTATCGCAATGCAAGAAGAACTCAACCAGTTTGAAAGAAATCAAGTGTGGGAATTAATTCCCAGAAAAAACACTCATCAAGTAATTGGAACAAAGTGGGTGTTCAGAAACAAACTGGATGAAGAAGGAAACATCACCAAGAATAAAGTTAGGCTTGTGGCAAAAGGATATAGTCAAGAAGAAGGTATAGATTATGATGAGACATACACTCCAGTTGCCAGGTTAGAGGCAATACGCCTACTTCTTGCTTATGCATCTATAATGAAATTCAAATTATTTCAAATGGATGTTAAAAGTGCTTTTCTAAATGGTTATATCAAAGAAGATGTATTTGTTGAACAACCACCAGGTTTTGAGGATTTTAAAAACCCAAATCACATCTACAAATTAAAGAAAGCACTATATGGTCTACAACAAGCACCTAGATCTTGGTATGAACGTCTTAGCAATTTTCTTGTAGAAAATGATTTCAACAGAGGAAAAATTGATTCAACATTATTTATTAAAAGAGTTGGAAAACATTTTCTAATTGTTCAAGTATATGTAGATGATATTATTTTTGGTTCATCTAGTGCAACTCTTTGCGAGAATTTTGCTAAGTCCATGTAGGGGGAGTTTGAGATGTCAATGATGGGAGAACTCACTTTCTTCCTCAGACTCCAAATCAAACAAATGGAAGAAGGAACCTTTATATCTCAAACCAAGTATTGCAGGGAAATCCTCAAAAAGTTTGAGATGAACAATGCTAAAGAAGCATCTATCCCATGGGAACGTCCTGCTACCTAGACAAAGATGAGACAGGTAAAGAGGTAAGTCAGACCAAATACAGAGGTATGATTGGCTCTCTATTATATCTTATTGCTAGTAGACCTGATATCATGCAAAATGTATGTATGTGTGCTAGGTTTCAGTCAAGCCCTAGAGAGTCTCATCTTACTGCAGTCAAACGCATTTTTAAATACCTTAAGGGGACAACATCTTTTGGGTTATGGTATCCCTCAGGAGCTGAGCCTAGTCTTGTAGGATTTTCTGATGCTGATTATGGAGGTTGCAAGATAGATAGGAAAAGCACTAGTGGAACCTGTCACTTTTTAGGTAGTTCCTTAGTCTCTTGGCACTCTAAGAAACAAGCCTGTGTAGCCTTATCAACCACTGAAGCCGAATACATTGCTGCGGGTAGTTGTTGTGCACAAATCTTATGGATGAAACAACAATTAGAAGACTATGATATTCATTTAGATCATATTCCGCTTAAGTGTGATTATACAAGTGCCATAAAACTTACCAAAAATCCTATCATGCATTCTAGATCCAAGCATATAGAAATTAGGCATCACTTCATTAGAGATCATGTCCAAAAAGGTGATTGTGAAATGGAATTCATAAACTCTAAGCATCAATTGGTGGATATTTTCACCAAAGCATTGCCTAAGAATAGATTTTTTGAGCTTAGAAGAGATCTAGGCATATTAGAAATAGTACAATAGGCATTTTTGGGCTTAATATTGCAATTTTCGTTGTTTACCGTGTTTAATCTGTGTGTAAATCGATTAAAAGCGTTACCTATGCATTTACGAATGATTTAATCGATTAATCCAAGTATTAATCGATTAATTAATCGATTAAAACCCACTTTAATCGATTAAAAGCGCTCTAGACAGTTTTTGAAAAGAATTTCTGTACCGCATTGATGATTATAGCTGTTGCCAACGTCTCTAAATGGCTATAAACGGTCATATTCTCCAAAATCTGAAGGTTGGGGAGCTTTCTTGAACCTATTTATACCCCACTTGTCCCCACTTTCCATACTTGAACCAATTTTGAGCATATCCCTCTTGCTTTCTCCTTTCTTTCACCATAATCTTTGCCTTCCATCAATTTCAATGGTTGAACCTCCAAGAAGAAGGAGGAGAAGAACCAGTGAAGTTTCGGAAAATAATGTTCGCAGAAGAGATGCTACCGTAGAAGGATGGCTCTCCGATGATCAAGATCAACAATCCTTCTCACAATTTTGGAAGGAAAGGAAGCTCATCAAGCAAAAGTTCATTGATCTTGCTTGGTATATCTCTCACAACTTCTCTTTTCCAAATCTTATAATTGAGCAAGGAGTTCAACACATCATGGAACTCCATGGAAGGTACTATCCTGATCTTGTTCAGGTATTCTATTTTAACTTAAAGGTTCGTGATGGAATTTTTTCAACAAGGGTCAAAGGGGTGGACATTGTCTTGGAAAATGATGTTTGGACCAATGTGGCAAAGGTTCCTGTGTTGGAAAATTCACAAATTGTTCCAAGTGACTTTGCAAATTTTAACAAGATAATGGTATTTCAGTCTTTTCTCCGCAATCCTCGCCAACACAACGCCCGTCTCTATCTTGCTGGAGGTCTCAAGATGGAAGAGCGCCTCTTGCACTACCTCATAGTTTGGCTCCTCTGTCCTAGAGGATCCAACCATGCACAGTGCTTTGAGACTGATCTCATCATCAAGTATGGGATACTTCAGAGCATCCCACTCAATTGGCCTCATCTGTTTCAAACCATCATGTTCAAAGCGAAAAGGTTAGATGCTGCGCCACTACCATATCCTCTCCTTGTATCGCAGATCTGTGTGTATAAAGGGGTAGATATCTCAAATGAACACTATGAGACTGTGCTCCCGGGCCACAGGGTTGGAGATAATTCCCTAAGACAAATGGGATTCCTTAAACAAGGGGACTCCTATGTCCATCCTGATGATGTTGCTAGCGTTCAGGCAGATGAAGAAGAAGATGCAATTAACCCCATGCCTGACCCCACAAATGTTGCTGGCTCATCTCAAGTAAATGAAGAATATAGTCTAGAGAGTCTCTCTAGACAAATGACTGAGATGACTCGCCTCCAAAATGAGATGATGAATATTCAAAACACTCGCCATGAAGAAATTTGCACTCATCTCAGGAATCTAGACACTAGGATTTTAGGACTAGAGCGGCACTTTAATAGTGACGAAATTGATGAATTCTAGATCCTCTTTGATTGTTTTGTTGCTTATCTTTATAATTGTATGCTTGCCTTCTCTTAAATTCAAGAAAAAGTTGATGTTCATGTTTTTTTATGTATACTTTCCTTTTATTAAGGGGGAGAAATTTATTAAATATAATTTTTTTTCTTATGATAAAAAAAGGGGGAGAATATAGTTTAAAGAGATCCTTTTATTGTCTAATGCTCTCTTCCTCTATGAGTTGTGTTTTTTTTCAGATTATTAAAAAAGCTTTAAGCTTTAAACTTGGAGATAATTTTTTATCATCATCAAAAAGGGGGAGAATGTTAGCAAAAATAAAAGATGAAGTTTTGATGATGAACAAATTTGCACAAGTCAAGATCCATAAAGACGGATTGAAGATCTCTGTATTTTATAAAGTTTTTATAATAATCAAAGTTGATGTAATAGTGCTCAAATATGTATTAGGATTTATTCTTGTGTTTTATATTTGATTTATTTTTTATTGAGAATCTTCCACAAGCTATTTTAATCGATTAAACCCAGTTTTAATCGATTAAAATGAGGCTAGCACTGAAAACCCAATTGCCCCTGTAATAATCGATTAAAGCAAGTTTTAATCGATTAGTTAATCGATTAATCCTGAGAATAATCGATTAACACTAGCCGTTGGGGGTTTCAGATTTGAAAAACTAGCCGTTGTACTCATTTTAATCGATTAATACTTATGTTAATCAATTAAATACCTTAGATGGCATGTTTTCGAAGAATGGAAGGGTATTGGGCTGAGTTTATAAAATGGCTCACTCTTTATTTCAAAAACAACTCTTCCCTTGTGCTAAGAACCTCTGAACTCTTTGAGAACTCTGTGACTGTTGAAGCTAAGGAAACTCTCATCTGCAAAGCCCTGAAGTGCTGCTGCGGTGACAGAGGAATAACTTACTCATCCTTGGTGTGTCCAAGGAAGTGCCTGGAAGAGAATCATCCTTCGTGAAGCATTCGAAGGAGGTGGTCATCCTTTGTGAATATTCAAAGGAGGTGTTTGTAAATTCATCTCTTGTGGTTTCAAGAGATGTTGTATTTCTAAACTCTTACAAATTATTTTTCTCTGTGACTAATATTTGTAATTGTTTTGTGATAGTGAAAAAGGTTTATCTTGTTTGAGATAAGCGACTGGACGTAGGATCTTTGTGATCTGAACCAGGATAAAATCACCTGTGCATTTTTCTCTTTCCCTTACTCTCTTGTTTACAGTTCATTATCAGCTTAGTAAGAAAAATTAAGAGAAAAATAATAAAAGGCACGATAAAAGTATATAACCAATTCACCCCCTCCCTCTTGGTTTGTTCCACGCTAATAATTCCGTTGCAGCGATAATAATAGTTTTCCTTCGTGTGACTCCCACTACGGGTGTAGGAAGAGCTATCCGTACCAAGAAGCTATCTCCTAGATATGTGGGCCCTTACCAGATCTCTAGGCGTATCGGACCAGTCACATATGAGATAGCTATGCCACCTCAACTGGCTAATCTCCACCCAGTATTCCATGTTTCTCAGTTGAGGAAGTATGTATCTGATCCCTCTCATGTACTGGAAGTTGAAAATGTACAAGTCAAGGAGGACCTTTCTGTAGAAATGTAGCCAGTTAGAATTGATGAGTGGAAAGCCAAACAACCTAGAGGGAAAACCGTCAGACTCATCAAAGTCATCTGGGATGGTAGAACAGGCGACTCTACCTGGGAGCTAGAGGACAAGATGAGGGAATCATACCCCAACCTATTCTCTGGTAAGTTTAATTTTCGGGGACGAAAATTTTTATTGTTGGGGAGAATGTAAGAGCCTAAAAAAAAGTAATAATAATAATAATTTTTAAGCTATTGGGCCTTATGGGAGGTCAGGCCCATAAAGCTAGGACAACCTGACTTTGGAGAGGGCTTTTCAGAAAAATCAGATTACATTAGCCATACCCCATTCTCTCTCTAGAACTCAAATTTCATATTTTCTCTGCCTTCTCTCTAACCTTGCTCCACTTTCTCTGTACCCCTTTCTCAAAGTTCCACTGTTGCTTTGTCAAATAGGTGGTGCCCCTGCGTTTCCAGAGTCAAGGACTTCCAATCCCTCCGATTAGTTTCGCATCTCTCAGCTATAAGGTAATTTTCCCATTCTCTACACCCTAGGGTTTTACTCTTTTTCCTTATCCTTTCAAGCTCTAAGGGCTTTATTCTACACCATTTTGGTGGCTTATAGGTACTGTGGAGTTGCCTCTGTGTGGAGGTACGGTTAGGGAATTTTTCTATTGGACTGTGCTGTGAGAACAAAAAGGTAAGGGGAGTTGATATTTTTTTTTTTGTGGTAGTTATGATTTTGTAAATTATAGGAATGGTATATATGTAAGGGGAATGACTATATTTATCTCGTGTGAGTGTATTCATGATGAACGCATATCTTTATAGCATGATGGTATTGTCTTATTGTTTTGCGTGTATGGATATGAAGGAAGAACACCTTCTTCCTTTTATCTTTGACTGGGTTTATGTTGGCTGGTGTGGACAGAGTTGAGAGTTGGGTGAAGAGGTCTAGAAATAATTATAGTGAAAGTTAGATGCAGGAATGTGTAGCGCGTAGATGTTGAAGAAGAAAATAAGAAAGAGGATAAATAAAAGAATAAAAGGGGTTTCCGTAATTAGTTTTGGTTGATTTTCTTTTTGTTAGTTATATAAATATATAGGGTTTTGGAATGTTATGTCCTTGATTGTGTGACCGTGAATGTTGTAGATGGTGATGGATAGAGTGCAAAGGGAATTTGCTTGGGTCTGGCGCGTTATGAGTAAGCAGAGAGAGATAAGATTCAGTGATGAAATGGTGAAAGGAACGTGGAGAATAACAGGGTTAGTACTCATGTGGGTTTAGAAACTTAAAAAGGGTTGTAAAGAAGTAGGATAAGAAAGGATATGAATTTTAAGCTTATAAGTGGGTCTCGTATGCATTTAATTGGAAAGAAAAAGTAAAAGAGAGAGAATGGTATTTTAATGTAGATAATTGTTTATGTATAAATGAGTTACGTGAAAGGACATGGTGTATCATGGTTTTGGTTTAGTTTGAATTACTTTAAAGTGAGTCCCACAATAAATAAGGTTTATAATATTTTATTTATACTTTATCTTTTTTTTTTGTAAATTCCTTAGTGGTTTACGTGGAAGCATGACAAGGTTAATGCATGAATGGATATTTTGTGAAAAGGGTGCAGCCATAGCATTTAATGCTAAGGAGAGAGAAATTTAATTACTTAGATGGGGTTCTTTCTTGACTGTAAAAAGTAAGATGGGTGTATTACTTTGTGGTAGGCATTGTAAAGTTGCGTATGAGATGAAAAGTGGAGGAAAACTTTGAATCAAAGTGGGGTCCATTTGCTTAGGTGGATGAGATTGTTTTATTGAACTTTCGTTTATAAAATAATAATAAATGGGTGTAAGAGAGCTAATTATTTTCTTAAAGTGATTTTTTTTATGTGTATGTGTGAGGAAGCTTAACTTGTTTGATTTGGGGAAGCATGATTAGAAGTGTATTGTACAATATAATGGATGGATGTTGTGACTTTAAAAGTATGTGGTTATTGAGTAAAGGAAGTATGTTTCAAAGTGTAGAATCTCTCGGTGAGATTTTTAGTGTTTTAGAATGAAAGTAGGAAGCTCAGTCTTGGGGGTCTTCCTGACGCTCCAATGGTCTTTCTTTTCACATAGAGAGGATTGAACCATGTGGTAAGGAGTAGCAGGAGGTCTTAGTCTTGGAGACTTCCATCATGCTTCAAGGCACAAAACAGACTAACCTCGTGAGTGGTAGGGCGGGGGAGTCCAAGTATCACAAGCCACCACGGGTGCATGACCCGCCATAGCTCGACTATCATTCTAAAGTCCGGACGAGTCAAGTCTAGAAGATAATTTGTTAGGAGCTATGTCATATATTGTCTGGTTTGGATACTCTTGACTTGAGATTAATTCTGATATGTATATGTGAATATAATTGCATGTATTTATATAGTTAGCTCACCCTTGCATTTGGTTGTGTTGTGCTATGTCTGCGTGTTTTCTCTTGCGATGATCATCCATTTTGGATGGGAGCAGATGGCGAGGATGTTACTCTGGAGACAGTCTTGGAGGAGAACGGCGATGCAGCTGCTTAGTTCTTCTAGGAGATTTCATGACCCCCCTTATGTTATCTATAAACAATTCCTTCTTATGTTATTCTGAAATACTTTAGTGCTTCAAGTTTTAAATTCCTACTCAATTTGGATAACTGTAATCCCTATACTTAAGACTCTTAACTGCCTGTCCGCACTCCAACTGCTTTCTTTATTATAATGGATGACGTCTTATTATTATATGCATGACGTATATTCTTGGGATGTCACATAAAGAGACTATTATTTTACAACAACAATATTTTAAAAAATATAATTTAAGAGCTAAAATAAGAAACAATTTATTTTATTATATCAATATCAAATGTATATAAGTTATTTTTACCCATTTACTTATTTTCTATACTAGTAAAATTAGGGGAGTTCAGCAGTTCCATTTTTTCTATTAACAAATACTTAAAACAAATATAAAAATTCAATTTGTTAATATAAATTTACACCAAATTAAATTCAAAGGTTTTATTATTATTATTATTATTAATAGTTAAACGCTATTTTTATGAAAAATATGTGAAACATTTGATAATTAAAAGTTGTTGAAACCTATTATGAATCTTAATTTATGTGATTTAAGCCACCAATAAGGTGAATGGATCTCTATTACAACACAAATGTTAATACTTAATACACAAATTAAGTAATAGTTTACTTATCATTTTAGATATGTGACAACAATTCATACAAGATTTATCATTCTCAATAATATTCTCCCCTTAACATAGTTCGATCCAATGGTTAACGAAGCAAAAATATAAATTTTTCAAAGATGACTTAAAGTAGGAAAATCCAACTCACTTAGCAAGAGGTTGGATTGTTTAGCGAGAAAGCTTTCCCTACCTCTCTGCCAAACCCAAATTGACACTTGCTCAATGAGCAGTTGACTCGCCTAACAAGTTTACATAACCTAGAATTCATGACAAATTTATGAATCTATTTCCTTGGCTTCAAAGGGTGCTTTTATGCACTTTTCCATATCAAAACTAGTGTTTCCAGCTAAAATATACCCTCTGATACCAATATAATCAAAATTTACCAATCTTTAAAGCCAAACCATCATAATCACAATTTCACACATAAAGCTTTTAACATAACTCTAATTGTAAATATGTTCTTTTAGTCTCAAGAAGTGTTTTTCTTTCCTCTTTACAAATCACAGTCAATTCCAACTTATCAGATGCACTATTTGAACCCCCAGTTGAGTCAAATTTACCAATCTTAGAGACCAAAACACTAACAAATCAAAATTTCACATATGTAACTCTAATAACACTATCAAATAAGCCAAACACAAACTACAATTCTTCAAACCAACCAATTTATCTTATTTAACAATTTTAATTAGTTCAAATTGATTAATACTACAATTCCATACATCACGCACCATCACCATACAATTCACATTTCATTAATTATCATTAAGAATTAAATTAAAACTAGTTCCCTTACCTAATGTATAGAGAACACCCTTGACTCAAACTTGCTCTTAGTGCTTTAGTTTTTAATGGATACTTTAATTACCAACACAAATATCAGATCACATATCTAAACATATAATTACAACCACAATTAAACAAAGATTCATTTTGAGCTATTTTAAGCCACATGCATGGATCTCAGAACCATGTGTGCCTCAAAATGCTAAACTAACTCAAAAATAGAGCAAAAAGTGAACTTACTATGTTTGGGATTCTTACCGATCAAAATTGTAGATCTCTTTGTCGTAAATCCACTGGTGGTCTTTGATTGTCAAACAAATGAGAGACATACTCATAAGTTTAGAAAGAAGGCAGAAAAAATTCTAAAAAAAAGTGTGATTTTTTATATAATGAAACTTGATTAACGTAAAATCTATTTATAGTTGAACATTTTATAAATACAATAATCAAGTGTCATTATTAAAAACAATATTAATATTAAACTATTTCCACTAGTGGAAAATATACCTTTTATAGCGATTTTTTATACCTATTAAAATCCATCAGCTATAGAAAGTGGTGCGGTGACAATTTCGTAAATAAGAGAAACTTTTCTATACTGATTATAATGAAATCAGGTATAAAAAGTGATGCAGTGGAAAAATTGTAGAAAACACAAATAGATTTATACCGGTTGCATTTAGAACATGTATAGAAAATCCTTTATTTTACTTTTCTTTTCCCTCTCGCAGCTCGCAACTCTCCTTTTTCTTCTATGCAATTTCTTATTCATTCTCCCTCTGTTGTTCTCCCTCCTTCCTTCCCCCTCCTTTGTTCTCACTCCTTCTTTCTCCTCCATTCTTCTTCATTCTCTTGCCACTGTTCTCGTTCGTTGCTATTATTGAAGTTGTCGAGGTGGTTGGGTGAAGTTGTTGGTCGGCGTTTGAAGTTGTTCGTCGTGGTTAAAGTTCTCAGCTATGGTAGGTGAAACCTTTTCCATGAAGCTTAGGTGTACATTGGGGTCAACCATACACCATGAAACCATTATAGTTGATATAATGAGGGTAGTGGTTGTAGACGTACGAGATGCTACAGCTCGAGTCCCTATGCCCACTCAGGAGGTTCAGATAGTGGGACAGGCCCCTGGAAATTTTATCCTTTGGCTCGTTAGATTATCAAGAGCAATTGTACATGAGGTAATTGTTTTAATTACACACTTTGTTGTTTTTATTGGTAATACTAACCTTTTGTAAGTTTTTAAATATGTATACCAGGTTGAAGCATGTTGGGACGGATCGACAAGTGTACCGAGTCGCACAAGTAATATAAAATGGTAAGACCAAGTATCTTATCCCAAAGGACTCTCGGCGCTGAACAATTGTGTGATAACAAGATTAATTAAGACTCAAAAATAAAAAGAGATCATTGGGTTTGAATGCAAAAATAATAAATAAAATAAATGCAATTGATCAATGACAAAGGAGCACATAGATGAACGAAGGTTGATTTATATGAGATGAATATATTGTTGGGGTTAGATTTCACCAAGTTTCCTCTCATCTATATAAGAATTATTCTTTATGCATTAATGTCAACGTCTCTCACTAAATTACCTACCCTGATCCCTCGGTGAATAAGCCTGTCCCTAATTACCAATTCATACAATTCCTAGAATTCCTGGTAAAAAGATGTGAAGAACAAGAGATTAAGACGACCAAGACTCATACCCTCATCCCTGAGAAATATAACCCTTAGGAGTAATTCAACAAGAACCTAAATTGAAAGGAACCTCTCAGCACTCATGCAATTCATAAATCATGCTATTGTATAAGCAAACATAGAAACAAATGAATTACTCTAACAATTAATGAAAAAACATATGGAATTAAGAATAAATTCAAATACATGAAAGTTTACAAGGTTTCATCACTCCCCAACAACAAATAGAAATTAGTTCCCTATAGACACAGGGGAACTCTATGAACAATGGAAGAAAGAATGAGAATGAAAGCTTAAGAATTGGGAAAAGAGTGTATTGCTATGCGCTTCCTATTAGGGATGCAAAACCTAGAGTCCCAGGGTCCTTTAAATAGTGTCAGAGGTGTTCCAAAATAGGGTCCGGTCCAAAAGAATAGAAACGGAGCAGAAACAGGGCCCGATCCACGAAAATCGTCGCTCAGGCATCCAAGGAGGTCGCTCGGGCGAGAAGAGCACCTCATGTATGGCCCGGGCTAGAGTGTGGTCGCCCAAGCTTCGAGGCCTCGTCGCCCAGGCGACCATGGTCCTCGCCCCGACGACGGACGTCGATACATTTGTATCATAAATTTTTTAATATCGTACACTAATATCGTAAGAATTTTAATAATTTATTTGTTGTGTACACATAACTTATTTTAGTAAGTTCCTTAGGACTCATTTCAATGTACATTTAACTTTATAGAGTGGTTGAGACATATTCAAGGTTGTAGGAAACACATATTGTCTCTAGAAAGAAGTTGCAGTTCATTGCACCAACTGTAAGTAGTTAATATTTCAAACTATAAATACAATTATAAATTTTATGATACTTTATAAATTTAACTTGTAGTATTTACGTCAACCGGGAAACTTTGAGTGATGATATTATGTCATGAGGCACATGCAGAAAATTATATTCGCAAATTTCGTTGACTCGTGGAAATTGGTAACGTGAACATTTTATAATTAAGATCTTAAGCCATTACTATTATAACTTGACTCAAACTATTCATTGTGTAGATATTTGATGATACGTCTCCAATGAAGCAACATGTCATAAAGGATGTCCGGGAGCAGTGGACTACATTTCTTTTAACCATTTGTAAATGATTAGATGTTTCAATATTACATTTTGAGTTTAGGAACTATTTTATATGTAACTATGTTATGTAAATATATTTAGGAACTTTGTTAGGTAAATATTACATTTTGATGTGTTAATAAAAACAATATTGATTATTTTGCTTGTTATTGATTATTTAGAATGTATTATGGAATTGAATTTTATGCAGATCTGGATATGGATAGTAGCACATACAAATTAAATATTCAAAAACAAAACGTCATTTTTTATATAACATCACCAGGTAGTGAGATTCTTTTATACTTGTTCTAGCACCAGAAGGTATAAAAAGTGAGTTTTTTTTTCTAGCGACCAAAGAGATTTTTTATACCTGCTCCTAGAAAATCAAGTATAAATATCAAACTTTTACATACACAACGGTGTAAAAAGTTCAACTTTTTATATCGGTTCTAGAACCGGTGTAAAAAATAATTTTTTTTTATACCCTAGTTTCTATACCTGCGAAACCGGTATAAAAAACCTTTTTGGACCTAGTGTTCGTAGCTCTTAAAATATTTTTTTTAAGTGAAATTAATATTTCTCTTTGAATTATTAGAACATTTTTAAATACCTCGCCCAACTACTACTTTTTTAAACGGGTCTTTCATTACATTCATAATTTTTTTATCATTTTAATTCTTAAAATGGTGAAAAACACGTTATATTTGTAATTTTTCTTGGTTGAACAACATTATAAAATGGAAGAGATGAATAATAAAAGGTAAAAGGAGGTGGATTTGAAAAATAAATTTGAGTATATTTGAGAAGAAAATGAGATAAATGTGGAGTTGTTTAAATTAAGAGAAAAATGGTATAATTAGAGAAAATTTGAGATAAAAGTTTGTGTATGAATTGATGGATATGATAGATTAAACAATATGTTTTCATAAATAAAATTAAATGATTACTATTTTACTTTTAAGGATAGATATTATATAAATTTAAATATAAATAGTGAAAATTATGTTAAAATAAAATTGAAATTATTATTATTATTATAAGTATTAAAATAGTAATTATATTACTATCATTATAATAATAATTATTATTATTATTGAATAAAAAAACTATAGAAGTAACCGAATAAAAAAAATAAAACAATAGAATCAACAGAATAAAAACTACATAAGCAAAAAAAAAAAAAATTGGTAATAAGCTTAAAGAGGAGAAACAATGAATAAATTGATGTCCTTAGCTGCCCAAAATTGATTCTTTGTATTTAAAAGGGGAGAATTGATAGTCTTTATATATTGGCTGCACCTTGTAGTCTGATTCACTCTTTTTTCTTTTTCTGTTTTCCTTCTTTTATTCTTTTTTTTTCTCACACTTTGTAACACACCGAACACGCAACCTATTTGGATGTTTCTATTTTCTTACAACCCTATTCTTTGTTTTTTCTCCATTGTGCTTAGGGTTTGTTTTCTGGATTTCTTCCCTTCGTATTAATCTTTGGAACATTTTGTCCTATGAATTTCATCTACTATCTTGTCATGGTATCAAAGCTCTTCTTGAAGAGCTCTACTGCGTAACTTTGCTTCTTCTTTTTATTTTCTTGTGGTTTTTTCTTTGTTTCTTGTTTTTGTTTCGGTCATGGTAGAAGGCAACTTTGTTCACAACTATCTGTACCTTCATCCTGGCGAGAATCCAACCGTTGTTTTTGTTTCACCGGTTCTTGATAATACAAACTATAACTCTTGGAGTCGCTCCATGTTAACCACTCTCAGCACCAAAAACTAGATAGAATTCATTCTTGACAATGTCCGTCCACCTGAAAAGGATAAGCCTAAACATGCCGCCTGGAATAGCGGAAACAATATGGTTGTCTCATGGATCGTTCACTCTGTTTCCACGTCCATCAAACAAAACATCATATGGATGAACAAAGCATCAGAGATCTGGAATGACCTAAAGAAAAGATTTTCTCAAGGAATTTTTTCTCGCATTTCTAGCCTTCAACTTGACATTGCTACTCTACATCAAGGTGACCTTACCATTTTTGAGTATTTCACTAAACTTCCCTTATTTGGGATGACATCGAATATTTTCGGCTAGAATCTCTTTATACTTGTAAACCTAATTGTAGTTGTCAAATCTTGATTGATGTGAAACAAAGAAAGCAAGAAGACCAAATTATGCAATTTTTACGAGGATTAAATGATCAATTTACCAATGCTACCTCGCATGTGCTTCTCTTGGACCTTATTTCGGACATCACCAAGGTTTTCTCATTGGTGGCACAAAAAGAAAGATAATTGTCTACTGGAAATCTGATTGTTGCGGCTAAGACTCAGGACACTGGTACTGCCACCACTTGCACCTCTTCAACCGCTTGTAGTTATTGTGGCAAATATGAGCACAATGAAGTTGTCTTCTACCGCAAGAATGGCTTCCCTAACCAAGACAAAGGCTTTAAAAGTGCATCAAATGACAGAAAACATTGCACACATTGCAACAAAAGCGGTCATACGGTGGAGGTTTGCTATAAGAAGCACGCTTATCCTCCAAGACATAAGCTTTATTATAAGCATACACAGATTCACCATACCTCTGTCCAATAAGACAATGGGAATGTCAAAGATAGTAATTATAATAGTGCTGATCACATACGCCTCACACCACAAAAATTTCAAGTTCTTGTAGAGCACTTCAAAGGCCATAATCTGAATGATGCTTCCACTTCTGCTCAAACTCACCACATTGGGTCTGCTTCAGCAAACCAACCTTCTTTAGGTAATTTCAATCCTATTCTTACTTCCAAATACCCTAAAACCAATTGGATTCTTGATTCTGGAGTGACAAACCATATAAGTATTTATCTATGAAACTTTTCATCCTATGAAAGAATCAAACCTATTCAAATTGCTTTACTTAATGGTACTATTGCTTATTCTAAGTATTCTGTCACTGTTATTCATAACAATAAGATCCACCTCTCATATGTCCTTTATGTTCCACAATTATCTTTTAATCTTATCTCCATATCTTAGTTGATTTTTTTAATAACTATGAACTGACTTTTCCTTTCACGGTTGTACTATACATGACATTTAAACTAAAGAGAAGATTTCTATAGTTAAACTCACTAGTGGCTTGTACATCTTAGATTCTTCTTTGAACATACTTACTTCTACTGCAAATTTTGCCAACAATATTGTAAACAATACTAGCCTATGGCATCTCAGATTAGGACATCCTTCCGATATTAGATTGAATAGTTTGAAACTTAAATACCCATTCATTGTTCATAATCCCACATACATATGTGATGCTTGCCATTGCGCTAAACAAAGAAAGTTACCTTTCCCTAATAGTACTTCTAAAACCATGCAAAAATTTGATTTTATTCACATTGATATATGGGGTCCCTACAATATTCTTTCCATGCGTGGTTTCAAATATTTTCTCACCATTGTGGATGATTTTTCTCGTTATACTTAGTAATACCTATGACTGACAAATCTGTTGTTAGAAAATTATCACTGATTTTATAAACCATACTATTATCAAAACCATACATACTGATAATGGCATTGAATTTTCTATGCATAATTTTTTTTCTCCCTTAAAGGTATTAACCATTAAACCACATGTAATGAAAATCCTTAACAAAATGGCATAGTTGAGCGTAAACACCAACACTTATTAAATGTCACTCGCTCCCTCTTGTTTCAAGCTAATTTGCCTACTATTTTTTGGTGCTTTGCTGCTGGACATGTTACTTTACTGAACAATTGCATGCCTGCCCCCTTACTTGATGATGCTACTCCATATGAAAAATTATAAGGGAAACTGTGTGATATTTCTGCTTTGCGTGTTTTTGGTTGTTTATGCTATATTAGCACTTTGACTGCACACATAAAAAAATTTGATGCAAAGGCTGTTCCTGGCATTTTCCTTTGTTTCCAATAGCACCAAAGGTTATCAGTTCCTTAACATACAAAATCATAAGATTGATATATATCTCAATGTACTGTTTCATGAAAATTGCTTCCCATATACTTCTCATTCTCACAATAATTATGGTTCTAACTCTCTTTCTTTGCCTATTCCTCAAAATTATAGTCATAATTATGATGACATCAATTTTCCTAGTAATAGTGTTTTTGTGCCTACTGCCACTGATACAGATGTTGCTAGTGAAATCATCACCAGTACAAATGCACCATAAGCATCCCAAATACTATTGTCGCTCCCCTAACCAATGCCTCATATGATGATGTCTCCAATATAAATGAACACATTGATATCATTAGGCGTTCCACTTGACCCAAACATCCTCCTACACATCTTATAAATTTCCAAACTAAAAACACTACTAGATATCCTATTACTAGTTTTCTTTCTTATGATAGGTTATCCTCTGCTTTCAGGCACACCATACTATCTATTTCATCCACCACTGAACCTCGCACTTACAAGGAAGCATCTAAAATACCTCAATGAACTCAAGCTATGCAGAATGAACTCAACGCCTTAGCAAACAATAACACCTGGACCATCATTAACCTTCCTCCCGAAAAAAGAAAACTACTATTGGATGCTGCTGGATATACAAAATCAAATATAAGTCTGATGGATCTATTGACCGTTTTAACGTCCATCTCGTAGTCAAAGGCTACACCCAACTTGAAGGATTAGACTACCTTGAGACTTTTGCCCTTGTTTCTAAATTAACTACTCTACGTCTTCTCCTTGCCATTGCTGCCTATAACCAATGGATTCTCAAACAACTTGATGTCAACAATGTTTTCTTCATGGTGACTTACATGAAGAAGTCTATATGCAACTTCCTCTTGGCTTCACCCCTCACAATCCAAATAAAGTGTGCAAACTTCAAAGATCTCTATATGAGCTCAAACAGGTTGGACGACAATGGTATGAAAAACTTTCCACTTTTCTTCGATATAATAATTATACACGCTCTAATGCTGATCATTCCCTTTTTCCTGAAACATGATAATTGCCACACAACTGCCATCTTAATCTACGTCGATGACATTCTTGCGGGAAAAAATGCCACTAAGATACAACATATCACCACTTCCCTTGACAGCCTTTTCCACATAAAAAACTTGGGTGATCTCACCTACTTTCTTGGCTTGGAAGTTGCTCGGAACAGTTCTGGAATCCACCTCAGCCAACGCAAGTACACCCTGGACCTCCTTACAGAAGCTGGAATGCTCCATTGCGCCCCCATGCCCATTCCTATGGCACATTCTTCTCGTCTAACTAGTCAAGGCAACCTCCTCAATGATGAAGATGCCTCATCTTACCGAAGACTCATTGGCCGCCTAATATATCTCACCAATACCAGACTCGACATCACCTTCTCTATCAACAATCTCAGCCAATTTATTCCTCTTCTACCAACCTACATCAACAAGTTGCTCACCGCATTCTTAGATATCTCAAGGGAAGTCCTGGTAATGGTATCCCTTTCCAAAGCTACAACACCAATAAGCTCAAAGCCTATAGTAATTCTGACTGGGTCACTTGTCCTGAATCCAGAAAATCTATCATTGGTTATTCCATCTACTTTGGCAATTTCATCTTCTTGGAAATCCAAAAAACAACAAACTGTTTCTAGAAGCTCTTCAAAAGCTGAATATCGAGCTTTAGCCACTGTCACCTGTGAACTACAATGGCTAACTTATGTTCTTCGTGACCTTCGTATTCTCACCTTTCAACTTGCTATAGTTTATTGTGACAATTGTTACACTATCCAGATTGTCTCCAATCAGGTCTTCCATGAACGCACTAAGCACATAGCAATAGACTGCCACATTGTAAGGAATAAGCTCATCAATGGCCTCCTAAAGTTGCTCCCCATTTCCACCACTGAACAAGCTGCTGACCTCTTCACCAAACCTCTTGCTCGTGTTGTTTTTAAGTATCTTCATTCCAAGCTGGGAATGACTAATATCTACTCCCAGCTTAGGGGGATGATAATCTTTATATTTGGGCCTGCACCTTGTAGCCCGACCCACTCCTTTTTTCTTTTCTATTTTTCCTCTTTTATTTTCTCTTTTCCTACATTATATAACACACAGAACATGCGACCTCTCTACATGCTTCTATTTTCTTCCAACCTTATTTTGTGTTTCTGCTCCACTGTGCTTAGGGTTCGTTCTCTAGATTTCTTCCCTTTGTATGGTTTCTCATTTCTTTCCTCTATGATTTACATTGTTAATCTTCAGACCATTCTTTGCCCTATAAATTTCATCTACTATCTTGTTAAGAATCGATTCTTCTTAACCATAATCGATTCTTCCCTCCTTAAACAACATTCTACTTCTCCCAAATTCTATTAAATATACAATGTATAGGGTTTTGTTGTTTTATTGTTTTTCTACTCGCATTCATCACCACGAAGGAGCAACACCAAAGACTACCAATTGATTCTCGCAGAAGAAACAATGGTTTCTGGCTGAAGAGAGAGTAAATTCTTGAAGATGGGAATCAGTTTTCTCTAGAAATATTTGACGTGCATGACAAATACTTTAAAAAATTAAAGAAAAATTCACTTTCTACTAGTACACGAAAAACTTAAAAAAATTTCACTTTCTACCCTAAAGATCTTATGTGAATGTCTAGGGTTGGCAAAAAAAACTCGTACCCGTGGATATACGCGGGTAAAATCCGCTTCAGGTATTTAATACCCGTGGGTAAGACATACCCATGGGTAACGGGTATTTTAATACCCGCTTGTTAACGGATCGGGTTCGGGTATCACACTATCTGTACCCGCTGATACCCGTTACCCATTTAAAAAATAAAATTATAATTTTATTCATTAGTTTTTTTTTTTAACTTTTCAATTAGATTTTTTTTTTAAATATGCCATGAAATTGGGCCAAAGCCCAAAAATTTCTCAAAACTGATCAAAGAATAGGAAGTTTCCCCATTCCTCACCAGGTTAGCCGCCTCTGCTCCTCCGAGAGAGTTCTCCGGCGCCTTCCTCACCAGGTTCCGTGGTGGAACGAGAGTTCCGCGACGCCTTCTTCACCATGTTCCACCCCAGTTGTACAGGTCGAATTGGGCACGGAGGAGGACCTTTTCCGAAAGGGTGGCAAAGCCGACGACGAAGTTGAAGACGTGATCTTGGGTGTGTGTGAGGGGTGGAGCTGGGTGGCGCATTTGACTGATGCTGGTTTGAAGGTGGTGGGGCGAGGGGAGTAGAGGCAGAAAGGGGTGGTGCGGGGTTGGAAGAAAGCATTCTGAGAAGAAAGCGATGATAACGACCCGCTGATTCGAAATCTGAGGCGTCTCCGATGCCTACTTCTAAACTGCGATTTTTCTTTTTTTTAATCCCTAATGATGGTGGAAGATGTCTGGAGTAGCAAAGGTTCTCTTGTGCGCGACCAGAATGAAAGGAGCGAGATGCTGGAGGAGCACACGGTTTGAAATGAAAAATATGAAAAATTAGGATTTGTGAGTCATGATTCTAGATAAGAAAGGAGAATGGATTTTGGGCCAGAAATTAGATTTGGTGGAAAACGGATATCCAACGGGTACCCGCGGCTTGAAAAAAATCTGCTGATTTTTTTTATGTGGATATCCGACGGGTAACAGAGCGGATACGAGTAAGGTTTTTCAAATGGGATCAGGTTGCGGGTAGGCACTATCCGTGCTTGACCCGACCCGTTGCCATCCCTATGAATGACCTGTCTTTCCTTCACAATCTTCTCATTTGGGTGAAAGCTCTCGCGAGCTTCATCTGCAAATCCTCACTTCCATTTTCATTCAAATCAATGAAACTAAAAGCATGATGCACTTGCTCTTCTTCCCTTACTAACAGTACATCACCGAAATCAAACACATAAGGAATGTGTAAAGAAATTCAAGACAAAAAGTGGATAATTAAAAATCAAAAGATTAAAATTGTGAGAAAAAGGCACGCGACCATAAAATATAAGAAGAAACATATGAAAATTTGATTTTAGTAGTAATTCTTTATAATTGTAAACATCTTTATAATTATATTTATAATTACTAATTATGTTTTAAGTAAAAGTTACTAATCATTTCAGACATGTTTGAAAAATGATGACATCTAACATAAATGATTTTTTATTTGCAAAAGCAATTTATTAAAATATTTGGTAATGAATAATGCCACAAAGTCAATAAGATGTTCACACTTAGTTCAAGGCAGCTTCGTGGATATTGCACGCTGCTTGGATCAATTATGTGATCTTCTCTTATTGTTTGACCCATTACAGCACCTACCGATTCCTTCACAATCTTCACAACAAGTTCCATTTTTTACTTCTGAAAGTAAAGGCTGTTACATAGGTACCATCATGACACAGCTACCATCATCATCATGTTCTTCTTCTTCCACTTGTGAAGGGACCCATGATGTGTTCCTCAGTTTCAGAGGCGATGACACTAGAAGTGGCTTCACTGGCAACCTATACAAGTCCCTTTGTGACAGGGGAATTCACACCTTCATAGATGATGAGGGGCTTAGAAAAGGGGAAGAGATTAGACCTGCTCTTTTCAAGGCTATTGAGCAGTCTAGAATTGCCATTGTTGTTTTCTCTGAAAATTATGCTGACTCAACTTACTGTCTTGAAGAACTTATCGTGATCCTTGAGTGCATACTGAGAAAAGGTCGATTGGTTTGGCCAGTGTTTTACGGGGTTACTCCATCTTATGTGCGGTTTCAGAAGGGTTCTTACGGGAAAGCATTGGCAAAGCATGGAGAAAGATTCAAGAATGACCAGGAGAAGCTGCAAAAATGGAAGCTAGCTCTTCACGTAGCTGCTGGCTTGTCCGGTTCGCATTTCAAGCTCAAACAAGGGTACTCAGCTGTCTTTGATTCTTACAAATGTTGATTTGGTTTTTTTCTTTGTTTTCCTTTCTTTCTTTTAGTTTTCTATATACTTCAATATAACCGGGAAACAAAAATTCAGGGAAAGAAGTTCACAAGTCATAATATAATCCTTCACAAAGATATACCGAGATTTGAATTTGTGAATGAAACTGGGCAAGGATTTGATGCATTTGGGTAACTTTATATATATGTATTTTGTATTTGGGTAGGTATGAACATGAACTTATTCGGACAATTGTTGAAGAGGTTTCCAAAAAGATAAATCGCAGCCCTTTACACGTGGCTAATTATCCAATTGGATTGGAGTCTAGAGTGCAAGATGTGAAGTTACTTTTGGATGTTGGATCTAATCGGGGAGTAAGCATGGTTGGGATTTTTGGAATCGGGGGAATAGGTAAGACTGCAATTGCATGTGCAGTGTACAATGCCATTGCTGATCAATTTGATGTTCAGTGTTTCCTTGGTGATATTAGACAAAAATCAATGAAGTATGACTTAGTACAACTTCAGGAGACGGTACTTTCTGAAATGGTTGGGGAGAAAAGTATCAAGTTGGGGAGTATTAATAGGGGAATGGCAGTTATGAAAAGCAAGCTTCAAAGAAAGAAAGTTCTTTTGATTCTTGATGATGTTGATAAATTGGAGCAATTAAAGGCACTTGCTGGTGATCCTTCCTGGTTTGGTGATGGCAGCAAAATCATTGTCACGACAAGGAACAGACATTTTTTACGAGTACATGGTGTTGAAAGAACATACGAAGCCAAAGGGTTGGATGATAAAGAAGCTCTTGAGTTGTTTAGTTGGCATGCTTTTAAAAGGAATGAAGTTGGTCCAGGTTACTTGAATATCTCTAAGCGTGCAGTATTTCGTTGCAATGGCCTTCCATTGGCTTTAGAAATAATAGGTTCTAACTTGAATGGTATAACAATGTCTGAATGGGAAGCAGCATTAGATACCATTGAAAGAATTCCAGATGAAGATATTCAAGAAAAACTAAAAGTAAGCTATGATGGTTTGAAGGGAAATGAAAAGGAAATTTTCCTTGACATGGCTTGTTTCTTTAGAGGCTACCATTTGAAAGATGTCATAAATTTATTGCTCCAAAGTCGTGGTTTCTCACCAGAGTATGTTATTCGCATGTTGGTCGATAAATCTCTCATAAAAATCGATCAATATGGTTTTGTGCAAATGCATAACTTGGTAGAGGACATGGGCAGAGAAATTGTCAGGCAAGAATCACCATCAGAGCCTGGAAAACGCAGTAGATTATGGCTTTATGAGGATATTGTTGATGTTTTGGAAAATGACAAGGTACGTGTACTGTTATGTTTTTCTGTTGGTTTTTGAAAATATAGAATGCTGGAATGAGTGGAACTATAACATATAGACTGTAGTGTACGTATTTTATTGAGCAACATTGCAGGTTTTTATACAGTAAATAACTGACACAAAGATGATAGCTTAACAACTAGCAAACTAGTACCTAAAAAATAGCAGATAAAACAACTTTATCCTGAGTCAACCCGACTTTTATTTTCTCAAAGAATAGCATAAAATATGATTTTCAGGTTATTAATTTCCAATAGTCATTCAATCAACATTTCTCCTAGACTTTGAAACTGAAAACTCCAAGTTTTTGCCTCAAGAATTCAAATTTGAATTTTGGAAGTGCCTTAGTTAGGATATCTGCTACTATATTTTCTGTTTTCTAGTAGATTAGCGTCACTTGTCCTCTTTGAACCTCTCTTAGAAGAAAAAGCTGTCTTAAAGTGCTTTGTTTTGCCATGAAAAACTGGATTATTTGCAATTGAAATTGCAGCCTGATTGTCCACTGCTATCTTATTGTTCCATATGAAAATCTGTCATGATTTTCATTGTCCAAAGAGTTCTATTTAGAGCAGCAGCGGCATCCGCTGTTGATTGGGAGATAACTGAACACCATATGAATCAGTAACCAAAGGTGCTTCTCATTTCATCAACACATGCCCAATCATTATCCAAATAACCATGAAAAACTTAAACTTTCAACTTTATTGAATTCTTGAGGTAAAAGCAACATTGTAATCCTCTTTCACGGCTTCCTAAAGATCCAAAGTCTCTAGGTAGTTTTCCATTCTCATGGCCCATCGGTCCTAGCTTTCTCCATCAAGAATAGGAGGAGCAACTAAGGAGAAACTTTTCAGCTTCTATTTTTCAGGTCTCATAATATGATAGCTCTTGATACCAATTTGTTGGGTATCTGAAAATATAGACTGCTGGAATGAGTGGAACTATAAGATATGGACTGCAGAATGCGTATTTTTATAAGCAACATTGCAGGTTTCTATACAGCAAATAACTGAAAGAAAGATGCTATGCTAGCATAACAACTAACAAAGTAGTGCCTAAAAAATATCAGATAAAGCAACTTTATCCCATCTGTCAACATGACTTTTATTTTCCTAAAAGAATAGCATAAAATCTGATCTGCAGTTTGTTAATTTCTAATAGTCACTCAATCACTTAGACAAAATTGTTTTGACAAGTATGCTATTGGGCCATGATTCTTAACTTATTTTTTGAAGGTGTACTCATAAAATTGGTTAATAATTGGAAAATTTGCTTTACGACTTGGAAACTTCTCTAAATTTGTACATGATATTCTCGACAACTAATAACTTGCTTATATTCTTTTGACCGAAAAGGGAACTGATACAATTGAAGTAATCATGCTACACTTGCCAAAGAATAGGGAAGTTCTATGGAATGGAAGTGAGCTCAAGAAGATGACAAACTTAAAAATGCTAACTATTGAAAATGCTGACTTTTCTAGAGGCCCTGAATATCTCCCAAGTAGTTTGAGAGTACTAAAGTGGCGAGGATATCCTACACAGTCTCTGCCACCTGAATATGATCCAAGGAGACTTGTTATGCTAGACTTGTCTATGAGTCGCAATATATTGGGCAAACAACTCAACCTCATGGTATGCACAATTGATATCTTTCTTGAAATATTTTGTTTGTTTTATATATTTATATTCATAAACAGCATGTGGAAATTTCCAAAACTAACTATTTTTTGTTTGGCTTACCAGAAGTTCGAGTCTTTGAGTGAAATGGTTTTAAGAGGTTGCAGATTCATAAAACAGGCACCTGACATGTCTGGAGCCAAAAATTTAAGAAAGTTGTGTCTTGATAACTGCAAGAATTTAGTAGAAGTTCATAATTCCATCGGACTTCTTGACAAACTAACATGGTTCACTGCTATTGGATGCACCAGTCTAAGGACTCTTCCCCATAGCTTCAAGTTAACGTCACTTGAATATCTGTCTCTCAGAAAATGTTCAAGCCTCCAGCGTTTGCCAAACATATCAGAAGAAATGAAACATATGAAAAATCTTGACCTTTGTGGAACTGCTATTGAACAATTGCCATATTCGTTTAGGAAACTCACTGGGCTTAAATATTTAGTACTAGACAAGTGCAAGAGGCTTAATCAGATCCCAATAAATATTTTGATGTTACCAAAACTTGAGAGATTGACAGCTGTAAAATGTGGAAGATATGTAAATTTGATCCTTGGTAAAAGTGAAGAACAAGTAAGATTGGCTTCATCTGAGTCTTTGATAGATTTTAGGATAAACTACAATGATTTGATGCCTACCAGCTTCCCCAATGTAGAGTTCTTAGTCCTAACTGGCTGTAGTTTCAAAGTCCTTCCTGAATGCATCAGCCAATGTCGCTTTCTAAAGAATCTAGTTTTGGACAACTGCAAGGAGCTTCAAGAAATCAGAGTGGTTCCTCCAAAGATAAAATATCTGTCGGCAATAAACTGCACATTATTGTCTCATGAGTCTCAAAACATGTTGTTGAATCAGGTAAGGTTTCTTACTCTCTTTATTAATCTCACAAGCGCAGTTGTAATATGCATGTTGTTAACTGTTAAAACTCATGATGTTTTTTCTACATATTGTGGCTAACAGAGATTACATGAGGGTGGGGGAACAGATTTTTCCCTTCCAGGAACAAGGTTACCAGAATGGTTTGATCATTGTGCTAGGGGGCCATCCCTGTCTTTCTGGTTTCGTAACAAATTTCCAAGGATGACTCTAGCTGTTGTTGGAGTTTTAGACAAGCAAGGCAGTTTTCCCATGTCAAGATTCCACCTGCTCATCAATGGCATTCAAAAGCTGCATTGCCATTTCACTGTGCAATCAAAATTAATCACATATCATATATTCTTGTCCGATGTGCAGCTAAAGTCCTACAATGGTGGATTGGAAAGTGTGTATGGGGAGGATGGGTGGAACCATGTTGAGGTTTCATACGTGGGACCAAGAGTCTTTCCACATTCATGCAGAACCAAGAAAGGAACCATTAAATGGATGGGGGTTCATGTTCAAAAGCAAAAAACAAGCATGCAAGATATTCGGTTCATAAATCCTTGGTTTCCAAAAAGAGCACATAGTGAAGTTTCCAAGGCTGATCTGCAGGAAAGTTTTCAGTCATTGCCCAAAAGAATCCGTGTATCACATCGCAAGGAAATTTGTGAGGCACCACAGACGAAGCAGCATGAAGCTAACAGCAGTTATCATGGTGTATCACAGAGGCTATGGTTGGCAATTTGTAGCATTGCAGCTCCTCTAAATGTTAAAGTACTGATGTGGAATATTTGTCAGGATGATTTGCCAACTTTTGAATATCTTTTCAGGAGAAAGCTTGTACTTAGTCCGCTCTGCCCCATCTGTGGAACGGAGCCTGAAAGTGTTGAACATGTGTTCCTGTTTTGTCCATGGACACGACCCCTTTGGTTTGGAAGTGATTTCCAGTGGTGCATTAATGTTAAAGAAGTTCAAAGCTTTCAACTTTGGCTTTGGCATAAACTGATGGAGATTCAAAGGGTATATCCAGAAAATGCCAACCAAATATCGGCTCAGGTAGGAAGCATTTGTTGGTCTATCTGGAAAGGAAGGAATGAATTTGTTCTTGAAGGCAAACCTGTCAATCCTTTGATTTTAAGGTAGGGCCTCTGTGTAAATGATGAGAATAATTTTCACATTTTAAAGGAGATCTGCATGTATTATGTATTCTACCTCCCTGTCCTTTTTCCATTTCTTTTCCGTCATCTCTTCGCACACATGCCACGAAGAATCATGATCATAACAAGGGACTGCCCTCTTTCCATTCATGCTCACATTTCACCACTCTTGCGCAAAAGTACACTCTGGCCAACTTTCCCTCGCTCTGCATAGTGGCTATACTAGTTTCATTTTCTTTTCACTCTCTCACTAGTATAGGCAGTCCTTGTTTTAAGGTATCAAGAAAGATTTCTGAAAAAGGTGAACTATATTCTCATGTTTGATGTGTTAGAGAAATATTCCCAAGAGGAAAAGAGAAAAAATAATATAGACATGTATAAAATTGACCTAACAAACAAAACAAGATTTTGTCCATGTGTTTGATGTAGATAACTATAAGAAACCTAGTCATTGGCAAATAACTAAATATAGGAGGATTTTGTCATTACTCATTTTAACATCTTCGTATTATCGATCTTTGAACAAAATTTTGCTAAGCATATTTTGAGATATAAGAAAATCCATAGTTGATACCAACAGCTTCCATTTGCTTACCTACGTAATTACATTAAAGGATAAGTGACATACCAACAATGAATTTAACCAATACATAAACCAGAAAGACACTTGATTATTCTTTATGCTTTAAACTTAGCTTTGACCTTTCTTTGTTGGATTAAAAAAAGTAACGGAGCATACAAGAAGAACAGTTTCCAACGTTCTGAAGTGGTCAGTAGGGCTACAAGCATGACTATGTACTATGCAGATATTAAACTTAGAAACACGTTCATTGCATCATAGCAAAGTGGAAATAGGATACTATTTCACTATTTAGAAACACTAAAAACTGAGATCATGAGGGGCCCGAGTACGTTTCAGAATCTGAACTTGTATTTGAGGTCTCATAGCTATCCTCTTCATCCGAACCTTTTGTCAGTGTGGGCGGACAATATTCTAAATTATCTGCAAGATTCACATTGCGATCACACAACTTCCTTTTCCCTGAATTGTTGCAATGGTTTTCCCTCCCTTTGTTTGATATTTCAGCATTCAGAGACCACCTATCACCGTAATATAGATTATGTACAATGAGAAAGAAAACGCTGATCTTACAACCTAGTAGTATTGATGCACTTAAATATTCTACTTATTCTTTTTTATACTATTGCATTTATTGTATGAATTACCCCACCTTCTCTATGTACACATTAACTTGTTTTATTTGTGTATCAAGGTGCATCATCAAAGTTCAAGCGTTTAGTTTTCATTTTGGGCACTCAGGGTCGCAAACAAATGCGGAAGGAGTGAAAGGGATCGAAATAAAAAAAAAAAAAACTTTTGATTGTAGATAACTTGAATGATTAAGTTGGTTCGAGTTCAAGTCAAACCGGATTGAATCTCTCTTAAAAAAAATTAATATAATTTATTATAATTGAAATGAATATACATTGAATTTAGATTAGATTTGAAAAAGTATTCCTTTATATTCTAGATCCCTTGTATCCCTGTTCGTGTTAAAAGCTCACCTACCATTACCCCCATTAAAACAGAGTCTTAAATTCTTAATTCTTGTATCATTATTTTAGTTAATTTTAATAGTATGTAAGAGAGTTTTTGATGTTTAAGTTAAACAAGATAGAATCCAAGTCTATTGAAATTAAAATTTAAAAAATAGAAGAGTAAAGAAGAAAAGGTACCCAGTGTGTTGGTGAGGCTGAAGTTTGTTGATGGAGGAGAGGTAGGAGTGTGATGCTATCCGAGTGCGCTTAACGAAACGAAGCAACGTCTCGTCGTTTTGAAGGATACATGAACATTCTCTATTACTCAAATCGTACAAGTCAAGCTCCGGCCACAAGAAGGCACTGATTAATCTGTGACCTGTTCTAGGAAGGAATTCAACAATGATAGCACCTCCACACATGCTTAATTAAGAAAAATTATGGTCCAACCAATTGGTCAGAAATATTATTGCATTATATGAAGATGTGAATTCGATTCTTACGCTGATAAATAACGAGGGTAAGCTCAATGTCGCAATCAAAGAAACTTATCTCTGTGGGAATGGACTGTGTAAACTGTGTGCCGGTACATGGAAATGTCACTCCATTGCACTTTCAAATCACACTACTTAGAAAAAAAAAAAAAAATACAAAAGCATCTTGTGAGCAAACTTTGACAAATTTGATCACACTATTGTACTTATTATGAAGGTGTAAGAGAGGGACGGGTGCTCTCTAAGGGTGTGTTCCTTTGGTGGATGGATTTGAGAGAGAAGGAGTATATCAACTTGAGAGAATTTGAGAGGATTTAAGAGAATTTCAGATTAATTTGAATGTTATTGTTTTAAGAAATTAGAAGGTGATTTAGATTTGAACAAAAGTTTGGAAAAGTTTGTGTAGAATTCAATGGATGTGACAAATAAAATAAATTATTTTAATTAATAAAAAATGAAGAGTATCAAAATATGTAAAAGATAATATAAAATAATATTTATTAATAATCTAAATATTTGTTAAAATTTTTATAAGAATAAAAAAATCAAAATTAATTATGAAAATAAAATAAATTTGTATTTAAATAAAGTGAAATAATTATGGATAAAACTTTAATTTTAAAAAAAATATAATATTTGTAAAAAGTATTATAAGAGGAAATAAAGTAAAAAATAATTATGAAAATAAAATAATTTTGTATTTAAATAACTTTGAAGGAGGATTTAGATTCGTTCTGGATTCGAATACGTGTCATGGATCTGGATACGGCTTAACATGAATATGAATACATTTTTCTAGATTTGGATACAATTTCGTGTTCTTCATCTTCAACCTCATGCCATGGTGTTTCGTCTTCAAACTTTGATTATCCAAAATCGATCATCCTTCAAACTTTGATTGGTAATTATCAAATGGGACGAGGACAAACATGTCAATTAATAAAAATTTACTCAAATTCCTAGCACTTCAGTGATGATTCAAAAAGGGGTACATTCTGTAAATTTGTGCTTTTCATAATCCATCTATATGCTTTATCTCATAATCCATCTATGCAAATTATGTTCAAGAGTAAATTCTTCACAAACGAACACAACCTTAAGAATTATACTTAATATTAATATTGGTCTAATATATAAAATATTAGGGTTAATTATGTTTTTTTTTAAATTATAACAAGATTTTAGTTTTTATCCGTATTTTAAACTTTGCTCTGGTTATGTCCTCTATTTAAGAAATGTATATAGTTTTTTTGTCTAATGATGCTAACTATTTTTTGACGTAACAAACAATAAATCATGTTGGATATAATTTACAAGTTTTTTTCTTGTCAACGTCTTAAAAGGTCAGCATGATTTATTATTGAAGACTACATCCATGCATATCTTAAAGTTTGAGATAAAAATGTAAACTAAAATCACATTATAATTTAAGGACAAAAACATGGTTAAACCCAAAAATTAATCTCGAATATATAATGTAGAGAGACATTTTTGGATAAAAGTATAAAAACAAATTACTAAACTTGTCAATTTGGTCCACTCTACAAGAGTTGACCTTGATCTACGTGAACTATGGTAAAAAAAGCTCACAAGATCTAAAAAAAAAGCCCACAAGATAAAAAAGTCCCCATTAAAAATGCTAATAGCCAAAATATCCACAAAAAAACCTTATAAGTCCAGGCTAATCCATGAAATTTTTTTAAACATGAAAATATATATTTTTCTAAATATAGGTCTAATTACTCTTTTCGTCTTCATTTTGTTTGAAAAGTTGCAAGTAGATCCTCACTTTTATTTCTATTTCAATCAAGTTCTAATTTTTAAAAAATTAACTCAATTAAGTCTTTCTAGTAGTACCTTACAAATGACATTAAATACATGATGTCAATTCTTATTTCTTTTTAAAAAAAATAATATTTTTTTCTAAAACTTTTTGTTGTTCACATGTCACGTTCTGTGGTATGGCATGTGGCACATTCAATTCAGTTGTAACATTTTCATTTTAAATGGAGCAAGGTTGTCCTTATTCAAATTAAAATCAAATTTATTATTTTTATACATATTAGATTGTTATTTTTTTTATTAAAATTGATTTTATAACATATTAAATTAAAATAATTTAAAAAATTATATATTAAATTACCTTTTTATAACAATAATAGTAATAATAATAATAATAATTAAAACTTAATTTGTAGATATAAATGATTTAAATTACTATATATTTTTATTTTTTTAATTATGTAATGAAAAGTTATTTTTTAATATATTTTCGTTTTAAATTTTAATATTTTTAAGTTTGAAAAGTATTTATTTATATTTTTATTTTACTTTAAGTTAGAAAATATTTTTGTTATTTATCATATAAAGATTATTATATTTATTAAATTTACAAAAAGAGCAAGTATTTAAAAGTACTATATTATTAATTTATGTTTTTTATAATATTAAAAATAATTAATTTAAATCGAATCTGTTAGAGTTGTTTTAAAAATAATTCCAAAAATTTTTAATTTTAATATAAATATCAGTATAATATTTATATAAATAATAAATTTGGTTTCAATTTGGAGTGGAACAATATTGTTCCATTTAAAAAATATTGGGGCTCAAATTGAATCAAATAGACATATATAAAAAATAAATTAAATACAAGACAATGACATTGAAACATGTCACTGTTCTATCATGTACTACTAACAATATCACGTGTCACACCACATTACCTATGTAGACAACAAATTTTTTAGAAAAAACAAAGAAATAAATTAAAAAAAATAGTTACGATCAAGTTGACATGTGTCATGTCTTTAATGTCGTTTGTAAGGTATTAACGAAAAGAACTTAATTGAGTCAATTTGTAAAGATCTATGAAATGATAAATTAGAATTGATAGTATTTTTAAAATAGTTGGTTTAATATTAAAATAGTTAAGTATAAATAAAAAGTTTGTAAACGAGTTTCATTACTTTAAAACACACCATCTCTCTAAAAATTAATTTTCTAGAATCTTCTGACTTCTCTCTCAGTGTTCTCCATCCGAGTGTTATTGGTTGGTATCAACTAGAGAGTATAACGCAGCGGAATAAAGTTAATAAGCAGACAACGTGTTCGGTCACTTTTTTAAATTAAAATGGTCAGTTTTAAAAATAAATTTTCTAAAAGAAAATTTATCGAACAGTTGATGTGCAAATAAAAGTAAAGAGTGTAGGGAGTAGAAAAATCACACAAGTAATTTTTATACTGGTTTGATTCAAAGAATATACGTCCAGTTGTTAATCACTACAAAAAGTGATTAACAGTTTCACTAAAAAATAGTTTCACATAATACAACAAGAGTGAATAAAATATGATGATTAAACTTTCCTTCGACGAACGAACCGGAAGATGAACACTCTGCCAACTCGAAGAGAACCGTTCTGACTATCGACACACGAAACGCGAGCTTCTCCTATTCACGAGACCAAGCAGAGAACCTTGCCAACTCGAAGAGAACCGCTCCAACTATCGACACACGAAATGCGAGATTCTCCTATTCACGAGACCAAGCAAGGGAACTGAACTAGCTTTTGAGAACTTCCTCTAACAAACAGTATTCTACAAAAGCTTTTTGTTCAACAACGTTACTTCTGAAGTTCTCAAAAGACCAATATATAGCCAGCTAGTCTGAATATGAAAGGTCAAGTCCCAACTACCAGTAATAATCGATTATTGTAAATGATAATCGATTATTAAAGTCCGTTAAGGTTTTTCAAAATAACTTAGGCAGTTTTCAAAATGGACCTGTGATAATCGATTATTTGGAGTGATAATCGATTATTCCAGAGCAATACAGTTTTTAAGAAAAGCTCATGATAATCGATTATTGCTCCTCATAATCGATTATTCCAGAACAATACCTAAAATACAAGTTTTTCATATTTAAGGACATTCCTAATACATTTATATTCTACAAAGTTCTTTTAGAAAGATTTCTAATATCTTCTTCAGGTTAAACTTCTTGTAGCATCATCAAAATCATTTACTTCAAGATTTACCAATGCTCCTCATTGGTAACAATGTCCCCCTTTTTAATGATGATAAAAAATTCAAGTTTTAAAAGCAACTTTGGCTTTCCTGCAAAACATACAAACTAACAGAAAACAACAAAGTTAGTAATACCTGTATCAACTTATGTTATACTTCCCCCTTTTTTATCACAAGCAAAAAGATTAATGTGAAAAGCTCCCCCTTAATATGATCTCCATGTGCTTAGTTCTTGAATGCATTATGGGGTTCTTAGTTAAATTTATAGCACTAGTATTATCACATTTCAATGGTATATGATCAAGGAAGATATCAAAGTCCTCCAGTTGTTGTTTCATCCACAAGATTTGGGCGCAACAGTTGCCAGCAGCAATATATTCAACTTCAGTGGTAGACAAGGCTACACACGCTTGTTTCTTTGAGTGTCAAGACACCAAAGAACAACCCAAAAAATGATAGGTTCCACTAGTACCTTTTCTATCAATTTTACAACCACCATAATCTGCATAAGAAAATTCTTTTAAACTAGGTGAAGCACCAGAAGGATACCAAAGTCCAAAAGAAGTGGTTCCCTTAAGATATTTTAAGATTCTCTTGATAGTAGTCAAATGAGATTCTTTGGGATTAGCTTGGTACTTAGCACACACACATGCACTTTGCATAATATCTAGTCTACTAGCAGTTAGGTACAACAAAGATCCTATCATACCTCTAAACATAGTTTCATTTACTCCTTCTCCATATTCATCCTTATCTAAATAACACGGAGTTTCCATAGGTGTATTTGCCTCTTTGCAAGTATCCATACCAATTTTCTTAAGAACTTCCCTACAATATTTCGTTTGGAGATGAAGGTTCCTCCATTTATTTGTTTTATTTGTAATCCTAAAAAGAAATTCAGTTCTCCCATCATAGACATCTCAAACTCACCTTGCATTATTTGTGCAAATTCTTCACACAAAGAATTATCAATTGACCCGAATATAATATCATCTATGTATACTTGCACAATCAAGATGTGTTTACCTACTTTCTTAATAAATAAGGTTGAATCAACCTTTCCTCTAGAAAAATCATTATCAATTAAGAAGGTACTAAGTCTTTCATACCAAGACCTAGGTGCCTGTTTAAGACCATACAGAGCCTTTTTCAATTTATAAACATGATCAGGATATTTGAAATCCTCAAAACCAGGAGGTTGACTAACATACACCTCCTATTTTATACAACCATTTAAAAAAGCACTTTTCACATCCATTCGATACAGTTTAAATTTCACCAAAGATGCATATGCAAGTAATAATCTAATTGCTTATAACTTGGCTACCGGAGCATATGTTTCATCATAGTCTATACCTTATTCTTGACTGTAGCCCTTTGCAACTAGTCTTGCTTTGTTCTTTGTGATGTTCCCATCCTCATCAAGCTTGATTCTAAATACCCATTTAGTTCCTATGACTTGATAATCATCTCTTCTAGGAATGAGTTCCCAAACATCATTCCTTTCAAATTGATTTATCTCTTCTTGCATAGCAACACACCACTTGTCATCTTGAAGAGCTTCCTTTATGATCTTGGGTTCTATTTGAGACAAAAAAGCTACAGTTAGACAGAAATTATAAAGATTGTGTCTAGTAGTTACCCCTTTTGATATATCTCCAATGATGTTGTCCAAAGAAAGTCCTCTTGGTTGTTGATAGTTTTTAGGATCAACAGCTTGAGGTGTTTCTTGAAGTTCCGGAGGATAGTTCTTGTTTAAGTACATCTCTTCAAAAGCTTCCCTTAAATAATCCTCATCACCTGCAATAGGTTTATTTGACTCAAGAGGGTTTATCTCAAGGTCCACAATCTCATCAAAGACAATATGCATTGATTCTTCAGTTATCAAAGTTCTTCTCTTGAATACTCTATATGCTTTGCTAGTCAAAGGATATCATAGGAAAATTGCTTCATCAGATTTTGCATCAAATTTACCAAGATTATCTTTACCATTATTCAAGACAAAACATTTGCATCCAAAAATTTTCAAGTGAGACACATTTGGTTTTCTACCATTTAACAATTCATAAGGAGTTAATTTTAGTATTGGCCTAATAAGCATCCTTTTCAACACATAACAAGTAGTATTAACTGCATCAGCCCAAAAATATTTTGGTACATTAGATTCATTCATAAGCATTCTAGCTAATTCTTCTAAAGATCTATTTTTCCTTTCAACAACACCATTTTGTTGGGGAGTTCTAGGTGCCGAAAAGTTATGTGCAATGCCATATTCTTCACAAATTTTTTCAAAAGATTCATTTTCAAATTCACCACCGTGATCACTTCTCAATGTTTTGATTTTCAAATCTTTTTCATTTTGAATACGTTTAACAAAAGATTTAAAGGCTTTAAAGGCTTCACTTTTCAAAGTTAAAAAGAAAGTCGAAGTAAATCTTGTATAATAATCAATAATCACAAGAGCATAGTAATTTCCACCAAAACTTTTAATTCTAGACAGACCATAAGTCCATATGCAACAGTTCTAAAGGTTTTGAAGTAGAAATCATGCTTTTGGATAAAAATGAAGATTTGGTTTGTTTACCTTTTTGACATGCAGTGCATAATTTGTCTTTCTCAAATTTTAGTTTAGGCAAACCAATTACAAGATCTTTTGAAATTAGTTTATTCAAATGTTGCATATGAATATGTCCAGCTCTTTTATGCCATAGCCAAGGATTTTCCTCTTTAGCAACTAAGCATGTTATACTATGACTAGATGCACGTTTTATATCAATTAAATAAATATTATTATGCCCAACGCCTTGTAAAGCAATATCAATAGAGTCTTTAAAATAAACAGTGCATTTATCACTTTCAAAGGTTACCTTGAGACCTTTGTCACATAATTGACTTATGCTTAGAAGGTTATGCTTGAGTCCTTCAACATACAAGACGTCTCTTATAGTCAAGGTGTTTCCTCCTCCAATGTCTCCGGTTCCCATGATTCTACCTTTGTTGTTATCCCCAGAAGTTACGAATCCTTGCTTTTTCTTCTCAAAAGAGATAAACCTTTTCTTGTCACCGGTCATGTGTCTTGAGCATCCACTGTCAAGATACCACAATGACTTCTTTGACTTAGTAGGTTCCTACAAAACAAATTAGCAAGAATTTTAGGTCCCCAATCTCATTATGGGTGCTTGGGGTTAGTTCATGCAAGCATATATCATTTCACAACTTTAACCCATGCATATTTACCATTTGGAACACCAAAATGTTTAATGTTGCATTTGTTTGATGTATGTCCATGTTTCATACAGTAAAAACAATAAACATCATTCACTTTATTTTTAACAAAAGTCCCTTTTTCAACCCAAACTCTATGAGTTCTTTTAATTTTGGGCTTCTTATCTTGATGCATGTTCCTATTTCTAACATTGCTTCTTTTAAAGTTTGTTTTAACATGTGAATTTGTCTTGGTTACCTTTGCAAGTAGGTTTTCAAGTATGTCAATATCAAACTACATAAGCATTTAAACATTCAACAGTAGCATTTAAATCAGACAATTTTATTTCTAAGGTGCTAACTTTATTTCTTAAAACAACTTCTTCATCAAGCAAATTATCATATTTCAATTTTCATTCATTGGGCTCTTTCTTAAGCTTTTTATGTGTAGCATCAAGTTTTTCAGATTCATTCATTAATTCAAAGGAAGCTTTTTGCAAGTCTAATTCACTAGATTCAAAGCTGGAATCACTTACTTGACTTCTAGTATCTTCTGAGTCAGCCATTAGACATATATTTGCTTCTTCATCTGAATCACTTGAGCTTGTTGAGCTAGACGCATTGTCTTCCCAAGCTACGTAAGCTTTCTTTTTCTTTGGAAACTTTTTTCCTACTTTTCTTCACTTTTCTTGCTCTTTGGACATTCAGTTTTCATATATCCTCTTTCTCCACATCCGTAGCATTTAACACTTCAAGGAGATTCTTGATTTTCTCTCCTTTCTTTACGAAATTTATCCTTACCTTTTGTTTTCATAAACTTAGAAAATTTCTTTATCATGAGGCTCATGTTCTCCTCATCATCGGAATCATCATCTTCAAACTTTTTAGAACTCTTGCCTTTTGAGATCTCGGATTTGAAGGCAAGTGTCTTCCTTTTACCTTGATCCTCTTCAGCAGTTAATCTTTTTAATTCAAGATCATGCTCACAGAGCTTTCTAAAGAGAATCGGCATTGTCATTTGAGAGAGGTTTTGTGACTCAGAAATAGCAATCACCTTTGGTTGCCAAGACCTGTCCAATGATTTCAATATTTTGGCATTTAATTCATCAATATCAAAAGTCTTACCCAAACCAGTTAAGTGGTTCACTATGTGAGTGAAACGCTTTTGGACATCAGATATAGTTTCTCCAAGTTGCATTCTAAACATCTCATACTGCTGGATGAGAGTGTTCTTCCTTGCATGTTTCACATCCTCTGTACCCTCATGTGTGACTCTGAGGACTTCCCACATTTCCTGTGCTGTCTTACACACTGAAATTCTATAAAATTCATCAAGTACAACAGCAGATGAAATAATATTGTGAGCTTTAATATCAAACTAAGCTCGTCTATTTTCTTCAGCAGTCCAGTTAAAATATGGTTTTTCTACCTCTACACCATCAACAGTACTTTTAGGAATAAAAGGACAATTTTGTACTGCTTCCTAGATACCTCTGTCAACAGACCCCATAAAGATTTCCATTCTGACTTTCCAGAACGCATAATTATCACCAGTAAAAAGTGGTGGTCTGTTAATAGAAGCACCCTCAGCATATACAAGATTTTGATTATGACCAGCCATTTTCGAAAATATTGAAAAACTATCAAATCAAGCTCTGATACGAATTGTTGGTTGGTATCAGCCAGAGAGTATAACGCAGCGGAATAAAGTTAATAAGCAGACAACGTGTTCGGTCACTTTTTTAAATTAAAATGGTCAGTTTTAAAAATAAATTTTCTAAAAGAAAATTTATCGAACAATTGATGAGCAAATAAAAGTAAAGAGTGTAGGGAGTAGAAAAATCACAAGTAATTTTTATACTGGTTCGATTCAAAAGAATCTACGTCCAGTCGTTAATCACTACAAAAAATGATTAACAGTTTGACTAAAAAACAGTTTCACAGATTACAACAAGAGTGAATAAAATATGATGATTAAACCTTCCTTCGACGAAGGAACCAAAAGATGAACACTCTGCCAACTCAAAGAGAACCGCTCCGACTATCGGCACACGAAACGCGAGCTTCTTCTATTCACAAGACCAAGCAGAGCACCTTGCCAACTCGAACAGAACCGCTCCGACTATCGACACACGAAATGTGAGCTTCTCCTCTTCACGAGACCAAGCAAGGGAACTGAACTAGCTTTTTAGAACTTCCTCTGACAAACAATATTCTACAAAAGCTTTCTGTTCAACAATGTTACTTCTGAAGTTCTCAAAAGACCAATATATAGTCAGCTAGTCTGAATATGAAAGGTCAAGTCCCAACTGCCAGTAATAATCGATTACTGTAAGTGATAATCGATTATTCAAGTCTGTTAAGGTTTTTCAAAAATAACTTAGGCAGTTTTCAAAATGGACCTATGATAATCAATTATTTGGAGTGATAATCGATTATTCTAGAGCAATACAGTTTTTGAGAAAAGCTCATGATAATCGATTATTGCTCCTCATAATCGATTATTCCAGAACAGTACCTAAAATACAAGTTTTACATATTTAAGGACATTCCTAATACATTTATATTCTACAAAGTGCTTTTAAAAAGATTTCTAATATCTTCTTCAGGTTAAACTTCTTGTAGCATCATCAAAACCATTTACTTCAAGATTTACCAATGCTCCTCATTGGTAACAAGTGTATCACTTCTCCACCGTTTCATCGATCCAAATCTGTTTTGTTCTTGCATGTAATTCTCTTTTGGTTGCATGTGTCATTTATGTCCTATGTGATTCATTATTGATCAGTGATCATAACAATATGATCTAATAATATCTGTGATGTTTCTATGTGTAGATAGAGCATCATATGACACTAAAGGAGTTTTGGTGTCTTAGAGTTGTTTGAGCCATTTTATCAAGTAAGGGAAGTTCTTTGATTGTGTGAATTGGTAAATGAGTTGAATACTGCATGTGATAAGGAGATAGTTTAGAGTTTTTGGTATGTTGCTAAATCTATGTTATTTAAATGAGAAAGTTGTGATCAATGTGTTATTGTTGTGCTATTATGTTGTTTTTGTAGTTTTCATGTAAGATTGAATAAGAGAGTTACAAGTTGAACAATTGTGCACATTGGTATCACTTAAAAATTGTTTTAAGTCTATTGGTGTAAAAGAAAATAGTAGAAATTTGGAATTTCTCATTAAATTTTTTTACTGTAATGGCATTAGGCGATATTAGTGGGCGTTGGGTGCCATTTCAACTTTTCTAAGTTTGGAAGCATTTTTGTTCAGGGCGATGGGTGCAAGATGGTATGCCTGAGCACCACTTTGACAGTGGACCTCTGACTTAGTTCTCACTAGGTGAGCTTGTGCTCCATTGAGCCGAAACCAAAGTCGATGAGTTCACTAACTTGTGTTGTTAGGCGTCACCTAATACCACTAGGTGACAATCTCTAAAATTCATCCAATGGTGTTCCATGGGTCTTCTCGCTAGGCACTAAGCCCTTAGATAGACAACGTTTGGCGCGCCTCTAATGATACTGGTCTCCGTTTATGTTCTACATGTTTTGGGAGCTTCTTCAAATGGTTGTATGATATCAATGGTTATTGTAAGGATGCATTTGATTTGTAGAGTGAAACAATGGTATGAATGAATGAGTTATAGGACATTTCTAGGGTGGGAATCCCAATGAACATGTGATTTACTAGGGTGTGCATTGAAGTGATGACTGATTCATTTTATGAAGCTATATTAAAATCTGCTAATCATTCATACTCATGTATAGGAGAATGGTTAGGTGGTGAGACTGATAGGAGGTCCTGTCATTAAGGACGATCCTAAGATTCTTGTGGCCATGGTTAAGTGCATTTGAATTGTATTAATCGATTAAGATAGTTTTACCATTGATTAATAACATGAATAATGGTTTTCACACACACATACACACACACACACACACACACACACACACACACACACACACACACATATATATATATATATATGAGTCTGACCTCAATTCAAAAACACGAAAATTGAAATACCTAAAAGCTAATTTAGTGAAAAAAGTGAGATTGTGAGTTCTTGAAGAGTGAAAAAACTATGTATTTGGAAAACCAATGAAGAAGCTGCCAAGAAGAGGTTTATTCTAGAATTTGTGCCTAATAGTACGCTAACTTTTGAAATTTGAAGTTTAAAGTACTTGGAAAACACTAAAGGGGAGGGGGGAGGGGTTGAATACTGTTATAGAAAAACTTTTCGCAAAAGAAATAGTTTAACAAACTTGTCAATGATAAAAAGATTTTTATATAAGTTGTTAAATGCCTGACTTGATAGTTCTGTTTGAGTTTCATCCACTGTTGGTTTGTACTAGAAAACCCGTCTAGCTACCGTTTAACCCCATCGAGTTAAATGTAAAGTGTTTGAATTCTCTATAGAATTTACAATCAATCAATTTTGACACAAGTCCTTCTACCGTTACTCTCGCAGGAGAGGATGTGTATATAATACAACTCAATCTAATAGACTATCAAAATTTGTCTTTCTTCTTACAATCGTAAGCTTATGATTTGATGGAGCTTGAAAGTACTTTCTTTTTCTTTTGAGCTTTTCTTTTCTTCACACATATTCTCTTTTGTATTTGTGTGCTTATTCTTTCTCTCTTTTCTTTGACATTCTTCAATATATAGACTTCAAGAAAATGTCCGTTAGATAATACATTGCTTGGATCTTCCGATCTTCTTAGCCTTGTCGTAGGTAGCAGTCGTTGGTTAAAGTCAACTTGTTAGAGCATGCGTGCTTTTTTAGTTCTTTATCAAAAGGAGGTTGTACAAACTTTTTGGCACGACTTTTGATAGAGATCATTTTGTGAATGTCTTGTTTGTCTCTAACGTCCACTTCTGATTTGTATAGGATAAAGCAGATAGATACACTACGTGGGTAATCTGCATAGAGTATAGTAGATACGCATGTAGACAAATATGTCCTTTTTCTTAACACTTTTGTTGATTTTAAACGTTGTGCATTAAATGACATTTAATGCATGTTCAAAACAACAAAATACTTTTTATGTTTTCTACCCTTCAAGTAGGATTTTATCGTTTAAGCTTTTCACTAAGATCCAAGTAGTTGATGAAGGCTTCATCATTGAATGAAGTAGATCGTTTGGCACATGGTATAGACTAGCCTATGTAAACGCTTCTTTAAGTTATTTCTGCTTCGTTCAACATTGCATTTAGCAAGGTGTCTTTCAATAGAAGTTTTTGGATCATTGCTTAGGACTTTTTAGCTTACTTTCCAAAAACATATTTTGACACTTTCTCCTATCGAGATATATTGAGAGTTCGTTTGATCATCGCTTAGCAATGTATAACACTAATCCATTCAACAAGACTTTCATTGACACATTAAATAGGGAAACCATTTAATGGTGCATCTGTTCATACATTGGTGTTTTTACTAAGACTTTTCTTAATATGTTTAGATTTTTGAAAGCATTTCATAGATTAATTTTCTAATGATAACACTGTCATATGCTCATTTTGTTTATTGTTGTTTGTTAAACTTCAAAACATATGAGGATGCTTAGACAATTCAGTCTTATAAATGATTTTGTCTTAACACACTTCAGGTGTATGCTGGTACTTTCTTTCTTTCAATATTACTCTTTTGTATAGTATATTCATTGTGTATGTGAAGATTAAACGTGATTGTCCGAAACATTATGTATAAAGGTTTATTCTCGGGTTGATAAAATTTAGGATTACTAAGGAGAACTTGTAAATCTGTAAACTCAATTATGATAGTCGAAATCCTCCAAAACTTGTTATTTGGAAGAAGACTGAATGTAGATTCATTTGAACTGAACTAGTATAAATCGTTGTGTATTTCTTCCTACATTTCTGTACTTATTTTTTGATTTCTTTTATAAGTGTAAAAATCCAAAGAACAAGTCTTAAACATGGTGGATCATCTTGTGACCTTTCCTTCCATGGAGGGTTTCTTATAGCTTTTAGAATTTTCTCTCGTTGTTTAATCATGAAGCTTTCTTCAATGTGGGTTTTGTAAGACCCGTAGAAAAATATAAAATAAGTTTTATTTTAGTTAATATTGTAGTTTGTTGTCTTAAATAATTAATTATAGTATGAAGTTGTATGTAGAAATTATTAAGAAAGTTAATAAATAAATAATCATTTCTGTTACTGTTTATATTAAATAGTATTGTTTGATGTATATTATCAGTGAATGGAACCTTGGCCTAGTGGTAGTGTCAGTATGGGGATTGTCATGACCTGCCTTTGAATCCCCCTTGGCCCAAAATAAGGTTCCTAGCTTTATTTTATTTGTTTTGTTACGAAATTCGTGTGGGCCCCACTTAGTGCAGGAGAGAGAGAATGATAGTAAAACAAAGGTTAGTGTGGTGCAGAACAAGCCAAGAAGCCATTGCTTTCAAGCTTCTCACCGGAGTTGTATCATTTTACCTATTTAATGCTTCATAATTTTGATTAATTTGGCTTTGCAGGGATTAGTCAAAGAAAGCTTTATTTTTTATTGTCACGGGACTTTGGCAGAGTACATTTTCCTTTACTTCTTTTGTCTTATTATCCCACTTTCCTGGTGCATTTTGGTGGGTAGTAAACATAGGGTCCCTTGGCCAAGACTTTGGTTCTCTTAAGAGGGCTCACTTGTTCCCTTGTAGTTCCAAAATAGCTACTATATAGGACATTCATTTTACTCTTTAAATCACCTCTTCATCATGCATTTTGGTTACTCTTGAAAGAACCATTTTACTATAAGTGAGTTGTGAGTGAAAAACAGAGGGGCATTTGTTGAAGGAACCAAAGAACCCTTGAAAGTTTTCTGCAAACTTGAGGTAAGGGGAGTAACTTGAACTATACTTTATGAGGGGTAGGGTGTAGTTTCAATTTTTAGCACGTATGAAATATGTCCTTGCATGGGTATATGTTTTTATGAAGGGTTGGGATATAACTTTGATGATGGGTATAGGTTTATGATGGGTGGGGTATAACTTTCATATATGTTTTGTATGGGGTATAGCTTGATATATGTTTTGTATGGGGTATAGCTTGATATATGTGTTGTATGGGGTATAACTTTCATATATGTTTTGTATGGGGTATAGCTTGATATATGTTTTGTATGGGGTATAGCTTGATATATGTGTTGTATGGGGTATAACTTTCATATATGTTTTGTATGGGGTATAGCTTGATATATGCTTTATATGGGGTATAGCTTGATATATGTGTTGTATGGGGTATAACTTGATTTATGTTTTGCATGGAGTATAATGTTGATATATGTTTTGCACGTGTTGTATTTTGACCTTATAGGTAAATGGTGTACCCATATTCATGAGCGTATACAACACTCGGGGTAGATGTGAAAGGGTGCATGTTTTGGGTTCTTTTGAATGTTAAATATTGGTGTTGATGCATGAGTTTTGTATGTGTGAAAAAGAGAAAAATGAGAAGGGTATATGTTTTACATAGATATGGGAGAAAGAGACCATTGGTTTACAAAAAATGTATGTTTCGGGTTGTTTTAAAACAAAAGGAAAAGTGAGAAGATTGTGTGTGTTTTACGTATGATGAGAGAGAAAAAAATGGTAGGAAAATTTAGTACTTTTAAAATAATAATAATAATAATAATAATAATAATAATAATAAAAAGAAAATAATAATAATTTGGGTAGGCTGAGGAGTGAACTTATTAACTGTAGGGGGTATGACAGCAGTTGCGTAATTTTAGGGGGTGTGTCAGAAATTATGTTTTCTGGACAGGGGTACAAATTTAGTAATTTCAGGGGGTGTGTCAAAAAAAATTATGTCTTCTGGACAGGGGTACAAATTTAGTAATCTCAAGGAGTGTGTCAGTAATTCTATTTTCTAGAAGGGGTGTGAACTTAGTAATTTTTGGGGATGTAAAAAAAACTCTTTTAAGTAATTATAGAATTGTTTGGTGTTATTTAAACAATTGAGAATTATTTAATTGGTGTTATATTATATAATTATTGAGAATTGTTAGTTATATTGCTTAGTTTATTATTGTTTTCTTTTATACATATTATTGAGAATGTGTATGAATTCGTGATTGAGCACGGTTAATTTGTTTTTGTAGTGTACGTAAACTATGTTAGTTACTCTTTACTTCGTTGGACGTGTCAACATTTAAATGTTATTCTAAAATTTAAGTCTCGCGTGAGACTGAGATTCGAGTGTCACCTCCCTCTGCGCGGGGAGGTGGATGTCTCGCCCAATGACTTCGGCTCGTGTTGAGTATAGTGCACCGGTGTGCGTAGTATTGGTGTTTTTACTCGTTAGTCCTTGAGGAGTCGGGGAGATAGGTCAGAAATCGTGATGGAAGACGGCTCGAATCGCCTTTTATTGAGAACAGGTTAGATGACGAAATACAAGGAATCGACATTAGTTTATGAAATGTTTGTTGTCGATGTCATGTCTCACATTTATTACATCATGTTATATCTCATTTTAGTTATAAAGTGTATATGATGCATTGTTTTGTAATATTTCTGGTTACTCACCCTTGCATGTTGTGGTTGTGGTTTCCACCTACGATGATCGTACTTGTACGGGAGTAGATGCTATTACAGATATAGCTAGAATGGAATAGCTCGAGAGAGAGAGAGATGGGAAATAAAACTTGTTGGGGTTTTTATAATAGTTTCTTATTTATGTGTGTTTGATTTGTGTTAAGTTTGAAGAACGAATAAGATTTGGTTGTTGTAATGTATGAACTCATTATATGTGTATGGTTTGCTTATGTATTGTATTTTAAAAAAAAAAGTTATTTTATAAAATCGTACCCCAAGACTATAGTTTATTTTTTATAACCCTATTTTATTTGGTGTGTTACAGTCTTGGTATCAGAGCCAGGTTTTTAAAAAATCTTTTGGGGCTTTGGGGAGTGAGCTCGACTAGCTTTGTTGTGTGATTATGAAAATTGTATTATAGTATTCTTATCAAATTGTATCTTAAATAGAGAATGTCGAGACGGGCAAGATCTCCTTCTCCAATCAATGCTACTGTAGAGCTCGCACAAGCTCTTCGACAAATCTCTCGGGTGCTGCAGGGACAGTAAGAACAACAAGTTGAGCAAGCAGCCAGACCTCGTGTAGGCATGAAGAATTCTTACGTCACAATCCTGTCAAGTTCAATGGGAAGGCCACTCCAGACGAGGCCGATGATTGGATCTGCTTTAATGAGAAGATTTTTGCTGCAATTGAATGCTCTGAGGCGCAAAAGTTGGTTTTTGCTACTTATATGTTGGCTGGGGAGGCAGAATACTGGTGGCGCGGTCTTCAGATGGGGATGGAGGCTCGTGGAGAAGTCGTGAATTGGGGAAGCTTCCGAGCCAAATTCTTAGAGAGGTATTTCCCTGCCAATGCAAAAGTGGATCGAGAGGCAGAATTCTTAACTCTACAGCAAGGGAATATGTCTGTTCAGGCTTACAAGGAGAGGTTTGAATATCTAGCCAGGTTTTGTACTCAGAATGTCAGCGAGGAATGGAAATGCAGGAAGTTTGAAAGAGGTTTGCGCCATAACTTGTTGAGAGCCTTGATCCTTTTGAAAATTAATCAATTTACTGAGCTCGTTGAACAAGCTAAAGTGGTGGAACGAATGGAGGAAAAAGGACGCATGATGAGGATTCAGAAAGGAAGCTTCTCGGGAGGCAAAACTCTGAATAAGGCATATGAAAGACCTCAACCTTTCAGTCAGGGGACCCTGAAATGTTTTTAGTGTGGCGGAAATCACCTCCGAAGAGACTGTCCCAAACTAGCAGATGTCTATAAGGAAGTTAGGCTATGTTTCACGTGTAACAAACAGGGCCACATATCTCGTGATTGTCCCCAGAGAAAGGCGTCTGGTGCAGAACCTCAGAAGACCGTTAATGTCGGAAAGCCGCAAGCAGTAGGCAGAGTGTTTGCTATGTTAGGGGCTGAAGCAGAAAAGTCAGGTAATTTGGTACTTGATGTTTGTTCCTTATTTGGAAAGAATGTACTTGTTCTGTTTGATTCGGGTGCGACACACTCTTTTGTATCATCACTGTGTGTAAAGAAACTTGGTCTCTCTTTGTTCGATCTGGAGTGCGAGCTAGTTGTCTCTACACCAACATCCGGACAAGTTTCAACCAGTTCTGTCTGTGTTGGGTGTCTGATTGAAGTGGCAGGACGCAAGACCAAGGTCAACTTGGTGTGTCTGCCGTTTGAGGGTTTGGACATGATCTTAGGGATGGATTGGTTAGTTGATAACCATGTGTTGATAGACTGTAGACGTCATGAAGTGGTGTTCCAGGAACCAAAAGGTATTGAGATGTCAACGTCGAGCGAAATGTTGCATGATCTCAAGAGCGGAGCGGTCTGTTTTGCGATAATGCTGAAAGAACAAAAGGAAAGCACTGACGAGCAGATTAGTGGAATTCCAGTGGTAGAAGAGTACGCAGATGTGTTTACTGAGGAGATTCCAGAGTTACCACCGAGTCGAGAGGTGGACTTTACAATCGATTTGATGCCAGGAGCAGGACCAGTGTCCATGGCTCCTTACCGTATGGCTCCAGCAGAACTGGCTGAGTTAAAGAAACAGATCCAAGAATTGCTAGATAAGAAGTTTATCAGTCTGAGTGTATCACCATGGGGTGCACCTGTCTTACTGGTGAAGAAGAAAGACGGAAGTTCGAGGTTGTGCATGGATTATCGGCAGTTGAACAAGGTTACTATCAAGAATAAATACCCATTACCAAGGATCGACGATTTGTTAGACCAGTTGAAGGGTGCTGGGGTGTTTTCAAAGATAGATTTACGGTCGGGGTACCATCAAATACTTGTCAAGCCAGAGGATATGCAAAAGACAGCTTTTCGTTCTCGCTATGGGCACTACGAGTATGTAGTGATGCCTTTCGGTGTAACTAATGCTCCAGCTATTTTCATGGATTACATGAATCGCATTTTTCGTCATTGCTTGGATAAGTTTGTCGTTGTATTCATTGACGATATACTTATATACTCGAAAAATAGAGAAGAGCATGCTGAACATCTGCGAATAGTATTGGAGATTCTAAGGCAACATCAGTTGTATGGGAAGCTGTCAAAGTGTGAATTTTGGTTGGAGGAAGTTCAATTTTTAGGACATGTGGTATCTGTTCAAGGAATCTCTGTTGATCCAGCCAAGGTTGAAGCAGTATTAAAGTGGGAACGTCCTTCGTCGGTGACCAGTGAGAAGCTTTGTTGGGTTAGCAGGATATTATAGAAAGTTCGTTGAGGGATTTTCTAAGATAGTTGGTCCCTTGACTCAGTTGACGCGAAAGGACCAACCTTTTGTTTGGACAGATCGGTGTGAGGGTAGTTTCGAGGAGATGAAGCGGAGGTTGACAACTGCTCCGATTCTGATTATTCCAGATACAAGCAAGGCGTTTGAAGTGTACTGCGATGCATCGTATCAGGGTTTAGGTTGTGTTTTAATGCAGATTGGGAGACCTGTGGCGTATGCTTCTCGACAATTGAAGGTTCACGAGAGAAACTATCCGACACATGATTTAGAGTTGGCAGCAGTGGTGTTTGCATTGAAGACCTGGAGACATTATTCGTATGGGGGCAAAATTTCAAGTTTTCAGTGATCATAAAAGTCTCAAATACCTGTTTGACCAGAAGGAGTTAAATATGCGACAGCGAAGGTGGATGGAGTATCTGAAAGACTATGATTTTGAACTACAATACCATCCTGGTAAAGCAAATATTGTTGCCGACGCCTTGAGTAGGAGGCGTATTCAGATGTCTGCTTTGATGATCAAGGAATTGGAGTTGTTGGAGAAGTTACGAGACTTAAACCTTGGTGTGCAATTTGGACAGGATCATTTGTGGTGTAGCCATTTAAAAATCACGAGTGGGTTCTTACAACAAGTAAAGGCAGAACAAGAGACAGATCAAGAGTTGCAGAGTATTGTGAAGATGTTGGGAACTGACCAGGTCAAAGACTTTGCTTTGAGTAGTGATGACATTCTTCGCTTCCAAGGAAGAGTGTGTGTTCCAGCGAAAGCTGAGTTGAAAAGACTGATATTGGAGGAAGGACATAAAAGTAGTCTAAGTATACATCCGGGAATGACAAAGATGTATAAGGACTTGAAAGAGTCCTTTTGATGGAATGGAATGAAGAAGGATGTAGCAGAGTTTGTGGCTTCTTGTTTAGTATGTCAGAAGGTAAAGATAGAACATCAAAGACCAGGTGGAATGTTGCAACAATTGGATATTCCTCAGTGGAAATGGGACAACATCTCGATGGATTTTTAACTCACTTACCAAGATCATCGAAGGGCCATGATTCTATTTGGATAATAGTTGATCGACTGACGAAGTGTGCTCACTTTTTGCCAATCAACTTAAGGATGTCAATGGAGAAGTTGGCGGAGCTGTACATTCGCGAAATAGTGAGATTGCATGGTGTTCCTAATAGCACTGTCTCATATCGCGATCCGAGGTTTACCTCAAGGTTCTGGCAATTATTACAGGAAGCTTTGGGTTCGAGATTAAGGATGAGCTCAGCATATCACCCTCAAACAGACGGACAAACTGAAAGAACTATTCAGTCATTAGAAGACTTGTTGAGGGTGTGTGTGTTGAATCATCTAGGAGGTTGGAACGAGGTCCTACAGTTGGTGGAGTTCACATACAAATATAGTTATCACTCTAGCATTGGGATGACGCCTTTTGAAGCTTTGTATGGGCGAAGATGTCGAACTCCTTTGTGTTGGTTTCAAGATGGAGAAGCCATATTGATAGGTCCTGAGCTGTTACAACAAACTACTGAGAAAGTAAGGTTGATTCAAGAAAGGATGAGAGCAACTCAAAGCAGGCAGAAGTCGTATGCGGATCAGAGGAGAAGACCGCTTGAGTTCAATGAAGGAGATCATGTGTTTCTGCGGGTAACCCCAGTGACAGGTGTGGGTAGGGCTATCAAGTCAAGGAAGTTGTCACCAAAGTTTCTTGGACCCTTTAACATTCTGAGAAGGATTGGACCAGTAGCGTATGAAGTAGCTTTACCACCGCAGTTGGCTAATCTGCATAATGTGTTCCACGTATCGCAGCTGAGAAAATATGTCTCTGATCCCACTCACGTTTTGGAAGCAGATAACATTCAAGTACGCGAAGATCTCACTGTCGAAGCTACGCTAGTAAGAATATTGAAAGTTCAAACAAAGGTGTTACGGGGAAAGCAAATCCGTACGGTGAAGATACTTTGGAACGAGAAAACCCAAGAGATGACGTGGGAGTTGGAAGATTTTATGAGAAAAGAATACCCGCAATTGTTTGAAGTAGTAGCTTAAATTTTCGAGGACAAAAAGTTTTGGAGTTGGGGAGAATGTAAGACCCGTAGAAAAATATAAAATAAGTTTTATTTTAGTTAATATTGTAGTTTGTTGTCTTAAATAATTAATTATAGTATGAAGTTGTATGTAGAAATTATTAAGAAAGTTAATAAATAAATAATAATTTCTGTTACTGTTTATATTAAAAAGTATTGTTTGATGTATATTATTAGTGAATGGAACCTTGGCCTAGTGGTAGTGTCAGTATGGGGATTGTCATGACCTGCCTTCAAATCCCCCTTGGCCAAAATAAGGTTCCTAGCTCCATTTTATTTCTTTTGTTACGAAATTCGTGTGGGCCCCACTTAGTGCAGGAGAGAGAGAATGATAGTAAAACAAAGGTTAGTGTGGTGCAGAACAAGCCAAGAAGCCATTGCTTTCAAGCTTCTCACGGGAGTTGTATCATTTTACCTATTTAATGCTTCATAATTTTGATTAATTTGGCTTTGCAGGGATTAGTCAAAGAAAGCTTTATTTTTTATTGTCACGGGACTTTGGCAGAGTACATTTTCCTTTACTTCTTTGGTCTTATTATCCCACTTTTCTGGTGCATTTTTGTGGGTAGTAAACATAGGGTCCCTTGGCCAAGACTTTGGGTCTCTTAAGAGGGCTCACTTGTTCCCTTGTAGTTCCAAAATAGCAACTATAGGACATTCATTTTACTCTTTAAATCACCTCTTCATCATGCATTTTGGTTACTCTTGAAAGAACCATTTTACTATAAGTGAGTTGTGAGTGAAAAACAGAGGGGCATTTGTTGAAGGAACCAAAGAACCCTTGAAAGTTTTCTGCAAACTTGAGGTAAGGGGAGTAACTTGAACTATACTTTATGAGGGGTAGGGTGTAGTTTCAATTTTTAGCACGTATGAAATATGTCCTTGCATGGGTATATGTTTTTATGAAGGGTTGGGATATAACTTTGATGATGGGTATAGGTTTATGATGGGTGGGGTATAACTTTCATATATGTTTTGTATGGGGTATAGCTTGATATATGTTTTGTATGGGGTATAGCTTGATATATGTGTTGTATGGGGTATAACTTTCATATATGTTTTGTATGGGGTATAGCTTGATATATGTTTTGTATGGGGTATAGCTTGATATATGTGTTGTATGGGGTATAACTTTCATATATGTTTTGTATGGGGTATAGCTTGATATATGTGTTGTATGGGGTATAACTTTCATATATGTTTTGTATGGGGTATAGCTTGATATATGTTTTGTATGGGGTATAGCTTGATATATGTGTTGTATGGGGTATAACTTTCATATATGTTTTGTATGGGGTATAGCTTGATATATGTTTTGTATGGGGTATAGCTTGATATATGTGTTGTATGAGGTATAACTTGATTTATGTTTTGCATGGAGTATAATGTTGATATATGTTTTGCATGTGTTGTATTTTGACCTTATAGGTAAATGGGGTACCCATATTCATGAGTGTATACAACACTCGGGGTAGATGTGAAAGGGTGCATGTTTTGGGTTCTTTTGAATGTTGAATATTAGTGTTGATGCATGAGTTTTGTATGTGTGAAAAAGAGAAGAATGAGAAGGGTATATGTTTTACATAGATATTGGAGAGAGAGACCCTTGGTTTATAGAAAATGTATGTTTCGGGTTGTTTTAAAACAAAAGGAAAAGTGAGAAGATTGTGTGTTTTTTACGTATGATGAGAGAGAAAAAAAATGGTAGGAAAATTTAGTACTTTTAAAATAATAATAATAATAATAATAATAAAAAGAAAATAATAATAATTTGGGTTGGCTGAGGAGTGAACTTATTAACTGTAGGGGGTATGACAGCAGTTGCGTAAGTTCAGGGGGTGTGTCAGAAATTCTGTTTTCTGGACAGGGGTACAAATTTAGTAATTTCAAGGGGTGTGTCAAAAAAAATTATGTCTTCTAGAGAGGGGTACGAATTTAGTAATCTAAAGGGTTGTGTCAGAAATTTTGTTTTCTGGAAGAGGTGTGAACTTAGTAATTTTCGGGGGTGTAAAAAAAACTCTTTTAAGTAATTTTAGAATTGTTTGGTGTTATTTAAACAATTGAGAGTTATTTGGTGTTATATTATATAATTATTGAGAATTGTTGGTTATATTGCTTAGTTTATTATTTTTTTTTTTATACATATTATTGAGAATGTGTATGAATTCGTGATTGAGCACGGTTAATTTGTTTGTGTAGTTTACGTAAACTATGTTAGTTACTTGTAACTTCGTCACGTGAGACTGAGATTCGAGTGTCACCACCCTCTGCGCGGGGAGGTGGATGTCTCGCCCAATGACTTCGGCTCGTGTTGAGTATAGTGCACCGGTGCGCGTAGTATTGGTGTTTTTACTCGTTAGTCCTTGAGGAGTCGGGGAGATAGGTCAGAAATCGTGATGGAAGACGGCTCGAATCGCCTTTTATTGAGAACAGGTTACGATGACGAAATACAAGGAATCGACATTAGTTTATGAAATGTTTGTTGTCGATTTCATGTCTCACATTTATTACATCATGTTATCTCTCATTTTAGTTATAAAGTGTATATGATGCATTGTTTTGTGATATTTCTGGTTACTCACCCTTGCATGTTGTGGTTGTGGTTTCCACCTACGATGATCGTACTTGTACGGGAGTAGATGGTATTGCAGATATAGCTGGAATGGAATAGCTCGAGAGAGAGAGATGGGAAATAAAACTTGTTGGGGTTTTTATAATAGTTTCTTATTTATGTGTGTTTGAAGAACGAATAAGATTTGGTTGTTGTAATGTATGAACTCATTATATGTGTATGGTTTGCTTCTGTATTGTATTAAAAAAAAACTTATTTTATAAAATCGTACCCCAAGACTATAGTTTATTTTTTTATAACCCTATTTTATTTGGGGTGTTACAGGTTTCCTCCATGGTTGAGCTCTAGGATGATATATACATGATCATCTTTTTACTGATCTGATGATACTTGATCAGCTTTTACAGATCAGATGATTTTTTATCATCTTAAGGATGATACCTGATCATCTTTCTCCTTTAAGTTGATACTTGATCATTTTTTTTGTCGACTTGATGATACTTTATCATCATTTTGTCAATCAAATTATTATTGATAATCTTCGAGATTATACCTAATCATCTTTTTTCATTATGATGATACTTGATTACTTTTCTCCTTTTTGATGATACCTGATCATCTTTGTATTGATCAGATGGTTCTTGATCATTTTTAGGACGATACCTAGTCACCTTTCTTCTTTAGGATGATACATAATCTTTTTACTTATTTGAGGATACTTGATCATTTTTAGGATGATACTTGATCAGCTTTTTACATATTAGATGATTTTGATCATCTTTAGGATGATATATGATCATTCTTTTATTTATGATGATACCTGATAATCTTTATCCTCTAAGATGATACTTGATCATCTTTTTGCTAACCAGATGATACTTGATCATCTTTTTGCTAACCAGATGATACTTGATCATCTTTTTGCTAACCAGATGATACTTGATCATCATTTTGTCAATCAATTGATTCTTGATCATCTTCAAAATGATACATGATAATCTTTTTCTTGATCACCAAATTCATAATTGTCGTTTTTAGCTTGTAAATTTATACTCTTGTTGTTTGATATTGTAAATGCATTATTTCATGTCTCTTTGAAATTGTTCCACTTTGTAAGTAAAATAACATACACATGGATAAAAATAAAATATAAACAATTATAATAAAAGAAAAATTGACAATATTTCATGATAGAGATTCTTAGGATGCCTTTTCCATTAAGTAACTCTAATTGATTAATCTGTCTTCCAAAACTTCACATCTTAATAACAACATGTCCATCTTGATGATAACTGGTTGAATAATCAAATTTGCTTCATCTCTTTCATCTCATAACATTGTCCTTCAAGTTCTCCTAATTTTTCAAGATAATGTTCTCCTTGTAAAAAATATAAAAAATAACTATGGCACGCGACTAATTTTATTTTTCCCATGGTTGACGCCAAAATAATCTAGCCAAGAATACTCCTCAACTAAAGCATTTAGTGTCTTTTTCTTTTTCTTATCCTTTTTTACATATACTCTATAGGTCGACCCTTTCATTTCCTACATGTCCCTAATAAATTAAATACTCTTTTAAGGCCTTTAGGCTCAATTAATCATTTTAATGAGAAAACACTAAAATCTTTACTACCTGCCTCCCTCATTACCTAATTGTCGTTCTTCTTTATAGGTAGACCTAGACCTAACAAAATGATAAATAGACTTGAGCCTAATCATATGATAAAAAATAGGCCAACCACCATATAATCCCCTTAGTCTTTAGCGTCTCATACCTAAGTACTAATGTACAAGTAAAACCTTCTAACTCTAATATGGAAAATACCTATCATCACACACACAAATATGAGGATATGACTAAATTGAAAAAGTATATGAGCGTGCTTGATTCAATGTGTATAATTGGAAGAGTGTGTCCTTTTCGGTGTATCCAACGGTTGAGTCATGTTTAGCCCAATGGAGCATATTCAACATCACATTGTGCATGCTTCTGTCGCGAATTTGTATTTGTGGCCACTTTCGAATACATTCGACCTTCGATCAAGGACGACTTGGGCTGACCTTTGGTTAGGGATGACTCGGGTCGGCCTTCGGTTGTGGACAACTCGGGTTGATCTTTAGTCGGGGTTGACATGCTCGACCTTCGAACTTGATTGAAGTAGTCGAGGTTAACTTAAGTCGACCTTGGACTTGGATTGACACAACCCTGCCTTTAACTGGTCATATGCAAGTTGACCTTTATTCGGAACTAACTTGGGTCAACCTTCGACTAGGATGGAGTCGATCTTCGATAGAGGTTGACTCACCTGACCTTCGCCCTTGACCTACTCAAGTGGGCTTGGCTAGGATTGATCTTTGGCCTAGGCAGACTCGAGTCGATGTTCAAACAAGATCGATGAAGACTGACCTTCAGTTGAGACCGACCCGAGTCAATATTTAACTAGGATCGACTCAAATGGATCTTGGATCGAGGACTTACCTTCGGTTGGGACTGATTCATGTCAACCTTTAACCTAGTCGCATTGACTTGACTTACTTCAATTGGAACTGACTCATGTCAACCTTTAACCTAGTTGCCTTGACTTGACTTAGACACACAATTATTTTGAATTTTCAAAACCAAAAAATGATTTAACATAAATCCAATTAAGTGGATTGGAATTTGGATTTTCAAAATCTAAAAATAATCCAATCTAAATTCAAGTGAATTGAATTTAAAATTCAAAAATATGAATTTACATTTGGGATAAATTCATTTAAATAAACTTAGAATAATATAATTTGAATTTTAAAAATCATTATAGATTTGATCTTTTACCCACCCTTACTTCCAACGCGTTGTGGTAATACATGAAAATTGTTGGTTTAAACTTTTTTTTACTAAAGAGTTCATCCAATTAGACACATCAAAACATAACAATTTGTGTCATCAAAATTGTAAGTTTATTTAATAAGACTCTTATATTTAAACTTAGGACAAACCATGTGAAATTTTGTCCATAACTTGATAGAAAGCTAAAATTATTTCTAAGATTTTAATTTGGAATCTCATAAGAAAAATAAGTAACTAACAAAATCTGAATATAGAAACTTTCACGTTGCTTCCAAAATTCTTTCTACAAACATTAGAGTTCCGATATCTTGTCTGGAGTTACAAGTTAAAAGGGTTCAGAGTCCTGACTAAAAGATCTACATGCATGAAAACTAAATAGAAATCCAATTCATACACTAGCTAATCCCTGCCTGTTAGAAATTAAACAAAGTATAGTCCTCGATTGCAGAATAACTAGAAAGTGTATCACAAGGACAAAGATGAAGTATCCCAAAGCACATTTGACTTCCATGCATCGCCAATACTGAATGGAAACCCAATGGATCGCACTGTCTCCGATTGTTGGTCACCAACACGAGGCACATTCACGTTAGGAATCTTTACCAACACATTGTCGTCGTGGTTGCCAAAGCTTCCTTGCATCTCACGTAGTAGTGGTATTTGGTAGCCGTTACTATGCTCCTGTAACCCACCAAAGTTTGTGCACATTCCCTCAGAGGTCTTACTATTAAATTCTCCAAGCACAGAAGTTGAGGTACTCATTAGCAATGAAGAAACATCCATCGAAGATTTAGCACAGATTGTTGAAGTTTCAATAGGAGATGAGAATATTAAGCCAGTGCTAAGGTCTCCATTTGAAATGGGTAACAGATCTAAGGGCTTGTAAAGCATTAATGGATTAATAATTGGTTTGTTATAAGAAGCTAGAATATCTATAGGACAAGGGCTGGTGCTACTAGTAGTGGTTGAGTGTTGTGAGTCATTGTTATTAAAAGTACAAAACTGGCTGGCTAAGCTAGTTTTCTTTGGCACTTGCATGTTTTCTGTAGAAAATTGGTTGCCATATCTATCAGTGGCTAACATATGATCTGATGTGGTGGTTTCAGGTAAGGGTGAGACCCAAGAGTGAGAGAGAGCTCTTTGTGCTGTAGCATTGGTTTTCTTGAAGATTCTGCAGATTGCCCAGGATTCCTGCAAGTTAAAAAACAAGTTATATAAGCAATAGTAAGCCAAATACTACTTTCCAATACACTTACAAGAATAAATTTTGACATCTTATAAAAATTTTAAAGGCATAAAAATAATTTACATCAGGTATAACAAATAATCCTAAGGAGTGACATGAAAGAGGAGGTTTTAGAAGTTTTACTCACATTAGCAGGAATGGTCTTGTCCATGAAGTTCTTAGGGGATGAGGATGGGTTAGTGAGAGAAGGTAGTCTAAACTCATGCATCATCCAATCAGTTTTAATCCCTTTGGCAGCTCTACCTTTGTAGAACACTAGGGATTTCTTCAGACCAATACACTTGGAAGCCTCCGAGGAATATATAGGGCGATCCGTCCCTGTAGCCTTCCAGAACCCAGCTCTAGTTACCCTATTAGGCCTTGCACTGTTCCTGTACTTTCTGTCTCTGGGGCAGTAGAAATACCACTCTTTCTCCCCAGTGGTCGCCAACTCTACACATCACAACCATATAAAAAATGAAAACCTTGTTAGATACTTTGATAAAAGTAAAAAGGGTGCAACAGTTTGTACGTGAATCAAGCCAGTGTGTCTTCTCTTACTTGGAAGATCCCAAGGATCATACTTATAGATATCAAGCTGCTTGATGAGCTCAATAGAAAGTGGCCTCTGCTGAACCTTTCTCTTTAGATAAAATCCAACAAGCTCCTCGTCTGTTGGATGGAACCTGAAACCTGGTAGCATAACCTCATCCAGTTTCTCACTATTATCATTTCTCTCTTCCATGCTTAAAACTATTCTCTTCTACCAAATTAAGCCTAACTAATCTTTTGTTCAGTGACAGAAAAAGATAGACCCTTCTGTGGCTGCTATGAGATTTAACGAAAAACTTGTGAAAAAGAGAGAGATGCGGTTTAAGGGTTTGAACACATTAACCCTAAAAGAAGTGTATTAGTTTGAGTGGCTGTTTTTGAGAAGAGAAAAACTGAAAAGAAGAGGAAGGAGAGAGTGAAATTCACTCAATGTGAAGAAGCCATTATATGCTTCCTGAAAAGGGTTCTGCATCCGAAGGTTCAGCCACCTTTTGTGCTGAAGTTTAAAGGAGTGCGTGTTTTGCGAGGTTTGGTTTAGCTCATATGTACTAAGAAGAAGAAGCAAAAGGAAAGGCTATTAAAAAGAGAACAACCGTAAAATACCAAGAAACAAATCAAAGTCATGGAGATTTTGTGACTTTTATGACAACCATTTTTTTCTGTGATTAGTTTATGACCCAAAAGGTGGAATCTCGATAAACCACCAAACTAGCAGCATCTAGGGATTACGATCAAATATCATTTCAACATTTTAATCTCATGAAAGCTTATTATTAGGCTTATCCGCTAGAAGCCAAGACAAAGCAAAGTTCCAAGAAAATGATATATTTTATGCATTGTGTTTGTAACTTTTGAAATATCATTTGGAAACGTGGACCAGAACCAGATTCCAAAACACAGCTCAAATATATATAATTCAACACAAAATTCCAGTTAGACCAACCTACGATTATATTATTAGTTTCAAGTTTCCTCAGAGTCCGAAAATCCCGTTTCTATTCCATTCCCCACAGCTTCTATTCCACTGGTTATGTCAGGATGAAAAGGTTTAATACTAATTAACAACTATTTCGTTTGTGACAAATTTCAGATAACAACAAACGGACGTGTGATCAAAGTCTAATGTGGTTGAGGGACCGCTTAATTAATTATTATTGTACTCCTAATAAATTACACACATGTGTTTGCCACCGATTTCTCTAATGTCAGAACTGCAGCATGGTGCTTCAGCCTATGATATCTTTTTTCTCTCGGCTTTCTTCTCTGTCAAAATCTACTTGTTTCAACCTTTCTCTTAGCTACAAAGGCTTTATAAGTGTGATTCAAGCAAGCAGTTTAGTTTGAAAAGAAATATTTTCAATGACTTGTAAAATTTAGAAATGATTATTTTTAATGAACTAAAGTGTTGACACTTTTTTTTTTATCAAATATATATATGTGTTGATACCTTGAAGACATAGGAATATACATTTTTTCCTTCGCTGACTGTAAAATACAATAGGCAATACATATTTATAGACTTGGCGTTATATACGGAAGGACAGACAATTGGGGAATATCATGGTTTTGAAAAGAAACATTTTTAATCTATAAATTAGAAAGGATAATGATATTTAGACAACATTTTTTGATAATATTTAAACATTGATTACAATATGTGATTAGTAAAAAATTATTTCACAATATTTATGATTATTATTATTAATTGTGGAGTAATTTTTTACCAATCATACATTGACACGTAATCAATGTTCAAATGTTATAAAAAAATGTTGTCTAAATATCATTATCCAATTAGAAACATACTTTTTAATCCACAAAATGGCGTCAAACTGGCGTGAAAGAAAAGCTACTAGTAATTAAATAAATGCATTTTTGAACTCTAATTAATTTATTCTTTATAGTTGTTGTTAAAAGAGGAAACACATTTTTTTAAAAATAATCTTAATGAGTCAAAGCCATATATATATATATATATATATATATATATATAAACTCAAATCAAAGGGAGTTTAAGATGCAAAGGATATATAGTTTAAGACAATTAAAACATATTCAAACAAATTGTTATATATTAGGTATAAGATGAAATTGTTGGGAAAGAAGTTTCCAGATTTCAGACTTATTGAGAAAATTTTGATGGTAGTGTCATAGAGATACGAAGCATTTATTACTTTTTTAGAAAACAAAAAATATTTGTCTATATTACTTTGACAAAGGTGATACATGCTTTGCGAGCACAAGAATAACGTAGATTGATGACAAAAGATCATGCAATTATAGGTGTTTTACTTCATATTGAAAAGAATGCCCTCATAGTCAAATGCAACAAAAGGGAGAAATACAACGACACACATATTTTCATATTGTTTCTATTACAAGAAAAATAATCTCCAACCCAACAAGTGTTGGTGGAAGCCAAATGTAGCCAATTGAAACAAGTGGAAAAAGTATGTAAATCTCAATATCCTAAACAAGATGTCACTAGTACAAATTTGGCCTTTTAATTCATATGATATGCTTTGGTTTTGAAGAAAACGAAAGATATCAAGATGTGGTGGCAATTTTAAAATTTTTTGTGAACTTATAGGCCCTAGTTGCATAAGAATGTGTGTGATAGCTTGATTGGTACATTACACAACATTCAGGAAAAAACAAAAGATAGAGTAAATTCTCGTTTTGATTTGGTTGAAATGAAGATCCGAGAAGACATGACACCAAGGGAGGTTGGTAAGCGTACTTACTTAACCCCACATATGTTACATTATCTCTAGACAAAATAAGATAAGTTTTTGTCTTTGTCTAAAGAGTGTCAAGGTACCACAAGGATACTTTTCAAATATTAAAAGTTAAGTGTCGATGTAGAATTTGAAGCTTGTTGGCCTGGAGTCTCATGATTGTCACATCTTAATGCAATAACTATTACCGGTGACTATTCGTGAAATTTTACCTAAAATTTTTAGACAAATTATAACTCATTTGAGTTCATTTTTCTCTTCAATTTGTACTAAAGTCATTGATCTTGTAAAGTTAGATGAACTTCAAAGTGAATTGTTATCATCTTATGTTAGTTGGAGATGTTTTTCCTTATATCATTTTTTGACATCAAGGTACATTTGCTTGTTCATTTGGTAAGAAAAAAATTTAGTATTGTGGATCAGTGTATACCTAAGATGGATGTATCCTATTGAACAATATATGAAGATTTCAAAAAGGTACATGAAAAATAAATATCATCCAAAAGCTTCAATTATTGAAAGGTATATTACTGAACAAAGTATCGAGTTTTGTTTAGATTACATGACAAAACCAAATCCAATAGGAGTTCCTCTCAGATCATAATCAAAACGGTGTTAATAAGAAAAAACATCCAAGGTATGAAGTTTGATGTTGTATGTTGTACACGTTTCGAAATGAATAATTGAATATTCTAGACAAATTCTTTGGATGATAAAAGAACAATACAAAATAATGGAGTCAATCTCGAAGTTAAGTCACTACAATTTTTCATATCCAAAAATCAAAATCTAGTATTTAGATTAATAACATACTATGGTATAATAAAAGATATATGGGAGATTGATTATATTATATTTGTTATTCTAGTATTCAAATGTAAGTGGTTTGAAAATAAGAGTGGTGTCTAAATGGATGAATCAGGAATGACTCTAGTTGATTTTCGAAAGGGTTATTAAGACGAGCCCTTTATCATGGCACAACAGGCATCTCAAGTTTTTTATGTAAAAGATCTTACATCTCAACATTGGTATGTCGCTCTTCAAGGCAAAAAACAAATTGATGTTAATGAAGAGAATTTGATTAATTTTCATATTGTTGACACTCATCCATTTAAAACAATAATAAATTTTGATGGAGACCTTCTAATTGGTGATGTACATGCAATTTGGGAATATACATGACCAATCCATAACTTTATGTATGAATTTCATATTCGTGTACAAATTTACATCTTTTGTTAAATAATACGTTATATGTTATTTTATATGTCTATTATTAATCTTTTGTCTTTTTATTTTAATAGATATATGGTTGACCATCAGAATTCATCAGGGGGTGAAGGACCCACTACGAGACCCACTAGAAGAGCTAATGAATTGAGATAACTCTTAATCAAACAAGCTAATTGTGAGAGGACACCTATCATTGTTGACATCATCACTAGTGTGGCTACCAGTCCAAATATGTCTTTAGAAGTTATTTAGGAGTATTAGCAAGTGACAGAATATCCATTCTTACTCCATTTTTCAATCATGTGTTTGAAGTTGATTAGAACATGATATGTCAGGACGACATACTGGTAAGTTAATTAATGTTATTTAATTTATAGTTTGATTATATTGATAATTTATTATTCACTATTGATGTGGATTTTCTTTATTATTGATATTCCAAAAATGGTAACGTTTAGAAATAATGTCTATCTTCTATCGCCCATAAATTTTGTGGTTTTAAGAGAAAATTGGTGTATTGGTCTATCTTTGGAGAAAAATAAAATGAAAATCCATGTGTCAAATACAAGACAATTAATGAAGAAACATGACATCAGTTTGTTGAGATTCGTACATTCGAGAGATGGAATGTTAGTTTACTTAAAATCATCCATTTTCTCATTGGTAATTGTGTACAAGTTGAACTAATTCATTAAAGAAATTTTATATGATATAACTAATTCATTATATGTTATAGGAAAAGAGGACAAAAGCACAAAAGGATAACTGTTCGAAATAAAAAATCATGTTTATTATCTCGTGGTGGGTATAGGAAGCTTGAAGAGAAGATCATAAAGGAAAAGACATAAGATAGGCCCTACCTTCTGAGGATGATTGTCTATAGCCTCTTTCACCACCATCTCATCATGGAAAATGAAAGTTATCCTGTTTACGATCACCGAAGTCTTACACTTTGGACACCGTACGAGAAATCTCGGAAAGAATTGTAAGATGTATCTTTTCTTTAAATAATATTAATATTTTATACATATTAGATGTTAGATTTGTTTTGCTATGTTACAAGACTCCTTGGTTGAGCAAAGTTCCCAAGATAATTTTACTCTAGAAGGTCATTATGACATCTTTATTATTGCAATTGGACGGCTTAAGCATCCTGGAAGTGTGCGTGATGTTGGGTCAAGAGTTGGCATTTGACATTTTTTTAAAGCCTCCTATCGTCAAACTTCTTACTCACACAATGTTGAGTATGAAGAAAGGCTGACGTAGGAAATTAATAAGAAGATCAGAGCGTAACTCCATGATGTCACCAAGCAAGTGACTAAAAGGGTTTTGTGTCAATTCTAAGAACAGTTCAATAGTTACGGCATCCATCCGTAAGTATCTCCTCCACTAAAACCTTTTGTGCCTCCCACATGTAAAATTAACAATCATTTTATGTTATGAATTAAATAATTGTTCTTTAATAATATAACATTAACATTGCTTCTGACAGGTAGAAGCATAAAAGGTAGTTGTTCAACTCTCTCTGTACCAAGGGATGACATAGACAACATTCATCCATGTCAGCTATATGTTTTGGATGGTACATGGATGACACTAATGGCCTGAGGAATAGTATTTGAGACAGTCACAATTCTTCATGGTATGGAGCTATTAAATAATGAGGTTAAGGTGATGATACATGAAATTATCGTACCAAATAATTTAGTTCTTATGGCAATAGATAAGATATATATTGTGACACAAGCATTTCAATCTTCCATCGCTTGGCCTAAAGATTTGGTTGGTTCTATTTTTGATCCCTTGGTATTGACTCCCAAATCCACCATAAATTTCTCAATTTTTTTGTTTATACGTTATTTATGTTCAAACTTAAATAGTTTTCCATGTAAAAACAGACAGCATCAAGTGGAAAGTCCTAAAGACAATAAGATTCTTCCATTTGTAGACGATGCTCTTGGTGCATTACACCAGCTTACAAACATAATAATCAATGAGTTGATGCCAGTTCCATACGGTGCATTACCCAAGCCACCGTGCTCCACCAACGCTGCAAAGCCGCCGCAAGACGCCTCGGCCACCACCTGCACAAGCCCAATCTCCACCGCAACCAACCTCCAAGAAGCCCAGACGCGAGTGACGCAGTTTCTCCACCACCTGAAACCACAACCAGACCTGCAAGACAAAACCCAATCGTGATTTTTCCCGAGAAGAAATTTTTTGGATAGGGAATTTTTTCGAGATGGTGGCTATGTATAGGGAAGTGTTGTTTTCTTAAAGGATTTGTAGGAATCTGCATTCCAATCTTAAAGGATTTGTAGAAATCTACAATCCGATCAAGATTGAGGTACTTCATATGAAACATTTTCATTTCAAGTATTAACAGTTTTTCCCCTAAGACAACTTACCCCGATAAATTCTTTTTATGGACAGAACTTAGGACAAAATAGTCGGAGATGATAGGAACGTGGTAGAAACTGCAAGACACAACGCTTTTTTTGGGTGGGGAAGGAATTTTTGGGTGCAAGAACACTGCAGTTTCTCCGAGAAGGAGTTTTTCCCCTTTCGTCCAATCCGAAACCCTAATTTTGGGTGGGGAAGCGTGGCAGGCAGTGTACAGAGAAGATGTGCAGAGCCGTTAGCCACCTCACCAAAAAATTGACGCCGTCTATTTTTAGGAACTAAATATACATGTTTCCATACTAAGAGGACGAAATACCATCAATGTTCTATGCAGGGACTAAAACCAAAAATCAGTGAAACTTCAGGGACTAAAAGCATATTTAACCCTTTATATAATAATTGAAATTATTATTTTTTGTGCATAAATTCAAGATTCCTACATCAATTCCCAATAAGTTCATTCATTATTTCAGGAAAGCTTATGCAAAATAAATTATATAAATGTACAATAGTATTTAGCACATTTAATTGTTATAAATATATTATATTCTTAAGGATTTAACACAAATATTGTAAGGATGACATTTAATACATTTACTTGTATCTAGATTCTGACTTATTCTAGGTGTGATGAATATATAAGTTGTTTTATCTCTATTTTGTTTTTGTGCCGAATTTTTATGTAGGTTTAATATATAAGCTGAAACAAAACAAAAATATTTTTAAAAAAAATGTCCACATTTGGCTTCAGTTATAGCCAAAATCAAGGTAGAAAGAGGTATTCAACGTCATTTCAGGTCATAACCGAAACCAAATACACTTTAAGGGGAAAAAATATTAAAAAACACTACATTAAGCTTCGATTATCTATATAACCAAAGCATAAAGGGGATTTGACTTCAATTATAATACGAGATCTGACCAAATCCTTTTTTTTATTATTATATAAGGACATATGACCTCGATTCTTCTTATAACCGAAGCCAAATCTACTTTATTTTTCTATTCTTTATTATATCAGAAAAGGCATATGATATTAGTTCTTCTTATAATCAAGACCAAATCTATTTTTATTTTTTATTTTTTATTATTTATATATGCTTTAGTGCTTCGGTTCTTATTGAACTAAAGCAAAATACTGAACTTTATGCTTTGGTTCATAACCGAAGCCAAAAACTCATCCTTTTTTTCATCACCTTGATATGCTTCACTTGTAGAACCAAAATCCAATGTCCATAATAATTGTTGTTGTATCCTTTTCTTACAATAGTGTGTTAAGATTGTAAAGGATAAATTAGAGAAGGGAGTACTCCTTGTAACATCATGTGTTACAACCAACAAATTTCTCAAAGATTTTATTGTATATAATGGTTACACAAACCACGTGACTCATGATCGAGAACTTTTCAAAGAGTTCAACAAATCAAATATTTTCAAAGAATTAGAAATGGAGAACAACTTCTTGTGAAAGATACATGAACAATTTCAATCAAAATTCATTTAAGTATATCAAATTAATTGTTCATATCTTATATGTTGTTGAGATTATTCAAAATTTGTTAAGTGTTGCTTAAATGTTAGACAAAGGTTATAAAGTCTCATTTGAAAACAAACTTTGTTGTGTTTCTAATCTCATTTTGTTTAAACAATGACTTAAGTATTAGAGCATCATTTATGCGTGAATAATTTTCATTTGATGGTATTATATTTAGTCCTTTTAATTGTCTTAATTCAGTTCATATTTATAGAGATTAAAGATTCCAAAAAAAATTAACATAAAAAATGTTCAATTTCTAATAAAAACAATAGTATTATATATTTGGTTGGAAAGAAGATAAGGGAGTAGAATATGAAAATATCCACAATATGTTAAAAGATAAGCTTCAATAGGACATTAATATCACATAGTTGGTTATGATCAAATAAATAAATTAAATCATGAATGGAGGATAAATATGCCTACATTAACATAAACCAGTTTGCCCCCAAATTAAATTGTATTTCCTTTCCTTGTCCAAGCTAAGATTTATTCTATTTTCATAATATTGACAAAGTTGGGTATTTTTGGTAGACCTTGTTACCCATTATTAAGTTTGAGTTGACATTTTCATTTATTATATGCCTTTTTTAAGTCTTAATCTAACATGTTGTGACCTATTTCATATAAAAAAAAATTATAAACAAGTTAATAATAACTCCAATTAGATTTAAAAAGGTCATTGAATTTTGTTTACTATATCATATTTCATACGGAAACATGTGACACTAGAAACATAGCAATAAGAATATTGAGCGAAGATGACTTTTATATATTTTTTAATTAATTTATATATATTTATCTATTGCAATGTAAAATTGAAAAAGAAAATTATTTATTAAAATAAAAAATTGTTAAATTTTTTATTTTTTAAATTAAAAAAACAAAACAGTATCATGCTTAAAAGGACTGAAAAAAAAATCGAAATTTGAACCACTCAAATGACAAATTGTCCAAAAATTTAGTCTATCTTTGCTTTTTCCTTAACCTAGCCTAGGGTTTGCTTCCCAAGCGTGTAACTAAAGTTTACGGTCCACGTTCCTCTTTCTCTACGGCAATTAAACCAACTCTCTAATTAAATTTCCACACTCCAAATAGTACTATTATAGTGATACTAAATTTTCATTAATAGCATAACCAAATAATTAATTACATTAGGTATTTGTTCCATTAACACGTTAGAAGCACAAGTGGGAATAGGTATTGTCTAAGGCTCATGGTTAGGCTTTGACCTTTTTTAAAAGATATTTAATTAAACAAATTAGGTTTGAGTTTATAAAAGAAAATACATCTTTTTATTTATTGAAATATAATGAAAATTAACATATTATAATTGTATATGTAATATTTTTATAAATTAAAAATCTCATATCATAAGTAAAATAAATATTGAAGATAAAGGATTATATTACTAAGAAAACAAATTTTATTATAACTTATTAAATTATGTTTTATATGGCTAGGCGTAGTGACCCTCTTATCTTATTTATTCATTCAAATTTTAGTTTGTTCTTTCAAAATATAAGCCTATTTATGGGTTAATTGGTTAAATTAAACTTTTGAAAAGGATATAAATCAGAGAAAAAAAATCTTTAATAAACTAGTAGGTTAGATCATGCTTTATTTTTTCATATAAGTTAAACTTATTTACTCGAAGCCTAGTAAGCAAGGTTAACCTAATGTAATGGTGATTGTCATTATTACGACTGTAGAATGTTTTTCAAATGTCTCTTTTTCATTTTGAAAGATATTTTACCAAAAAAACGCCATACAAAAATATAATTATTTTGAATACTATACTTAATCAATATACTTCACACATTAACTGGAAATAAGTAATTAATTTGAGATAATAGAATTTACATGACGTTTTCATAAAATTTCAAAATATTAACTAAATTCTTTTAATGTATGTCTGAATGCCTTAGACATGATAGTAGAACGGAGAAAACAGTGAAAAACGAATGCGCCTCAGATAAAAATCTTTGGTCATTCTTTTGTGGTTTATGAACTTTCTCGGGAAAAAAGTATATAAAACGGAATTTAATGAAAAATAATGTTAGCCTCAGATAAAAATCTTTGGTCATTCTTTTGTGGTTTATGAACTTTCTCGGGAAAAAAGTACATAAAACGGAATTTAATGAAAAACAATGTTAGGTATATATATATATATATATATATATATATATATATATATATATATATATATATATATATATGTGTGTGTGTGTGTGTGTATATATATATATATGTGTGTATATATACATATATATATATATATATATATATATATATATATATGTGTATATATATACACATATATATGTGTATATATATACACATATATATACATATATATATACATATATATATATATATACATATATATATATATATACATATATATATATATATACATATATATATATATATACATATATATATATATATATATAACATTGTTTTTCATTAAATTTCGTTTTATGTACTTTTTTCCCGAGAAAGTTCATAAACCACAAAAGAATGACCAAAGATTTTTATCTGAGGCTAACATTGTTTTTCATTAAATTCCGTTTTATGCACACACACACACACACACACACACACACACACATATATATATATATATATATATATATATATATATATATATATATATATATATATATATATATATATATATATATACATACATATATATATATATACATATATGTATATACATATATATATATATATATATACACACACATATATATATACATATATATATATAGATATATAGATATATAGATAGATAAGTTTGCTAACGTGCGTATCCTGTTTTTCAATTGTACATTTTAATAATGTGTATCGGGTTTTAGTAGAAAAAAATACCCTCATATATTATGGATTCTAAGCTTTAAAGTCAAGGATATTAGAATAATTTTCATTCTCAAAACTAAAAAAAACAAGAAACCCCAAACCCTTACTCACCTCCATCGTTCCTCTCAACCATTTCTCTTTCATAATGTTAGGTGTGTGTGTATATATATATATATATATATATATATATGTATATATATATATATATATATGTATATATATATATATATATATATATATGTATGTATATATATATATATATATATATGTATATATATATGTATGTATATATGTATGTATATATATATATATGTATGTATATATATATATACATATATGTATATATATATATATATATATATATATATATATAGATATATAGATATATAGATAGATAAGTTTGCTAATGTGTGTATCCTGTTTTTCAATTGTACATTTTAATAATGTGTATCGGGTTTTAGTAGAAAACAATACCCTCATATATTATGGATTCTAAGCTTTAAAGTCAAGGATATTTGAATAATTTTCATTCTCAAAACTAAAAAAAACAAGAAACCCCAAACCCTTACTCACCTCCATCGTTCCTCTCAACCATTTCTCTTTCATCTCTTTCACTCCAACCTTTTCTCTGTCATCTCTACTGTAGCCCGAACTGAAAAATTCAGAAACACTAGCGGTTAAACAATTTCTTACAAAAAAAATGATTTTATAATGAGTTTTCATTTTATAATTTGTCTTATCTAATTTTATTTAATTTTCACGAGCATAATGACATATGAAGGAATTGGTAATTCGCTTGGAAAAAATCAGAAACACTCGTTGTTAAACAATTTCTTACAAAAAATGATTTTATAATGAATTTTCATTTTATAATTTTTGTCTTATCTAATTTTTCACAAGCATAATGACATCAAAGGAATTGGTAATTGGTCTGGAAAAAATTAGAAGCACTCTTTATTAAACAATTTCTTACAAAAAGTGATTTTATAATGAGTTTTCATTTTATAATTTTTGTCTTATCTAATTTTCACAAGCATAATGACATAAGAAAGAATAATTGGCCTGGAGGTTTTTTAAGAGATGATGATTCAACATCTACAGATGATGAAATTAGAGAGGTTAATGAAGATGATGAAATTGAAGAGATCTTGAATGAACCTTTGCCTGAAGACGAATATGTCAATGACTCAACTCTTTACAAAGGTGTTTAACGACGATGGGATGATAGAGAAAATGTTGGAGTGAGAGAGATGAAAGAGAAAGGGTTGAGAGGAATGAGGGAGGTGAGTAAGAGTTTGAGGGTTTCTTGTTTTTTTTTTAGTTTTGAGAATGAAAATTATTCAAATACCCTTTATTTTAAAACTTAGAATCCATAATATATGAGGGTATTTTTGTCTACCAAAACCCAATACACATTGTTTAAATGTACCAACTGAAAAACAGACGTACGCGCACGTACGTCTGTTTTTCAGTTGGTACATTTTAGCAATTTTGTACCGCATTTTAATAGACAAAAATATCCTAATATATCATAGATTTTAAGTTTTAAGGTTAAGGGTATTTTAATAATTTTCATTATCAAAACTAAAAAAAGAAAAAAAAAACCCTTGTTAACCTCGCTCATTCCTCTCAATCCTTTCTCTTTTATTTCTCTCACTCCAACATTTTCTCTGTCATCCCTACACTAGTCCCAAGAAAAAACATTCGCTGTTAAATAATTTGTTTTTGTAAAGAGTTGAGTCATTGACATATTTGCTTTCAGGAAAAGGTTCATTCAAGATCTCTTCAATTTGATCATTTTCACTAATCTCTCTAATTTTAAATCATTTGTTGATGTTGAATCATCATCTCTAAAAAATACTTTCAGGCCAATTACCAATTCCTTCCAATGTCATCATGCTTGTGAAAATTAGATAAAATTAGATAAGACAAAAATTATAAAATGAAAACTCATTATAAAATCATTTTTTGTAAGAAATTGTTTAACAGTGAGTGATTGTGATTTTTTCCAGGCCGATTACCAATTCCTTATGATGTCATTATGCTTGTAAAAATTAGATAAAATTAAATAAAACAAAAATTATGAAATGAAAACTCATTATAAAATCATATATTTTTTTGTAAGAAATTGTTTAACAACGAGTTTTTCTAATTTTTTCAGTTTGAGCGATGACAGATAAAATGTTGGAGTGAAATAGATGAAAGAGAAAGGATTGAAAGGAATGATGGAGTTGAGCAAGGGTTCCAGGTTTCTTTTTTTTTTTAATTTTGAAAATGAAAAATTATTAAAATACCCTTAACCTTAAAACTTAGAATCCATAATATATCAGGATATTTTTGTCTACTAAAACCTAGTACACATTGCTAAAATGTACCAACTAAAAAAGAGACGTACGCAAATTAGCAAACCCCATATATATATATATATATATATATATATATATATATATATATATATATATATATATATATATATATATATATATATATATATATATATATATATATATATAAATGAATAAAAACTCCATTCAAATGATTTTATCTCATATAAATGATTTAGATCTTAACTGTTATGTATATATATCTATCTCCAATAAATGATCATTCACACATTTATGTTATTTTTCTCTCTTACAAACATTAGTTTAATTATAAAATATTTCTTGTCACTACAAAAATATTGCTAACTTTAACTCAATTATACTAATTATAACTCAATCTTAACCATAATAATTTTAGTTTCACGTCAATTAAAATAACTTTGGTCTGGTTTTAGAGTTTCAATGAAAGTATTTTCAATTGAGTCTTAGTTACGTACTTAATTTGGAGTCACTTTAGCTATGTCTAAGCTAAAATTATTTCAGCTTTACTACAATTCTTACTACAATTCAAGTAATTTAAACTTTATTTTAAGAGAAACTTCAACTCAACCTGAAATAGAGGAACTCCAACTTAGTCTCGAAGATAGTAATTTATTAAACTTCTACCAAAATATTTTTAACTCAAACTTAGTTAAAGTATCTTCAAATCAATTATAGTTAGAGCAATTTGTTTTCAATCCCTATCAAAATATATTTTATTCAACCTCCATTAGATCATATTTGACTTGACATTCTTTTAGTACGGTCAGATTGATTTTATTCAATCTAGATTAATTTAAACTTGCCTCAAATAAAGTAATCTTACCTTGGTTAGTTCATCTTTAGCTTAGTCTCGAGAAGGACAATTTTAGCTTGTCATCCACTAAAATATATTGGACTAATTGGCATCTAAAGTATCTTAACTCAATCTCATCCAAAACTTTTTTTATCTTGCTTTTGGTCAAAGTGATTGTTATTTAGCATAAATGAAAGTCCAAAATATTACGAACACAAGACAAGGTTGAATTGTATTTTGATAGTTTTTTAATTAAAGTAAAAATAGTATCTAGGAAAAATATTATGGCAAAAAAATGGACAACATAATATTACATAACATCCAAGATTATTAAAAGGAAGGACACACCTCTATATATAAGCAAGGGTGTCTCCTAACCCTAAAAGCATGATTTCTCACCCTTGCATTCATTGGTCGAAAATGAGGCCCTTTAAGGAGTGGGCAAGTGTCTACAAATCCTCTCCAATGAGGGAAGGACATGTGACCACTCATAAAGCACAATCTTCTAATTTCCTAGAGTGTCATATTATCACTACTAAAACTAAATCCTCTCCAATGAAAGCATGACATATGACACATACTTTCCACATGATTTGAATGTCTAGCTTAAGGAAAAATCCTATAATAATTAGGCTTTAATACAAGCCTTAAACAAACTTACCTACTTGACCGAAATACATGACCTAAAGAACCTACACTACTTAGCCAAAAATACACGGCCTAAAGAAACCTATACTACTCCAAACTACGTTCCATGATGGTTCCAAAGGTAGTCCAAAAAGTAGAGTTTAGATCATCTTAGATTATTTCAATTCTTCTTGTAGATGTTTGACCATGACTAGAGGGTACGCATCATAAATGCACACTATCCAAAAAGAAAAGTACATCCAACTTTTAGAATATTGAGAAAATGAAGAAAGAACATTAATTGTTGCATGGAGGACATTCAATGCATCCATTATTATCATACTTATCAAATGAAGAAAGTCGTTAAAATAAGTTGAAACAGCTTAATGGGCATAAATTATTCCAATGGCTACTTTCTTCTACAATCTATACAAAGCCTTTCTAGAAGAAGAAATGAGAGACACGACATGCATATATCCAAAATGCTAAAAATATTTTGAGCCAATTAAAGCTTCAATGAAGAATATTACTAGTGTTCAGTTTAGCAAAATAGAAGAAAAAGCGTTTCTCTATATCTTATCCAAGAGTGGTTGTTTGATAAAAAAAAAACTCAATTATTAACCGGAAATAACTATTGTTCAAAGAATATTTCTTTAAGCTAGAAGTGGTTTGTTGAAGAGTACTTGTTTAAGATATAAGTATCTTGTGGAAAGAATATTTGAATAAGATCCACTGAGTGGCTAAAAACCACAAGAATACTTGTATTGAGTCAAGAGTATCTTGAAAAGAAGTGCTTAATTGACCTAGGTGTGACTTGGAAAACAACACAACTGAATCAAGAGTGACTTGAGAAAAAAAAAATACTTGATTGAGCTAAGAGTGATTTGGTAGCACAATACTTCAGAATTAGCCAAAGGTGCCTATGAATCCAAATAATGCTCAGATGATTAGTCAAGAATGATTACAAGCTCAAATAATATTCTCGTTGTATTTCATAACATTAGTTTGCTTAGTATAACTCAATAAGTTGACTAAAAATTAGATGTAACTATGATCATATGAATCAGTATAAAAATAATATATAATCTTTCTCTCTCTTAATTTCTTTCTTTTGCATGTTACTCTCATCTTTACCAATTGAGAGAAGGAGAGACATTATATAACAACTTAAAAAGTAAATTTTCTTTAACAGAGTATATAAGTCGATTAACTAAAGTTACGTCGGACAAACATTTTTTATTGATTTCTTTACAAATGTAAAACCATCATCTAAACATAGCCATCAGAAGATACTTGCAAAAAGTGTTCAAAAAATTCTTAAAACACAATTTAACCCTCTTTTATTGTGTTTCTTCCTATTTTCACCTATAGTATGCTATTTTATGTACTTTGACTTTTGTCCGTTATAGGACGCGAAAAGTCCTATGGTACAATATTATTGGTTAGGAACATTCTTTACAACAAGAATAATAAATTTAGTTTTCTAATTGTGCATTTAAGTTTAAATGTGTCAGATGCACTTATTGCGTTTTAAAGAACAAATACAACAAATCATTACTATGATAACTTAGAACATTATCAAACACAATTCTGTTAAGTAGAAAGATGCAAGGTCTATACATAATTAAGAAAATATAGACAGACAATGTAATTGCATAAGATATATGCATGAAGAGACTTCTTAACACGGACATCGTAACGTAATCTTTCAGACGAAAACCGACATTTGTTTGCACTTAATAAAAATAAAAAGTATAGTATTCTAATGTTGGATCTAATAGAATCTAATTTTGAAATTGACCTTGCATAAACTAATTTCACCTTGACCAAAGCCTATATCACTCAACCTTAAGTATAACATTCAAATAGAGTAGATATAGGCATTGGAAGCTTAAACAACACATAAGCTTATAATAAAAGGAAAACTAGATCAAAAGTAGACTCTCATCCTTGCCTAAAGTTATGTTGACTCCATGAAAGATTTGATTCAATGATTCCATCAACACAATAGCTTATTTGGATTAAGAAGAAGATAAGAAATAAAGAACAACAAAAGATTGAATTACTGAACACACACGGTCAAATACAATGGAATAAAGGACATGAGAAGATAAGTAAACATTCCAATTGAAAATGAGAATCCATTAAGTGTTTTGGAGGATCGTTACTTCTATCTTAGAATATTGAGACAAGACTAAGAAGTCACTAAAAGAATGTGTTAATAATAATGGTTTTAGTACGACGAATCTATGAAATTATCACTTTTACTTTATAATATGATGATGTATTATTGCTAATTTTTTTTAAAATATGACATTTATTTATAATAATTGTAACCACTAAAATTATGTAAAATATGACATTTCTAACCCTTATTTATTAAAAATGTTAGCTTGGAACTAGAATGCTTTTTATTGTTGCTATTGAGTTAATTACTATTTCATACTTTAAACTCAAAAGACCTAAGACAAGGTAACCCACTGACACCATTCTTCACTGTTTGAAACAACCATCTAATTATGTTTTACAACAGGGAAAGGGAGCATATAAACAAAGAAATGGTTATGTATTCTAAACTGTATACATATGTTCCACATTCATGCATGGGAGAGAAGGTTTCCATCAAGTTACCTGCAACAATTCTCTGATATCGTACCCTTGAAGCTATAATTACAAACAGAAGATGAAGCATTCATAATATTGAATAAAAGAGATTGTAAAAACTAACAGAATTTGCAAACAAGGAGTGATAATTAATACCTGCAGAAAAGTAAGAAATAATATCACTCCTGAGTTCCAAAAAGCATGAATAGTGATGGGATTGAGAAGGTTGTGAGTTTGAGCATATGAAAACCCCAAAGCAGTCCCTGCGTATGCCACAAATTTCTGTTATTTTCTTCAGAGTATGCGGAGTCACAAGAGCACCTTTCAAGAGAAAGTAGACGTTTCTATTTTCATTTCTTCTTCTACAAAAAAAGGTTACATAAATGTTTTCACTTCATTTATATTTTAAATGTTTGTATAGAAAATAATGAAAACAACAGAAAATGTAAGTGAAAAAAATGATATTTTCTAAATTATTTGTGGAAGTGTTAACTGAAACAGAAACATTTTCTAAAATCAAAAAATGGATTGAATTTTTTTGTTAACATAAAAAATTACATTTTCCCTTGTTCAAACTAAATTATTTTATATTCAATTCATTATTTCCATATCTGAAGATCATGTTGTCAAGTATTTGCACCATACCGAGAACAAACAGCTGTGGAAATTCTCCTGGAGTGAGATGTGCAAGGGCAAACACAGTGGCGCTAATGATAACAGCAACCGGTGTAGGAACCCTACAGTGAAAGTGGCGAATGAGAAAAACTGCACCAGTAACAATCAATTCACAAAACATACTTAAACAACCGAGTTGTGGCATCCATGATGCATCTAATTAAGTTAAATCTACAAATTATGCAAACAAGTATATTCGCAGATATAGATTATTTTTTCACAAAGAAAGTTCAAGTTTTGATATAGCCTCACATTGCAAATCCAAATAACTCAGATCCACACACTGCTAGGTTACACATTAAAAATAAAAATAAAAACCAAAATAGTGACCTTATCATGAAACTGTTATTAGAAATGTTTAGAATACTTAAGTAATAATATTTCCTAAAGATCACATATCTCTTATACATACATACACGAAGCAATAGATTGTTGCTTCTCTTACTTTCCAATTATCCCACTTTCATTGTCTATCTCTGGAGTTATGTTAGGTTCCTTTTGTTCACGAGACCAAACAGAACACACTCTTCTCACAATAATACTCAAAACAGCCAAAGATGAAAGTATGTGTATGTATATTATTGAATTTGTAATGTATATAACGATGCAAATACAAGTAAATGTTCCCCAAGGAAGCCTCCCTTCTTTCACTGGCCAAAAGGTCCAGTCTAAACCCAAAACAAATATCTGATAATCCCCTTCTCCCTCTATTTTGTTTCTCATTTGTACTCTCTCTCTACAAACAAATTGTCCTCCTTTCCCACCTTTAATTTCCTTCCCTCATACAATTTTAACTTCCTAACATTACACCCCGCTGCAAAACAATGTTATCCTCAAGGTTGGAATCGTGAAACTGGATCTCCTAACTCCTCTTCATCATCCAGTTTTCATATGAAGGGAACCCACTGGCTACTGTCCTCCAATTCAGGTCTAGAGGTTAGGGTGGTGGTCTTTCTGAAAGAATTGTTGACTCCTTTAAGAGTTGCTTCTTTTCCAGAATTTCCATGGACCATATGATTGTTCTATACTGCCTTCTGACCTGGTAACCACTTACATGGGCCTAGATTTTAACTATTTTCTGATGAATGATCAAGAATTCTTTTATCTTCTTCCAACCCCAAAATCTTTTTTGTATTTTTATAGCAGCAGCATTGGCTAAGCCCTCTCCTTGCCCAGATTTGTTCATCCTAGAAGCTAAAAAGGAAAGAACTTGTTGATCTGACCATCCAATTTCTTCATCATCATCATGTTGAGCTAATTGTTTCCTCTGAATGTTAAATTGCAGCCCTACAAAGAAATATCCCTGCCATTGGTCTTCTGGTGTTTTATATGTTTGTGACAACCATATCTTTTCCCCACTCAAAACAGTTGCATCTTCTACTTTGTTTCCAACCATAATAGTCACCCTGTTCCCACCATATTCTGCTTTCTTTCCTCTGTCTTCACCCTTTTTCACTGTTGTGACAAACACATCACAACCTCCCACACTATCTCCCCTAGAAACAGAAGCTTTTGCCACTTCCTGGGCAGCAACACTAACAACTTTCACAGCAGCAGCTTCTCTGACTTCTGCAGTTTGGGCTAATTTCTCCAAAACAAAATCTCTATCTCTTTCTCCGAACCTCCTTATCAACGCCTCTATCAACTCTGTCCAAGAAGGATTCTTGGTTTTATATTTCCAGAACCTAAGCCAATAGATTGCGACTCCCCCATACTAGTGTAAGCCAATCTTAATTTCTCCCTTGTTGCCAACTTTTGGATCTCAAAAACTTTCTCTGCTCTAGATATCCAACCCTCTGAAACAATCCCCTCAAAAGTAGGCAATTTTAGATGATTCCTCCACTTCCTCAAATTACTTTTCCGTCCTAGCGACTATCCCCGAGCTCAATGAGTATCGTCCCCACATCGGACCCCTTTTCCTGCCATTCCGCCACTTCCGCGTGGAATAATTCCCACCCGTTTCAGATCCTGTGCTCGAGCCATCGCCGTTAACAAATCTTGTGGGTCGTGTGGCCTTACTAAATTTCGCAGCCCCTCCTACAACCCAACAAAAACAAATCCCAGCAATTTCTCCTCACTCACGCCCGATGCTTGCACCACCAAAATTTCAAACTCCAGGATGTATTCGTCGACGCTCCCCTTCTGCCGCACCGCCGCCAGCTTCTCAAAAGCAGTGCTTCGATTCAGTCCGTCAAACCTCCACATCAACGCTTCCTTGAACATCTTCCAATTCGGATGTCTAGTTTTCTTCCGCCAGAAGCGGATTCAATAGTAGCTCGCGTCTCTCTCCATACAGATATATACCAGCTTCATCTTCTCCCTCTCCGTCACGTTCTGTAGATCGAAAAATTTCTCTACCTTCGCGATCCAGCCCATGGGGTCCACTCCTTCGAACGTTGGTAGTTCAACGCGCTTCATCCAGCTACGTTGCCTGTCTCCCCGTCCTCTTCCACGTCATCCTCCGAACTCACTAGTGGTCGCTGTTAGGGTTTAATGTTGATGGAATCGCGACTTCCTTCGAAGCTCCGATACTGGTTCTTGGTTCGTCGTCCACGAGCACGGCCAAACGCTTGTAGTTTGCAAGTTAGTGATCTCATCCCCGCTCTCAACTCTTCTACCGACGACTCAATCGCAATCAACCTTCCCTCCATTCTTCTTCTTCACACGCATTTTGTTCGCTCCTCCGATAAAGATTCGGCACGTCGGACCAAATTTGTTAGGTTCCTTTGTTTAGGAGACCAAACAGAACACACTCTTCTCACAATAATACTCGAAACAGCCAAAGATGAAAGTATGTGTATGTATATTATTGAATCTGTAATGTATATAACGAAGAAAATACAAGTAAATGTTCCCCAAGGAAGCCTCCCTTCCTCCATTGACCAAAAGGTCCAGTCTAAACCCAAAACAAATATCTGATAATCCCCTTCTTCCTCTATTCTGTTTCTTATTTATACTCTCTCTCTACTAACAAACTATCCTCCTTTCCCGCCTTTAATTTCCTCCTCTCATATAATTTTAACTTCCTAACAAGTTAGCAGTCTCATTTTAGCAACCTCCAAATTCTCTTATGTGAATAGTATTTTGGAAAGCCCAAGTTTGAGTATAAACGATTAGTGCACTAGTTGAAGTTTTATGAACTAGAAATTGAACATTAAAAATATCTAAGACCAACCCTACCTTCAATGTATATATACATAAAATCTCCTAAAGGTAACATTCCATATATTAAAGTTACCCAAGTCGATTGAAGAAGTGCCACCTAAAGTATGAGTCAAAATACACCTATATATGATCAGAAACCTAATTGGAAGGAAAAATAGCAACTAGCTAGCACAAGGCAAACTTCAGTATACATTCTAGTCAACTTTTCCATTTTATGTCAAGGATATAAGCTAACTACAGTATAGCTGAAGCTGCACTGGTCAAAACCTTCTCTGTTCAATTATCCTCCCAATGCATATCTAATTCAAAAAGAAGAAAGTCCCACTTTCAAGGCAAGTTGTAACTTCTTTAACATGTATTATCATGATATATGGGAATAAAAGAATGCTAAAGTCAAAAAGAAAAATAAAAAACTTAAACAACAAATCAACGGGTATGAAGGCAACAATACCACTTAGTCAGAGAAGTCATAAAAAATCCTCGAAATACAGTCTCCTCAAGGAGTGGAGCAAGAACACCTGTGATGCCCAGCAAGCACACAGTACTACAACGAAAATAAACACAATCAATCACTAGCTTAAGAATCCAGGACACAACCTAGATGGAAACTTTTGATAAATTCCTTTTATTAGTAGGAGGGACTATGATCTGAAATTACAGGCCGCGACTGCAATGTCAACACAATGTTATGGTTTTAGATACCTCTGTAACTGCAATTTGGCTGCATAAGCCATATTTTACTACAAATGTCTGCAATTTCTGTAACCAAAGCATAACACTGAAACTTCAATTTAAAATAAGGGAACGGATTATGAATATCTTAAATTACTTGAGATTTGATGATCCAATTAACGGAAGCAAACGAACAAGAGCATCAGTCTGAAAAGCAGATTATAGAAGCACATAAGAGATACCAACATGGTTTTATTAAACACTGATATAAGACAAACTTTAACAGAACAAAGTAAGAATCTTATCAAGAAAGATTAGTTTTGCTAAGGTACATAAGGAATATATACAGAGTTGCCTAGTTAGCTTGATGATCCATACCATGATGTAATTCCAAGATCAGTGGTTCAATACTAATGCTATTTGAAAATCAGTGACCCTAAATTGTCTCCTCCCATGCTACAAAGAAAATAGTTTAACAAGTAGAAACCAATAATTACATCTGCATCTCCCAGTAAAATTTGAAAAATAGAGTATAAACCTCTCTTTGTGGGGTTTCTCCACTGAAGGAAGACACAGCAACTCCGGTCAATGCAGTGGCAATTATGGAACCAACAAGTCCAACTCCAGCCCATAAAAGCCAACCCTTCTGAAGATTGAAAGGCTCCCTCAAATCTGTAACCATGTTTTTACCATTGAATGGTAAAAGCATCAGTGCCTAACATAATTCTTCTAAATAGAAACCAATTGCAAACTAAACTATGGATTAAAAAGAGATTTAAACCAACATGATGCAACAAGACAGAAATACAGCAAGCTCATCAAGTCACAAACTGGTTTGTATTGGTAGCAGTGAACCTCGTTAAATTAATAATACTTTGGTAAGCCTTAAGGTTCGATGCCAATCATTAATATAAACATTGAGGAATAACTCTTGCTTGAGCACAGTGTCTATAATTGCAGACAGTCAAATGCTCTAGATGAACTAAAATAATAATCAAGCTTGTATTGAAATTCATGCAGAAGTTATATTAATATCATTTTGAGCTCTAGATTGGTTGTTGTACATATAGGCACTATTCTCAGCCCCGTGCAAATATTGCTCACGTTAAAAACCTTTTGCCTATTTCCAGATATAAGTGAAATGTTCTTAAATGGTAATACCGTATTTGAAGAAGTCTTCAGGAAGTGGCTGGAAACTGTTGGCAACACTATAAATTATTCCAAGTACAACAGCAGTGGTCATACTGCCAAGAGAAAAGGAGAAAATAAGAAGGTAATCGAAAACTTTATGTACTTTGTCTTCAATACCAGAAAGAAAATTGGAATAAATATAAGGTATAGACAGTAGAAAGGCCAAAATGTGTTCCATCCTTTTATTGTTTATAGATTGATCTGGTTCACTCTTATACTAAAGTTTAAAGCTATAGGAAATAAAAATAATAATAATAATAGTTCATGCAGTTAAGAAATAGTATGTTCACTTATCAAATGATAAAATGCATTTAGTATCGTGAGTATCAATGTCTACTGAGTTGCACACCATTAATATTTCCTAGAATTTGAGCTTAGACCTAGGTCAAACCCACACAATCAATTTGCAAGGTAGGAATTGTCCGAACTTTATATACTCCATTTAAGTTATATTTTTAGTTGATGTGACACTAAACCACTCTTTAGTTGCCACTAAGGCAACGTGCAAAGAAGTGGCACAACTAAGGTAGACTAGGGGTCACCTAAATTAAGGTGTCCTCCCGACACTCCCACTCATGCACTCATGCACAAGGTTGCTAAAGCATGGTGAATGCAAGTAATTAGTAATAAACCTAGAATAGGTTTGATACATCATAAAATTTGTGCTTAGAACCTAACTCATTCCCCCACAAAATCAAATTGCAAAGTGAGGATTGACCAAGCTTTATAATCTCTGTTTAAAGCATATTATCAGTATGGGACTAAACTGTTAAGAAGTGGACTTTAAGCCTAACTCACCCCCACAAAATCGGCTTATAAGATTAGGTTTGCACCCACTTATATATTATAAATTGGCCTTATGTCTAGTCGATACGACTAGGTATATACATCTCGAGCGTGAGACTAAACATTAATGGGTGGTCCAATAACGGTCCGATAGCGGATGAAACAATATACCCATAAATATCGCTAGGATAGGCTCTAACCTGGCTCTGATACCATGTTAAGAAATGGACTTTAAGCCTAACTCAACCCCACAAAACCAGCTTGTAAGGTGAGGTTTGCACTTACTTATATATTATAATCGATCTTATCTCTAGTCGATATGAGACTTCCAACATAAACCACCACCCGTGAGCTACAATTAAGGAAACTCCCAAAGAAGTCACAACTAAGGTAGGGGCTAGGTGGACCGCAAGTAAGGTCTTATCAAGTGGGAAAAATTTGACCTGCTACTAAATGTCCCCAGTTTATCAAGAGCCTATATTACATAGACTATACCATAACACTCTCTTTCCTTTCTAAATATCTATTGGAGATCACATATCTTACAATCTCATCTTATAACCTGATTTTGTGAGATTGAGTTAAACTTAAATTTCACTTTCTAAGATGGTACCAAAGTGTAAGAGAGTGTATTGGAAATCACACGTTAACTATAAATGTGATTAAACTATAGTATATAATTAAGTGCAAACTTCACTTTACAAATTGGTTTTGTGAGATTGAATTAGGTTTGAATTCATTTTTTAAGAATCTTCTGCTCTAAAATTCAATAAAAGCAAACATTGCAAAGTAAGAATTCAAACGTTTCACAAGTATGCAAGTTTCGAGCAAATGGATGACAACCTAAAAACCTAATGTGTATCAATAACTTCCATGAACATCATGTGATATATGCTATATAAAATGTGGTTTCACATCTTCTTTGCAAGTCAATGACTAATCAAAAACACTTCACAAAAAAGTGGAAGTAGTCTCACAATTTACCAACCAACTTCAAAAATTACGAACGTAAGAGAGTCCAAAGGAGTATCATACCCCTGATCCAACAAAAGTATCTCTGCCTTGTCTTCTAAACTTAGCACATCAGGTTTGATCCCAAGATAAGGGAGAGCAACCGCTTCAGTCAAACCTGTCAACACAAAACTGCCTGGGAATAAATTAATGGCCCAGCATACAACTAACTAACAGTAACATAGAAATCAATTATAACATATAAATCAATTGACAGTGTAGATAAAAAGTCCCTTCAAGTTCGATATGAAATCATCACAGCTACTCAAAACACACCCCATATCCACAAGCAAGAGAAGTCAATGAAACTGTTTGCCATTCCCAAGGCACCTCCCATCGCCTGAGAATAGGCCATTCCAATCCTGATTCCTGAAAAACGGACAAAAGATTACAGAATTTGATTAGAACGCACTGATAACATTACAGTTGTTTATATTATCATCAATAGAACATTGTCATGCATGACAAGATTACTAATTAAAAAAATATATTTAGAAAGATTTCTAATTGATTGGCTGAACAAAAAATCTTTATAAATAATTTACGAAATTAAATTGTTTCATATATTATTGTATACAAAAGCAAACAACATAAAGATCTCTAACTCGTAGTTTAACTCAAATACACTCAATTCAGACATGCAAAGGAAATCATATTATGATAGTAAATTGGTATTGAATGCACTAAAATCCCAATCACTATATACCCACTTTAAAAAAACCGCTCTTCTAATTCTTCATTTTCTAAGCCGATCACAAGTAGCATATAAAATCAAACATATTTACTCAACATGCACGACAACTATTCCCACGACAATTTGTGAACTAAAATTCATAAGAATGAATAAATAGTAAAAAGGGTAAGAGAGCAGAGTGCCTTTTCTCCAGCGTTGAAGAAGCAAACCGAAGAAAGGGCCCTTTTGGAACTCAAATTCAAGTGGTTCGGGAGACAGGGGTTTCTGTGGAGAAATGCGTGGCTTTGTTTTAAGACGGTTTTGAAGGAAGAACAAAGCTTGAAGGGACCGATGAGGGGGGAAGGTGATGGTGAAAACAGAGAAGAAGCAATTAACATTGAATTTGAAAGCATTATTGAGGTGGAAACTATGAAAGTTTGATTCGCAAAAGAAGAACTTCTTTGTATATTAATCCTTCTTATGTACGCCCACGAGCAAGCAGCGGATAAGGCTGCTCACTACAGTTCCTGTTTCTTTACTTGCTTCAAAAATTCGGAATGAATTAGAAAAAATATAAATAAATAAATAAATATATATATATATATATATATATATATATATATATAATATCTTCCAAAATTTCTTAAATTTAATTTTTTTTAATTACTTTATTCAATACAAATTTAAAATTTTCAAATAAATAAATTATATTTTTAAATTATTTCGTCCAAACACAACTATGGAAAAGTAATAAAAAGTTTCATTTTGATCAAATTTGTAAATAAGTAAAATTAACTTTATTTTTAAAAGTTTATCTAGTGAGGGTTTCTATTTTCTAAATATTTTCTAATTGCATTATGTTTATAGGATAATGCTATTTGAGATTCTAATACAAAGATGAACAAAGTGATAGGTATAGGTGCGTCACTTGAAATGTATACTAAATTGAAAGCTACGTCATAAGATGTCTCCTATATAGGTGCGTCACTTGAAATGTATATGAACAAAGTGATAGGTGCGACATCTTGAAATGTATACCTTGATAGGTGCGTCACTTGAAATGTATACCTTGCCGCAAGATGTCTCCTGTACATCTGAACCTTCATTGTGACTAAATTGGAGATGATGAAGGAATACTAAAGGCATACATTTAAATTATAGTGTGATAGACTAAATTGGAGTAAGATCAACATTTTTCTTATCCAACGGGCAGGGTAGTCAAGTTGATAGGCGGTATCGACAAAGTGACCCACTACCATGTGAGCCACAATTGCTAGTCTCCAAGATTGAGCATATGAGTGATGTCTTCCAAAATATGTTTTAATTGCATGTTATTTATTATATATGATGTAATGGATAGTGGGAATGCAATCTAGGTTGTTTATTGGGCTAGCTTGCACCTCAAGTAACTCATAAGAAATAACGTAAAAGCCAAGATACCTTGTGGATGCATCTACACTCTTGATGAAGGTTCTTAAAGCTTTTAGATTCAATGCATTTTTCTGATTCAATGTGCTTTTTTCTTCTTTACTAAGACTTGAGTTCACTCCTCCTTATATAAAAAGGAGTGTTCAAGCATTGTACATTCAACTTGAAAATAATATACAGAAATTATGCCAAATTTTGCAACTCTCCTTTTCTAAGTTTACTAGGATAAATGTCTTTTTGATGTCTCCTAACATTTTAGTGATGGTTTGGCCAACCTCATTCAAGATATACATCCAAACCACTCTCCAAATACATTTTCCCTCATTTTTACATGTTTCTACATCCAACACATAATCTCCATGGAGTCTCCCTCAACTTGAGTGAAGAATGTTTCCATCATTTTGACACCAAACCTTGTTCTTTCATATGGGTCATGTTCTATTATTAGTGTCAATTTTGCATATTAGTGAAGAGTGTCTTGGTCCATTTCCATCGTTTGATTTTGGAGCAAGCCATTTTTCCATCAATAGGCTAAAGAAATATTAAGCAGCCATGTATGAAAAGTTGATGACCAACGTATTTAATTAGCTAAAATATCATTAAGCGAGTTGATTTAACTAAGTTAATGAAATCAACCAATTGATGATTATTTTTATCTTATTAAATATGTCAGTCACCAACTTAATATACATCTTTTTGTCTCTTTGGAAGAAGGGGAATTTTCACCAGACCAAAAATCATTTTTTTTGAAAGATTAAACACTTCCAAAAGAGATCAAATTAAGGTGTTTAAGTCTTTTAATTGAATCTATTCATGTTCTTAGAGCAAGGTGTTTCTCCATCAAGATCTTGGTTTACCTAGGGAAAGCTAAATCTGAGGTTTGATATAATCTATTTGTTTTGTTGTGTGTGCCTCATGTTTTCAAATGGTAATTATATTTGTAAGAGACTTTCATGCATTAGAGGTTGTCTTCTTGTAAGTTATTTCAAGAAAGTGTAGGTTGTATGATTGTTTCAAGAATAAAAGCTCTTCTAAATGTTTTAATATAATGAAAAAGTGAATCTCAAATTATCTTGGCTAACTAAATATAGTTATAGATAAGTGAACTAATATAAAAATTCTAGTATTTTTTCTATTTTCAAGTTTATTATAATATTGATTATTTGACTTTGAATCTTTGTATAAAAGAACTTTAATAAATTAAAGTTGAATTGTAATCATTCCAATACTCTCTGCAAATTGATCTTGTTTACTTAAGTTTATTCTAAATCAATTTGAAAAAAAAAAGATGAATAGTTTTCTGCCAGAATTTTAGTCTCTTGTTTTTGTTTTTTAATTAGTTAAAATGTATTAGAGGAAATTTTGAGTCCCTCAAATCCTATATCCCAAGAACAACAATATAAAGAAACAAAAATATTTTTTAGTTTTTTGGGCCCGACAAGGATTGACCTTGCTCCTACGTATTCTCATTCAAAATGAGAAATCAGGGTTACGTAGTTCTTTGAAACTGTTTGGAAAATTTGTTTGAAGAATTTGTTTTGAAAAGTTGATTGGGAGTTTGTTTTTTCTTTTTGGAAAGTGAATCTGACAAGGACTGACCTTGCTCCTACGTATCTCCACTTTTGGTGAAGAATCAAGGATCACGTAGTTCTGGGATTAAGGTTGATTGTTGTTTGAAATTTTTTATTTTGGAAGATTTATATAGAAATGGGAAAAGGTTTTTAGCACAAGGCATACACGTGTTATTAACCTTTTAAAATATATTTTGGTTATTTTTATAAAAGAAGGAAAAATGTTTTTTAGCACAAGGTCTACGCGAACAGTCGCACGTGTGCTTTAACCTTTTAAAACATATTTTTGGTTACTTTCATAAAAGAAGGAAAAAGGTTTTTAGCACAAGGCCTACGCGAACGGTCGCACGTATGCTATTAACCTTTTAAAATTTATTTTTGATTACTTTTATAAAGGAAGGAGGAAAAGGTTTTTTTAGCACAAGGCCTACGCGAACGGTCGCACGTGTGCTATTAACCTTTTAAATTTATTTTTGATTATTTTATTTTTTATAATTTTTATTATTTATTATTTTTTATTATTTTTTATTATTAACAAATGAGTATAACAAACAAATAATAATAAAACAAATGTCAAACTAAAATAATAATAAAAGCAAAGACAATAAAAATAAAACAGTCCAACAAGCCCAATAAGAGTGAGGTGCAGAAATTAAAAACCAGGGGTGCACAGCAAGGTTGAGACTGCCCGGGGTGTAATTATTAAATTGACGGTGCAGCGCGAAATAGCCTTTCCAGGCCCAATCTTTCTCTCCAACCTTGTAATCTGTCAGAGGTGCAACGCAAGGGTGCAATACGAAATTTCTTGGTCTAGGCCCTAGGTAGGAGTGCAGGAGTGAAGTTGAGGTGTCATGTAGTAGTTGTTGGTCAGGCACAATGCCCTTTTTCTGTTTGCAGCAATGGAATGGGCTACAACCCAAATAGAGGGGTGCGAATGGGATTTGTGTGTGGCGACATGAAGAGAGAATGGGCCCAACAGCTGGCCCAAAGCCCTTTTGCCCTAGCATCAGAAACACTTTAGGGGTTTCAAAGTTTTCCCCTTATTATGCCAAGCACTGCTTCAGTGACCTGGGGTCTCATCCTCTAGAGATGAATCTAGAGACACCCATCTTCACCCAACCGACCATCACCAACCACCGTCCATGACCTAGTCAGCAACAATGCTTGTTGCCGAAGCCACCAAGTCGAGGCC